>OW796107.1:10628736-11876670 GCA_941860345.1 Chrysodeixis includens | reverse complement strand
ACCGGCTAAAATCACTAGAGCATCTGCACAGTTCGCTTTCGCATTCACCGCGCCCAGCTAAGGACGCCATACAAATCTTTTTTGTAGCTTGTGGCAATTTAGGGTACCACGCTCTGTGTCAAAATTAATTCCACCATTAACAAGACTTAGCAATTTCAATTTAAGTTCATTATAATTATTATCTACTTAGGTACTCAAAGTTGGGTGTTGTTAACAGCTTACATTAACACCAGGTCTAGTTTCATAAACCCTCCACTTAACTTTGCTTTGAAACCTTTTAGGTCAATCGTTACGATACGATTTGCGAAATGGTTTTATTATGACTCTAACTTTTGGGTCTAAGAGTCCGACTTGATTTAGCCAAGACAAGCCAAGATTTTATTATGTATGAAATTTTAATTACGGAATACTTGAAAAGAAATAATCTAGATATTTCTATCTGGTATTTATATGGTTTATCTTGTGAGAGCACTAGAAAACATGAATGATCCAGAGAAGATTGGCGGCTGCTATAAATACATAGTGACACATCAAGCAGTGATAGCCTAGTAGTGAGACCGTTAGACTGCCAAATCAGAGGTTCAAATCCTGGCTCTCCAATGTCTTTTTCAATTCACGTGCGTTCATCACACTACTTATACAATAATAATATTACTATAAGAGATATTTACTTTAGAACCTCTGTTTTGCACGGTTTATATTTCAAGGATAGCATAGTATGCTACTTACAGATAATAGAGGGTACGAACTGGCTATAAAATTATATAAACAACGGCAATTGGCTTCGTAAAGGGCAATTCCAATGAATTAAATCTTTGTTTCTGAACACAATAGGGATTAGAAAAGGGTTATCCATGGACAAATTATGCGGGTTAAGGATTTGTTGGTATTCGAGGTCATTCTGGTTTCACTAGCTTCTTGTATATTTGTCTTTTCAAATCTATTATTCTCGAAGTGCAAGGGAGCTTCGAGATCATTTGAACTGTTTGACTCTGCGAAGCTATTATGGTTTAGCACAATGAATGCTACAGAACATGGAAGGTTAATATGTATAAGTATGTTTAACTTAAGACATGATGGCGATGGGTGAATGTTGAGAAATATTTATTTACTTTCTCATTAATTTTGATCGACTTCACCTATGACAATATTATTATGTGTTTGCCATACTATACATTCATACTATTTGTTACAATACGACCTGTATGAAAACAAAAAGTTATAACGTATAAAGAAATACATATACATTACTCGTTACTGTACTATTTGTTCGCACTTGACCTTTAAAATATTTTCCCAAAAAAAGCTAAACGATATCGAAGTCTTTATTATAAATAAAAGTTTTATTAAAGAAACCACATTTCGCTAATTTACTTGATAAGTGGCGAAGGATCCGTTATCCTCGAAACCTTTTTAATTAATAGCCTAACTTTTATGAAATTAATTCTTCATCTTAAAAAGCGTTAAGTTTTCATCTCCTGTATTATTTACGCAGATTTTCCTTATTTTTTTCGGTGTATTGTTATGGAAGAAAATGAACTAATATTTTGGAAGAACGCAATTTTGAAATTGAAAATTGACATTGATATAAAAATTGGTTAGAAAAGTTTGACGATGTTTCACAGTAGATATTACTTTAAGAGGTACGAGAAGACCCCAGTAGTTACTTTAAGAGGTACGAGAAGACCCCAGTAGCCTTTTTTCCAAATCCTCATGGATTGTCCCTCGTCAGGGGTTTGACGAGGGAGTGTGCCGGAGTTTTACCAGCTAAAACCACTGGAACGTCCTCATCTGCCTATGACCGGGGGGTTCGCTTTCGCATGCCCCCGGCAGGCCTTGACTCACCGTGCGAGATCGGCGGGTCTCTCCTGTAGCATGTAATAACTGCCACTACACGCTCACTTCGGCCGCAAGACCCAAATAGCCTACTGCCACTTTTTATAGTAATATTATTTTTGCAGTTGTGACTTACAGCGCGCCACAGTGAAGAGCGGCAACTCTCTTCCTCAACTGCAGTAATACTTATCTTTATAGTCTTAGTAAAAAAAAAATATGGCCGAAATAAAAGTAGACAAAAGTTATGAATGGAAACATAAGAAAATATTTCCTACGCAGCGTTTCATTCAAGTCCAAGATTAATGATCGAACCGACGGAATCAATTCACACAATCATTGTTTTTCTTTTTCCTATTCACGACACTAAACTCATCAATATTCTATATCTGGGATGCCCTTGAACTTGGTGCGGGTAAAAGAGACAGACATATTTTGGAATGCAACTTTTCGTAAGAAGGAATGAGATGGATATTGTGATGTAACGTATTTTATAATTACATGGACTCCAAAAAAATCCAATAACCATTATACTGGTATAAAAGGGTTAAAATTTTCTAAATTAAGTTCAAAATCTTACAAAATTGAGATCAAATGCATTGATAAAACATAGAAAAGTCGTTTTTGGTTCAACGTAGGTATATTAGATATCTTATATATAAAAATCAATTGCTGTTCGTGTTAGTCTCGCTAAAACTCGAGAACGGCTGAACGGATTTATCTCATCTTGGTCTTGAATTGTTCGTGGAGGCCTAGGGAAGGTTTAAAAGGTGCGACTTTTTTTTTATTTATCGTTGGGGCAGTAAGAAGTCTGCCGAGTCAGCTAGTAATATATAAATATATTAGATCGTTTTCGTAATTATATACATAGGTATACAACGTTGATAAAAGCAAGAGGCATTAAATGAAACCACATATTCTGTATATCATTATAAGGCTACACAACAAAAATCAAATCAATGTAAGCAATAGTTTAGTCACAGGATATTTTTTTAGTTTTTTTTTAGTTTGAACATGCTGTATCTTCCTGATTAGGTGACTAAGTTTTATAGGCATAGTTATCTAGTTGGCTCCGGTTGGGTCCGAAACTAGTCGGGCTATCCCGATAAATACGCGTGAGTAAACCGTTATAACGTTTTAAGTATGAATCATCCTCACGAAAGTTATTATAAAAATATTGCTTACATTGATTTGATTTTTGTTGTGTAGCCTTATAATGATATACAGAATATGTGGTTTCATTTAATGCCTCTCGCTTTTATCAACGTTGTATAATTACGAAAACGATCTAATATATTTTTTGCTTTTGCTCGCGACTTCGTCCGCGCAAATTTCGTTATAGCTGCCAAAACACTATTTACTCTGATGCTTTCGGATAAAACAGTTTTATCAATTAAAGAAATTTGTCTAAAAATTTAAAAATGGCTATTGTATAATAAAAATAAATCTACTCAAAACGATGTTAAAAGCAACCTTCAAGTTTGATTTTATACTAAACTACCTTTTAACTAGGCACCACTTCAGTGCAAATTGACAAAGTTTTAAAGTCTCATAATAAGCAAAATTTCTAGATTACGTAAGGTTCGTTAGTTTGATACTCGTGTCAGACCTTAAATATTTGGATAGTCGCCAATATTGGTGCTGATTGAGGTTGACATTTAATGTGTATTTGGTGTATCACAAGGCACCTATCTAAGACCTATCTAATTTGACATATGAAAATACTACAAGGTAACACGTCGTATACTATTTGTTAGGTAAACTGTGAAAACAAACTCCACTCTTTTTAGTGTTGTTTTCTTTCAAAGGGAAAAAGCAACATTTGGTCCTCTGTCCATCTGCCTAACACATTTTAAAAAAGAGACAATATCGCGTAGTAGTGTCATGGTTAACCATAATTGGTAATAAAATTAAATGTTTTGACCACATCATACATCGATCTATGATAGATTTTTTCAACAGCTAAGTAAATGAGTTTTTCTTAATATTAAAATGTGTAATCCTAGAATCGCATCTATTTAATTTATTTTGTTGTATAGCAATTTTTTGCCTATTCAGGTACTCATGAGAAAGTAAGGACGCTATTTATCCTTAGATAGAGTTTTTCTATCTACAGACTAAGATAAAAGTGATGTTTAACTATCTTACCCTTGTCGGTAAATCTTGCTACCATTTGTTTCCATTTCCTTAGCGTGTTAGCTGTGTGGCTTATACCTAAAAAAACAAATAATGATAATACTTACATAATTCAAACAGAAACATCCTACTAAAATTATCAACGCGAAAGCTTGTAAGTATAAAATGGATGGATAGAAGTTTGTTACTCTTTCAAACGCTCAAACGGCTGAATCAATTTCGATGACATTTGGTATGGAGTCAAAGGAGCGTATTGTTTTGCAGCTATAAGAAACATTATATAACGGGCAAAAGCTAGTGAGCGAATAAAATAGATTAGAGGAAACTTTTAATCAGAAATTATTGTCAAAGATCCCACAGTTGATTCTACTTATTTGACCTAACCGTGGGTATATTTTGGTCGGGTCAAAGGTTAGGGAAGGTCACGATAACTGCGAATACTGCGATCCCTAAATCTCAATATATTAGGGGTCGTATTTTTCTTGTACAGTCTGGAGCCATAATTCCAGTAGCACAACAAGGATCATATTCGCTTGCATGCTACTGCGTATACATGTGTGCGTGACGTCAACGCAAACATTTACCCGTCATACAGTATAACTACAAGAAGATGACAGTGTGTGGGTAATCCTAGACAAAGATAACAATATATCTGTTTTCTTTCCTATTAGTGTGTAATGAACCTTAGTCAACAAGTTAATTTTCAAATCTACCTACAACATATTCACAATTTTATAATTTAACTAAAACTACCTCATAATATCTGCGGTGTCTTAATGAACTATTATATAAATTTGATCACGTGTAACAATGTGTGACTTAGAAATGAGTGGCAGTCGGTTCGAATCTCAAGTGATTTGTCAGATCGCTTTTATTTTTCTTTGACTTTTTATTACTTATAAGCAACATTATTATATATTTTTGAATTAATGTTTTTATAATAAGTTATGTATCATACTTATTTATATATTATATAAATATATACTTAAATTAATATTATAACATAAATATTATAATAAATCATAACTTTAGGTTCAAATAAAACAATAATAGGTAATTTGAATAAACATTTATTACTTAAGTTAAAAAATATATATATTAAGTTTGTTTTATATTTAAATAAAAAATAAGTGTTTTTTTACTTTTAACTATATTTTAAGATTATAGCTTAATATATTCATTTTCTCAAAGATATTCTCAAAGAGAAAAGAAGATTGAAGCGTAATCCCAATTTTACAATCATAAACTAACTAACGTAAGACTTTATTATGACCAGCACGCCCACTGTAAAAAACACGGCGTATTATTCAATGCAGCTAAGCAGACGTCGCCGCATGGAGGCCACAATATTTACATAATATATATTTAAGACTATGCTCAGGATATCTCTCATCTCGTGCTTTCCATTTTTGAACCAATAAACCTCTTACATTTTCAATGGGGCTTAGATCAGGGGAACGTGCTGGCCACGGAATAACTTTAATGTCAGTATGCTTGCTAAACCACTCTTTTACAACACTGGCACGATGTATCGGACAATTATCTTGAACAAAAGTTAGTTCACTACAGTCTTCTATGGGGTAAACATTAGATACGCACAGTCGGTAGCATTATGTCACTAAAAACTTCGACGTAATTAGAGCTGTTCGCACGTGTTGGTATAAATTCCAATTCACTCGGCCCTTGAGCACAAATCCACCGCCAAACGTTCACAATATTATTCTACTGTTTCATATTCTTCGATCATGACACGTCACTGAGTCGGGTTATTTCTCTCGAACCCAACGGCTCACTGCATTTCTGTAAAAAACGAAAATTTTATTATTATCTTGCAACATATGAATAATTATAAAAATATAGACCACAACAATCATAATCAAATTAATAAAAAAATACTTACACAGCCGGTTTGATTTGAAATTTGAGAAATGTTTACAGTAAAGTAGAAATATTTAAATATTTATATTTTGATAGACAATATTTGCCCTGGCATCAATAGCAATATTTGCTTGCATCTTGATTAAAGATAATCGAACAACACACTAATCGCAATAATAACACAAACTCTCTGAACAAAATTTACGAACAAATGAATACCAATATCTATGCGCTAATGCGCCCCACCAGACAGTCGCGGTCACGGTTGCGACAAAACAGGTTTGTCACTAAAGCATTATCGTTATATCGCGCTCTTTCTGACTAGGTAATGATGAAAGAGTGCGGGAACCGTGTATGTGTGCAAAATGTAATGTGTATTTGTTATGTCAAGAGGTCGTAAGCGCCACTTGTTTTGATACCATAAATTTGTGAAATCGGTTATGGACTTAAGACCCCTACTGTACATATTAACCTGAATCCCGCCGAGCCATAAAAGAAAGGAATACAGTGGTAAAACCCAAAGGATGAAATGAAAAACTTATGGGACTAAGTTAAACGAATACTTTTTGGAATTTTGTATCTTTTTTGTTATCTAAAGTATCTATTTATATTAGTTATAACACTTTTACTTATTATTTCCTATTAGTTTGATTGCAGAAATATGGGTCACAGTTTAGTTTCGACAATTAGATTACAAGGGTGTTGATAAGTTTCGTGCAACCACCGCTACCACCTGTGTTCCGTGCTATTAGTTTAATCAACATTCGAGGCGCACATGCGTGATAATAAAAAGATTACGCATTTAGCGATACAAGCTGAAATAATTACTTTACCCCCAGAGTTAAATAAAAGTAACGATTATTATTTACACACACACACAGCTACGCTCTAAAATAGCTCTATTAACACCCGATGGCATACAAAAAGAAAAACTGACACTTTTGGCAAACTATGAATCAGGGTATTCGCGCTACATCCAGTGACACCAAGTGACCACTATAATGAGACAAGAAGATT
Source organism: Chrysodeixis includens (assembly GCA_941860345.1). Classification (NCBI taxonomy): domain Eukaryota; kingdom Metazoa; phylum Arthropoda; class Insecta; order Lepidoptera; family Noctuidae; genus Chrysodeixis; species Chrysodeixis includens. The sequence goes on along the minus strand of OW796107.1, from coordinate 11,869,806 downwards.
AATGATTATGTTTTTCGTTCAGGGATCTTTAACAAAGACAAATGATCGTAACAATAGAACTTTTTTTGCTATACTCCTTGATAGGAGTCAAGTAAAATTGCTTTCATAAACGTGATTACGCAAGTCTCCGATATCAGACGACTTAATTCTCGATAGAAGTAAAAAAAGTTCTGATTAGAGTTTCTAAGACGGCAGCCAGCTACGCGGACATACTGTAAAAGCGTGTATGCAAATTATATGGAAAATGCCACCTCATTTTTGTGGTTTGGACTTCTAATAAACGTGTTAAAGATTTCATCAACCAGGTTTAAAATAAATAAGTTTGTCGTGTATCAGAACAATAAGCTAAATAATTCTTAGTCGCTAAGAATTTGATAAATTAATTCAACTGTAAAAGTAGTTAAAGGTGGCTTGTATTTTTTCGCTTAGATAACTAGTAAATGAAGGACACTACGTGTTGTTACAATTAAAATGATTTTGCTTTCAGATATTCTTTCCTCCTTGGTTGAAACAATGATTGGGAAGTTTTTCCAATTACTTAGTTCAAATTGGACCCAAATGAGTGCTGGGCCAAAATAATATTAGCTTTACGTGTAAGTGTTAATACTTAGCTAAAAGGAAGAAAGAAAGGATGAGATTTTAGTAATTGGTGGTAAGTGAGGCTTTCAACGAGATGATATTCTTTTTAAATAATTGAAATAGGTAGCTCCCTGATATCTGGCCTGGCCAATTGATCCGCATTCGTCTTTAAAAAAAAGCGGTCGGCCAGCAATCGACTTTAAGAACTTAAAGATTACAAAAACAGCTAATGTATTAAAAATTAAAATAACTAAAACAAAAGAACAATTAATAGCCTCCCGTAACAAACAATAGAAGAATTACGCAAAAATTTTGAGAAATGGTATCAATTTGAAACTGTCTCAAAAAGTACCGTCTCTCATTGAATGCGGTAATATTTCCTAATTATATTTGAATTGCAGATGAAGATTGCAGACATTGAGAAATTCCGAACAAAATATTTCGGGGGAAAGAAATGAGGATTGATGATATTTTCTATCCTATTAATGTGTTATGTCAGATCGAATGATGCTGCAATTTATTTGGCGCTACTCTTAACCTATACTTTGTTAAAATCATTTTCTTTCATACATTTCAGGGTGAAGGTTTTGTGTATGTGTCTATCAAAAAAGTCGGATATCTAACCCTTTTGTGTTCAGCAAATAGCGTGCCTGACAATTTTTTCAACCAGAATATTTATAGGTGTCATATCCTGAAACTATGTGCCTGAATATTTATGTATCATCAGTCCACGATAGTGTATAAGTTTGATCTGTGTTTAAAACAAAACAATTAAAAAAATTGTAAGATTTTTCACATTTTATTTTTAATACCTCATCGTTCACTTCGATCAGACTGTGAAACACTGTATTTTCAAATACTATTCATATTCAAATATTTTAATATTCTTTTGAATCGGTACTAGGTATAAGTTTGCTATGACTTTTTAAATCGTGACGCCTTGTTGTAGTACGTCTTGCTTCCACAATAGGTACAGACCTCCTTGAAAACCTAATAGTACAGTCCCTGGATAATTTCCTGCATCACTTACATTACACACATCATTAATTCCCAAAACGTTTACTTCTGTATCAACTGTATCAAGTTTCCAAACAGTTTCAACTATAAATTAACGTCAAACGTTAAGTGGATCGGTGTATCTACCATCTTACTAATGGAATTAAGAGATTTGCTTCCAACCTCCTTTTTCTCACCCAAATGAAATTCCTATTTTCGTTTAGTGACGTCATTTGAAGATGAGAATTGAAGGTCAACGCAGAAATCAATTTTAAGAACGTATTGGGAATTTGCGAAGTGAGGTCGAGTTGGTAGATTATGATTATGACGACATTGATCTGAGAAATGTGACACAAACAAAGGTTTTCTGACAGATGGTATTTATTTTGACCATTGTAATATAAGGTCGGGGAAAAAGTTTTTTCGCATTATAGTATGTATAAACTTGTAATAAAATCTTTTTGGCTATAGTATTTGTATCTGACTGGTTTTGGAATAATTGAAAGTTAAAATTTTAAAGAACGTTATTCCAAATTCTAATTTTATTAGAAAGAGAAAGATTTTATTACAAGTTCATACATACTATAATGCGAAAAAACTTTTTCCCCGACCTATTATATGCACATTATAGCGTTAGCCAAATTACAATAATAGGGATGATGATGGGATATCAAAAGTAAAATTTAACTAATCCGTCTGATTGATATTATTATTGAAAAAAAATTAAATACGTATACGTACATATAACATTTTTTCATTTATCTGAACAATAACAAAAAGTCAAAGTTATTATGCTGCTTTACAGTTTAGGAGACATGTGACGTAACAGATTTGCAAATAAAAATACAAAAAGTGACGTCACGCGTAGCTTTCACCGACTGTACTTTGGCCAATTTATTTATGGCAGGACAAAAGAAAAAATACGTACCCAATATTTTTCAATAAACTATATGTATTTAATGATGACCATTAAAAACGAACTTCATCATCCCTATTGTTTTGGAAAAAGTCTTAATAAGAAATATATGACGACGACGATTGAAATAAAAACAGTACAATTATAGGTACTTGAAACCTGACACAGGTGACTTTTACGACTTTCTTATAGATCTTGATTCCAAGAAAGATTATGAAGAAACACTAAACTATGTATATGTAACGTAATGTTTAACAAACTTTTCCTTTGTTAGTTTGTGTGTTACGCTTATCCAAAGCAATTTGGGCCACTTATGCAGATATACCAAAATAATTTAGCGGTTATGAATATACCCGTAGATTTTAAACACTGTGTATTAAAGATCAATTTGGCTTGGCATTTATTTTGATGTGTGAAAACTGATAACTAGTTCCAAAGAGTATTTGGTAACAAGTGCTTAACTAATTTATAGTTTAAGTAGAGGCCTGCCAACTGGTATTAAGTAGTAATTAAATAAGGTGCAAATAAAATTGACTCACCAAACACGCACGAAAAGTGTCTGATATTTTATCTTTCAACTCAAAATCAGTATAAATTACATTATTTTGTAACACAAAGTAATTCAATTTCATAAGTAGAGAAAACTTGAATGTAATAGAATAACCGGGCAAATTATGAGTTGGACTAGTATACCGCGGATTCCGTAGATTTTGTCATAAATTGTTCAGGAATCAAATCGTAACCCAATTTTTCAAGATCTAGTCGGACACGTATCTTTTTGTTCGTAACTTAGAGGTCTCATTTTTGTTCAACTTCATGGGACAGCAGACTTAAGTATCGCCGCCATTTTGGTGCAAGGCACCTTGCACGGATTTATATTAAACTGCTAAGAACGTACCCGACTAATTCAAATAAAAAAAAACGGTTTATCCGTTCGGGAGCTAGTATACCGCAGATTGACAAGCACACGTCAAACTTACTCGTATAAGACCCTGTCGCTTTTGCAACGGGTTAAAATACAATATTATACTGATACTAGCTGTGCCCGCGACTTCGTCCGCGTGGAATAATTATTTTGGGCATCATTTATTTTTTGCGGACAAACTCCTTAGCTTTATAAATTATAGCTGTTACCCTCGACTTTGTCCTCGTCATTTTCTGTTATTATTTTAGACAATTTAGTTTTTAAATTTTTAAAAGAACATAATTATTTTAAAGTACGTACTTCTGCGTAAATTATATTTTTAGTTTTATTTTCTTGTGGCAGAAGCACATATTGATTTTCTCCACAACCTGATACGTTGATACAACTCTTAACAAATGCATTAATTTCGACCGAATTTGATTACCATAAAAACGGTCCTAGTGAGTTAATCTTCAAAGATAGACATATGTATACTGTCCTGGACATTTTTTTAGATCATTTTAATAGGAATAATTCTTTTATACATATATTTTTGGTATCTTAAACCGTTTTCGGAGCGCACGCAACGGAAGCCCTCAAGGATGAATATTTTTGCCCGTTTTTTTCACATTTTCCATTATTTCTTCGCTCCTAATAGTTGCAACGTGATGTTATATAGCCTAAAGCCTTCCTCGATAAATGGTCTATTCAACACAAAAAGAATTTTTCGATTCGACCCAGTAGTTCCTGAGATTAGCGCGTTCAAACAAACAAACAAACTCTTCAGCTTTATAATATTAGTATAGATATAAGCACACAATAACCTATTTCCTTAGCTATTCCTAAGATAAACACACTAACGGTCTCTTATATTTACAGTATAAATACATTTCTTAATTCGTTTATGATTTCCTTTACCTTGAAGTATTAATCTTACAATCTGTTTCTTTATTTTATTAAGTAGCTAGTAACTTTTTTATAATCTCTCTTTATATGTACGAGTGTAATGTTTCAACAGGTAGGTTTAAATGTATAACATATTATTATATCAGTATTTCATTCCCGTGAAGCTACGACGGGTTGCTAGTTCACAAATAAAATGAACCTTTAATACAGTTCAAAGTACCATGAATCTGTGCCAATGGATTTTAAAATGTAGTGCAAGTAAACATGTTAAAGCAAAATACATCTTCACTTTGCAAACTAAGGCACTTGGTAACACAGCACCTCAAAGTTTTACCCAAACGAGTATTGAATGGGCGAAATCTCTTAGGAGGGGAATAGTTCTTCCTACGTATAAGGTTAGTATAAATAAATCGAAGAACTAAGTATTTGTTTGGAAATAACGACTTTAATAAATAGGGTCTCTTGTTCTGAGGTAAGGATTTTAACGGTACACGCTATATAAAAAATGGTTTAGAGTTCAGGACATCAGTAGAATAAAAAACTCGCATTTATACATAATTATATACATTATATCAAAAAGCATTAAACGTAGATACATAACTACACAACATAACATTAAATTTAAAACCATTTGTATGTTAAGTGAACATACAAATTTGTATTTTTTTCTGCTTTTGACTTTGACACTCCAGTTTTAGGCAGTAATTGAGGACTGATGTTTTAAATGGAAAGAAATTACTTTCCATCAAGTGACGTGATTTTAAGTATCTAGTCTAGGTCTGAAGACGAGTTAAATTTCTCCGAGCGATAACTCTGACGAATAGCTCAAATATTTTGAAACGACAAGTTAATGACACGTGGAAGTCAGCATGACTTGTCAAAAATTAATGTCATTTTCATACATTAGTTTGTTTTTTGTTTTCGTTTACGATTATAATACTACGATTATAGTCTAGGCCGCGTGTACAATACTTTTAAGCTAGTTTCCTAGTTTTGTCTTTGGGAACCATTGCTTTAGCTTATCTCATTCATACTCAACGCCTGCGTTGTTATTCTGTCCGCTCCACTCTGAAGAAACTCAGATAATCGCTTTCAGTACCATTGTACTCACAATATTTACTGAATTGAGTAAATCTATTGAATAACGCATCTGTTTGTTTATTTGTATCGATTGAGAGATTTATTTACTTTCTGAAGATGCATAAAATAGAGGGAATAATAAATATATGTAATAAAATATTGGAGAGTGGTTTCTTGAAATTCATCGAGTGCCTTGATTCTTTTTAATCATAAAAATGTCTTATGACTGGGAAACTGCAAAAAAGCGCCGGACCATTTGCTATTTGGGCACCTCTAAGTGTCAAGTTTCATTGGACATCTGCTCGTCCATACGTCTCAGGTCTCAGACATAAATACTAGACGAAAACATACTTACTTAAATGAACAATAGGCTAAGTCGATTAATCATTTCCTAACAATCAATACTACATAACTTATTAATCCATTCATTCGAATGTTGTCCTTGCCAGTTAATATAACACGAGAGAGTTTTTACATTGATCACGCTCTTTGCTTTTTGACAGTTTAGACACAAAATCGGTTTAAAATTAAGTTGAAAATCTATTTTGTCCCCAACGAAGACATTATCGGAATAAATTCGGTGAATTAAAGTCACGGAGATATCTGAGTTACAGAAAAAGGTTCTCCAAAGATAATCTTAATCTTCTCGAGGGTCCTAATATTTCTATGAAAGGGAGGGTAAAAAGGTACCTGTATTCGAAGTTCTTATGTAAATTAAAAACCCGTGAATCTTCCTTTATGTCAGTCGAGGTCACAGATTATAAGGTCGTCGTCTGACGAATATATGTCACACAGACAGATAGACAGCTGAACTGTAGAGCTACAAGGACCGTTTGGCACGTGAATGACATTAATATGAGGTTGTTGTGCATATTCGCAGTAAGAATTAATTCAGTTGTCTGTCAAAAGTGATAATGTTTCAATATAAATTAATATAAATGTATAACAACATTAATTTCGATTTCAACAACGTGTTTGTCTTTGTCGCACTATAATTATGTGAACAGAAAATTTCAGGACATTTCAGGCTAGTAATAATAAAACAAACATGTGTATTTGTTTACCACGAATAGCCTTTAAATCTTAGCTTTAAAAACAAAAGCTAGTACTACCTTAAAAATGTATAGCCAACTCTTAACAAGAACAACAAACTAATTATAACTTAAAACTGTAATCTCCGTTGTTAACTAAAAATAAATTTCCAAGGGTACACAGTTTAAAAATATTATGAAGTTAACAAAAATGATTGACGCTCCTTGGGGTGCAATTAAACGTTGACGTGGCGTTCAACTTTTTAATTTTACAATGATGGATGGCGATGATGTAGGGAAGAGGGTTCTTTTTATGATGTCATCCTTCAAAACACTGGTACAACGGGGGAACAGACTACGGGATCTTTTTCTTTTAATTCAAGGTTGTTGTGAAATATAATAATACATTTATGTTGCTTTTTTGCTTAGTCACTATCGGGTAATTTTTTAGGAAAATTATTGTTGATTTTTGCTCTTAAATATCGTTGTCGTTTAGTTCATTCACTTCTGTTTGTAGATATGATATAGACAAAATATACCTATGTATTATTAATCCGCCTTTTGCTAATAACTCTAGTTACGCTATTCCTAAATGTTATGCTTCTATAACAACAAACTAATAACCCTGTAGAGGTTATTTTTCTTTATTTTTTCCCAAAGAAGCATAAAATTTGACAAAATTGCATTGTTGTAATTGTAGATATATTTTTGTTTAGTAGAGTCTCTATCACACATTGTACTGTATTTTGATAGTTTATAAATGTATAAGCCTTTAAAGAAATGTTTTAAATTAAAATCATTTTGATTATTTTGTTGAAAATAATTACATTTTATGTATGTAACCCTTTAAAAACTACGAAATAAAAGGGATATATCACATTTAAAGCTATTTATATAATTTTGCTGGTAACGCAGTATCCAGTCTCCCTCTAACTTATTATTTATTCATAACAGTTAATATGAATAACTGACAAATAGGATTAGGTTTGTTTTAACTAATTAATTATATTATGCATTTCAATTGGCTTCATAAATAATTAAATTAGATTACCCATGCGTCACTATTATTTGAAATGTTTTATGACTTTTATACAGTACGATTTTGGATAGGAAAATATATTTATATGGAAATTCTCTGTTGAGAAAAGGTTTCTTTCCATAATTATACAGGAAAAATTACAGTAAAAATATGTAATACGCTCATGTTTAAATACTGTAATGTCATTCAATTTTATTTTTAATATAACAACCCGCTTGAGCTTCGCAAGTGATCCGATTCTGATTTACAAAACTATTATTATACATAATTTTAAATTATTATAAACCTTTCTTTTGAAACAGTCTATCTAATCAAACCACATCAAAATTCATTGTGTAGTTTTAAAGGTCAAGGAAGCAAGTTGGCGCATTACATATTTGACGGGCCTGGTGGTCTAGTGGTTAGTGACCCTGACTGCTATACCATAGGTCGTGGGTTCCATTCCCACCCAGGACAAATGTTTGTGTGATGAGCACGATCATTTGTTCTGTGTCTGGGTAGAGCTTATCTATAATATGTACGTATTTAAAAATATATAATTATGTATATCAGTTGTCTAGTACTCATAGTACAAGCTTTGCTTAGTTTGAGACTAGATGGCGTTGTGTGATTGTTGTGGAATATTTATTTATTTATAATATAGAGCTGCGTCCCTCTTAGCTCTACTGGAATACGTTGAACCCGAATATAATTTCTACTGTCAGTACTTAGTAGCTTCAATCTTTAAGCTGAAACTATGAAACATCAGTCTGCTTATCTGACTGGGTTATGGGAGCTATAATTCACACTACATCGTTGCCTTTCCGCCTATAAATCGCACTCCATAACTTCTGGTATAAACCTAAATCATTGCAATACATGCTTTATAGAGCAGACTTTAAAGTTCAATTTTAAAAATAAATATGTAGATACTTGCTCATCAAGTAAAAATCGACAGTAAGTTTTAGCTCATACAGTTGAAATTGCAATGTATTTAACAAAAGTCGGTACAGACTTGTAGTTCAGATGTAGGTGGAACGTATTGATGACTTTTCATGTCGTGTCGCTGTCGCCTCGTGTGCAATAAAATACTTTTATTCATAATAATTTGTATTTGCAGTATCAATATCTAAATAGGTGACATGTTTAATTTTATATTATGTAACTAGCTGTTGCCCAACGACTCCGCTCGAGCTACTATCTGTTATAGCTACAAAAACATTACCCTCCTCTGACGCAGTCGGTTAAAAAATAAGCTATGTGTTATCCAGGGTAGCAACTAACTCCATATGAAATTTCATGTAAATCGATTAAACCGTTATGGCGTGAATGCGTAACAATAAAACAAATATCCGTATAATAGACAATATATACCTATACCTACAAATAAAACAGATTCCGTGTGGTGTCCGGATATAAAGAATAGCACCACCCCATATCCTCCACTGGGTGTCGTAAAAGGCGACTAATGGACCTTAAGACCCAGTGCACTGTACGAAGCACCTTGGGTCACCCGAATGGTGGCGGGTAAACAACCAACAATCGCATTCCCAAAGAGAGTTAGTGTCAGGCAGGCGGCCGACTATAAAACTATAGCCAAAACTTTAAGCAACATGTCTAGAAGACGTGTTGCGCCGACCCCAAGTAAAAATTGGGATAAGGGCAGGGGAATGATGATGACCTACAAGTAAAACAAATATCCGTGCATCCATTCATCCAGACTTAGAAACCATAGTAGTCAGGGTCACAAACTAGTCTAACTACGAGACCAACAGGCTAGTATATTTGTTTATTGTTTGTATAAATTAGTTTTTATGCATTTGGTAGTGGAATGAACCTGTTTTATAACCTCACATTATTTGTATTTGATATTTTTTTCTAATTTTCAATTTTTTAAAATTTTAGAATTATGTATGTATAAAACTTCAGAGCAAATATGGGAGTGTTGAATCTAGCTGTCTAATATTTTAAAGTTTAGTTTAAAATAATCAATATAGACTTATCTTGGCTTGAGTAGTACTTCGTCCAATTTCCCTAGCGAATATTACCTAGTGCTTCCAGCTAGAACACTACAAATTATTCAATGTTTTAAAATATCTCTAGTAAATTTATTTTTAAAATGTTGAAATTATTTTCTCTTTTTCAATAAAACTAAAAAGAAAAGCACTTGGAACTAAGATTGTAGTTATGTTAGAGCAGGATAAGGCTATATTATAAATATAAAGTGATGTCTCTTTTTAACGATAATGATATTCTAGAAATTGGGCCTCTTGTTTTCAAATCATCTAGTTATACCTACCTATCTGTATTGTCTTATTGAAAAGCTCATAACTATACAAGGCTTTGCGAAAGAAAATAATCCTATTATAAACGCGACAGTTTGTAAGCATAGTTGGACGGATAAATGTTTGTTAATCTTTCACGCTCTATCAGCTAAAGACATTTTGATGCAATTTAGTATGGAGATATCTGACATTCCGGAATAACAACTTGGCTTTTGGACTTTTTAACCTACTGCGTCAGTGGTCAGTAATGTTTACCAATATTTGCGGCGACAAAGTCGAGGACTTCGAAAGGAAATTGAAATAAATAATTTATTGAGTGCAGCTCCTCTCTTGTATGAAAATTTTATGCAACGACAATATAAATAAAAATCTTTTATATACAGAATAAATTCATTCGTCAATCATTTTGAAAATGTATCAAGATTTCTCATCAATATTCTACGAAAATTTGATGAGTTCTGTGTGGGTTACTCGAGATTGGGGAACATAGATTTGCTAGGCTGAAATCTTTATGGAGTTATTCGGCCACAACTTGACGGAATGTAGAACTCTGGTTTGCTTGAACTACTCGAAATCTCCTCTTTCTATAGGGTACAGACATAATATAATCACACTATCTACTTTCACCCTTTCAGCGATAACTTTTATTTAGTCTATTTGCAAAGATTTTCATTTTCATATCCCAAAATGTTTTATATTTTGAGGTATTTGACTAGATTATTATATTATTAAACCCTTACCAAAATTTCAACAGCCATAATATGTTTATTGTTCTTAGGCCTCACAGAGACTTGAAGCAGAAAGTCTTGAACGAGGACTCCTTGTATTTGGCCGTTTATACCTTTTTTCATTTTTGACTGTTCTATCATACGATCCCTATCTTTTGTAAATTCCGTAGTAGGTATGTATAATAACTCATATTGTTAAATAACTTTGATATTGAATATCAAAGACGACATTAGAGGCGGCCAATATCCCTGCGGGCAATATAACATTGTTCAGGCATATTATTTCGGTATTTGTTTGTTTGATACTTATTTGTTTCTTTGTATGTTGCTCTAATAATGATTATGAAGGACCTTTTTTCCTGTTATTTGGTTTTAATATTAATACAGATGACATACATAAATTTTGAACGGGTATGATGGGAATTGGGATTTTTTGAGTTATTACTCTAATTTCAAGAGAGTTTTTGTCGTTTGAAGTAGTGTCAGTAATGAAGGAGTAATATTGAGATTATAACACTTCCAGAACATTTTTATCAACGAGTTTTTAAGCAGTTTTTTCTGCTAATTGCCAAAACATTCCATTTTCAAGCCTGAAATTTTCTTGACTGGTCCTTACGTATCTAGACTACCACCATTTAAATAAAATGAAAATATAAACAGTTTAAAGTGTTACTCAGAACAGCTGAATGAAACAGATAAAAAACTTGAAGACACTATTCTGAATTAAAAATGATCTATCACTATCGTCTTTCTATAAATAAAATGGCCTTAAATAGACCGAAAAACTAGATTGAGCGGACACTCAAGTGATCGTATAAATGTCAAGATTCCTATCTTGACGTCTATAAAGGCGTATAGCCCGACTTAGCCTGAACAATGCGATAACACCTCCAAAAAGTATTCTAGAACAGCTAGCATTGGGTTCGTAAAGCTTAGAACAGCCTTTTATGATCTGATATTGTATCTCAGAATCTTACGTACGCTTTGTAAGAAATTCTGAGTTAATTCGATAGAAAATTGTGTAACAATCTTAAACAGTCTATAAAGACCGTCTATTGAATTGTAGCTTGATTTCAAAATAGAATGTTACTGTCGACTGTAGCCTCCTGAGACCCGCGACTTATTTACGAATATTTGAGTGATGTAAATTATTTTTTATGGCTTGATATCATTTAAAGTTACTTAAATCTCAAGAAAAAAAAATCTACCCCCACTCCATTTAGCGTAAGGGAGGGTATCACCAGTGTTACCTTGGGTCTAAAGTGGTATTAAAACAAGTAATTTTGGAAAAAATGTTTAATTAGTGTAAAATTACAAAATTTGTTAGGACTTAACGTTAAAGATACATATTAATTTGTATGATAATTAAAAAAGCAATTTCGGTTAACATTAAAACAAAGAAAAATATTGCATTCAGAGCATTTTACGAATGTCAAGTTATTGCAGCCTTTGTTGCGACATTTGGATCTATTGTTCTGAGAACCCTTCGCACACACTGGTAAATGTTTTGCTTCCTTTGTTTTCTTAGCAGCATGAGGAATTGGTTCAACCAGTCTGTACTTCCTACCCGAAGTAGTCGGCCTTACTATTATTTCGGGTTCAATGGGGTTAGGACTACTCCTAGAGCCTCCACTGGGACTTGGAACCGGGCTACTGCGCGTACTACGTGTTACCTGAGGGCTCAAATATTGCGGCAGAGAAACCGCGGGTTCCGAATAAATTAAATGTCTTGCCAAATCTAGTTTGAAGTCCAAATACTGCGAAATATCTTTTCTCTGAAGCCCAGATTTTGCAGCATCTTCTCTGTACTGCACCCATCCTGCGGCGGCTGCAAAATCGAAAAAATGGAATATCGCTCGTACTGTCCATTTACCTGTTCTTCCCCGCATAGCATACTTGCCGATAATACGATCTAGCAAATCAATCCCGCCCATAAACTTGTTATACTGTTTTATAGCAGCTGGTTGAGGAATATTTAGGTAAGCTCCTTCCTTCTTGCTCCAGCGGCGACATGTCCCCAGTGGTTGAATAGCTGCTTCAGATGATGCAACATAAATTGCTTTACTATCAAGCCACTTGACAACAGCCATAGTATCATCACTTCTCACCACGCAATCGCTACTTCCTCTGCCTGTTCTTTGCAACATTCCATCAGTCTTGAATAACGCACGCTGTCTGGTATTCTTCTGTTTGTTTGGCCTTTCGTACTCAGGCACCCGATTTTTCATCAAAGTTCCAGTTGCCTTGATTCCTCTTTTTAATAAGACATCAAGAAGTGGAAGAGACGTGAAATACCTGTCCACAAAAATGGAAGAACCCATGGGCAACGTATCCACAAGTTTCAACACAAATCGTCCACCGAGATCCAATTTTTCAGGGGTAGGGTATAAAGCAGAGTCAATAGAAGTACCCTTTCCCTGATACAAATACAAATCCAAGGGAAGTCCTGAACGATTAGCCATTATAAAAACTTTTATACCTTCTGGGTTTGGCTTACCTTTAACCACTTGTTTTTGCTTGCATTTACCTGTGAAAGGTATTATTTGTTCATCAATGGCGACATGCTTGTCCCGTCCATTTTCTCTACAGCCTTTTTCTACACCAGAGACAAGAGGGCGTATTTTCCAAAACTTGACAATTTCTCGAGCAGTTTGGTCAACAGCTTCATCATTTACAAGCTTCAAGTTCGATCTTAAATGGAAAAAACGGTTACGAGTGATGGTGTTCGCTATATAATTCACTCTGGTGTCCAATGCCCAATACATCCTCAATCGTGGCAGGCCGAGTATGCTCATGGCCATAGAGCATCCGAAGAACTGTTTGATTTCATTAGGTGTTGTATTTAATGATTTACCTATCCTCAATACGCTACCAATATTTGTACACTCAGACATAGTCTCAAACAGGCTATTATCGATGTATTGAGAAAAATATTGGTACGGGCTCTTAACACACAAGCTTGGATCAAATGAGACGTTCAATTGGTCTTCCTCAGGAGTAAAATCAAAGTTTTCCGTATGTTTCCATCGTACACGGTCACTGCGAGAAGATTGGGGCTCGACAACGAAAGATGCTAAAGGTTCTTCATCAGATTCGTTCCAACTCTCGTCTATTAACGGCGGTATTGCTTCTTGATGATCTATTTGGAGATCGCTTTCATCATCGCTACCGTCATCTTCAATATCGGATATGTCAAAATTAATTAAGTCCATGATATCGTTCTCAGTCAAATGACCTGCAATATAAAAAAAAATAACTACTTATGACCCAAAGTATCACCTATGATACTGGAACAAAATCGTCGAAATGGCGATTTGAATTTGCAATATTTTATAATATTTAAACAATAATACAAAATATACGTATTATATCACATATTTAAAACAAAAAAATACCCAAATACCAATTAACATAAGTATTTACCTTTACGTAAACTCGACATGGCGGTTACGGCGAAATTTTTGGATTTCAACTGACTGCAATCGATGTAATTTGACAGCTAGAGAAATGGTAAGTGACTAGAAACATGGAGGATATCTATGCAAACGACTAAACGAAAAAGTTCTAACGGAATCCGAGAGATGGCGTGGAAAAAAATTATTAAGTAAGGGTATCACTGGTGATACTGGGGGTCTCAGGAGGGTAGAGAAAAAATATTATGATTTAAGCTATTTTTAGCGTGTATTGCTTGATCACAGTGTCTACCTATTTTATTTTATTTTTATTTATAATTCTTTTTTACACTTCGAGTTCAATATAATTTAATGCCAAGGAGACCTTGCAATGAACACCAACTGTTTTAACAATACGTCTCACAAAGGTGAATCGTAGTATAAAATGAAACGAAACGGTATGTCGAAAAGAAAAATTGCCAAACTTTAAAGGTGAATGGAAGTTTTTCGCTTTACTTTTCAGAATCAGGATAATGAAAGTGATCAAGATTTTTTTCTGAGATATTCTTGTTTTATGCAGCCTATTTATCACAGGTGACGCTTTAAATCCAGTGGTTCCTTATAGTATAAACCAAATTGGTGCAATTCGGTTTATACTGAAACTTTAGTACTTCTGTGCTGAGAAAATGCTTACAGTAATAAAACAAATCTTCTTTAAAGATTCTATCTTGGTTCCTAATTTTTTATTACACATTTTTTATTGTTGTTGACACTGCTATGCAATGTTGAGTTGTCTTGTTTTACAACGACAATAGCCCTGCTTTTATAGGTCACAAGAAAACTGCACATAGCATTAGAGAACCAAGTATGAGATTTTTTTTCTGTTTTTAAATGATAAGAAATAATTTAAAGACTGATACCGCAGTTGTGAAGCAAATTATCATAATACTATGATTGCTTACCTTTCCCTGCGAATTTGACACGAATGCTAACGAAACTCAATATACATTACAAGACATCGTCATCCTGAGAATCTAACATCATCCATAAGACTGCTACCGTTGTGGGAGTGCCACTTGTGCCATGTCGAGCGCTGTCTCACTCCCACAACTATGAGGGCTGGTTGTAACCTCCTGCTAACCTCCTCCTAACCCAATACTGTAAACATAGAGCGCAATCACCTCATACGTTTATTTAAACTCATTTTATATCCACGAAGCGTCTGACAAATTGAGATTGCTCGCTTGAACTAGCCGAATGCCAATTTTCCGGTCGATACACATCCCTTGCTTATCGCCGAAAGGCCAAAGTTTTCGCACGTATAACGTTACAATTACAGAAGAAATACCTTCACTTGGATATGCCGTGTCGCTTACTCTGAAAAGTTTTGGAGTTGAATGACTTGTGGTATATCTATCCTGTACGTGATTTTGATTAAATTTTCTCGTCCCCCGTACTAGAAAATTTAATTCAAAAGAAATAATAAAGGGATTCTTACAAGCCTTAAGCTTAAAGTACTCGTCAAGACAAATCAAACGAGCCCATTGTCGACGAGATTGTGTAGCTTTATTGCGGTGTTCCTAAGACTATCTTTTAGCTCCACGTGATTTTAATATTGAATCGTCACGTGTGTGTCAAATTTTGATTTGATTAAAATAATAATGTCCTGACCGATTCAACCTTAAAATCCAAAAAAACCACATAACGTAATATGACTTGATATCAATTTCACACTATGAACACTTTATTCTTTTACGCAATGCTTGAATAGCTTAAGGTCTCTGCGACAGTAGATTTTCCAGAGCTTCACATGATTCATCGCTTGTGAGCGATCTCAAGTTCAAGTTCAAAGGGGATTTAGTGTATCAAGCCAATTACTACGTTGTTGTGACGTCAAGGACTCAAGGACTTATGTTACACTTTTAGGTATAGTGAAAGAATTTATAATACATGATTTGAAGATTTTTCAGTAAATTAACTTACAAGCAGGGGCCTATTTTTGTATTGGCCGGGGTGACTTCAACCCACGCCGAGGGCACAGTGTGGGGATATATCGGACACCTACTGACTAAAAACACTCTGGGCCCCTTTTACTACTTAATAATAAAAAAATATTACTTGAGCAGTGGCGGCGGGCCATCAGAAGTCATTCTAAGGTAAGTTATTTTTTTGATTGTTATTTACGGTCCCTCAAATGCCATGCATACGATTTTGATATTCAGCTATAAAACTATACAAAATACTATTTCGTGCGATTATCCTGTTGTAATAAAATTGATAAATAAGTCATTAAAAATCTTAACCACTTATGAAAATTAAAATCTTTTATTAATAATAATTAAATTAAGTCTTATCATAAATACAAAGGCTTGAAACCAGCTTTATACCACATTAGATCTAAGCCCTATATTTGTAGAAACTGATTAAATCACTTAACAACCCCCTTGATTCACTTTATGATGTAAAGGTTAGGTTACATAGTAACTCATAATATTATTATAAACCTACAGGGAACGAGTAAAGAATCTTAAAACAAACAGGTGTGCAAGTGAGACAGCATGATACACAACGTAGAGCGCTATCTCTCTTTCACAACTCCATATCTCGCTTTAAGAGTTCGTGGTAGGCCTGCGGTTCGTGTATGAAGGATTGAAATTGCCTTTACTAATGTATTCAAGTACTAACATAACCACAAATGTCCAATTTACTCAATTCAGAACTGTTATAAAGTTATAACTAGATATTAAGGTAATATCTGTAAATTCTGCTTTAGTTAGGATTTAATTCAAGTTTATGTGAACGATAGGTCGGTGAAATGGATTTGTTGGAAGTTATTGATTTAGTTTGACCTAGTCTGATTTAGGCTGCCTCAGACACAAAGTGCATGATGAAAAACAATTAAATGTACTTACAGTTTTATGTAAGATGATTAGTCCCCAACAAATAAATATTCCTCAACATTAAGACAACGCCATCTAGTTTCAAGTTAAGCATACTAAGTAGCTTGTGTTAATATTATGAGTACTAGACGACCGATAAACATGTTTATATATTTTTGAGTACATGCATATTATTATAGATAAATTACACCCAGACAAAAAAAATGATTATGCTCATCACTCATGCATTTGTTCTGGGTGAGAATTGAACCCACGACCCCCCATATAACAGTCTCGGTCACTTACCACTACACCAATAGGCTAGTCAAGGTCAAAGGTCATCAATCAAATTATTTTTCCTAAAATACCTTACTTCCTTAAGTTGTATTAGGTATCGATTTGTTTTGATGACCTTAAATATTAATTCCGTCATGTCAAAACGTATTCATTCAATACAACGTTTTAGACAATTAATAACAAGTTTCGTGACAAGGAGAACGTTACATACCCGTTATCATGAAACATATTCAATTCTTAGGTATTTCATACGCGAGGCAAAAGAAAAGAAAATTGTAGTTTTAAAAAGAAAACCCCAATGAAAAGGCATAGTTAATTTTATTTGCAGGCTGTAACAGTTTCACTCTACTTCATCTCTACATTAAGGGTATAGAAGTTAATAAAAGCCAAAGTCTTCTGTTTAAGGAGAGTCAGTCTTAGTAATTGTGATGATGATTTTTCAAAGAACAATAATTATCAATTCTTTTATAAACATTTCTTTTTCTGCTTTTTTGTTATTTTACCCACTGGGTGAAATAGCGACAAGCGTTGTCTCTTATACAACGCCCCTAAAGTTCAATCGTCAAGTCACGTTTGCGATTTGAAACCAATGACCCGTTATTACATTTAATATTGAACGCAAACATTTAGGATATTTACATTACAGTGACATTTTAAGGTAAATAGAAATCGGCCTACAAGATGAATAAATTATGGAATATTAAACTTTAGAGTGAATAAGCTGGTTATGTAGGCCTTATATTAAGGGCGTTAAGATAATGTGAATATATTATTAAATTATGTTAGCGGTCGGTGAGAATAGAGTGTAGATATAATAAAGGGTCTTTAGAGCTTAGCCAGAGCTATTTCGATGAAGTACTCGTAGAATAAACGTTACTATTAGTGTGACGTATTAGTATCACGGATAGCCAAGCGGTATAGATCTTCATGCCAATTACCACTGAATTTGTGCGATATTCAAAAGCTTGTTCTGAGTCAGTGTGTATTTATGCATATGAATTGAATGTCTGTGAAACCAGACGCGATACAAGATTAAATTCCTTAGAACGAGTCGTTTTTAAAAAGGAGAAAAAGAAGTTCCCAAAAAAACTGTAACGCTCTACCAAATTACGACAGGCCGGTGCCCCATATCAAAATACTCTGCTTGAATAATATACCAAGCATGGGCGTAATGCCGTAACTAATAAGGGGAGCAAACCCCATGTATTGCAATTAATCACTGTCTGAAGCAATCGCCTGACGAGAACGCGATGCAACTGGGTCACATACTTTACAGTACCCCCGTTTTTGTTGAGGAGATTAATTGTTAATACTTCAATAACAGCTGGTTTATTTACATAGGGATAACAATCAGCAGTATATGAAATATAAATAGGTAATAAATATCTTGGTACAATATCCACACACGGCCGTCTGATCCCAAGCTAAGCAGAACTTGTGTTATGGTAATAAGACAGCTGATAAACATACTTATATATTTCTAAACATATACATATTATGTATAGTATATATGATAAAAAACACCTAGACACAGAACAAAATGATCGTGCTCATCACACAAACATTTGTCCTGGGTGGGAATCGAACCCTCGACCTCTGGCTTAGCAGTGTGGGTCACTAGCCACTAGACCAACAGATTAACTGGTAGAGTCGTATCGGTAAAATCTAAGAAATACACTACTCCCAACGTTTTTCACAGATTACGATACAGAAGAACGAGTTGTGAAAGAACTGTCTTGAAAGTGCTTAACTGTAAACCTAATTGTTAAATTGAATTATAGGGGTTCAGGCTTAAATAATAATTGGGAAAAGGGCAGGGGGATGATGATGATATCGGGGTTCAGGTTTTTAAATGTTAAAGTAATCTCTTTATTATAAGTTTGCACCAATCCATGTAGCTCTATTTAGGTCTCAGTTCGTTACTCGATTGTGCTTAAATGCCAGAATCACTTCTTACAGCATTTAGTAAGAAGGTTGCTGACAACCTGGATTAATTTATTTGCTTCTCACATCATAATTTACAACGAGAAGAAAGAATATAATAATATTGGCGAGCATATACGGGAGTGAAGCCCAATCTCAAGTAATATTAATAATACTCCAGATAGAGATGCAGGCAAAAGTTTATAATAAATTTAAAACCTAGCTATTCATACATTACTGAGGTTTATTTTTTCAATCAAAATTAATATACATACATAATGTACATCGCACGTCACTCCAGCCATAATATATTGTTATTCTGGTGCTGACATAGACAAATCGTTGAGTTCAGGCATTCCAGTTATAGACGCACGATTGAATTTATAACTACCCTTGAAAGTGCGATTAGTGTACCGATAATAGATATTGATGGATTTGTATATAGTTTTGCTTTGTGTACAGTTACGAGCAAAAACATGTGTACACGACCTAACAGTTGCAGTTGATTTCTTATGCGAAATTCTGAAGCTGTCATGGAATATTCCTGATATTGTGACCTAAGAGTAAAATGTTTAATTTGAAAGAAAATTTCACGAGTTCATAACATGACTTTAACTTTAATTGTTTGCTCGTGACTGTACAACCAAGTGGTTAACCACTGGGTGATGAAATATAAATTATTAATAACTAGCGACCCGTCTAAGCTTTGCACGGGTGCAATACCTTCTCGTGTATAAATAATACATATAAAAAAACATTCTTGTGACATTACATCTATTAAAAAACCGCTTGTGTTACGTAGCTTAATCTAAAGATATAAGCATTCTTAGCGATAGACAGACAACGGGAAGCGGCTATGTTTTACACTATGTAGTGATTTAGACTGTGTATTTTTAATACACAGATTAAAAATGGTGTCTAAGACTATATTTCTAATTTAAAAGGTAAAAAATGATTAAACAAGTATAGGAATGAAGCATAAATTAAAATATTACCATACACAAATTAACTTAAAATAGGTCCAAGAATTGTTTTTAAAAAATCAAATGTTAAAACTTTTTATACTCTTATAATAAAACTTATTTCTAGCTCAAGTAGTAAACAATACATAATAAACTAAAAAAATAAACAACCTTACAGTCGTGGACAATGTTTGTAGTCAAAATCGCGAGTAGAATTTTCTCAATGTAGTAAGTTTTGTACACAAATATGAGCAGAGATCTTCCGAATATATAAGGAATATAAATTCCATGACTGTTCTACGAGTTTTCAGAGTAAAACTGCTGCAGTTGTGGAAGCAATATAGTAATTAAAATAATAATAATGCAATTATTGCCTTCCCTTAATTTTTTTGTTTGTATTGTATAAGCTGTTGTATTTACTGTACTGTATAAGCTGCATGATTTTTTATTTTTATTTTTCTTTTGCATGCCGTAAGGTAGAATGTGTTGGAACTCCTTTGTAATATGTTAACATCTTATTTTGTACACATATTCTCTGCAAAATAAATGATTTGATTTGATTTGATTTGAGGGTGCATTAAACTTCTTGTGGAATCTTCTGGTTACTTGAGATTTGAAAGATCTTATGAGAAGGTCTTCTAGAGGTCTTCTGGATACGGTGCGAATCGTAAAAAGGTTCCCTTCTCTGGGGCCCTAACCATCGGCAGCTTGGACCCGGTTCTCGATGCCGGTTGATGTCTATTGTTTCTTTTTGTATTTGTGTATTTAAAAAATGTAATTTCTATGTCAATATTTAAATAAAGGTCACTCGTGTTTAAGAAAGCACGAGTATATTTAATGGAAATCGGTTGATAAAATGGTGGATTACATATACACCGTGATTTTTAGGTCGTTTTAAAAAAGTCGTCCACACAATGTATCCGTCATAAAATACCTCTAGGCGCGAATATAATTTTTTTATCATTAATTAAAATAATATGCATGAAAAAAATAAATAATACATTGGAAATATGAAACATCCTGTTAAAAATGTTTACGTATCAAACTGTTGAAGATACATGCTACATACTTACTGCGAACATTATGATTGCAATAGTAAGACAGCTGTTTTACGCTAAGGTGAATGACCTGTGATAAGACGCCGCCGCGCCGCCCGCGCGGCCCCTTTGGCACAAGGTTCGGACCGCGCTCACTACAGAGTGTTCGTAAAACTGCCTTGTGTCATAATAATGAATAATATTTTTATTCATTCAAATCTTAAAAAAAACATATTTTTTTATTATAAACGTTTACTAGTCATTGGATACATGAACTGGGCTGCTTTTTTAAAACGACCTAAAAGTCACGGTGTATTATAACTAGTCCGTAAATATGGGTATCATATAAAAAGGCACAACAGTAGAATACGACTACGTTTGTTAGCCTCACATAATACCACCGAAAACACCTTTCACTCAAGTGTAATTACTTAGCCACTACACTCAACGTCTTCAACATTTAAGTCTACAATTAAGATTAATGTACACGTTTAAAGTAAGGGCTATTCATTTTTACACAGGCTTTGCTTATACCTATTACTGTTAAGAGATTAATAGAGCCATAATGCTGTATGAAATAGTAAAAGATTTCTGTCTTGGGAACATCAAGTTATATTACTTATTTCGCTTAAAGTTTTTTTAAGTAATAAGAATTCACACTAAAGGTTTCATTTTTTTTTCTAAAATCTTAAGAGCATTTTTGAATTTGAATCTTCAACTACCTACAAATTCAATTGTGTTTACAAATCCATGCTTTATAGCATTTCTTTTATACTTAGTTGTTGTATAATATGTTTGTTTAAATAATTATGTTAATTAGTTTTAATAATTGGCTGAAGTAAAAAGAAAACTTAAAAAATAAATAAAAAATAAACATGGAATACTTTGTTGCTTTATTTCCTTTTTGTAGGTCAGCCTCAAAGGTCGTAAAACTTATGAGTGTAAGTTATGATCTCGTTTCAAGTCTGGAAGCTTAAAATTCTTTACGGCACAATTGATCCGAAGCACCTACTTATGTAAATATATTGCTACAAAGTTTCATCTTAGTCTTGCGCCACATCTTAATGTCATCATCAGTGGCCTCTAACGTCTATGACAGATGATTGAAACAGCAGCCGTGTTTTATTTGCTTTTGGCACTTGCGCTGGTGGCTAACAAGGCCTATAAGGGAGCGACAACGCCGGCCGCAAAGTTCGAACGCCACACGACCGGCGGCCATTACTGAGGATCAAAGATAGCGTTAATCGTGACACGGTGTCGTTTAATATTGACCCAAACATCTAGGAAAGTTTCTGGTGACCATGATAAATAGAGGAAGATATTATCGGATGGAATAGTTGCGTATGATGCCTGGTTCGATCTGCTCTCCCAAAAGCGCGACCTACGTCACCAACAAATGGCACAACCTCCAACGTCACCGGGAACACTATTCCTGTGTAGACATCTTAATGTGATATTATTATTGCAGGTGTGGAAGAGAGACGCCACTTTACATGGCTTAGTGCCCTGTCACGCTTCTACAACGGCATAACTGTGATAGCCTAGTGGTATGGTAAGACCTTAGGAATGCTAAGTCAAATGTTGTGTGCGGTTTAGAAATAAATTATCACAGCTTTCGTATTTCGAAAAATGTAGGTCCTCCCCCTGATCTCTCTCTAATTGTGTCGGATTGCCGTCCCATCGTGCCATGAGAGTAAAGGAACAGAGAGTGCACCTGTGTTTGCGGACACGCTTGTGCACTATAATTTCTTGCGTAACTGGTTGGTGTCATAGTAACACTAGCTGCCGTGGCCGAAATCGGGAGACATTATCATTACAACGGTTATAATATTATTATAACTTTAGTTGAATGTGAAAATGAACTCCCCCTCCCCGTTCACCCCCTGGTGGAGGAAGATAGTCCATTAGGATTTCCACTGGGATACAAAATATATAGTTGCCTAACAATAACTAATAATTGTTTAATTACTTGTGTTTATATAAACTGTTACACATGTACAAAATCAGCACCGCATCATTTAACAAACAATGAGGAGAAATAACAAATGATTTGAATATTCACTCACTATTTTGGTACGTTTTGGTTGGTAATTATTCAACGTCACATCGAATACTGATGAAATTAGATATTTCTTTGTTTTGTATGTCTTATCGTGATTGAAAGTCAATTATAGCGTGTGAAGTGATTGATTATAGAATACATCACATAAAAACTCAAAACAGAGATTAATTGAATGAAATTTTGTTCAGGTTAACCATTTATTTCATAATTTATGTACACTAATAAATTAATAGAATCACTTAAATAGGAAAGCGGTGTACAAAGGTACTGCTTATTTCTATAAGAAATCTCTTCCAGCAGACCTGCAAAAGGAGACATAAATTAAAAACAACGACAAGTAAACAATTAAACAAAAAGAAGAGAGAAAAAAAAACGAGACAAATGCAAAAAACTATTTTACAAATAGTAATAATTTATCTTCAAGTAATGTTACTGTCGTGGAAGGACTTGGGGGAGGCCTTTGCCCAGCAGTGGGACACTATAGGCTAGGAAAAAAAAAATGTTACTGCAATTGTGGAAAAGAGATGCAGTGCTACAAACTGTAGAGCGCTGTAACGCTTGCACTTCTAAAATTATATTACTTTAAGACAAGGGTGTTAGCATCAAGTACAACAGAAGGAGTTACGGCACTTTAATAGCCAAGTTTATCATACTGTACTTCAAAGTTCAAACTCGGCAAAGTTCATGACGCGTTACGCCACAACTTGGCTATTGCAGTTTGGAATTTGTCTGCATAACTTGCTATTAAACCAGCTTCATATTTCATCTGAAATTTGTTAGTCTTGTCTAGTGCTTGAATTTAGACGTGTGGGTGGCAGGGAGTGCACCCTGTCATCCGATCAGCTAATATGCCGAGAAGGAGATGCGTTCATCCTTATGAGGAGTCAGGGTAAAATCTTTGCACCGAGCCCTCGAGAATAAGTCCTTTAGTATAGAAGAAGAGTGGCGTAGTGCTTGCGCGAATGAAACCGCCACTCTTAAGTCACGTGTCCTGAAACTTCTGTGGGATGTTCGTGAGAGTTACCGCTCGCCCGGCACCCAAAGGGCTCCAGAAGGAACATAGTGGGTTTTAGTCAGTAAAAGTCTGACACTCCCTCCTGCTGCGCCCAGTGGGCGGGGTCATTTGATGATTTCTCTCGAAAAAAAAGGCTTTTTAAACTTTCCTACAAAAGCCTTTAACGTGTTCAGACTTTAGAGTGATTAAACCTGCAGCGGCAAACACCTACTTACTCACAAACACTTCTATTCATATGGCGGCAGCAGCTTGGGCACGTATGGTAGCGTAGGGACTCATCCCTCATTGCCTTGTGTACGGGAATAAATGCATCTTTCATGAAACAAATTATGATGTAAGCCGTCACAATTAATCAGAAAGGGATCACAATAGAATTCAGACAACAATTAAATTTCATTCTATTGGATACGATTGCTGGGAAAGCAGCTGGGAATAATTACCCCATTATTTGTTTCAGAATCATTGTGAGAAACTTACAATACAATACCATCTCTATGCGTAACCTAATATGGTTGATTTTAATTTGATGTTAGTTATGCGTTGTATAATATTATTATCGTATATGATCATGACTGAAATTCTCCAGAGCGTAGGTATTTGTTGCACCGTTTACGTACATAATTATAATGTTTTGATATCTGGTTACAACATTTAAATAAGTTCAAACTATGAGTTGGGGGCTATACCCTCTTAACCCTCATTTTCACCTAAATTTGCACGCTGCCCAGGTTTTCCCAGAGTTCTGCTAATATGCGTCAATTTGTAACATGACAATTGACTCTCATGTAATTAGCTTGTCATAACTACACAATATATCCACATAATCCGAAATCTACAGATTTGAAGGTCAAGTATGATTAAATCAATTATAGATAATTGACAATCAATGTTCAGACAATAATATGAATGTGAATTGAATACTAGAGTGTAAAATTTGTACTAAAAGTGTAGAATTTGTACTAAAAGTGTATAACTTGTACTAAAAGTGAGTGTGAATACTAGAGCTGAAATGCGAACAAGTAAACACTTACTAGGGACCTATGAGAGACTACAACTGTTCTATTTTGGAAAAAAGCAGTTAACCAGTGATAAAATTAAATTTTCCAACAAGGAATCAAACACTTTGATATAAACCACGAAAAATACGCCTTAAAACCTTTTCAGATTATGGGATTAAGAATTATATTTTTTTCTATTTTCAGAAGCTTGTAATAAGCATTTAATTTTTTCGAAGAAATACTCCTCTACTTTAAAATTAAACGATAATTGGAAAGTAACGTAATCCTTTGAACATTTTTCGGTTCTTTCGCTCGTTTTTTACTATATTTATTAGGGTACTAATTTCGAGTCGTTAGGTAAAACGAAGCGTGAAGAGTAAAAGGTATTTATTTTAAAATAGATATTTCCCAGGGAGTATCTCTCTGGGAAATGAAAAATGGTATACTTTTTAAAGGATATACAAACTTCAGTTATTTTCTTGTTTTGAAGCCTCTTTTTGTATCGAAACGTTATGATTTGATTAGATACTTTGTGATAATCTACTTAATGAAAATATTGTTAAATGCTTTGATAGGTAGTTCATTTTAACTAAGACCGCTGGGCTGCCAAGTCGAAGGTCTCGTGTTAGATCCCCACGTCGGCGTGTAGCGACTTTTCGAATATTGTGTGCATTTTAGAAATAAATATCACAGCTTACGTGTTTCGTGCATGATCTCTCTCCGGTCGTGTCGAATGGCCATCCCATTGGGAACAGAGAGTGCACCTGTGTTTGCGCACACGCTTATGCACTATAATAATTATATCAAGCGTAGCTGGCTGGTGTCATAGTGAAACTAGCCGCCTTGGCCGAAATCGGTCAGGACATTATTAGTGTACCGCCTTGTAAAATGTAGAATTGAATTGATTTATAACCATTTCACAATCGGTAGAGCTGTTTGACATAATAAATAAACAGAGAACATGCTGTAGCAACTAATACCATTTAATGTGTTACTGTGAAAATATAATGTCTTTGTTAATATCTTACCTTCATTTCAAGTACATATATTGCCAAATAAAAGCCCATTGCAGAGACCCATCAATAGAATGGAATAATATCCCTTAGTTTTCAACAAAATAGAAGAAAAACGTTTTCAATTTATTTTCTGAATGATAGCCAACCTCATTTGTACGACATAATCCTTTGTGAAGCGATTTCTCTTTTGACAAATTGTTTGTTTGCTACACAGTATTTTTATATCATAATTTCTATACAAAAATAACTTAAAAACTTTATATGGAAAAAGAGGTATCACAACAATCTAGATTCCTACTTTAAATTTTTGTTGACTGACACAAAATTCAATAAGATAATTACCGTTTTTCTCTTTTTCATCTTTTAATATTTCTGGCTACATACAGTACACAGCTTACAATCCATTTAAATAGTCAGAAAAAGAGAGAGTAAAAGACATAACTGGAGTCATTTTCCCAACAGTGGGGTTTTAATTCTTCTATCCATTCTGAATATCTTTATCATGTCTTAAGCTTACAAAGAGTAACTTACACGAGTCATATCTATAAATTCGCGGAACATACTATTGACCTTTAAGCACACGCGAACAAATTGATATTATTACACGAGGCGCCTGGTATAAATGATCGTGTTTCATATTAACATAATTATAACAACTGAATAATTGCCGGTGTAAGCTGCGGCTTGATTAATTACCCCCGCGATAAAGGGTTGTGTCACAGTATAAATACAGGCAGTAGTTTAACTCAGCCGATGCTAAAAATAAATTCTTACACATATTTTCTCCCGTCATTTCGGTCGAGTTGCACCGACCGTGATCAGGGGGGACTCACGGTCGTTGCAAAGGTATCGAATTATTTCGCGACTAAGCCTGTTTGTTATCTAAAATATGTGTAGGTAGTCGCAAAAGTTTGAAAACATTTTATTCCTACATGCACGCGGTTCGCAGCAGCGATAGGGCTGCCCATCTACAGCTTTTGAGTACATCAACTACACACCGTCTATTCGACACTGCGACTAGCTCGCGGCTGTGTCATGCCACGATCTGAAAGCGTAGGCATAACTCGCGTTGGACCCGTTTCTATGAAGACTTCATACGGTATATTTTATTGCACTGTGGTTGTATGGCGTTCTGAAGCTTTAAGTAGGTTAAAAAATTACGTAATTTTTAATTGAATATAGAGTTAAGAATGATATAAAAGAATAATGTATTTTGAAATGTTGATTTTGTAAGTAAATTAAATAACTTTTATCGTGACCTAGTCTAGCTAGGATTTTGCTAGAGTCCCAACATTCTAGTTTAGTTTAGATAAATTAAAACCGTAGAGAAGGTTTT
This sequence comes from Chrysodeixis includens, assembly GCA_941860345.1. Classification (NCBI taxonomy): domain Eukaryota; kingdom Metazoa; phylum Arthropoda; class Insecta; order Lepidoptera; family Noctuidae; genus Chrysodeixis; species Chrysodeixis includens. The sequence continues at coordinate 11,842,446 of OW796107.1, read as the reverse complement.
TTAGGTATACTTCATCGTACTTTAGATAAATAAGTACCCTTTTTCCTTATATTTTTGTGACACTGTAAATTAAACAAAGATTCTAACGTTACAAACTGAGCTAGAGTTACATAGTGTGAAATTGCGTGTTTGGAGACATTTAATACAAATTCAAACAACTTTGTTACGGGGAATTTTGTGGGGTATTTAAATTAAATATTTGTCTTACTCTACCCTCTCATTGTGTGCACGTTCACATTACTCAGAATATGTTTATCAGACCAAGTACCTACTGGGTTAATCAAACTAATATTTTAGTTATATCTTGTCGAATGTTCTAGAAATAGTTATTGTTTTGTAACGGTTTACTTACGCGTTTTTATAGGGATAGCTCGGCTAGTTTCGAAATCGAACGGTGGCGGGGTCGCGAGTCGAACAAAACAAAAGGCGAGAGTTCGACTCGCGACCCCGTCGCTCCCTCGTAATACCAATAAACCGTTACAAAATCATAATAATGCGCTTAAATATCCGGTTAACGAAAGATATTATAATAAAATTCTGAAATATGTTTAAAAGCGTTTTAAAATCCAAGAGGAACTCAATAATCGATCAATAGTGTTGATGTCATTTTTTTACCCTAAATTATATTTTATTATTAGTAAATTTAGCATGTACTGTCCCTTTGCTAGATACAAGTCTATATCTATTTCTTCTACTATCTATTTTCCTGCTCGCCTTGTCCACTGTAGTACTGATTCTAAGCTCTACGAGTTGCTTATTCTAAAAAACCCTTTTTTAGGCATACTAATATTATTTCACAACCAATTAACGAAACATAACCCCTAAAATTTTCTAGAAATGACAAGCTAATTACTGAACAAATTTACTCGACCTACAAAACGTATAAACGTCTTAACTGCGAAGTTAGACTTGCAAAACAAACCAAGCATTACCCTGATACGAAGAGGGAAACAAGGGGTGGCTTAAAAAGTTATGCAAATATCCACACCCTGCTATTAGGCCGAATGCTTTTGTTAAAGGCTCTATGTTGATTTTTAAATACGTAATCTGAACTGTTCGGTAATATTCGTCAAAAAACGAGAGCTAAATTGCTGTCATTTTAAAATTTGCATAATAAACATATCGTTAGTTATTATTAGTGTAGTCGACAAAATTTAGCAGACATAGTCTAATCCTGAAATGTCTGAAAATCGGCTCACATTTATATTTCCATGACCATTTTTGGGGTTCCGTACCCAAAGGGTAAAACGGCACCTTATTAATAAGCCTACGCTGTCTGTCGGTCTCCAGGGTCTATATCATAAATCGTGATAGCTAGAAAGCTGAAATTTTCACAAATTATGTATTTCTATTGCCGCTATAACAATAAATACTGATTGACTACTGAGACTTAAAAAAAATATAATAAACGTGCTTTTTCGTATTTTTTTGCTCAGTATTAAAAACGGTAACAGTCAGACGTAGTATGACAGGACGGAACCCTTCGTGCGCGAGTCCGACTGGCACTTGGCCGGTTTTTTTATTTTCGCTTACGTAATCACGGGCAACAGCTAGTAAAATATAAATCCACCACAGTTATAAGTTACCGTGACGCAAATGCCACCGGTAAATAACTTATCAACGCCTTATTACGCACTTCTAATTAAATGTTACTTCCCCGAACGCTAATTACCGCCTCCCTCTCGTAAATAAATTGATTATATTACTAAAATCATACCACTTAAAAATACTAATTGAGAGGGTGGGGTGTCATAATTTTGGTAAGCAATTGTAATATTATAGATACCGTTATTAAGAAGACGATTAATTTCAATTAAAAAGTCGAATAATTTCAATCTAATTACCTGCATATAAAATTTTATAAGCATTTTTGTAGTTTGTTCTTACCTACTGTATGGATAGTCGAATGGTATAGGTCACCATGCCAATTACTTCTGTGCGCAACGAGTCGTGGGTTCGATCCCCGCGTCCGACAAGAATTTTTGCGAGCCACAAAATGCTTGTTCAGAGTTTGGGTGTATTTGTGCATGTGAAATGAATTTCTGTGAAATCCTCGCAACAGACTCCTAAGAATTATTTTTTTAACCCTGGAATCTGAAATCACGAACCCGCAAGTGGCCAAGTAAATTGCATTTTCGAAATCTGTTGAATTGTTAATGACTGTATTTATTACGAGTCTCTGAAAAACCTATTTAGTTAATTACAAAATCTTGAGTTTTTATATAACCTCTATTTTCATTGCAAGGTCTAAAACAAATCATAATTATTTTTTAGCAAAACTTTACTCTCATTAAAGATCATTAAAATGTATAAGATGATGCTCTTTATAGTTACAAAATCTTAGTAAGTAGTTTTTATACGAAGTTATTAAGAAGATGACATGAAAATTACTGGCATGATATTCAGTTTTAAAAATAAAACATTAACGACAATATTGTGTAACGATGACGTCATCGCCCATGACGTGAGTCTCAGTAAACACATTAACCCTTTGACATTGTACTTTTTACAAAGTTACATTTGCGGTTACAAAAATTGCTTGCTCTCACAAAATGCTCGTGAGAGAAAATTTTCAACATCAAAGGTAAGTTGGTTATTGCTAATCTTTCCCTAAAGACTGATAAAGGCTGTGGTTTTAAATTTTAATAATAACATTATCACAGCAAAACTTTACATTATTCAAATGATTATTATTTTCCCGTGACGTTCGATTAAGATGGAAATTTGTAGTTACGGTCTAACCAAATGGGTCTTTATGTAGAGCCAAAAAAGGACAAAACAACTGTGTAACGAAACGACAGACGGACAGAGAGACAAACAGTCAGACAAACAGGTAGATAGAGATACTATTACATTTAAAATATTTAACTACATTTCTGTATTACAAAAAGAACTGTGTGAAATCTATTATATCAACAAAATAAATCAAAAGCTAAACTCAAAAACTATCACATAAAAGTATTGCAATGAAGAAACTTTTAATTATCTGTGGAGCACCTGGCTAGACGTGTATCCTGATCGATTGATACCGAAGAGGTATTAATTACTCAGCATTGCGTAGAACTCCCTTTCAAGGAACTAACACCACCTCTTAAAGAAATACCGTTGCATTTGTGGAAGCGAGACACCGCTCTACGCTGTGTAGAGTACTAACTAGCTTCCATAAGTTCTCGGTTATTTTAAGGAAGGTGATAAACAATCAAGGTGATTTATTGTCCTTATCCATACTACTATTAGCAATAGTAAAGGAATTCTGAAGGACTGTCTGTTAAACTCAAGGACTCATCTCTTAGTATTAAGAATTCTTGAACTCTACCATAGACAACTTTTTTCACAATAATCTTAACCATAGACTTACACAATATTCCAACGCTTTAAAATAGAAAGCTAGTAGAAAACTTTAAATGCATAGTGACAAGACGTTTGGTTTTGACAAGAGACCCTTAGACTAATCTAATTCGTTGTACTAAACTTTGTTTGTAACTAAGTTAAGGTGGAGTCTAGAGCTCATTTAACTGGAAAAGTGAAATTTTCAGGAACAATACAGTTATTTAGATTTCCTTATTTCTAGTCAGTTCGACATATCCGACAGATCCAATGGTGCCAGGGCTACGTCATAAATGTTACGTCTCAATTGACCTATGGTACTGATGGTTAATAAAATATACGCTAGTTAAAGAGGTACATATTTTTTTAAACAAATTACCTTTAAGCATATTTTAATGGAATTAGATGAATAGTAACAGAGTAAGTAACACCTCTAACAAACCATTTGTCGTTTTTGTTACTATACACATTTCAAGTAACTGTTTTACGTGTAATTTAGTAGGTACCTGTACTGAAAACGGTACCTCGGGGATGGGGTGTTATATAAAGACTTGTCACATACTCGTTCGTTTTAAATTTATCGTTTCATCACTTGAAGAGAGCAATACCCTAAGGGACGGTTTTATCTTTAAGATACTTTAGTTTTAAATGTAGCCTGTCTTTTTAATACCAATTTATTGCATTTTGACGTGGCCTCATTTTAAGTTGGAAAATGTATCAAATAGAGTCGAAGGGCAGAAAATTTGAAAAAAAAAGATATGGTTATGGTACGTTAATAATAATATAATTATTAATTTTAAATTATTATAAAAAACATTATGGTCTATTACTTGTAGTTTTTCTCTGCCTGGTTTATCAAATCTTCTTCCATTCTTACAGAGTTCAACTAAATAATGTATAAAGAGCCGCCTATCTGATTTTCACACCCACTTCAATGCCTCTATCAAAAATCCATGTACGTCCGCCTAGTCATTGCAAACCCTTTTTCTTTAATATCCTTAAACATTAAGATAAAACATTAATCACCAAATAGAAGCTACAACTACGACGCTTTTCTTTTAGGAAAAACAATTTCCTTAAAAACACGTGCTATCATACTCCTTTCACGATGAAAAATGAGGTTTTTGAACTCATTTATTTTGAGGCTTAGGTAACGGACATGTTGATTTACGAAGCGGTTTTTATGCAATTAGAACAATTTTTTGTTCTTTCACATTATTACACATTTTACATATCAGTATGCCAAGGGATAAAAACTGGCATATATTTTCCTACACAATAATTTTCCAAAAAATACCGCTCGATCTTAACCTTATTATTTAACTCTGTTCATTAAAAAAGGATGATTAATATTTTCATAGTAAAAAAATGGCGCTTGTAATACTTAATTTTCCATATTTTTAGAAAACAGCTTTAAAATATTTTCTGCATAATTTCTGCTTGAAATCGCTACTTACAGAACTATAACCTCACCTTAAATTTTAACTAGTGTTGTAGAGAAAGCATAAATTCTGTATAATCAACGACTCTAGACAGCTGTATCGTTTGTTGTGGCCCTGAATAGTACTTGCTAAGGGTACTAGTCGAAAAATAGCATGACTTACAAGAATTATATTTTTTCACTTAGTAATCATTTTGTACTTTAATTTTATAGACAGCTCCATTTTGAAAGAAGAATAAGTCAATTTTAATGGTTAATCGCACTAAATTTAATTTAGACAAAAGAACTTAATTCCAATTTTATATTTATGTTGAGCTGCAAATTTTATTAACCTTGAGGGTTTACCATGACTTTGCTTATCTTCCTCTGCCGCTACAGTCTTACTTAAGAGGCAGCGGTAGACCTCCTGTAGACAAATAAAATATCTAAAAGTGTCGATGGTGACAACATTCCCTCACCTATAATTCATCTTATAGGAAGACGAAGAAAGTGGCAAACTGATCACTTCGACTTAAAGCGCTTCGATCGGCGAAATGCTTGTAGAATGGTCGAGTGGGATACCTACATCATATTTTCAAAAGCGTACTTTTTATGGGTTATTGATATTTTATTTTTAATATTTCATCTTATAAAACAAAAGAAACAAATACAACGAAGATTTAAACTTTTATTTGAAAGGAACGAAGGAAGGAAGTTTCTCTACAAATATAAAAATGAACATTTGAACAATTCTAAACGGATTTCCAAGAAAACGTTTTGATATCTCCACAGTTTTAGGGTTATCGGATATTTCGCTTTATAACCCTTGTAATGGTAAAGTGATGCTTTTATGAGGATATACTTTAAAAGGATTTTGGGATAAAAAGTTATGTAGGTAAGTATACGAATTTGGTTCTTTGGCAATACTTAAAACGTTTGATATTATTATGTGTACTTTTCATAAAAAAATACTACAATATTTTGTGTTTAAAAGTAAATTTATTAATGACAAGTGGACAGTCTATTTTCGCCCAGATGTTTCTGGCCTACTTTAGGGAAAACGCCTCTCTTCTGCCTTTCATTATCTCGGCCTAGGAAGCTTATTTGCACTTCAGCTTGCTATAAATTGTCTAAACTAAAGCTAGACAAAGAAAGAAGTCTCATCTATTTCTAACTATCTATTTTGTATTTGAATCTTTTTTATCTAACTCGGAAGCATTATAATTTAAAAGAAAACGAAATCGCTTCAATTTCCCAAAAAATATGTAAATACTTTCAAGGATAAGAGGCAGAGTTAAGGAAATTATAAACACAAAGTTTACAACGAAAGAAAATTAATTAATATTCCACCGATACCAAAATTAACATAATTACATTTTTTCTCCACCCCCTTAATTACGATGGTCGTCGATTAACAAATTTATTCCACACCAGGAAGGCATCGTCCAATTAACTTTTCCTTGAAAAGAAAACAGGTTTCAGAATATATTTCACAAAAAATCTAGGAACGGTGTTCAAATAGTCTGATAGGATACTTTAAAACCAAATCTAAGTTAAAGGTCTGAAGTGTAGTTAAAGGAGAAAAGGGTTCAAGGGATGAAATAGGATTTTATCCACTCTCTGGAGCTGAAAATAGCCCTAAAATATTCAAGGTTCTGTGTAAGGGCGGGGTGATCTAGAATCCATAATGTAATTAATTGAGGCACTTACTTAGGCTTGCTTCGTTTGGCTTAGGACACATGTAGACGTGTCACTAACCCAGCCAAGATTGATGAGTATTTTTTTTTCGATTTATCTCACATTATAAGCGATTAAATATCTTTATGTAGCGGTTTTCCAACCAAAGTATTTCAAAAGTGTTTTTCAATATGAGATAACCTAATAATTATAGGCCTGTTGTTTTTCGTTTAATTAATAAATTGGCAGCTCAAATAAGACATTTTCAATTTAATTCTTTGGTCCTGATTTAAGTAGAAAGAGTGGCAAAAATTATTCGGAAAGACAATATTATTTTAAAATAATAAAAAGTACTCTACTTAAAGGTAATTGCCAAAATTAGATTTCGCCGTTAATAAGTTTTTGATTACCCCAGGTTTACCTTTACAATTTATTATAGAATTGTTGGGAAAATCACAAGTTTTTAAGGAAAATTACTTTTGGATTAAACCTTTGATTTCCGGGAAATTCGTCGGGACTAATTTTGTGGTTCTTATTAAAACGTGTTTATTCCAGACAGAATGGAATTGGAAGTCGTGAAATGCCTTCAATTTGATGCTTAAGGGCTTTTATTATTTAGACCTGAAATGAGTACCTAGAAATCCTTTTACTTAATAATTCTTGAGTTTTGAAATATTTGCGAAATTTTAGTATTTGGTAGTTGGCTCCGTATTATTATTAGTAGGCAAGGTATAAGTTAAATTACTAAGTTAAAACTAATTATATTTACAAGTATTTCATCAAAAATAATACAACATTTAGCAAGGTTAAAATATGTTATATTTGCCATCGGCAATTTTAGTACATTGATAATATTGTCAATAGTAAGCAATAACATTAACCATTGATCGTTTAATAAAAGTGTCAATTAATTGGTATATCTCGTAAAAAGAAAAGAGCACAAATCTCATGTCGACTCCTTTTGACGAAAAACAAAAGACAATCGCAACATCGCAACAAAATTAGCTATTGGAGTGAAATATCAAAAGCGATAAATAAATATGTTGAACTACAATACGGTTAGCAACAGAAATTCCAAAACAAATTCAGTGAGTTGTTATAGTTTGTTTAGTAACCAAATAAGCTTGACACCTAATATTGTTAAAACACTCGTAACTCCAATTCACTTGTCACTGAACAACAAGAAATGAACGTGTAATACGTATCGATTTATTCATTTGTATAGAACGGTACAAACCAAGAAAATTATATTTCTCAATAGTACACACAAAGTTTAAACAAGTTATATTTTAACTTATTAATAACACGTTCATTAGCTGATAGGAACATACGAAAAGATTCAAAACAAATAAAAGAAACAAGGCACAATAAATAAAACTACTAAGTCAGACTACTATCACTATTAAACTAACACTGTGTAGTACGCTGTCTTATTTCTACCTACAGAATTACCTTGAGTGGTGGTAAGACGCCAGTAGATGAGCACATAAGATTCGATAAAAGAGCGCAACAATCTCTAGACATTCATAAATGTAAACATTGTGTTTCCTTAACCTAATTAAATAACGATGTTTGAAAACTTTTCTAGCACAACATAATTTCCTACATCATAAAAGTCATTTTAATTAAATACCAGAAGCTTATAGCGATGTTTTCATATTTTTCACCCCCTGTAGCTAAGCCATTGTTTCATAAAGTTTCATACGAGGCGATATGAGGCTTTTAATTTAGAAAACTGTACGTTATTAAAATTAATAATACGTTCTAAAGAAGGGAATTAGTCGTCGTGCTAAACAGGATATAATATTATTATGTATTTTATATGTACAGGATTCACAAGGAGTATTGTTACAGCACCTTACTCGAAATAAAATAACATAAACTAAACATTTGATTAAAGATGTAAAGTAAAAAGAGATATTTTATCATGTCATTGTTTGAAATAGAAAACGCAAAAATGTAGGCAAATGTCTTTTCTATTGTTTGCAGTAATTTTACTGTTTAACATGAGATTGTCTAAATACATTATAATAATATGAATAATATATCTGGTAAACGAACTTAGTTGAGTAGTCTTTCACAAATGCAGACACAACATGTAGAAGGTTATCAAAACCAAACTCTACCAAAATCTAACTCCAAACTCAAAATTCAAGATAGGTCGGCCATTTAGTAACACTTTTTGAATTCTACCACGCTACATTTTACTAAGAAAAACACGAAAGGTAATGAACCCAGAGAGATTCATCCGTTCATCTTCATAATATTGAGAAGCTATGCCCCGTGCAGAAATTAAAAAGTAGTGGCAGTTAATAACAAGAGCCGTTATTTTAAATTATATTTAAGGAGAAAAGTTGCGTTTTATAGCCACCACATCGTAAGACGTAGTAACGTGGATGATATAAGAATGGAAGTATAATTTTTATTTACTTTTATTTTACTATTTGACTGGCCTGTTGGTCTAGTGGTTAGTGGCGATGACTGCTATACCAGAGGTCGTGGTTTCGATTCCCACCCAGGACAAATGTTTGTGCGATGAGCACGATATTCGCTTAGATTGATACTAGATGACGTTGTGTGAAAGACGTGAAAAAAAATTGTCTGCTGAGAAAGAAAGAAAAAAAGAGAGATACCTTTTGTGCGTGGAAATGCATAGCAATTCATTAAGCAACGACCGCGGGAACTATCATAGGACCTACCACCACTTAAAGTATTAAATTATACTTAAAGTAATATTATTAGAGTTCTGGATGAGAGACACCAGTCTAATCCGTGTAGTTTGCAGACACGCTTCCACAATTGCAATACTATTCTAATAGTTTGTGTTCTTTTTAATGTTACTAGTTAGTATAATACTAGTAAAATAATGAAATTCAAGTAATACCTTAATTTGTTAAAAGTAATCGGCCGTGGAACTAATTTTGTTGAAAGTTTTTTTAATCAAGTTAAAATTTTAGGCGACGAAATCGCTACAGACCTTTTTATTTATTCATTTCATAGAAACTAGAATTTACTGAGTTTTTACACCTTGTAAATTATATGGACAAAAAATTAACATTAAAAATCTCTTACAGTAAATTAACGAAGACATTCTATGCTCTTTTTACATTATTATTATAATGACTTTCGTGAGAATGATTCATATTTAAGAGATGTATAACGGTTTACTCACGCGTATTTATCGGTCGATACGCGTGATATCGATAAATACGCGTGAGTAAACCGTTATACATCTCTTAAATTTTTACATTATGTTAAAGCAAAAACGCTACCTGAGACTTCAGAACTAAAACTAAAATATTTGAACGTAAGAAATAGTATAAATAGCAATACCAGCTGCTTCTCTGTCCACCACAATGACGTCACAAGCCTCTACAAGTTTCATTAAGTCCCTGTAAATATTTTAAATTCCAAAGTCATAAATTTCCTAAGTTTTGCCACAACCGGTAAGTGACGCCAGGAAACTTGGAAACTAGCTTGGGAACTTTAAGTAAGCCGTCGAGGGTCCGTATGATCACGCCCATCGACCGTCCTCACTCAAAATGCCATAAATAAGGTTTTTCTTTGATCTCTGGTTGGATAAAATAACGAGTCTGATAGTCTGATTTTAGGTAGTGCGTAGATATTAGAGTCAAAATAGCTAGCTAGGGAGTTAATTTCTGAAATTTTCCTCCTTTTTAAAATCGAAAATGTAGAAGAAAGAAAATAGTTTGATAGATAAAATTATCTTTGTAGACGTAGATATCAAGGAAGCGATTTTATTGTGTAAGTATGTAAGAAGATTTCTCTTTTTGGAATGTCGTGGTGGCCTTGCGATTCTATGTGTGTATTTGTATGCACGAAGTGTAGGTTCGATTCCTAGCACAGGCAATTTATATGTACTTTCTTACTTATTCTAGGACACTACGACAAACGGTGAAGGAAAATACCGTTAGGAAACCTAAATTTCAAATATTGGAATCTGAAATCGCCAATTCGCAGAGAGGTATCGTGGTGATCAATGCTCCAACCTTTCCTGTATGACAAGAGGTCTGTGCCCAGCAGTGGGAAGTTGCTATTACCGATGTGGAAGTGTTACTCTGGTAACCGCAGTCGTGTTTCAACAATCTCAATAATCCTACTTTATAACCTAAACATCTGCTTGCCTACCAATTCTATGCAATATCTTAATAAAAAAACTTCAGATTTACAAAACGACACGATGAAGAGTTTGCCTCTACAAAAGTCCTTTGTGAGCCCTTTACCAAAAGAAACGTGACTTCACTGTTGACAGTCCTATCTTTGTTCTAGTTTCTAGTATTTTTCAAGCGAAACAAGAAACTTGATTTTGAACAGATTGTCTCGTCTTGAAGCACGCTTTCACTTTAAAACAAAACCTGAGTTCTAAAGTAAACTTAGAAATGAAAATGTATCGGAAACTTTAGAACGAAAAGCTTTAGCACTATATTTTAGATTTTATTTCTAGTTCTGTCGTTTTATTTAGGAATCTATTGTTGAAACAATATTTGTAGCCTCGTGTGGACACATCAATTAACAATAAGTCCAGGTTTTGTTAACAGAATAATTAGTTTTATTTATATTTTAGTAAAAGTGACGAACCCCTAGTTTGTGTGAAGGCAGTCGGTTTGTACCTACAAGACACCTAATAGGACCACTTATTTAACTAGGAAGAGATTTCGTATGTTATTAAAAAAAGTCTAAATAAATAAATATTCCACGACATTCACACAATATCATCATCTAGTCTCAAACTAAGCAGAGCTTGTATTATAGATTATGAGTACCAGATAAATGATAAACATACTTATAAATACATACCTACATTTTACAGATAAATTACATCCAGATACATAATAAATGAGTGTGCTCATCATACAGACATTTATTCTGGGTAGGAATCGAACTCACGACCTCTGGTATAACAATCAGTGCCCCTAACCACTAGACCAACAGGCCCGTCAAATTATTGTACAAACTTTTCCCTTCACGGACTAAACAAGAAATGGTTCCTTAAAACTTTAATTATATTTTACTGTAGGTCCTATTATCATCATTATCAAGCTAGGTAGCCTACGCAACGGCCTACGTAAGTATTAATAAAGAAATAAAGGTCACATGTTTCGTATAGTTATTACGGCAACATGCTGCGAACATTAACAACGTATATTCTTAATTAAATAGCGTTTTTTTTTAGATTTTGTAGAGCATCTAAAAGCTTTATTTAAGTATTTTGTTAAAAATTGTCCAAATCTAAATCTATTTTGAAATCCATTCCATCTTCTTACCCTTATCCTATTTTACTTGGGGTCAGCGCAACACGTTTTTTTCTTCTATTCTCCCCTATCAGACGTAACTGTAGTATCATTTACAGTATTTTGAGATTCTTTGAAGTAGAGTAATTGTCATTGTGCAAGCGAGGTGAAACACTACACTGAGTCCTGCTATAAGTGTTACAAGTAACTGTGTAGAAACAAACCTACTTTTATTTGGACTACGTTACAGTCGTCCATAAATAATTAATGGTATTGAGATTATCTCTAACAGTGACCGTGTTAGAGATAATCTTGCCAGAAATGATATTTTTAAATACCAGCTTCAACTTCCTCACGATGTTTGTCTTAGTTTCCACACACGGATGCCTTGATTAATGCATTTTGCTTTGCAGGTCTGCTGGAAGCACTAAGAAATTAGCACTACCGTTGTCATCATCATCATTGCCTTGCCCTTATCCCAATCATAATTTGGGGTCGGCGCAGTATGTCTTCTTCTTCCACACGTTCTTATCTGCCGTCATCTCGCAACCAGTACTTACCTTTGTACTCCAACAATATTAATGTTCTGTCCTTTTTGTATTTTTTTTTTAAGTGTACATTATTGTAAATAAATAAAAAGATTTCAATCAATTTTCGTTTATATTCAAATCCCATTGTTTTAAAATATCCTCTTCAGTCTCTTCTATGCGCTCTAAGTCCGTGCAATCAGGAATAATGTGTAATTACTACGTTGAAGGATCTCCAGCAATTTACTTTGAACTAACTTTATTACTTGCATCCCGTACTATATCGTGATACTGGCTACGCTTTTCGTTCTAATTTATCTGATTAACGTTAACTTAATATATTTTGAAAGCAAGCATTTTATGCAGTACATACATATATTAATATGCAGAAGAGCAGAAAGTTAGTGTTAGAGTAAAATAATGGAGAGAATTACATTAAATAGTCTTCTTAAATGGGTTTCCAGAATTATACAAATAAAATTTAAGTATCTACCCGCCCCAGCTTTCTACGGGCGCAGTTTTGATTTATTATACATATAATAAATAGCTTTCTACGTGCCTGTTACAACTTCACTTCCTTTTTAAATATTATAAGATGGAAACGACGTTGTTTTATACTACATAATGACACAATTGAATTATCAACTCATTTGCGCTAATGTTAAAACCTTTTTTAGACAAGACTCAACCGAGCTCAAAGAAACTCAAGACATTTATTTACACGAAGATTCACTAGACAAACGAACAGACTTACTGCTGCTACTTGAATTACAAAAGGCTCTAAAACTTAATTCTTTTTTTTCTACTAGGTCGCGGCTATTACGATTACTTACTTATCTTTGTAACACAGCCCCTGCTTAAAATGCAAGTGTTGGTGCCAAAAGATTGCATTTTAAACCCAGCCTAATTAAGTCGCTGTTGTATTCAAATTAGCAATGGAATATTCTACCCAGACACATAATGTTTTTTAGTCATATACCATTTAATATTTTGTTTTGTTTTTGTACAGCTTTTAGGGACCACCAAGCTTGACTAGCTGGTGAGAACGAGAAACCGCGCCGCTTTGCGACGTAAAGCGTGTCTTGACACTTTCACAACGGTGGAAGTATTGCTTAAAAAGATGGTGATAAGCCTCTTTGTTATCAAAAATTGTGTAACAATTCATTTTAGATTGTGCATTTTAGTCTCCAGAAATGGTAATTAATATACAATTACTAATAAAAAAAAAACTATTTACATTTAAAGGGGAAAACAGTAGTGGAAATTTTGAGTATAAAAAAATGTAGGCTAATAAAAATCATGTCATAAAAATGTTGAAGAGTCATAAACTTAATTTCTATGTACACAGGAAACTTTTAAAACGTTATATTTACAAATATTATAACACATCAAGGAACTTTTACCGACAAACGACATCCGACAGCAAATTACGAACGGAAATTATTAATTTATAATTTACAAAGAAATTTATACTATCATCTTATTTTCATCGTGGAACGAAAAACGCAAGTCACGTAAACAAGAGTTCACTATCCGATACTAATCTATTCCTTGTGTGGGATTCAAGGTTATCCGTAAAAGTGAGAGCACATAATTCGTTGTGGCGGCGTTGCGACGCCGGAACGTTGACGCGGCTTCGTCTTACATAATAATGTCCTGACCGATTTTGACCACGGCGGCTAGTGTTACTATGACACCAGCCAGCTACGCGGGACATATTATAGTACGCAAGCGTGTGCTTAGACACAGGTGCACTCTCAGTTCCCACACTCTCATAGGCCGATGGGACGGCGACGTTTGACTTAGCAGTCGTATGGTCTTACCACTAGGCTATCACAGCTAGACTAGTAGTAGCGTCTTACATATCATATTTGTGGCATACCACGTGATACGCTACGGTGCTGCACCGGACTTGTAACCACTGAGACGAGGCGGAAAAGGGTGAATGAAATGCAACGCTGGAGTGACATCGCTCCAACCACACAGTGTCTAACGCTGCTAGGGTGGCAGCAGCGCCGTTACGACTAAACATCTACCCACCGATACGACGAAATTTTACGATGCGGCGCCGTATCGTGTGCCCCCACTCTTATAAATAGTATGAAAAGATTGAGTGACAATGTTTTACGAGCCGTGAAATGACAATAGCTTGCGACTATCCTTCCTGAATAGCCAATGAGAAACAAAAACAGATGGGTATCGTTTGTCATTTGTTTTTTGGTGATCCTGAAAAAAAGATTTTCTTTGAATCTGGGGGTTTTCCATGTTTGACGTTTCTTAGACTAGCAGTTGTAATAAAACCATTGACCTAGACGATGAACACAACAACAACAGTATTTGATGGCGTAATACTAATCACAACGGTATAATCTATCACAAATATGCGGTTTAAAGGGTATTTCGGAAATCGATCAGGCCCTGAAAAAGAAACTTTCTTTAAAACAATAAGGTAAACTTTCATTACAAGTCAGCAACAAGAAGTGTATTAAGCTATTAAAAACATCAAAAATAGTCTAGACAATATTTACTAATAATTTTCAATTACTAAAGAACTTTAGTTAGAGGTCAGGAAAATAGGTTACGAGCCGCTCAATTTCTTTCATAGAACCAAGAAGATATTAATTAAAATAGTAAGCAAACAATATCGGAGGGGAACAAATTGAAACGTTTTAATTAAAGTTTTTAGCAAAAATGGCGGGTTTATTAACTCGGCTGGCGTTTCATTTAGCCCGCGTAGGCAGGTCTCGACACTTAATTTCCTTGGTCAGTTTCGGCCAAAATGGTGGTCGTATCCCGGATATCCGTGACACTTGACTAAATTAAACCTTTAATATTTAATAAAGCATTTTCGCAAATCTTGAGTTTTTGCTAAATTAAAGTTTTATGTACTTTACGGAGCTACTTTAATTTAACAGTAGGAAATGTTGAATAGAAAAATGAGTATCTATTTTTCTTTTACTAACAGAAAAAAATACGGATGAATTTTGAATAAAAATTATGGGTATTAGTCAAACAGAATGCTAATTAAAAATCTTCTTTTTTACTCTTCAAGTTATTGTAATTGAGTAATTAATTAAAAAGTAGGTCAAATAGTTTATTCTACATAGATATTAATTTTAATATGAGATGTAAGGTTCAGAATAACTCATTTAATATTTATCGATACGCTGAAGTCTCTTTGGATTTTCGTAGGTGTTTCCTAGAACTTATCTACTTAAATCAAATGGATCCTAAAATACATTTCTAGATATTAACTCTATTTTGAAAATTTCAATAGCTTTATTAATTATTCCTCTTCTGACCATTCATTCTACCGATTTATTGTAAAAAATAATTTTACCACATAAAAAATATCTAAAGTTACTTCGGTTTTTTGACCAGATTCAGACGTTAATTAAATAGCACTTTTAAAAAGCTTCCTATTATTTTTTAATAATCTTAAACCTTTTCCTGAGAACATCAGCAAATTTGATTATTACAATGTTTGTTCTACTCATTCTTGAGACGAAAAAGTGCAATAAAAAGAGATGGAAATCCGACCTTTTTAAACGCAGCTATATTTTCTATATTGTGACTTATTGATTATTGAATCGGGAGTTTTAAAAACATGGTAGGAAACTTATACCACTTTGCATTCATGAAAGTTTTTTTGTTATTAGTGGAAACGAAATTTAAATGTCAACGTTTTTATCTAACATCAGACAGGGTAATTTGTGGGGAGAAGAAATAAATTGCGAAATGTTTATCACGTACGAATTAGATTCACAGATGATTATGTTTTTTATGCTAATATAAAACGCTCACTGCCTTAATCATAATGGGCATAACTCAATTCAAATGTTTTGTTTGTGTTTGGAAGATATTTGTCATAACAATAAAATTGTATTTTTTTCATTCGATTACGTGACAGACTACAGACTAGGAAAAATAAATGTAAAACAAAATAAATGATAAATGTAATTATTTAACTCAATATTCCACACGTCAATGCAAAAACTAATTCTACTACTAAACTCTTCAAGGTGTGGTGTGGCATGGAGAACCTGTTTAATTTTAAACAAGTCGAGCAGTTTAAATACGTAGCTAAATAGGCCATCAATGATAACTCATAATATTAGAACAAACCCTTATTGGATACAAGTATCTGTTTTGTTTTACTTCACTTGTCGCCTTACAATTCTTGTAGGTATTACACTGTTTTATCGATAACACGTTTTCTTTCAAGTACTCTTTCAGATAGATACTTTGTAAAACAAAGACATAAACAAAACTTACTTTTGACTTTACGTAGGTTTAGCCACTGGCGCGGCAGAATAGGTCAAGAGTGGAGTATGCTGGACTTACAAATTATTTTAATTACTCTTTTACAGAAACTAGGGTCCTCAAACAAATGTCAAGTTAGCATTAATGTCAAGTTTGTTAAGCCCCATTCCTTTGACAGTTCAAGAGAAATAGTCATGTTTAAGTTATAAAACAAAGAAACAAACTGAAATTGTTGTTGTAGTATTTTTTTATGTGATAGAAATCAAATTGGTCGAAGTAAGTAGAATTTGCTGCTTATGGATTTTTTATTTAACATTTTGGAAGTAAAGTGCAAATTCAAAGCTAGAAGCTAGCGGCTTTAAAATGTTCATAACTGATTTGATTTATTTTTAAATAATTTGACCAACCTATGGAAATCAAACAGAAAATTAATCGTGCCAATTAGCAGCATTAATTAATGTTTAGAAATGTGCATAGAAAACACAGAACAGAACCTTTAATCTTAGCCAGAAAAGAACTTAAAAAGAAAACATATAACAGTCATAATTTTAAGTCGAGTGTAAATAAACAAAACTCTTAAAAAAATACAAGACTTTTTATTTCGAAACGAGTCTAAAATATTCACAAAAGATTCACACTTCCCTGATTCCGTGACATCTCGTTTTGCAAATTCGACTCAGCTTATCTCGGAACTGTGTCGCGTAGAAAACTGGATAAAATGTTTTTAATAAAACTATTTTCAACGGGAAAGGTGGTTTGCGAAAGACTTTTCTTCTACTTTGTGAGTGGATGTTGAAGCCAGTAGTAAAGAGAGAGAAAAATGTAGATAGCACTGAATATAATAGATAATTGAGCAGAGCTTACCACCACATCTTAAAAAATAAATGTCAAGGTTGAAAAAACAAGATGTCGCACCACTCTGTGCAATAAGCTCTCTTGCTTCCACAGTTTCAATAGTCTATATAAAAGTTTGTTGTGAATATGCTCATATGATCATGAAAACTATTTTCACATGTTATATTGAGTTTAGTTAATTATACATTTATAATTCAGTTCCTCAGTGATGCATCCGTCTTGATAGATGTTGTTGCTACATTTACATTACAAATGACTTACGTAGAACAGCCCACCTATTCTTGCTATGCAGAGATGCGCAATCACTGCAATCTACGTAACCGCAAAATTTCCATATTACACGGAAATACTAAGGTAAAAGTATGTGGGTGTGGTGTTACTAGACTACCAACAATTGTTAACCCCTGACATTTAAAAGGCTTGGCTCCGTGACGTCTGGCGGTTCCTTTTATCTGTCCAATCACAATGATTTGGAATAATGAGCTCCTTAGGGAATTTTTGGTCTACTTTTATAGACGCGGTATAGTGCTTCATATATTCTTAATGTAGATAATATAAATTGTTATAAATGTTATAGATTCGTTTTTTGTGTTGTATGGTTTCACTAGATAAAATATTTAGGATATATTATGTTGAGATTTCATGTAACGACGAAGCTTTGGTAATGATTGGATTATTAATTGCTAGACTTAAGGGCTGAAAGAAGGCTTTTTGAAAATAGTAGGTCAACTAAGACTTAACTTCAAATGTTAGATGAAAATCATAAGAACGATATCACCCATTTCCACCAGTTTACCTTTTTTAGACGTTTCTACCCTGTAGCCAAAAAGCTCTCTACGCTTCCATCTCTCTCTACTAGCCTGTTCAAAGATTGTCTTACAAAATAAATTCAAAGACAATCATAAAGACCTTAGTCAAGCCTGAAAACACACGTGTGAATTACACAATTCCATCCAGAGATTAATTCTCAAAACTTTCTACATTTGTCGTAATTGTGCCAGTTTCAATCCGAGTTCCTCTCAACATCTCAACTTGAATTTAAACAGTGACTAGACGTTATGTAATCATTTATCCACTTCCCAGTTGGATTTGTCTTTGTTGAAATAACTCGCGTACAAGTATGATGCTCAACTTTAGCATTCACATTTTCACTGATATTTGGCGCTAATTTTGATCCTGAAATTTCGTACAAGTAAGTGAGTAGGTTTAAGCCTCAGTTCGTGAGAAACAAGCTGCGCATGGTAGCCCTGACAGGCTACTGCATATTCTAGAAACTCGAACCACTGAGCGCGAAATCATTGCTGCTATTCGCCCCGACTGGCTGGAGTGGCGGTCCGAAGACATAATTTAGCGACTAACACAGGTACTACAGGCGAATATGGACGCCTGCCACCACTATCCAACCCCAGAGGAAGACATGAGGTACACGTCATTGGACTGCCTACTGTGGTGAAATAGTGGGCGCTTGGTTGCGAAGTTTTGCGGACTATACAATGTCGGCTCATAGAATCGCGGAAAGCATTTGTGAGCGATCCCGCTTTGGACAAGAGAAGGGCTTGCTATATTTTTAGTCGGTGGGAGTCCGACATATCCTACACTGAGTTCTCGGCGGGGGTTGAGGTCATTTCGTTTTACCCTGAGGAATATTAATAGAAATTTAATCTTATAAAGAAAATTAATCTTTCTATATGTAGCTGTTCTGAAATTTAAAAACAAAAGTTTACGCTCTATTTTTTTATAGGTAAAATATTTTTTACATTAAGTTATATTTTTTTACATAGGAAAAAGCCTATGCCCAGCAGCGGAACGTCTAGAGGCTGATATTACAGTGCGTAATTGTCATTGAATCTTATTCATTTTTGATCCTTGTTTTAGTTCGATCATTAATCTCATTAGAGGATAAAAAATCGGCTATTGTGACGCGGTTTGCCGCGATTGTGACGTCACAATATAAAGGCATGGTTAATTAATAAACACGCTACTCGCTCGCCAATTTATTGTTTCACTTAAAAGCCCATTTACAGCGGTTTCTATAATGATATTGGAACACGTGTTTAATAGTGGCAAAAGATATGTTCAATATGTTACTGTAATTACGTATATTGTAGTTACAGCCTGATTGTTTTTAGTTAACATCCTGAAATTATGATTTCTTCTCGATTTTTTTACTTAACAACTGAATAATTATAGTCAATGACTAAAAGTTGGTGACAATGATACACAAGTAGTGTGTTATTCAAGGTGTAGAGGAGACTCGGATTGCTTTGTATATGAACTCCCGTCCCTTTAACTTATAGATTAAATATGCGACACATATTTCAACTTTACGTTCTTCATTTTTAATCACTTAGTTATGAGAACAATGTTTTATCTTACTACTTAAGGCGTTTTAAAAATGATCTTAGATTTCATTAAATAAATTAACTATATATTTCTAATCGCTTAACACACTTCTTAAGAAGAAAAAAACATATATTTTCAGACCCAAATTTAAATAAAATGAGTTCAGTCAAGTGTAAGTACATTAAGTTAGAAACATGTGCAAACAACTTGACTGAGTTACGAATCAAATCAAATCATGCATTAGTAATGACGACGAAAAGTATTTTAAAGGCCAAGGGACCATCACATCTTAAAGTTATTATTATTACAGTTGTGGAAGAGAGAAGCCACTCTACACCGTGTAGTGCCATCTCGCTTCTTTACTCGCAATAATAATACTTTTGAATTGGTATGGGACCCTCAGACGGGTAAGAAAAGTGTATAATTTAAGACCTATAAGGTGTTAACCAATGTTTACCATTAGGACTAGTAAACGAATGCCTACTTTATTTTGGTTTTGATGTAAAACAAATCGATAGGTACTGGTAATATGAGTAGTACCCGTAGTCTTTATATCGGTCTATCAAACTTCATACATGTCTTTTTTGTCGAAACTGCCTTTATCAGAAAAAAAAACCATTAATTGTTTGATTGAATAATTCAAATAAAAAATAATTATAACAAACTCCCAACCCGCCCCAGCTTCGCGCGGGTGCATACCGATGAAAAAATGTATCAAAATCCATTAAGTAAAAAAATTGTGTTCAAAAGATCTAAATAGGGACGGACAAGCGCAGGCAGCGACTTTGTTTTATACTATAGTCCAACAAATCTAAGAAGTACCGTTTGACGTTTCATCATTTTCAAACCGAAACAACTTTGTTCATGCGTACAATACTCAGTTTCGACAACCTTTGTCATAAAACCATGAATTTAGAAAGATTTTATTATTGTATCTAAAAATTTACTATATGTATGATAAACATTAAAACATCGATTTATAAACCACAATACCTTTTATTAAACAGTTCATGTTCACTAACAAATTAATAAAATCACTCACAGTGGAAAAAGTTGTAAAAAGGTTTACCAATTTCTTACTATTAATTTCAATCTTACTTCCATTAAAAATACTATACTAGCAATTACATCACATTTTCTGAAACTACGTTTCGGAAGCCACTATACATTGCTTCATGAAAGAAGAACCACAAATAAGCGTAGAGTTCGTAACGAGGCACAGGGGAAATAAGCAGGAGTACTTTAAACTGGAAAATATCGGAAAGGTATAAAATAAAAGTGCTTTGTCATTTGTTTTGCTCGTATATTTTGTTTGAAAAGTGGTTGGAGGGATCGAGGGTTTCTTTAAAGTGGAGTAGCTAATTGAAAAGAGTTTGGAACGTAGTTAACAGTACTGCCTTAACAATACATAACTTGCCATTCCAAGTCACAATTTTTTGTATTCACTGGGATACAAAAACATGGATAGAGTAATTATTTAATTAGCAATTTTTCAAAAATGCATGTATACTCGATTAACAATTGAACTTTTAAGTCCTAGTCAACTGATTTATGAAATCGTAAAATTTTCCTTCAAATTAAACCGTTGTTTAGCTTACAATCTCGCATAAGAAATTTACTGCAACTGTGTAATCGTGTGTTCATGTTTTTGCTCGTGACTATACTAACGTATAAATAGGCATGTAAAATTTAATTTCAATTGATTGTCAATAAATGGTACAGATTTATCTTGTAACATCCCAAAGAGTCAACTAAATCCGACATTTATTATTAAAACGACAGATCAATTCGATTTCTCCCTTAGTGTTTAATTATTATATTGACATACAACTTATTGGTTTCTAAAATAAACCAATTGTAATCCAGTAATAAGGAATGTATTCGAATTGATCTTTAATTAATGAAATTACGCAATACCTACAATGATCTCTTAAAGTAATATTATTGCAAGTGTGGAAGAGAAACGCCGCTCTACATCGAGTAATTCGCTGTCTCGCTCACACACCCGCCATGATTTTACTTTGAGAGGTAGTGGTAGGCTCACAGGAATTGCTTCCAATGTAGACGGAATAATTGATACTAAATTAAGCACATTTAATTAATCAGAATTGTGTAATTAATTACTATTATGGTTAATGAGATTTACGGAATGTTTTAAGTTTAAGGAAATTACATTTGACGGTAATAATACAAATCAAGTGTAAAGTAAGATTTTTGAAATCGGATTGTAACGTGTCTGTTGTATAAGTCACCGGAGATATCGAAAAGTAATGATATTTCCATACATTTGATCGATATGATCTATTAATTACTGTAATGCTTGAGATAATGTCACAGACGTGTTTATGGGCGTAGATTCCAAAATCCCGCACCATTATCTTAGCAAACACGATACTGCCAAAAACGAAAACAATTGAAAAACAAACACATTTTAGAACAAACTCTATCTCTAACTTTAATTGTTCATCACAAACACAGAATGTATCTATTAAGACTTACAAAACACTATACGTCTTAAAAATAATTCCAAAAATAGTCTGTTCTTCCTTATGAGAAACAAAGTAATTTTACAGCCATCATGGCTCCAACAGAACAATGCCGATCAAAGTTCCGAAAATGTAAATAAACAAAAAAAGTAAACTTTAAACAAAATTGAACGTGTTTTGTTTCTGAATTTCAGATTCTATTGTTAAGAAGTTTGTTCGGTTTTAGAATTCAGTGAAGCGTTCTTTTGTTTTTCGATCTTGGATTTTTCGACAGACCATAAATACGATTAGAATTTTTTGACACGTTTGTTCGACGTTTGAAGGCACATCAAATCAAATTGTCAAACCAGAACAAAGCAAACCACACAAAAAATCATTAAATGATCTTCAAACTCTTGAATAATATAATCTTTTAAACCAGATACCTGAACAATCAAGTATGTTGCTGAACAATCAAACGGGATTTACAAGTACTCCAAAATGTTTGTTGAATGCTCCAAAATGTTCTAGTGCTTCTGTGTAACGATTTGAGTTGGGATTTAGGAAGCAAACAGCGTAAAGACAAACGAAAGACGACGGGGCCTAACACCACGTTTTAAAGTGGAGGAAAATTGCAGTTGTGGGAGCGAGATGCCGCTCTACAGATTTGTAGAGCGCTGTCTCTCTTTCACAACTACAAGTCTTTAAGATGTGGTGGTAATCTCTTGTTCAAATGCATTACTACTTAGTTATTCAGGCTGTTCGCATCCAATAGTTCATTGTTCAATTTGTTCCCAAATAGCTTAAGTGCTTTTAGATTCCGTGATTGGTTGTGAATAAATTTTCTATCTTAATCTTTGTCAAATGCAGATTTCTTTAAGTGGTTTGCCTTTTTTGTATAGTCTTTTGAAAAGTGTCTAGACAGTTAGTTTATCCTTTATCGTCGTTTTTTGCAGTTTCTTAAGTAGTTACATGACCTGTAAGGTCAAACAAGTTGGTGTGAGACTTTTCCTTTTCTAATGGATCATGTGTATTCATACCTTTTTTACTGACTATTTCTTAATTCTTTACACAATATACATCTTTGCACCACCCTATGATCGACTGGTAAAGAATGCCTTAGATATTGTATATCTTTAGTATAAGAAATGTAAATAAATAAATATACCACCCTATTAATCTGTAAAACCCTTTTTGAGTGATTTTAAAACAAAACACCTACGGAACTCATTTTGATGGAGCACAAATTTATCAAGTACATGAAAAACAGTTTATAGAAAAAACTCTTTGAAGTCTTAACTCTTTACGAAGATACGCGAACAGTCAACAATGAACTGTGATAACATTTAGGTAGTCTTTATTCGGTAAACAATTTACATTATCACCTTAAATTTGATAGTAAAACTTTGTGTATACTATGAAGATGTACCTACACTATGCACGTGTAGCTGTGAGTATAACTTGCTCAACAGAGCGATCAAATGTTGACAACAACGAACGCGTCTGGATTTTATGGGACTTAGTCCCCTGAAAACGGCTACAGACTCAGGTGAGAAGACTAACTGAGACATTGTTTAAAATCCGAGACGGTACCTAGATTTTACGTTGTTATGCGGAACGGCTTAGGTATGGTGTGCTTTGACATATTACAATCTGTGAAAACTAGATTCAGGAATACAAGGTTGAAAATAAAAATCATCAATGAAATTGTCGTAATAGGTACAGTTACGACATATTATTTCGCCACTATTTATACTACAACTTACAGAGTAAACAGCAGCATTAGGGTCCGTTCACACAGACCGGCTCGGAGAGGAGAGCAGATTCTTATCACGATGAAAACAGAGTTTTTAGTATGTGTATTAAGGTTTATTTTTTTATGTGCACAGCTTTTGTCATTAAGAATGCTTGAAGGCGCTTGGTGTGAAATAATAAGAGGAGCTGACCGGCTCCGATCGCGTACTTTTTCTCGATCGTGCAGCCGTTTGGCTCCGATTGCATGCTCTTTAATGCTCGCGCAGCCGATCGGTTCCGATCGCGTGCTCTTTCTCGCTCGCGCAGCCGATCGGCTCCGATTGCGTGCCCGTCGCACCACGCCGACCGCCATTTTGCTTTCAACAAGCAAGCGACAGCCGGCTTTCGCACCCCTATTGTATTTCTATCGTGTCTCGAATCACTTGTGTTCGAAGTTTTCAGACGGAACAGTTGTATGCACTTGTAGGAAAACATGACTGACGAAAAATTAATAATACTAGTGTCAAAATATGAGTGTTTGACATAACCAAGCCATCGTATAGCGATCGGGTAATGAAAGACAATGCGTGGGAGGAAATAAGCAAATGTGTGGGGTTAAGTGGTAAGTACCTACTAAGATTTTATTGTTTTACACCTATCTCCAGATATTCGAACGAATTCTAAAGTAAGGGCTTCTTAATTTGCCGTGACTTGTTAAATTCAAAGTCAAAACAGGAATAACCTGAGTTTAAATGTACCCTCACTTTACTCGTAAAAATCGTTTGAGTATCTGAACGTTACAATATACCTACTCAAGAAGTAGCGAACAATTTTTATTAAATATAACTTAAGAAACTCGAGTGGCCACTTGATCTTGCCAATCTAAAGCTCCACTTGCTGAAAAATAATCCTTAAATTTATTCCTTATGGTTATACCTGCGTCGATATTAGAACTATTTTCATCATTATTGTCTGTTATCGCTGTTAATAAATTCATATTGCTGTGAAGAACATTCTCTTGTCCTGGTGATGGCGTCCGATTTTCTATTAAAAAATTATGTAAACATGTAGTTGCTAATATAATTAAGTCACAGTACTTCGGTTGGATTTTCATTCGTTTTTGATAAATCTCAAATCTTTGAGTTAGCATTCCAAATGCACATTCTACGACTTTTCTTGCTCTGCTTAAACGCAGATTAAATACTTTTTTTGATAAGTCTGTTCTTGTTTGTTCTCTCGGATACGGCCGCAATATGTTATTGCTCAAAGGGAATGCTTCATCTCCTATGAAAACATGTGGTAAGCTTTCAGTGGTATTCGGTAGAGGTTTATTTGGGGGCAGCTTTAACTTATTAGTGTTCAGTTTTATTCCAAATTTGGAATTTTGTAAAATTCCACCGTCGCTATTTTTACCATACGATCCGACATCAACAATTAAAAAGTTGTATTTCGCGTCTACCACAGCTAGTAACACTGTACTGAAAAAAAAATTATAATTATAGTATAAGCTTCCACTATTATCTGGTGCCTGTATACTGACGTGCTTTCCGTCTATAGCGCCCAAACAGTTAGGAAAATTCCAAATATTAAAGAAATCACGAGAGACCTTGTCCCACATTTCTTCATCTGGTATCTGCATAACTAAGGGCATCAAAACATCACAAATTGCTCTGATTGTCTCATGAACTATTGAATGAACTGTAGAAATTCCCATTCGGAAATTAAATGACAAGTTTTTGAAACTGCAACCAGTAATGAGGAATCTGTAAAAACAAACAAAAAATCTAATTATAACATTGCCGCGCCAAAACGAAGTATAAATTAAAGAAAACAGTCCACTGACTGCATGCTCATTTACCCGATGAACTAAAGGAGGGTGATGTTTTTAATTTATTTATTTCTATTCTTTCCAGTTAGGCAGTGCATGGATCGTTGGAAGAAACTGCGAGATAACTTCAGAAAAGCTTATCATAACCGAAAAGGGAAGAGTGGCGATGGTGCGACATCATCCAAATTAATAAAATTTGAAAAAGAACTTTCTTTTATAATACCGTTTTTTCGTAATCGGAACCAAATATCTAATGTTACATTATCATCGGATGAATCGGAACCTGGCACACCACTACCACCAGCATCGACATCATCTATGCGTTCTGACCATTCCGAAGTTGAATCGCTTGCAAGTACTTCCGACTCGAAAAAGAGAACACGCTTAAACAAAGATGTTGCTACGGTTTTCGAAGAATATCTTGAAGCAAAAAAAATACTAAACACTTTGACAAGGCATTACGCAATTTTTTTTTGTCTATGTCAGATACAGTGGAAACGTTTCCAAAAGAAGTTCAAGCACGAATTAAAAAGCGCGTTTTTGACATTGTTAACGAAGCTGAATTGAGTCTGTATGAAAATAGTGCAGATTTGAATTATTCTTTGCCAATAAATTCTCCGCCATCCTCTAATCCATCTACTTACCATCAGTTATCAAACGAAACCTATATTTGTCAAAACTATCCAGATCAGACTACTTACGGGTACAGTACAAACACACAAAATACAAAATAATTAATAAACACAGACAATCAAAATAATGAAAGTCAAATCTGCACTATTTAATTACATTCAGCCATTCAATTAGGTGTAATCTTTAACTTTAACCATTTAATTTTAAGCAATGTTTAGTTTAATAACTGTTTCTTTTACTGTCTAATATTTGATATTTCAATCAATCAGGACAATAACGGCAACATACGTTAACAAAGCTTCGGCTGTGATCTTGTGACCTGAATAAGATGATTATTATAAAATGATTGTTTTTTATTTACTTACCTTAAAGTTACCGTTAATCTTTCTTCGGCTGGAATGGTGCAACGATAATTTGTAGTCTTTTTTGTTATATGTACTCTTAACAAATCTGTCAATTTTAAAAATTGCCAATATTCCATACGATAATACTCATAAAATTTAAGGCTGTCATTCTTCAATTCCTCGAAAATGGTGTGAAACTCCCCATGGATTAATCGATTCTTCCAAATATTTTTTGCCCATATTTGTCTTCGCTTGCGCTTTCGTTTGTTTTGTTCAGCTTCAAACAATCTTGCTAGCAAATATATTTCTTCATCGGAGCTATCTAAATCCATGTTCCGAAAAGCACACGTTAACACCGAAAACAAAACTTGGACTGCGTGGAATACTGGTACTGCCTTTGCAGTGTATCCACCCGGCTCCGAGCGCATCCGACCGGCTCCGAGCGTATCCGACCGGCTGCGAGCACATCCGATCGGCTCCGAGCGCATCCGCTTTCAAGCCGGTTCTAGCCGGTCTATGTGGAATAGTTGACGACTCCGCTCCGACCAGCTCCAAGCGTATACGATCCGGTCTGTGTGAAAAGAAAAATGCGCGCCGATGCTCTCCGAGCCGGTCTGTGTGAACAGACCCTTAAGAACATTAGTAATTAATATGGCAAATATATTATTTGCCTATTGACTATCTTAGATCACAGAGTCCACTGTTATGTGACTAATGTGGAGAATGTTAACGTACTTGTAAGTGGCTTTTATAATGTTTAGTCTCGAGAATTGAATCTTATGCTTCATATTATACAGCATAATAAAACTGGAATGAAAACCTTCTGTTCCGAAGTACTTCCTAATACCCAAAATCGAACATTTCAATACTTTGATGCGAGTTTCAGATTAGTTAAAGCTTAAATTTCGAACTTACATTTATATCAAATGTAATAATTATACCAAAGTTATGAAAGTAACTCAAAGTGGATTAGTTAAAAGCGTGAAATATGTAGAGGCTTAATGTCTTAGGGATAGATCAGAGGGAGTGTCGACCAGACTTCTTGAACCGATGTCGTTGCGGTTGTGAAAGCAAGAGGGCGTTATACACGGCTTGTAGCTGCGTCTCTTTTCCACAATGTCCAAAGACCTTAAAGGATGGTGGTACACGATCGTTGTTGTAGTTAAGTTTTAAAACTAAGCACTTAAAGTTGAATAAGCAGAAACTTAAAAGTTGTAAGTAGTTTTAAATAAGTCTCGATGTTTAAGTAAATACTAAATAGGTTTCGAGACACTATTATGATGTAATATTTATCTGAAAAAGCTTTTAGGACCTTATTTCAGTTTAAGTTTTTAAATGTGAAAACATAGATAAATTCCAGAGCCAGGAAAAATGATCGTGTTCATCATACAGACACTTGTCCTGACTGGGTATCGAGCTCTAGTAAATGACTCTCTTCCGTCAGGGGGGTTGTGCCAGACTTTTTTCAGCTAAAACCACTGGAGTGACCTTATCTGGGATTAAAGATTTTTATTCTCATTAAAAGAAATACAGATTCACTTACTTGAGAACAACATAATTATCTTAATTAATGTTTACAGTTCGTCGTTTCTTTAAAACACATCTAATGCATTCATGTATGAGGAGACTTATTGTTTGAAATTGCAAATTGTGCTAATTGAGTTTTGAATACATTAAATGAGTTTTCATTTTTAATGTGTGATGGTATTTTATTATAAAGTTTTGCCCCTTCATTATGTCAGCACCCTTTTACCATAATCAGTTCAGTTATTTACCTATAACCGGTACTGTACTGTCACTAAACTGAAAGTAATAACACATTATGATGAATATTGAATTCCAAAATGGAATCCGAAACCAACCTAGAGGTATATGCTGAGAAGCCATTAGGCAACAGCGGGACATGACCAGGCACATGTAATAACTATCAATCAAAGACCATAACTCAATTCAAACAATAAGTAGGTATTGATGAAGTAGAGACTGATTTAGGTCATGTACCAAATTAACAGCATTGATGTGCCACCTCAATTAACTATTGTGATGTGATATAATCTATTAGATAAAGCTAGGTTACATGTATAATAAGATATACTGATAGATATAGTCTTGTTAGAGATTGTGATAAAGCTTGGTTAGATAAGACAAGAATTTCGTGTAAGTTGCGATACGTTATCGGCGATGATATGTCTCATTTTGATATCAGAACTGCATGGCTTGTAATGTATTGCAAAATGTGTTTAGAAGAATTAAAATGGAAGAACCAACAGGGGGTGACAGAGTATATGAATAATGTTGATAGTAAATAATGTATGTATGATTGATTAATATTAGATTTTAGTACCGATAAATGCTTCACCAGACTATGAAATAAGCCAAAAATCGGATTCATAATTGCTACAGCGGTTAGTATTACTAGACACCAGCCAGCTACGCGCGACTTATGTAATGCACATGCGCGAACGAAACGATATGTACACTCTGCACATGCGGTTTCGCTGTGGTGCTATTTCCTTAGTTATAGCCCGATGAGACGGCAACCCGACACGACCGGAGTGAGGAATCTGTTCTGACTGCGCAGAACCCACTTTTATCTGCCTTCTGAAAAACGGAAGCTGTGATATTTATTTCTAAACCGCACATAGCGTTCGAAAAGTCGGTGCGCGGTTTCTCTCGAACACGAGATTCTCATGAATCAACTGTTGATTACCTCAGGTTTTACCACAAAGGTGTGTAAAAAAGTAGTAATTTTGCAGACACCATTCATCAATAAAATTTAAAATTAACCGTGAATAATTCACTATTTGGCGGAAATATGAACTCGCACAAACATATTGTGGCATTTGACAATAAACTTGTGCCAAAATTTTAATTAGTACGATTATAATTGTGATTGGTGTGCTAATATCAGGATTTTATGAGCACATTTTAATATCTCTTTTCTTCCGTTATGTAAATTATAAAAAAACTGTAGTCGTAAGTAAATCATGAGTAATAGAATAGATAATTATTTTATTAGTGTTGTGTACTTTTCACAAAATATGTATGAAATAACACTTGTTTATTTATTCGTTTATGTAAATGGGTCACCCAGTTCCAATAACATTTTTCTTAAAAAGAATTTCGGAGCTCAGATAATTTGAACCCATAAAATTAAAGTGATGTTTTATTCATTGGAAACTGAATGAATAAACAAAGATGTCAAATTGAAGAATCTTTTTTTGGGTTCCGTCCCTCGAAAAGAAAAGTCGGAAACCTTATACTATTACTTCTTTGTCTGTCTGTCCATATGTCTAGTGTCTGTCAAGGCCCTTTTTCTCAGGAACGCGCAGAGTTATGAAGCTGGAATTCACATCAAATAAAAGTTTACTGTCTCTTGGAACTGAAACTTCTGAAGCAAAAAATCAAAAGGTTTAGCCATTCATGTCGCAAATTTTCGACACTCGTAAGGAAATCAAAACCTACAAGGTACTTTCCTCTAAGTCTGAGTTTTGAAATTTCCTACGAAGTAACTTTTAATAGCACAAAATTAAATAAAGTAAGAAAACAAAAATCAAATACAAAAGAAAAATAGTTACACAATGAAGTTTTCTTTTGTATTTGTACAAACCCCCGATGTCCACGGTCAAAGTCATACCTGACCGGCTTTTTTTTCACTAAAAACATGGATGAATAACCTTCAACACTGTATCAATTCATGACCGAATTATTGTAAGACAATTTTACTACCGAATGAAATATAATAATATGTAGCTCATGCGTAGTACACGGAGAGAGATCAGTGGGTCATTTATTACTAGCGACACGCCCCAGCTTTACTTCCTCTTAAAACATTATATTAAGTTCTGTTAATTAAACCGCATCAAGATCCATTCATCATCATCATCTATTAAAATCCATTGCTGGACATACACGCACCAGAAGCGTATTGCGTGGGTAAGGTTATTATTAGATAAATTTCAATTTATATGAAGAATGAAGCACATAGTAGGTATACCCTTTAACGTAACTTAAGACAGTTCACTATTATTAACTAGCAACCCGCCGAAGCTTCGCACGGGTAAAATACTGATATATTGTTCAAATAAACATACACATTTATAAGAATTGCATAAGTGCCATCTGTCAATAAATTAAAATCTTCCCATTATTACATTATTTTCGATTTAATTCAACGTTTACACTTACTTTATAAGCTCGCAAGAGACTCGTATATCAAAACTACACCCCAGCCCATTAATCGTTGCGAAGGACTCGACGTTGAGATATCACACTCAGTATACACTGACTCTATAGCAGCTATGTAATAAACATATCATAAAGCAGGAAAATATGCTGTCTAAAACCTATGCAAATGTGGGTAAAATTCAAGCTAGCTATGAATAAGATAAGTAGTAACTAACACAATGGACAAATAATAATTTTGAGAAAAAAAGACTTTCAAACTTTCGGCATTAAAAACTTAAAAACAAATCGATATTATAATTTCGGCTAGATACTGATTGAAGTCGGCGTCAAATAGAATAAACATACACATGGAAATATTCAACTTATTGGTTAAAGTCACGTACATAATTTTACCACGAAACCTTTTCTAAACATTTTCTCTGGACAAAATACATTGTTTCAAAGGTTTTATTTCGTTCAGTACATTAGTTGCATTATCCTTATCCAAGATTTGTTTTCGCACCTATAATCAACCATAATAAATCAACAGACAAACGGAACTGCCTTCACAATAATATTCCTCTAACCTTCCGAAGATTTATCGATCACACTTTCCATTCAATCTGTAATTTACTACTGACAGTTTTAATTATTTTCCGAGTAATTAATTGCGTAATATTTTGCTCGAGTTCGTTTATTTGACACTCTAAGCCTATGGATAAATTTGGATAATTAATAATGTGAGGGTTGTGACGAAAATATTTTGCACATACTTGCAAGGAGGTTATAAGACCCACTCTTCATGTAGTTTAGCTCAATTTTGTGAAAAATCCTAGAAGCTTTTTTACTTGTCAATGTTTAAGTGTTATGTGAGACCTATTCCGGCAGACGATTTTTTTTAAGTAGACTCGATATTATGATATTTAACGATACTAAATAATATAGTATGGATATGGTTGGCTACTATATTAAATTTATAAACTGTTTAACTAATAAGTTCTTAATAATTTGTCTACCACTCACCTTTTGTTACTTGAAAGATTGGACTGGATTTATTGTCAAGATACTTCGAACAGAACAACTGGAAAGAGATCAACGCCCGAAAATGGGACAGCACGAGCCGAAAATAATATTTCAATTTTCCAGCGACGACAACTGATGGACAAGCCTAATAACATTTAAACATATAAAACCTACATACATTATTACAGCAAACAAGTTATTTTATACCAGTAACTGCTTTGATTACGTAACAAACTCATAATTCTTCACCCGTGCAAGTGACATGTAAGTGTCTCCAGAATAAATCCTTTTAAATCTATCGTTCTAAGTTATGTGCTGTCCGCTCTCCTTTTCTCACGGACAACGTTGATTTACTTAACTTTTTATAACGTGTACGCTTTCCTTTTTAATGGTTTACACTGTAATGTCGTGGGAAATGTGAGCTAACGAGGTTGTAGTCGCAGTCACATTTTTTTCTCTTAAGGAAGCTTGATACTGCATTCTACAGTGAGACGCAATGTCGAGTGGCGTCCGTAGTCCAAACTGCAACAACCCTGCTTCAAGAAGTAGCAGTAAGGTCAAAATTGTGAAATAAAGTCTATTTATCATAATATATGTAAACATACATTCATCTGAGCCAAACGCGAATGGATCGCACTAAACGAACTGTAAATCTGTAGGTATATAAAATCTAATGATAACTCGTACATTCCTCTGTGTCGAATCTGAAGAAGATTTCTTAAAGATAGTTAATTATTAAATTCTTTTCTGTCGACGCACTTTCATTTCTATTCCGACATATTTACGATTCTATTCAAGAGACACCAAACATTTTTCGGACATCATCATCACTTTTAAGTCATATGTAAAGTGTTGCAACTATCTTTAAAGATTGTTTATGATGTCGCGTACAAATATACACTGAGCCTCTGACACAATATGTTATGTGTAGGACTGTAGGTACACAAAATACTAAAACCGTACCTACTTTTGCTAACGGAAACTACCATACAATTTTCCTTACGGGAAGCAAAAAATAACAAGGATTATTCTGTTATAATGACTACTTTCTTTCGTAAAATACTTTGAAAAAGCGAACACACCCACTTTGGATTGGATGCACGTATAGTTGCTTTTCATATTGAAAATTTTATTTTCCGCTCATCGCAAAAAATATGAAAGTATGAAAACGTATTACTGATACTATTTAAAAAATAAAAAGGTATAAAGTAAAATTTAAAAATATGCCACAATGAAATGAGATAAAACTCACACGCCATCTTTTCGCCCATAGAAAATACTATGAGGGTAATTCTATAGGGAAACCACACGCCATGACCACCGTACAATAAATATATACAGTATTAGCTTTTCCCGCGACGCCGTTCACGTGGAATTTAATTGAAAAGTTATTTTCTGAAATATATGTAGCCTAAGTTAGGTACTCCTTATTATATCATCAATCATATAATAATCGGTACAGCCATTTCAGAGACTAACTGGAACAAACAGACAGGCAGACAAACAATGTAAAAAATGTTATTTTGTAGTGAAAAACGGTTGTTTCAATGTTCTGTTTGTACAGAACATTCAGTTTTATTTTCATGAAGTCTTCACATAAACGGTCGTAACGCGAGTTATACCTATGCTATCGGATCGTGGCATGATACAGCCGCGAGCGTGTCACAGTGGCGTACCGACGGCCTGTTGTTGGTGTAATGAAAATACTGTATGTGGGCAGCCCTATCTCTGTTACATACCGCGCGTATCAAGATTTATTGTTTAGAGACGGCCGAGTTATAAAATCTAAAGGTTTTAATTTCGAGTAGGTCTTCTCAGACATTTTCAAATCGTTACGGACTCTAGTTGTGCAGCTCAAAAATGACATTCTTATGGAGAAGAACCAGCAAGAAACTCCATACCTATACTACTGTATGTATTTAAACTGTGCCAACACCATAGAACGGTGTATCGACAAATACAATACAGGAACTATTCCCATCGACACACCCAAATGGAAATAGTTTCGTAAATTATTCACCCTCCGCGGTCTCCATGGATGTTACCTGAACGCTTACCACTACACCTTAAAGTAATATTATAGCAAGTGGAAGAGAGACGCCACTTCACGAAGACAGTTGTGGAAGAGAGACGGTGCAATATGCCATGTAGTGCGCTATCTCGTTTTAACTGCAATATTATTACTTGCAGAGGTGTTATCTTTGTCATTATAACTATGCTGTAAAGGTATACATACATGTGTTTCAGGACAATAATGTACTGTATTTCAGAATGTACTACAAATATTATAAACTTGAAATTTTGTTCGTAGTGACGAACGGATGCTTATTACTCTTTCATGCACAAATGGCTTGATTAATTTTAATGACATTTAGTACCTATGGAGTTAGCTAACACCCTGGATTAACACATAGGTTGCTTTTTACCCGACTGCAGAAAACAAGGTTAATATTTTTTGCAGCTACGAGTATAACCGACATTACATACTTAGTATTTGATTGTTCTTGTTTGTGCATTGAAAATGGAAAAGTTTTCTCTCGTTGCGACGTTATTTAACCTACAAAGACTTTGAGCAAATAAAAAATCGAAAAATTATTTTGGAACGTCACATTTTATATTCCATGTTTTTTTGCGTTTTTTTAAAAAGAAGCATTCTGATTTAAAAAAATGGTTGTTCAGGTTTACGCTCATATGAGCATAAACCTTAAATATTTAAATAATGACTGGAGTCAATTCAGTTGAAAACATCACCATATTTCTACGCCTACTCTTACCGAGAATAAGGATGTGACGCAGTATTATAAAGTCCGCACATCATTGACAATAAATCAAATTTCCAAATATTCAATTTGATATGATTCCGGCGAATGGTGAGAACGTTTTCGTTGAAATAAATTATTCCCGGAAATTTATATTTGTCTATTTGTATACATTCATATCTTTGGAAGTCGTCGAAAAAGGTCGAATGTTGAATAATTATTATGTTTATACTGTGGTTTCAAGGCATTGAAAGCCTATTGAAGTTAACCTGATTAATTAGCGTTTAAAGGATTAATTATACGACTTTTAAAAGAAAACGGGAAAATGGTTTCATAGATTAAATAGAAATATTGGTGAGTTAAATATAGCCAAACTTGTAGTGTTTTAGATATTCGAACTATCCACAAACAACAAAAATATTTGTCATGCAAACATAGGTAACATAACAGCACAATTTTTTTTTTGTTTTTTAGGAATTCATGTAATAAGCATTATTTGTTCGTAATACTGTTATTATACTGATATTTAATATCTTGGTATAAAAAAAACCAATCAATATTTATTTAATACTATATCTAGTGCCTCCATTACGAGATATTTCTTTTAAATCTTTCCCTTATTAAAGTTTAAACACATTGATTATATTTTTAAATACACACATAAAATACACATTTAAAAACATAAATATAATATCCGACTGCCATCGGGAATAGGGTCCAAACTACCTGTGGTCTTAGGGCTCTAGGGAGAGGAACCTCCTCACGATACGCACCGTGTCGAGAAGTAACGCTTTCTAAAGCAAATCCTTGACCTAGACGCCCAAAGAGAGCCTCCAAAGGTGTTGGTCGAGGCTTTTGGCTTTTGTCAGTTACGACTATAGAGACAATGATAATTACCAAGTCCAACTTCCACATGTTGAACTACATTATTGTTTTTTAATTATAACGGTTTAGAATATTACAGCGGTAGTTAGCTCCTACAATTTCTACTGAAATTCTGCCCGTCTTGAATACTTCCTCACTTTATTTTCAACAAAAAAAAATCATGAGAGATTTAAACTGAACACCCACTAAAAGCATTTTCTTCAAACTACCACTTTCTGGGAAATGAAAAGGGCTTTCAAGCCAAGAATATTTTGTTCCTGGAAATCATAATGGGATCACAATTTAATACAGTTAGTGTACTATGGCCTTTGTGCTCTGTGCTTGCTATGCAAAAGTTTGTTGGTTGAATAACTCCGTACAAGTTAAGCACAAAGGCATTGTCTCGGACACGAAAATTAATTTTGCCATAACTTTTTATCAAGACTCTTATACCTTCAGACATAAGGTTTAATTTCGTTTGGCAGGGGTTGTATGTAACATGTGTTTGATTAAGATGTGTTAAAGCTGAAAGCTGATACATTCGCAATAAAAGGCGCTAAGAATCCTTAATAAGACAAATTGCTGTCGAAGTTATTATATCTTGAAGGCTACCTACTGATTGATGATACACCACTTGGAACTAGCTCCTATGAACTGATTAATCTTTTACTATTCTACGGTCTGGGGCAATTCTGGCTGAAATTATTCTGTAGTAAAAAAATAATCTACCATCTTTAATCTGGGTTCATTGAAGGAACGAATACTTAGATTGTATAAGGAATGATGTGAATGAAAAAGGAGTAAATGATACTGTGTCGTCTGATAGGGTAGAATGGAAGAAAAAAGCGTGTTGCGCCGACCCCAAGTCAAATGGGATAAGGGCAGAACGATGATTATGATTGAAGGAGCGAATAGCATATTCTAATCTACTCATAAAACATTACTATAACATCGTTTTTAATGAGAATTCTTTACAGTATTCTTAGTAATCTATAAATCGTACAAAAAAGTAAACTCCCAGAATATTAGACTATACAAATAAAAAATATCAAGTTCATTAAAACACATATAATATTTAAAAATAGGCTCTGTTAAATGACAGATTGAAGTAAAACATACACTGAAATATTATAAAAAGTAATAATCGAAACCCAAACATAATAGGGATGCTAATTAATATTTCCCTAATTAGAAAATCCAACATCTCGGCTCTTCAATTAAACAATCAGAAGATAATGAAAACTTTGGGAATAATTATCAACCATATGGCTGTCATAGCAAAATCAAATTTGAGAACTCATTGCCAAGAGATAATTATGAAAATCAAATATTTATTATTTTTGAAAATGATTATGCAGTAAGCATGAGCTGGACTATAAAGTATTTTTTGTAATTCTATTAATACTATAAAGGTGAAAGTATGTGTGTCTATGCTTGCTTCCTTTTTTACGTTTAAACGGCTGCACCGATATTGATAACATTGATATTTTTTTATGAATAAAAGCAATTGAATCGAAATTGTTACATAATGAAAATCTATTTTGTTTATTTTTCATTTTATTTCATACTATTTTCATTATCGTGCAAAGTATACAAATATACCTAAAGAAAAAAACATTTTTCTACTACCAAAGCACTCGCTATAGCTAGTTTGGAATTGTATTCTTTGTTTTAGTTTACTTTCTTATCTGTAAGTTAAGTTCTTGATCTAGTAATAGGCCTACATTGGCTTTTTACGAGCAGAGAACTTCAAGAAGTCCCGATAGTTTTTATAGAAGAAATAATACGGTTATGGAATATAGCACACTTAATAAAGCTAGGGTATAGTAAACTGGTTTACTTTTACGATGGGTTAAGAAACGGTTACTATAAACCCTTGGTATTTTTGCTCTTAATGTTTAGAGTGTTTTGTAAGTAGCTTCATATTTGGACCAACTCCTTGTTTGACAGCATCTTACATACTAACTCTGTGTCAAACATACGTATTTTATTTATTACTATTATTAACTACAAGAAACTCTATATGTCAAAGACATGTATTTTATTTATTATTTATCGTGCACTAGGTATCCTTTCCAGCTTCACCGAGTTCAAATACGGGTACTTAAAATATTCTATTTATCAAAAAACCGCATCAAAATCTGTTACGTAATTTTAAAGATCTAAGCATGCGTATGGACCGTCAGACGCGGAAAGCGACTTTGTTTTATACTATGTAATGAGTAGAACATGTAATAGAAGGCCAAACGGTAGCAAGTGGCGCCTTACCAAATATAAAGGTCCAATTGGGAATCTTATCTTTTACAATAAAGGAATTGGAGTAATAAAATAAACGTGTTAACCTTAAAACAATTAACTAACCGCCTGCAAAGTAAATTTAATTTTCCAACCTCGTGAATACGACATATTTATTTAAACATTGTCGGTGCAATTTACTTAAACGCAGCTTCATTCTGTGGAGTACTAAAACTCAAATAGTAACTAAAGTTGTTAAGTCTGTATGTTAGTCACTGTGTCAGTAAACTGTGTTCCTCACATACGTATCACGACATTTTAAGCTCTATTTACGTTGAATTACAAAGATGCACTGCTCTAAATAATTAACTTAGTATTGCGTTAATGGCGAATGCACACTTATGGACCCGAACTCGTCGAAAACATCATACGAAATGAATTCTGAGATCCCAAAATTTTATGAAATGCCGCATACTATGTCCGAATCCTGAGTAGGTAGACCTGAGGAGGTAGGTCTGTACTTTACAATTCGTTTCGTGAGACGCGTTTGGCTTTGAATATGTGTACGTTCATCAAAAACCGTCGAATAGTCACACCTTAGGAGGTCATATAAATCCATCCTTCAGGAAATACTGATTTTAGAAATTCTTTTAAAAATTAACAACCATATCATTTATGAGTGGCTTTATTTTAATTCCGAAAATATCACCTTCCGAAGTGGGCACCAATCAGCTATATTTAATAAACTGGATCACTCTTGGAACCTGATACAGTTCATATCACACTAAATAATTCATTTAGTAATCAAAATTAAATCTAGTTACGTCTAACATAAAAAAAATATTGACGTGCACTGATTAATTACCAATATTTTATTACCTTAATCCAATAAACAACCAAATAGTTTTAATTACTTGGTATCACGGATGTAGTTTGAATAACATTAAAATGTTATAAACATAATTACGTCAGTACTTGCATGATATCATTAACAAAATTATATTCTTCATAAAGTGGGGTCGTAAATATATCAAGCCATGTTTGAATGTTATTTTAAGATTATTTCACACACTTTTTGCAGTTATAGCCCCGTTAAAATGATATGACTTGCGTTATAA
Organism: Chrysodeixis includens; assembly: GCA_941860345.1. Lineage (NCBI taxonomy): Eukaryota > Metazoa > Arthropoda > Insecta > Lepidoptera > Noctuidae > Chrysodeixis > Chrysodeixis includens. The sequence continues at coordinate 11,803,612 of OW796107.1, read as the reverse complement.
GTACCTACCGTGTGGTAATATTATTACATCGTATAAAACAAGTTCGCTCTCCGCTATCTGTCTGCCTATCCGTCTATTCTTGTTCCTATGATGCCGTCTCCTTAAAAAAGTCGCCAATCATAAAGGAAATTTGCAATTTGAACATCACAACACGGAAGAGTCTACTTTTGCTGTACGAATCACGAAGATTTCGTACCCAAAGGGTAAAACAGAACCCTGTTATTAAGCCTCCGCTGTTTGACTATCTGTCTGTCTCAAGGCTGTATCTCATAAACCGTAATAGCTAGAAAGCGGAAAGCGGAAAGTTTTGACCAAAATATTACAAAAAAGTCTATTCATATTTCTAGTAGGTATCAGGTACAAAATTGTAATTCTCCTTTTTAAAAGTCTAATATAATGGCTATCTTTTCAGACATTACAGGGTTTAGTTCTTACAACATATATTAGAAAAGGATGTCAAATATTACGATTTATTTTTCCAAGTGGAAAACTTTTTAGGTTACCTAGACCAGAAAGAATTTAGAAACAGATCTAGTTTTCTTGAAAACTCTTAAAGCTTATTGTTTAATGTTCCTGATAACTTTTTGCACTATAATCTTAAACACTAATCTTAAACATATAAAGCCATTTTAAGGCCCCTTTCAGAAGGATTGACCACACTAACTCAGGCGCGGGATGTCGATTCTAGAGTCCAATACTTTGACCTCCCTTTATCCCTTCCCTTTCTTTACCGTTCGTCTGTGGTGTCTTAGAATAATGAAGTAAATACATGTAACTTTAAACAAAAAAAACATTTTTGAAAGGGTATAGTTACTGCTACTTTCCTGCGTTAAGTTCATAACTACAACCTCATTCAAATACAAATCCATTTATAACACCACAAAATATCTTTCTGTATGCATCTCTGCTGTAGAGTTACAAGAATCTTATGACACGAGACCGAAATTGGTGCTAATGCTGTCATCACAGAAATCTAAATACTGCCTGTTTATTTAGATTTCTGTGGTTGCCATATTTGAGAAACTCACTTTTGACAGGGAGGTATTATAAGTTGATTTTTGTTTCGAATATCCACACCAACACCCTCATATTAATGTCGTCCACGTACCACAAGATCTTTATAGCTGTAATTCAGCCTTAGGGTTTAACTTTTGAATATCTTTTTCTTTTAGTTCTGGACTCAATAAAATCAGCCATAATTCTGTAACTTCTTTATTCGGACCGTTTTATTTCTAGTACTGAACCTACATGACCTATTCTTTTTGTAATATAAAACGTTCTCTGAACACCAAATTCATTTAAAAACTAACTGTGCCCTGTGAATTTTGAATGGCCTGTAGGTCTAGTGGTTAGTGGCCCTGACTGCTAAACCAGAGGTCGTGGGTTCGATTCCCACCCAGGACAAATGTTTGCGTGATGATTATAACTATTACAAGAAGGTCTAATAAAAAAGAGCTTTAAAGCGTGGAAAATTATTGTTAACAACGATATATTTTGTAAATACTGTTCAAATAAACTATCTATTTACTAGTACATACATTTTGACATTTCAATTATATGAAAAACTAAAAGGATTAGCTTCCTTATACAATTCTCACAAAACTATATTTTTTCATATTTTAAGTTTCCAGATTAAAATAAGTAAGAAGGTACTGTTTTTTTTTCACAGAAGCTTACACATAAAATGAGAAACATAATACGTGTGTATATTAAATGCAATACGGTTTTTTTTATAATTTTCAGTTACCAGATTGTGTAAATAGAATATGATTTCGTAATCATAACTAAATAGTAGATATTATTATCATCAGCTATCGCGTCATTCATTTCCTGACGGCTTTGATGCTATGCCGTTTTTTGTTACTCACATTCACGCCAGGTTGGCCGAGTGGTCTAAGGCACCGGATTTAAGCTCTGGTTCCCGAGAGGGAGCGTGGGTTCGAACCCCACACCTGGCACTCCGACTGTATAGCAATAAATACGTTTTTATACCTTTTTCTTATATTAATTTTGTGTATTTTGATACTTTTTGTATATTTTACACAATATCAGCATTTATTTGTAGGCATAATTTTACACAGTTAATGACTCCTATACGCCAAAGTTTGTACGGATGTATGGATGATTGTTACTTTTTCAAAAAAGCTGTTTCAATTTTGATGAATTTTTCTATGGAGTTAGCTAACAATTCGGATTAACGCATAGGATAATACTTTTAAACTGACTGCGTCAGAGGGGTGTAATCTTAGTACTGCGTCTCTTTTTAAAGCTGTATTAAAAAAAAAACGCAATAATTATGATTTAGTCTACATAATAGACTGAATGTATCAATTTGGGTTTAAAATTAATATTTTACAAATAAGGAAAATATAATAGAATCATATACCGTGGTATCCCGATACTTTACTTAGGAAGCAAGCTAATGAATTCACATTATCTCTCTCGTACTAAAAATTTACTGGAATATGACACATGCTTTTTTAGTCGGGCAACCAGATGTCAGCTTAATTTCTTTCTCAAAAAAAACTTTAGACAATCCATCTATCTTTTCGTTGGTCTTCCGTTCCCTTTTTCATCCTGCCTACACTTATGTTAAAAACTCATAAGAAAGTGATTTATGACTGGCAATATTAAATAAAGCCTTTCGCGTTTGAAGCAACGCAAGTCTACTGGACTACTTGTATCCAACGACGTATGCCAACGATTCTCTATGAGTTTATATCGTGGTCAGTTTATTTAATTGTTTGTAGGCTGTAAAGACTGTACATAATTATTAAAAACTTTAGACGAAGTACAAGAGTAATGTCCTGTGTAAAGGAGACCAAAACGTGCAAACATATAGGTATTATGTGAAGCATTAGCAGTTAATTCACAATCCCGAGGCAAGTTTAAAACAAATATGCTTAAATTTAAAATATGGTTATGGAAAAGATGATTGAATTGTATAAGGAATGATAATTATGTATGAAAAAGAATGATGCTGTGAAGTCTGATAGGGGAGAATGGAAGAAAAAAAACGTGTTGTGTTGTTGAGTAAAATGGGATAAGTTCATATTATGATGAAGCAGTAAAATGAAATAAAAACAATATCACTTTGAGTAGTAGAAGTACACCTATATAATACACATCCCACTGCTGGGTACAGGCCTCTTCCCATACAGGGAAGGTTTAAGCATAAAATTATCGTTTGGCATCAAAAGCGACAGCGACAAAGACTTGTGTTACTCCGTGTATGAACGGCATTAGTTTGGAAACTCCATCATGCTTTAATGATACGTTATAAGCTACATGTACAGGAAATGATTAGCAGTTGACCTGAATGTAGCTCTAGGTCCGTGATTGTAACCTTCCGTGTTCAGGTACCATTTATTTGTTTAAGGTCTGTTCTTAGTAATTTCCTATAATATACGAGTACCGTAACGATAGTTTGCTCATATCTTTATTTGCAACTAGATCTTGGGCTATTAGCATTTTCGTATGAAAAGAAAGTTGTTTTCCACAGCACCAAGAATATAGCTATTTCTTAACGTAGCGAGATAGGTTTTGTTTAAAAAGTATACCCAAAAATCTGCTTAGTTTTTAATATTATTTAATACGAAATAGGACAAACTAATTACACGTTTCGAAAGTCAACACGCTGTTAATATCCAGCGTTCGGATTCGTTCACCCTTCTTGAAAGGGTAAATAAGTTTCTAAAATTTTTAAGTTTAGAGCCTCCGCTGGCTGTAAAAATCGATTAACTGACTGTTTGCGGGGTATCACTGCCATTCTCGATCCGAATTAAATTGGAATCTAATGGAATCGCTTCGAGGTGCATTAGGCTTAAGTTACTATTCCCTGAAGCATTACTGTGTTAAGAAATACAACGAGTTTAAATTAAACAGGCTAATTTCTACCTTTAGTTGCGTAATAAACAGAAATAAAAGTACGTTATGAAGACATCCAGTTTTGCTATACTAGTAAATATTTACTGATTAAGTCAGTCAAATGGATTATTAAAGTCAGATCAACCAGATCCAAAACATTTTGGGAAAGAATTTCGAAGAAGAAGATTATGTCTTGTAGATCGCAGTTTTATCACCTAGTATAGTATTCACTCACTCACAGTTCAGGATATAAATAAACAACATGCCAATTGAATACCAAACAATACTTACAACAGAACATTTAGAACATTGTCGTCGAGGTTGTCTGCGGCGAAGGTGGTCTGATAATCTTGTCAGATATGCAGGTCACACGTGGCCAGAAATCGCAAAAGACAGGGAGGTTTGGAAGGAGAAAGGAGAAGCCTTTGCCTAGAAGTGGGATCTTATATAGGACTAGCTTTTGCCCGCAGCTTCGCACGCGTTAAGAAGTATTATTGTTTAGCAAGTTAGTGTAAAAAATTAGGGCCTACAAAACTTCCTTGTACACAATAACTAATTTGTCATTTGGCGCTAAACCTATCAAGCTACTGGGAGAACTTACTCGTGAGCAAGCAACATAGAACTGCCCATGAGAGAAGCAATGTTCTCTCAAGTCAATACCCGCAAATTTGAGAGTTTGCCCCTGAGACTTGTTTATAGTCATGGCTAGTCAAAAATCTAAGAAGATTTCTACAAATATCCCCTATTTCATCCCCTTATGTGTGGAATTTATCAAAATCTTTCTTAGCGGATGCCTACGTTATAGTACCTATGTGCATGTAAAGTCTCAGCCCGATCGGTTTAATTTTGACAAAGTTTCATAAAAAATTTCATCCCCTATTTTATCCCTTTGGGGGTAGAATTTATCAAAATATTTTCTTAGCGGATACCTACGTCATAACATCTACCTGCGTGCCAAATTTCAGCCCGATCCGTTCAGTAGTTTGGGCTGTGTCATCATTCCCCTGCCCTTATCCCAATTATTATTGTTTGGGGTCGGCGCAACACGTCTTCTAGACGTGTTGCTTAAAGTTTTGGCTATGATTTTATAGTCGGCCGCCTGCCTGACACTAACCCTCTTTGGGAATGCGATTGTTGGTTGTTTAGCCGCCACCATTCGGGTGACCCACTGTGCTTGGTACAGTGCACTGGGTCTTAAGGTCCATTAGTCGCCTTTTACGACACCCAGTGGAGGATACGGGGTGGTGCTATTCTTTATATCCGGACACCACACGGATTTCCGGACACCACACAGTTTGGGCTGTGTGTTAATGCATTAATTTCGATCGAATTTGATTACCATAAAAACGGTTCTAGTGAGTTAATCTTAAAAGATAGACATATACTGTCGCGGACATTTTTTTAGATCATTTCAATAGGAATAATTCTTACATACATATATTGTGCGTATCTTGAACCGTTTTCGCAGCGCACGCAACGGAAGCCCTCAAGGATGAACAATTTTCCCCGTTTTTTTCACATTTTCGATTATTTCTTCGCTCCTAATAGTTGCAACGTGATATTATATAGCCTAAAGCCTTCCTCGATAAATGGTCTATTCAACACAAAAATAATTTTTTGATTCGAACCAGTAGTTCCTGAGATTAGCGCGTTCAAACAAACAAACAAACAAACTCTTCAGCTTTATAATATTAGTATAGATAAAAATAAATATATTATTTACTTTAGTCCATAGACCTAAAGTGAACTAAAATAAATCATATTTTATCACGGTTTTATTAACCTCTTGGGAATATGCGGGGCTTTAGATCGAACGATGTGATCTGATAAGTTCGGCAGCGAACCCTCCCATTATTTTATCGATTAATTGAGTTCAATGGCTTTCCTGGTTATTTCAAGTTCTTGTAAGTTTACTGGGATATATAATTCAAGTATTTCGACGGGCCTGTTAGTCTAATAGTTAGTGGTCCTGACTGCTATACCGGAGGTCGTATGTTCGATTCCCACTGAGGGCAAATAATATGTGTGAGATGAGCGATCATTTGTTTTGTCTCTGGGTGTAATTTATGTAACTATGTCGTTTTTTCCTAGCCTATTTTGCCCCACTGCTAAACAAAGGCCTCCCCCAAAGTCCTTTCAACTTTTCATGTATGTATTTAAAAACATGTAAGTATTTTTATCAGTTGTCTAGTAGTCATAGCACAACTTACTCACTTATATTTAAATTTAAACTGTAAGGTGTTGCGTGAATGTGAGGAATAAATTATTAATTTTGTTACATTAATTTGAATCTAAACGTTTTTCTTAATTTTGAACAAGCACCCTTTCAACCTATTAAAAAACGCACAGAAAATGTAGACTACTTCATTGAGAACTGTATGTTACTTAAAAAAAGTGTTTAATGAGTGTTGCAGTCAAGTGATACAGTTTACTATTACCATCCTGTTTATCTAGCTCAGTACGAGAGGCACTAACTTGCTCCCTTGAAACACTTTGTTAAGAAGCAATCATCTAGTTGAATTTCCAATCTAGTAATACTCGTAGGTATTAAAGTTCAAGTTATTTCCATAGTGATCGCTTGTAATTTCCCAGAAACTAGTCCCTCTAGGTTTGCAACGATCGTGTTCTTGTTTAAACATTCTGCCGTCTATCAACATGCCAGTGCCGTAACAAACATACAAAGAGGCCGCCTTGCTTATGTGGAACATTATATTACATAGAAGATATATCACTACATAATATAAAACAAAGTCCTCTACCGTGTCTGTCTGTTTGCGATTAACTCGAAATTGACTAAACCGATTTTTATATTGTTTTCACCAATGTATAGAGCGATCCTCGAGGAAGGTTTTTTTATGTATAATACACCAGTATTTCACCCGTGCATAGCTGGGGCATGTCGCTAGTAGTATACAATAATATGTATAATTGAATCTTAGAATACTTTCGTATCTACAAGAATTTTGGGAAAGAAAGAGAGGAAAGACTTCACGGCTAAGCGGTTCAGCTGATTGTGTTAGAAATTAACGTAAATTCCAAGAAAAAATATAAATAAAATTCAGGGGTGCCACACCGCGGGGAAAAGCTTGTATTTTATATTGTACGGGACTTAATTGACCTGAACGCAATACGGATGTAACTTAGCATTTTTCTTTACGATAAATCCGTGCCAAGAAAGTTGTTTTATTGTTATTTTGAGAAGTTTTTTCCTTTTCCCAACAAAGGCATAAAAGTAGGATTGATGAGGAAATGCGTTCTTTACGCGGTACGTGAACTGAGATGGCAATGTTTTCGTCATAAAATATTGCAATGTAAGACTGAATATGAGATAAGTTTCTTCTTTGATGTGTTGGTCCCTTGCCAATAACATTGAAGTTACACTTTCGCATTTTTTTTTATCTTTGTCTGTTTTTTTAAGCGACTCTCGCACTAAGGTACTTACCTAATCCTTATATCGCGAGAGTTTCACAGACATTCAATTCTCATACACAAAGACACCCAGACTCAGTCCAAGCATTTATAAAACGCACTAATTGTTGTCCTACGCGGAGATCGAACCCGCGACACAACACGCACGGTCATAATTGGCGTGGTGACCTATACTCGGCTATCCGTGCAGTCATATTGGTAGACCATTCTTAAGAATTTATGTTTACAAAATAAGTAACAGTATTAAATTTAATTCCGAATAAGCTTTTATAAAGCTTAAAAAGTATTGTCGCAGAAAACAAAAGGCGAAAACAAACAAGATACTCGTGAAACAACTGTATTTGCTCTTTAAAAAAAAAAAAAAATCCCGAAATAGACTTTGTCGCGCAAAGCTCAGTTTAAAATTAAATAACCTTTTGACATTTGTTTGTTAATCTTCATACTAATAAACATATCTATTCAAACGAACTGTACAATCAAATAATATAATACTTTTCATTCATAAAAGGCTTTGATGGAAGTCCAATTAGATTACCTTTTGGCTACCTTTCCTTACATTAGATTCCCTTTCAGTCCCTCATTAGGCTTTTGAATAACTTTTTAGTCATATGAAACTGCAACAAGAAAAACATTGCTTGAATTTCGCCAAACCACATTTTGAGCGTAGATGCATGTCCACTTACTTGTCCAGACTAGACGACATGAGGTTAGTGACCCTTTGACGTATTTTGTAGATGACCGTATAATTTGTTGTGCTTGGTAATTAATGAACGTGGTGAGACAACGGTGTCCAGAAGTCTTGTGGACTAGATGGCGTACTAGAAATGTGATGAACTTAATGTGAAGAAGAGTATTAAGACAATTTGTGAAAATGTATGCCTATATTTTGGATTTGTATAGAGTTGAATATGCAAGGGTAGTTAAATAGATATAATCTATGATTAGAATAATAATAGAGTAATGGCCCAATCAGGCATGATGACGATAATGATGATAATTAATCTGTTTTCAGTTAAAACATGCAAGGTTAAAATTTTCTTAATACGTAACTCGCACCAAATAAAACTACGTAACACAGACTCCACAGACCTTACACATTCAAGATTTTGCACTGCATTTTCCACTTCTAAAACATATGAATTTAATTTAATAAAGTTTAAGAATAATGTGGGAAATTTTCAAAGGCTTACTTACATCGTATTAGCGGGTACTTAGCCACGAGGTTGCAGTTCTACAATTCAACTCATTATCCTTTGTGTAGGACGAGTTATGAAGAGAATTTTAGTTAGAAAAGCTTAAAACCGAGTTTTAAAAAAGGAGGTTCTAAATTCGGTTGCTTATACTTTTTAGTAGTTCGCTACTGTGAACTGTGAAAAAAAGAACTAAGATGTTTTGGAGGACTATAAGACAGTGAAAATATGAGATACATGAATTAAAAATTATACGTAATCGAAAAGTTTTGAACAATTTTCATAGAATTTCAAATGACTCTGATTCTGGACGAGGTAAACTTTTAGTGATTTTTTCATCATATTATGTATCTTCAACTGGAAATATGCGAAATAGAAGGTTATTCGGCGTTTCATATCCGTAACAGATATTGCATATCTATAACATTCCTAGTACCGAGGCACAAACGCCTGAAGGAGTCCAGCGGTAACTGAATACTCGACAAGTGTAGGAGGAGTAATCGAAGCCCAAGGCCTTAATTGATTGATTTTTTTGTTTGATTGACAAGATTACAATTAGATATTAAGCTAAAAAATAATAACTGATATAACATAATGTAATATGTAATTCGAAATCCGAATGCGAAAGTTTGTAAAAAATAAAATACAGAATCAAATAAATTATAATGATTAATTTAAGTATTTTCCTATTAACTGCACAAATAACTATTTTATAGTGACAACTTTTATGTTTTATTTTGCAGATGAATTATATATGTTACAGCCAAAGTGATTAATCTAGATATTATGTATACTGTCTAGCTATTATGAATAATATCTACTCAATTTGGATAAAGTGATAATTCACACAAAATTAATCACATTAACTAGCTATTATACATAATATCTACAAAGAATTAGATAAAGTGATAAAACAAGTGGATATTCGTTTAAGATTAAATTTGTATTTAAATTTTCCTTAAGCATACATATCAGAAAGATTATTTTAACAATTAAAATAACATAAGATATTATTTTCACCTCAATAAACATAGATTTTAACAAATAAAAAAAAAAAACCTAACCTCACCTAATTTAGGTTAGGTTAGGTTTTTTTTTTAGGCAGGAGTGTGGATATCAAATGAACATTATACCTTTTGATCATTAGCGCAAATGTTGATATAGCAAATAAATATTCGACGAACTGAAAATTATGTCAAACGACATTATACAAAGTGATGATTTTCTTAAACGTTGTTCGATTGAGTAATATTATATCAAACGTTGTTCGATCAAACAAGGGTGAACCTAAGATAAAGACCGTATTATTACTTTGGCTAACTTTGACACGATATTATGAATAATAACTAGATAATGTGATTAATTTATTACACTGTCTAGTGAATTTAGCTATTATCCATAATGACTAGTCATTATGTATAATCGCTCATTAATCACTATGACTGTAACATATATATATTTATCTTTAACTGACCACCCCTTTAAATTTCCATAAAATATACACGTATTTTTTATTTTATCAACACAAAGATGCGAGGTATTGGTAAATGGTAGGGAATGCCTCAGGCATTAGAACCACCAGTGTACATATTTTTTGTATAAGAAGTGTTAAATAAATAATTATTTTTGAACATCGTTCAGCTTGTCTCGACAATCTATCTGATTTAAGTGATTTTGACAAAATCCGTTGGGAAATTTTCAGTCATCTTCTAAACACAAGGTTGAATGGACGCAGACTAGTAGCAATATTCAACTGAATGAGATGTTAAAAATAGTACTACAGGTTGTTATACCTACTTAGAATAAATAGTTGTGTAATTTTTTCACATCACTTTTGTTATGTAGCGTTTACGCAACAAACTCCAACAATATTTTATCGTCACACATAATCCCAGAAGTAACGGAAACCCATTCATTCCAGACTCGGAGTGAGAACACAAACGTCTTCAACAAAGCAAATTAAACGACAAAGCAAAATAGAGCACTGCAATAAAGTTTATTGTTGTTTCACAGCTGTCTTACTGTCGCGTATCAGTCGCAATCGCCGACGACTTTACGACAATTTAATAGTCGCGTCGTTAGTAGAATTTAGTGGTACATATGCTGTTGAATAAGCCGGGAATTTAGATGTTACGACAAACGGTGATCCAGTGACGAAAGCGTCGAAACTGCCGAAAGCGCCGACTTAAATAGTTCGCAATGAAAAGTGTTGTTAACGCTAATGGATAATTAGAATTAGGGGCTTTAATCTTCGGTTTTGGGACCGGAGCATGTAAGAGGAAAAACCTGTTTAATATTAAAGGAACATCAAAGTGGGAGGGCCGCGGTGGATAAAGTTTTGTACCTTGACAAGTAATATGAACTTCACTCAAGCTTCAGCGAGCGTGGAGAATTGTTGGCGATTGACTTTCGTCTTTTTAAACAAGTCTTTTGAATAAAAATGGTATTGAATTTTTTGTACAGCAATTCACTTGAAACTTTTTAAACAACTAGATTTAATTACAAACAGTCAAAAGAGTACAAATAGATTACCCGCTGTAGTAAACGGCTTTCAAAGACTACTCGTGTTAAACAGAGACTGCTAGTTTGAAATTTAACTTTTGAAAACACTCTATCCGTAGTTATCAAGCTTGATTTCTATATTGGTAATTGAAGAAGTCAGTTTTTGCACTTCCAATGTTTCCAGCTTTCCAGTATCGCTAAAAATAGTATAAATCCCGGTATTTATTTACCCAATCTACTGGGTAAACTTCAATGTAACTATAATATACTAACTATAATAATATTGTAGTTACCAGAATCGAACAAAAATCCCAAAATAACGTAGGATCATATGTAGGTTAGTAAAACGACTTATTGTCACAAAAATAAATATTTCATCACAGCTTCCTGGTAGCGTATAAAAAGACTAGAATGTCAAGAGCACTCACACAAATGTACAACGAGTAACAATACTTTTTGTACGTTCCGTACGAGGGATGGTGTTTCACTTGTCATCCCGAAGAGGGATACTTAATCATTGAAAAAGGAAGGATCGTTTATAAAAAGCGAATTGTCTACTTTAATAGATTTTTTGGCATTGTCCAAGAGAGAATCTGTTTTTATTAATAGATCAAGAGCTAGCAATTTTATTGTGTAGAGTTTTATTGAACAAACATACTGCATCCAAAATAAGCATTTCCTGATTCAAAGAAATAATTAAATTAGGATTGTAATATTGCTCGTTTAAAATTAGTGTTATTACTATCAATCAATAAGCCTACTGCCAGCAGTCGACTGCTGGATGTAAGCCTTTCCTAATGTGCGCCAATGTAAATTCTATAGTTATAAGTAATTCGAGTATAGTCAAAACTTTCTCAAAACAATAATTTCATTTACCACCCAATATTTCTTTATTCCTAAACCTCCTATCAAAGCACTGACATAATTAATTCCCAAAAAATTGCCACTTCAAAACTTCCCAAAGATGTTTCCTTCCAAAAACCATCTTCAATATCTTAGATTCGACTTTAAAACGGTCCACGCATCTTCTGAGAACAACATCAAAGTCAGCGGCTACCTTTGTTAATCTTATGTGAGGGATATTTACTGGCAAAGCCTTTCCTGTACTTAGGGGCTTGTTTCCGCCCTTGAATTACAAAGATGGCCGAAAATGTGGGTAGTAAGTTAAGCTAAGGTAAGTAGATTGTTTCAGATTTGGTATAGAGTTGTAAAGTTTTTTGGTGGTTAGAAGAATATTATGAAATGAGTAGATGTATTGGTTGATTGTTTATTCGATTTTAGTAAAGGTCAATAATGTCCACAATTGGAATGATAATTGTATTAATGTATTAAGAAATGTACGTAGTATAAAACAAGGTCGCTTCCCAAGTCTGCCTGTCCCTACGTGTTTTAAAATTTTGTTGCGGTTTTTTTTATTTATTTTTTTTGTGAAAGTTTTAAACCATACATATTATGCACCCTGTGCGAATGTCGGACGGTTTCGTGAAATATATAACCAAAAGGCTTGAATATTTAATAAGGAACCATAGTTCACTATGGTACGCAATAAATAATTGAGAATCTTATAAAGCCATTGCAATAAAGTTGTTTATCGACTTTGTGAAAACAAAAAAACGTAGTTTTCTTTTCCAATTTGTTGCACCCATCTAAGACGATTACATTTTTATTACTCATTTAAAGGAGCTTACATTAAAAGATTTCTTTAGCACTTTACTTAACAACTTTATGAGTCAAGTTAATCCATGAAGTTCCTCATTAAACATGCAATGCAGAGCGAGGGCCTTTCAATGACCAGCACTAATTGGTACGAACTTACGAAGGCTCTTGTGGGTAACCTCGAAGCCAATTAAGTTTGAAAACATTAAAGAATTTACTGGTATACAAACGTTTCAAATGGATTTTTTAGTTAATTTCTTTACTTATTCGAGACATAACAGTTCATATTACGTTTTAAGGGAATACTCTTGAGCTACTGAACTCCCTGTTTTACTTCCGATAAGTGACTTCCATTGTTATTTTGTTTATTAACTTTTTTGTCTGGTTTATATAATATTAGCTATTGACTGTGGATTTAACTGTGTGGATGTCGGATACAAAAAATGAGAGCGCTTTCTTGAAGAAAAATTTCCCTATCGCCTAAGCCGTAAATGCATTGCAAACTAATCAACTTACATTCGCATCAACAATTTTTATTATAATAGATAAAATTAAACAAATCTTCAAATGAATTTAATAAAACGTGCGCAACTGTATGACTGCTTTGTTCCAAAACTTTGTAAAAGAAACGTATTTGACAGGCAATAACCAGGTACCAATAACCCATGAATCATTTCAACAGATACAATTTTAGTTTCATTACAGACATTAATGAAGACGCCTTGAATACAAAACACGAAAACAAGAGAATACTAAAGATTTTTATTGCAAACGATTTTGATTCATCGCCAAGCCTCGAGAAATGAACGCGAGATTCAATGGACGAGAAAAACAGTTTTTGTAATGTTTCTATTGTGATACTGTAGGGTTGTCTCTGTAAAGGAAAAAACGGTATTCGATGGAATTTGGTAATGCTGGAAACCGATACCTACATAACTTGGGAAAAGGTTAAATTAAATAATTGGGTATTTGACTGACAAACGAATTAGTCCGTAGTCAAAAATACGTTTTCAATTTTTTAAGTATTTTTTCTTCTAACACGTTACTCTATTTAGTATCTAGACGATACAGTAAGTTGAAATGTCGTGTGACGTCACGTCTCAATGCACTTTATTTAAAGTGACGTTAACCCATTTCCATACGATTCACCATCGTCCATCCACCACCATCTTTGATTTGCTATATCTTCGTATTTGTTTATCGATTTGATAAAAGAAAAAAATACGTACCTACCTACTCTATTTTATTAGAAAATCTATGTGACGGATTAATTAGGTGTTTTTGTCAAATACCCAATTCGATGTTATTTCAAATAAAAAATACACAACTGTATCGTGTTATTGGATTCTGCTTAAATTGAACGTTGGACTTCCTTTGACGATAATTAAACGATGCATCAGAAAACAAACGATTTCTAGCAATACTATTCTTGTGACAATAATATTAAACATTAAAAACAAATACTCCGAAAAAACATAAAAACTTCGACGTTCAATTGTGAGCCAAAATATAAATCTACGAACACGGAACCATTTCTTGTATCTGAAATATTTTTGAATTTCCGATAATCCGTCATTTGTCTTTCGGTAGGTACTACATTTTTAAATCAGTTCTCTTGTATAGTCAGCAACAGAACTTTAAAAGTACCAGTTTTTTTTATTAATTAAATATTAACGCACAAGTCAAGTAATTTGATTTATACAACGTGTAACAGAAATAACGCACATCCACAGACACCCCAAAAAGAATATCCTTTTTTATCCACAATTAATGTATTGAAACATTTTTATCCTTTTCTTAGATATTTGTTTTTATTACATATTGTCAGAATAATTTGTACAAATAATTGGCAAAACGAGTGAAATTTGAAAGTGTGAACCGCTGTGAATTGCTAAAGCCTTATTGCATCGACTTAAGGCTCATTTTCGTTTACTTCGAGTGCTTTATGAAAATAGTTTCTACAATTTAATTATTTCTAAATATTTTTTTGGTAAAAAAAAATATTTATTTTTATTAATGAAATGGATTCTGTTATCGATTCTGAACAAAGTAGTTTCAGGATGTGCGTTGATTATGTTACACGGTGTATACATGTGCGTTAACATTGTTTTTGTAATAAGTGTCGAAATTTTATTCCGAGTAGTTTTAAAAATAATTGTCTGACTACCTGACCTGTAAAAATTGATATTTATTATGTGTATGTGTAACTTTGGGTGTCAAGAATATTTTATTACTAAATAGCACAATAGCAACACATCGGACTTGATTGTGTAATTTTAAAGGTATAACCGCGTTATCTAACTTCTATTGCTGACTGTACCATGATGTTGGAATGATGATCACTCTGTCGATTACGGGACCTTCATTTGTTATTAAATTAGGTCCGTTGCTTGATGCGAAGGATAATGTACGTAATAGTTCACATAGAAGTTTAGAAGAATCCCTTTTGGCAAAGCGAAACTATTTTAAGCGGTTCCTATCGTGGTTTGTTGGTGAGATTTCAGACCCAGGCGGCCTGTTTACAGTTGTTTTGGTGAGCTATGCCTAACGGTTGATAATTGCTTCTATCTGAGCAAAGGCGTATTCTAGTATAAAAACAAATAAAGCATCTATGATTCAACAAAATTGACCACGTTTACTATTCGTCGATTACTATTAGGTATAGATATCGTTTTATCAATCCCGTTGGACAAAAATAACAGTTTTATTTTATCTTTAAAAAACTTGGGCTGTTTGAATCGCCAATTACTAAGAAAATTGGTGATTATGCTTATTATTAGATCTTGCAATCAAATTGTTGGTAATTTCGTGGAATCGTAGACTTTAACGATGCTTACGGGAAGATTGAGAGCCTAATCTTTGTTGGGCCGTTGTTTTAAGAGTAATAATTATCCTTGTACTGCGGTATTGTTTAATTAGTTTCATTTTAAAGTGAAGATTTTATGCTACCACAGAATGGACAAAGGATGGAAGGCATAGTCGTATAGTATGTAGCAATAGAAAATCTTAACCGATTTTCTTGTCAATCAGAAAATTTGGGTTAAATTTACCTACCTTACATTTAAAACCAGAATACAAGAAAAATGTTTGTAGCAAAAAATAAAACAATTTTTCATAACGCTAAATAAGAATAAGATTTATTTTTCAGTGTTTTGGAGCTAATCCGGCTTTAACCAATCTTGTTTGAAAAAATCTTGTTTTAAAATTTAGATACTGTTTCACAAGATCTGCGCCACCGACATAGTTTTTATTGGTCTTTAGTTAAATTGGTTCAGATTTACGAACACTTAGTAAATCTTACAATAATATAAATTAGCCGCAAAATTTTATCATTAATTTTGCGCACATAACTTTTACCTGATCAAAAGATTGCCCACCTACTTTTTGTTTTCTATTCACCACCATGGTTGACTGGTAGCGAATGCCTCAGGCATTAAGCCCACCATTACACATCATTTGTATTAGAAGTATAAATAATTGTTTTGTAGTCCAAGAAGAATTAAATGTAGGAGATATTTGATTTTCCTAGCCTATAGCGTCCCACTGCTGGGCAAAGGCCTCCCCCAAGTCCTTCCTTCGGGCAGGAGGTATAAAAAAATACTATTTATGAGATTTTACAGTTTCTCGTTCATTTCAACGTCCTTTCGAGCCAAGTCCAAGTTATAAAAAAACAACAATAAAAATAATTGCTACAACAGTCGGTTTATAACGCTGCGATCTGTTTTAACCATTTACAAGCCAACATCTAATTAAATTTAATAGCAACCCTTTTATTACCGCACTGTAAAATTGTTCTACATCCGGAGATTACAATGTTTACGACAAAGAATTCTTAAAGAACCTACATTAAGAGTTTTCGTTGTGACTACATTTGTAAATGTAAAGAAACATGGTTCGTTTACTTTAGTTAGACTATCAAAGATATCATAATAGATAGATATATACTCGTAATAACCGGCATGCAAGGCAGATAAAAAGGGTAAAAAAGGCAGGCCTATGCTTAAAAGAAGGTGATTTTGGATTGTGATGGTGATGATCACTATAAATAATGCTCGAACTGAGTAAACCGGAAAGATAATTTTGTGCTTTGAAATTTAAGGAAGACAAAAGTGAGAAAAAATAAGAATAATTGTTTGTGTTATTTATGTTATGTTCGGTATATGCCTAGGTGTTTTTTGTGCATAAGATTTGTTGTGATGAAACTTCTATGACACAAATTAGACGAGTTTCTTTTTACTATCACGGAAGCAATAACTACTGATAAATCCGTTCAATAAACCGATTTCGATCGCAGATATTTACAATACTTTTGTTCATAAATAATAAATACAAGAAATCGGAGAAAAAAAACTGAATGAAATTTATAGCTCGTCTTCGTAAATATTACATGTTGGAGATTTATAAACTTGAGTACATCGACAGTGACAAAACGTGTATTGAATCCGTAAAGCCTCTTATTTTACTTTGATTTATGATATTGGGGTAAATTCTAGTCATCCTTGCTCCTTAGTTTTTGATAGGTTATAGGTAGTTTTTGCTACGTTATTAGGTTATTCATTGATACAAAAATGTAGTGCGAATTCGTGATGTAAGTCTTGTGTTAATCATGTAAAACTGTAGTAAACCCTCTGAGGTACTTTTGTCGATCAAAGATTGTTATTTGCTTTTGAGACGTTGTTTTGATTTATAAAATGTTGTCTAAGGCCTCGTTGACGCGGTGCGTCGAACGTCGCATTTAGCGTGGTTTGTCGCGGCGCGTCGTGCGTTTTAACCGATTATAATGCAGCGGCCCGTGATGCGATCTACGTCGTCTCATGCCTAATCTCAAACACAGAAATATAGGGGCTGGTTTAAGGAAACGTGGGGCGTCAAGCAAGCAAAGTGTCCTTTGAGGTGTCGCCCGCTGCTTCAACTTAAACGCTTCTTCTTGAAAGCTCTAAACATCTCTTTATGTTTGTATTCTTGGCAGCCTGGTTTGCTCACCACATAATAATTATAATGAATAGGCATAATGGATATGGAAACTGAAAAAAATTGTATTGAAAAATCTAAAACTTCCCAGTTAACTATGTTTCAAATGAATGTACTAAAAAAAAAGTCGTCATTTAACTCATCCTATCTAGGTTGTAGATGGGATAACTTAATTGACTTTAAGACGTCTGGTAGAGAAAAAGTAAAAGTCGCTGTAAGACGAGCAACAAGTGTTATGGAACAATTTAAACTATCGGTCAATGACCTTAGTAGCTTAGTTAGTAGAGCAACAATTTTATAGCCAGTAATCGTAGTTTCAAGCTCGTCTAAGTATTATTATTTTCCTATACGTTATTTGTGTTTAGTTAAGAGAAAATGAATTGACTGTTTATGAGTTAATTTGTAAACATAAACAATGCAGCATCAAGTTACACGCAAAATTAATTATCTAACCCAAGTGTGGTTTTGTCTACCCGACAGGCAACCATATTTTATCCATATTTAACACTAAATCAACTGATAATCGGTTTCGTCTATAAATCAAAACTCAATAGAACTCTTAAAACGAAGAAGTGAACGAAAAGCAATTGATGATTCTGAAAGAATTTCTGAAGCAAAATGTATTTATCAAGCTTTCTCTCAAAAAGAGTAATGTTCTAAAAATGATCACATCTTTAAGTGTTTCTTAGGAACTGTCTTAAACCCAATGATGTATAGAGGAATATTCGTACTGAAAGCTATCATTTTATTGGCATTTAGTACTATTAATTGTAAGCAGTTAAAATAATTAATATCTGGGCGTAATGCGACTATATCAGTTGCTTGGTTTTATAGAAATTAATTGGGGTACTTAGTGTAATTTGAGCTAGAAATGGAAGCTTTAGAAACCAAATGCTATTGTACCAGGAAGAGAAACGTGGCTCTCATTATCATCATCACCACAATTATAGACAGCAATTGCAGATTTATTTCAAACATTAAACATGGAACTAATATGAATAACGGTACAATGACCTTTTAACGCAGGATTATTTTCATTGTTGTCGTTGTTAAAATGAGACGTCGCTACTTGTAGTGTATCGTGCTATCTCGTTTCTATATCGGCAATAGTTCAGCCTGAAATCTTCATAGTATAGGCACTGGTTTTGTGGTACCTAATTATAATAACATACTAATTTGAAATTAATTCGACTCAACATCTATGATTTACCTTTGTTATTGTTAACTGATTAACCCATCTTACGTTTGCCTTTGTGCTTAAATCAAAGTCCCGATCCTTGACTTGAGGAAATGCGTGAACTTCATCAGTATGGGTTTCAAAACAAAACATTCGTACGCTCATTTCCTGTACCGCTTTTGTACTGAATGTCTCTTTGAATTTAATATTCCCTTCTCGTTACTGACGGGTCTTTGTTTGACTTTTTAATATATTTTACATGCTCATGCCTTTAGGTGATACCCACGCACTCCCTTGAGTTATTCCCAATCTGCGAATATTCGGGCTATAGCCCCGTCACAAGAACGTGCTGCCCAAATATTTTAGAATTCTGGTTTTGTTTTCGTATTTTATTCTTGAAACTTATTTATCTTTAAATGTACTCAGACTGTACATTTGTCAAGAGTATTTTACTGTTAGAAAAATAGCTATAAACGCAGTTGGAATTGGTAAAAATATTTTGCTAGAATGACTCAAAATACGTTTTTGCCTGGGTAAAATTATGAACAAAATATTGTGCCAGTATTTTACAATAAAATACGTACTATCGAAGTCTTGAAGCTAGAGAACAATGAAACAAAATCATGAAAGATTTATTACTCAGAACTAGTAAAGTTTTAACTGTGATAATACAAGTTTAATGAGTTTCTCGCAACTGTGACAACTGCATAGATAATAAAGACGGACGAACGGTTCTCCAATAAGAAACAACTATTTATACTTCTCATGAAGTTGGAAAACCAGGCTTTTAAATGAAAATATACTTTATTTTATACACTATAGTGTGCAATTTACAATAATCTGACAATACCACTTAGGTACATCCCATAATAAAGAAAAAGTATTGAATTTAATGTTAAAATAACGATGCCCAAGCAGTAGCTTTCGTGCATGTTATTTAAAAACTAAACAGTTTTCAGCACACAATTTAAATTATTTTTCTTGATGGACTATTTGCGCAACATTTTATACTTATTAGTACTGCTAAGAGCCCTCTACTCTACAACCAGTAGAAAGTACTCTAACCGCAAACTACGAATGGAGTGTGGCAACCAAGTGAATAAAAAAAATATTGTAAAAGATAAACATTTTACGAGGTTTCACAATCCAAAAAATATCAAATTACAATTTAATTTCTTTTTTTTTTATTTTACCATCTAGGTCTACCTGATACCTTTTGTTGGTTAAGAGCTCAGTCATGAGGGAACGATGAAGAAGAAATCCTAACTACCTTAGGTTTTGATATTTCGTGTTGTGTTAGTTACCTCTTTCCTTTTAAAAAGATCACACTAGCAATGGTAAATGGCCTCTTCTCTTAAAGGTAAAAGTTTTTAAGAAGCGTAAGTTGGTCGTAAAATAAGTAATAGCAATATTGTCATCGTTAATAGGAAAACGTGAAAAAACAAAACCTCCTTGGGGCATACCAAACTACCAAAATTAAAATTATTTATTACAGTTAAAGCGAGACTGCTTACTGCACAGAGTAGAGTGTTTCTCTTTTACAATTGCAATAATACTGCTTTAAAGCTACGATAGCCTAGTGGTAAGACTGCTAAGTCATAGGTCTCGAGTTCGATCCCCACGGCGCGCACCGATTTTCGAATGTTGTGTGCGTTTTAAAAATAAATCAGCGTCCGTGTTTCGGAAGGTACGTAAAAATGTGGATCCGGCACCTAATCTCTTTCCGGTCGTGTCGGAGAGAGGAGGTCGTATGTGAGTAAAGGAATAGAGGGTGCACCTGTGTTTGCGCACACGCTTGTGCACAATAATATGTCCTGCGTAGCTGGTTGGTGTCATAGTAACACTAGCAGCCGTGGCCGAAAGCGGTGCAGACACATTATTAATATTACTTTCAGCAGTGGTGATACGTCTTTGCACGAACCTCGAATATAACCAACAGTAACTTTACTTCAGGACATTTTCTACACAAACAAAGAAACCTTTTGCAATGGGATTACGGTGTAACAAGAAAAGTTCTGACCAAATTAGGGATGTTTTGAATAAAGACCCGTATGTACTAAAACAGACGGGGCAATTTTTATTGAAAGTCCGCTTCATGGTTGATGCATAGGAATGAGGACATTTTGGCAAGGTAGCCTTAGTCAAATTATTATTGTATGATTTCTTTGCGGCTATGGCTCAAGAGAAGAAATGCCGACCCCTACCTAAGTTTAATCAATGAAAACAAACGATTGGGGGATCCGAATGTTTGTTTTCGGAACAGAGCATTGCTTTTATAAAAGTTGATCATTCTTGTGATTTTAAGTAAAATTGATAGTAAAATAGGTAATTGCCTCTGATTATGACAAATTCGATATCTGAATAAATATACAATGTGTCATTTTGTTGACACTACTTTAAGCGTTTCAGTTCTGAATAGATTTTGAAAAGGGCAAGGTCGGTAAATAGAAAGTTCATATTAATAGAACTGTAGTTAAACTTTTATTACGATGTGTAAATTTAATGTCAATGTCAATTCGTTGCGTGGTTCGTCACTATAGGGTTGACATACATCGACGGGCCTGTTGGTCTAGTGGTTAGAGTGGCCTTTAATGCTATACTAGAGGTTATGGGTTTGATTCCCACCCGTAGCCGATGTTTGTCTGATAAGCGCGATTATTTGTTCTGTGTCTGAGTGTAATTATGGGTAGGTATAATACATGTAAGTAAGTTTATCAGTTGTCTAGTACTCATAACACAAGTTACCCTCGTATAGTTAATTTGAAACTAGATGGCGGTGTGGGAATGTTGTTACAAAAAAATTGTGAGTGTTAAGAAATATTATATCAATTAATTATATAATATAACTTTAAAGGTTTTTCCACCATTTAAAGACATGTTACCAATATGTCATAACGACAGATTAACGTGTAGTTCAAAGTATCAATAAAGGTTTGTATATTTACATGTAGGAGGTAACAGACAATACTATTGATTATCGCGACATTTTTACAATCATCGAGTAACGAAAAAATTATGACGAAGATGTAGTGGGATGCAAAACAATTCAGATCATACGTAGGCTTTGAGAACAACTAAATAAATTGGGCGGGAAATATTATCTTTGTTAATAGCTTGCCTTTCAGCAAAATTACTGATATAACCTAATATTTTCAAACGTCTGCATTAATATCGCTTTTATTGCGTAATATTAAGGTATATTTTTGTATTTCCTTTGTCATGCGTCCAACCGCAACTTAATACAAATTGAAATGTGGGAGTACAGAGTTTCCTATTATTTTTCTTTCACAATTATCTCCAATTAGGTTTTTTGCGATGTTACGTTTTTTTTTCGTGGGTGTACAAGTATTTTAATGTAGTAATGTTGGGGATGACAGGCTTTTTTAAACGGTGAAAATAATTAACGAAATATCAGTTTAGATTTCTGAATTGAACTCTGGGTACGACGTACTGGCAATTTTGTCTAACTAAAATAGAGTTTGATTCAAAACGTATAGAGGTGTTTACGCCCCGTGCCTTAATAAACGCATAGAGCAGTTAGTCCGAACTTACTTTTTTCTTTAATTAAGTCCTGTGCAGCCAAACTGGATTTAGGACAGTGGGTGATACCGGCCAAAATGATGAAACTAACTCTGGCTAACAAGCATAGATTAATACAAAAAAAAGCATTGACTTCAGTCAATCGTTACGTCATAGATATTACGATATCTGTCAAACGAACTCTCAGAGGCAAAAACCAGCTGGTGTTTATTCGGTACCATTATCCGTGTTCATATTTATTTAACAGTGTACTGCATTGCAAATCCTATTGTATTGAAAAATACTTAACATGACTGCTTTGTTTTGCATGAACAATGTTTTCGCTATATCTCTATCACTAATAAATTTTAAATGGCAAATAATGGTAAGTTTTTTCGCCAACCAATCATATATCTTTAGTAATTATACCTAATGCCAGCTTATAAACGTCACACTGCTGAACATAGGTCTATCTCCTTATAAAAAGAGGTTTGAGCATTGATTACCACGCTAGCTCACTGTGGATTGACGATTTTTTAATTCTAATATTTAAAAAACGAGGTTTCCTTTCGATGTTTTCTTCAATGATTGCCAATTGATTCCTAAAAAAGCACATAATATTACGACTCTGAAAAAATTACATCGGTACTTATCTGCGTTGGAATCGAAATCCATATAGCAAACCGCGAGGCCATCACGATATTTACTCTACAAAACAAAAATGCATATAAATAAAACTATGACTTAAGGATTCTACGAAGATCGAAACTTGATTCACTTAGAACAGCCAGTCAGTTTAGAACAGAGGAGCTCAAACTATATAATTTTGTGAGTGTACATTTTATGTAGCGGTTCATTGGCCTTATAACGAAAAGTAAATGAAATTCAATACAAATTGGATTTATTTAATGAGAGTCGAGGCCTAAGTAGCATCGCTACCCACATGCATTTTACATCAAAGGACTACTTAATATTCTAATAATATCTCTGTCTACCAAGAACCGAACTATTTGCATGCATTATTAAAGGTGAAGCAATAACTGATCTCTTGTTAGGTGAATTTAGTTTCAATAGATATGTATTCACCCATCTTCAATCAAAGGTCACCTTAAAATTATTTAAAAAGATTTTATTTGACCAAATTTTTAAGCCTATGCGGGGGTTAAGAATTTTTACGAATTAAAAACTGGCCACCAAAACAAAACAACAACAAAGTTGATAAAGAAAATAAAAAAGTAACTTCTAAATACGAAAACACATTTAATTTTCACATGCTTTAGTATCACGTAGGGCGCTTTTAACGTGTTATAAGTAGGTAGGAAAGCTCGTACGCTTCGCTCGTAGCAAAGTGGTGTCGACGCTACGAGCCTACAGTCGAATAGAGGCGACCGGGAGAGTCGGACCGAACGCCCGCCGACGGCAACGGTCTAAGTTCACGCGTCGAACTCATTTCACAAAACTAGTACGTTCTTAAAAAGTTCTAAATACAAACAAAATTTTGACAGTTCTGTGCTTTTAAAAAAAGTGCCCACTTTTTGTTTTTTTTTTTTTAACTATTTATTTGTAGTTAAAAAAGTTTTTATTATACTTTTAAATTAAATCAATGTGTTTAAAAATGTTTTCCTTTAACTGTGCCAGTTTGAAGTGACAAAATGGTGTACGAATTGAAATAAATAATTCAATTTTAATCGCTTAATTTAATCTAGTGTGTTAATTAACGAAAAGTATCTTAACGAATTAAATAAATAATATTAGTGACGGGAAAAGTTCGGAATTCGGATCAAGAATCCAGTTTGTGAACTTGAAAGTGATCAAAAAGTTTTTCAACAGTAACTCTTGACGAGTAAGTAATTAAAAGTATAACTGTTGCTGTCAATAGCTGAAGTTAATTCTTTACTGCGAGAAATGTAATTACGAATAAGTTTTATGATTAGACTTCTTGGGAATGGTTTTTGAAGATCCGTTTCCAGTAACCACTGGTCTTAACCAGAAAGTCTGCATTAATACTGGTCAAAAAGTATTTACTTTCATACCTCTTTTTAAATCTCGACTACTTAATCATTAGTGTACTGTATCATATTTATTCTACAAATATCAAAGGTCATTTTCTTGAAAAATTGGAAAAAAATAGGCGGGAGTGAATTGCGTTTTATAATTGTACAATTAGTTTTTTTTTCGATAAAAAAAGACCATTAATATAGCATTTCTATAATATGTTAAATACTTATTATGACAATTTAAAATGTAGTCCCTTTATTTCAGAACAAACGTGTGAAGTAAAATTACATTATACGCTCGTTACGCAATATCTTCGGCTAATACGGTCGATCATTTTTGATTTGATTTTTCCATCATTGTAGTATGCCACAAGCAATACAATATGTTGGTCTCATAAAAATCATTTTAGCAGCTTATTTCCAAAGGTAGTAACAAAGTTGCATAAAATTCAATATCTTTTTTGAAAGACTAACTTTAAAGTTTACATATTTATGTCACGATATTGTATTTGTCTTGAATTTAACATTTTACAATATTCAAAGATGTAAAATAATATTAAAGAAAAAAATATCTCAGTACGTCTGTTACTTGATCACGCATAAGGTACAAAATTAATTTCGGTAACATTTATTATTTCTAACAGTCTAGTGGTATTGCTCTGGTCTATACCCTGTAGGTAAAGGTATTGATGAAGACAGTGTATATTATAGATGGACAGCTTAGAGAACTTACAATACTTAGTGCGTACTAGGTTTATGGCTCAGATACACTTTGAAGCGAGCATCGTAATAGCAAAACAGAGACAGGTTGAATGAACCTAGTCTAGAATTCAGGGATTTTGTTTGTGTAAGCTATATTACGTAATTTATTACGTGCACATTGTAAAAAATATTTTTTGGGAAATAAATTAATTATAAAACCGACGAAGCCACGGGTTAAAGCAAATAGCAGTAATAAAAACACTAATTAATTATAGAAAAAAATCAGGATTGTTTAATCAGATGAACTAGCGGTACAGTATTGACATTAGACGGGACTTTTAATAAATCTAACATGTTCGATTCTGTTATCAAGCGGGCAAACATGGTTCCGATAAAATATTAATATTTAGCAATTTTATGAAACAAGACAAATTGAGATTTGTCGATATTGGATATCTTTGTTGTTATGTCACAAGGTTTTTGAACTACTCGCATGTTCTCATTAAATAGTTTATTTATTCCTCATTGTACACAAATTCTAAAATTTAATTTGATGTAAATAGTTTTTTGGTTTTATATTTAACTCTATTTATCGGGTCGTCTTCAAAAAAGGAGTAGGTTAGGTAGGAGTTTACGGACCTAGCTGCAAATAGTCAGGTTGTATTGATATCAGCATTTTGATTTTTATTTTTGTAAATCCTATAGATTACTCTTTATTAATGGTACAGAGTAGTTACTGTGTTAGCTGTGCTAAAAAATTATAAACAGTATGAGTACAATGGTAAAGTAGAAAAAAATATAGGGCTATCGGTTGAACTTTAATCGATTCTTCCATTAAATACTACATGCCTTATGAAAGTAGGTTAAAAAACATAACGGAAGAGCAACATCCGGAGTTTATTTTTCATGAAATTCATTTAACAAAAACGGTTTTTAAGTATTTGCGTAAAAGTAGCAGTTCAACATTTTTCATTTTTCTTGTTTGTGATAAATTAAATGGCCAGATAGTAACTTTCTTCCGGGAAAAGAACGGGACTGGCTTTCTAAGCTTATGGGAAAATAATTTACTTTTTTCCTTCAGAGATAAAAAGAGGTTAAATGGCTTAGGGTTTTTCTTGACTTGTTGTTATTAACAGATAAGTTTTTTTTTTAATTAAGTAAATCATTTTCAACAACTATTTGTTTTTATGACGACACACCGAGCTTAAGACAGAATTAGTGTTAGAAGTAAGTCTTTACTCCAAAAGATTTCGGGAGTCGTAATGACGGGCATGTGTAGGACGCTTGTGCCGTTAGAAAACTATATTAAAACAATTTTTTTCTCTCTTTTTAAAACGACGCCCGTATTAGGAAATTAATCTTGCGTCGCAGGGGGTTTCAAATACTGTCATTTAATTCAGATGTGCAAAAACACCCATTGGCTGAGCCGTTCAAGCGTGAAAGAGTTACCAACATCCATCCATTTTTACTCACAAACTTATTTATTATATTACTAAGACTATTATTTATCATTAGACAACAGAAAAATACCATATTCCAAGCGTTATTTTAATTACAACAATAAAATTAATATTCTTTTTATGCCTAGTGTTCATCTATCGTGTCTAGAGGCACTTGGGAGTTACTAATGACTAGGAATATTTCGCCAGTCAGCACATTCTGACTAACCGTCTAGGGTGTGACTTCTACCTATCACAGTATGGAGAACCTGGTTATTTTCCTAGCAAAAATAGCAGCTGGCAGTTTTCCGTACTTCGTCCATGGCTAGAGTGTTGTTAATAAGATTATCTTTGTTGTGATCAAGAGTCAAATAATATTATCTCCACATAATGTCGTTTTCTAGTTGTTTTTTTCATAAAAATAAGTCAATGTCTAGGGCATTTTATTCTTTTATTCAATGCATTATGGAAATGAAACTAATTTGGCATATTGATGGGATATATTTGATGTAAGTATTTTTTTTGGCTTTTTAATACATTAAAATGCCGTTCAAATGGCAGTCGGTGACTTGCCGGCTCAAAGACGGGCCCCTTATTATACCGCCACGATAAGCAGCAGGTGGGCAACACCAGAGAGAAAAGCTAGGAGTGTAGAGAGGTGCGACACCGGTTTCGCCGTCGCGGGTTACAAATCCGGAGCAGGTTTCCTCGTTATTACGCCATTAGACACTTCCACCCTCTCTAGCCAGCCAGTTAAGGCAAGAAAGAGCTGGTCTTCATAAAGCGTGACCCCCTGTTATTGTTTATTCATTTAATTCAGGCAACAAATAAAAAAGAAAATCTCTTATAATATAACATAACAATATCTATAAACTAGAATATCTAATACATTCAATTATGAATCAAAATCATAAATACTAATGCACATGACGTGTCGGCATCGTGTTACGCTGCGTGGTGTCGTGTATCTTATTATTCTAATTAACCGACTGTATTGATAATGAATACCTGCATCTCACATTATACTTGGTTAATTATTAATTTATTTCACGGTATCAAACTGCGGAAAATATTAATAGTAGCTCTACTTTATCGTCGAAAAATTGTCTCACAATTACGTTTTTCTTGTGTCTTACTTGTCATAATCCATTCGTTTAATGAAGCACAATAGCTTTCGAATTTTTTTTTTAAATAAATGTTGTAACATCGGTCTATTACGTCGCTATTAATACAGTCAAAGAGACAAGTATTAATAACCACAGCCATCTTCCCTGTAGTTCACACCAATTTTCAGAATACAAATCTCCTCAAAACATTAACCTTCACCGATCATCTGATAAAAAAGATTACAGAAAAAATCTTATTCGTACATCACAAAGACGTAAGGAACTAGTAAAAGCCATCACTTTCGTAACAAAACAAACAGTTGTGGATGTGTGGATTGATACGTTCAAAACAGGTTCAATCGATACTCTACCAGTAGTTAAAGTGCTAAATGTAATGTAAATATTCCATAGGAATTCCGTATCTCAAGTATACGGAATTTCTAACATTTTAACGTTTCAACGCAACGTAGTTCGATTTATTGAGTTCGGTTCATTTGGTAAAGTTTGTTTGGTTTCTAAACAACACAAGCCCCTCTGCTACCTCTGAAAGTAATATTAATTTTGTAATGGAAGAGAGACGCCGCTCTATGCCTTGTAGTGCGCTTCCACAACTGCAATAATTTAAGAAGTGTCGGCAGACGCTCTAAACACAGAGAA
Organism: Chrysodeixis includens; assembly: GCA_941860345.1. Lineage (NCBI taxonomy): Eukaryota > Metazoa > Arthropoda > Insecta > Lepidoptera > Noctuidae > Chrysodeixis > Chrysodeixis includens. The sequence goes on along the minus strand of OW796107.1, from coordinate 11,775,400 downwards.
ACACATAAAGAGGTTTTATTCGATAAGGTTTTTTTGAATGACCATCTTTTAAATCATGAATCTAATGCCTATCACTGTAAACTAAAATGAATACGTGATTAGCCTTTTACGAAATCACTTATTGGTGTAGTGGATTCCTTGTCACACGAAATCTTTTTATATCGGATAAATAATTAATGTGTCTTTGTGGCGCACCCTAGCAAAACAAGTACGTACTATTTTGACGAAAATAAAGAAACTATTATCTTCTGCCATTGGTACTGTTTTGAAGAATATAAAAAGATTTCTTCAAAATAGTATGTACTCGTTTACTTGTATTTCACTAAACCAAAGAGTACAAATGTATTAAATACTATTCTTGAAGCTAAGCTGTCACCTGTTCCTAAATATATTTATAACACATTGAATCTTAGCTTGCGAATAACAGTAAATTTCTTCCAACATACTGCGTGTCCAGTTGCCGAAAGCTCTTTGTTCTAGTGCTTGATGCACGTCAAATGTCAAAGCAATTCCTCACGTACTTCAGGGATACATTGAACATTCTATAGGCCCACTACTGCCATCAAGTTTCCTTCCAACGAGATTGATTGGCATTTGTTTACACTCACCAACAAAAGCCTGATTTATAGCTACACGTTACCAAAATTCCCAACATTTTGGTGTATTTTCCGATATATTTCCACCTCTAATGTTACCAAGATTCAATAGATAAAATAGTGGGAGGGTCGTTAATAAAAAATAGTGATGCTTTTTTCGGTATAACCCACTTGAATGCAATATTCCTTAGGGATATAAGTGATTGCTTTCATCGATAAACTTTTATTTGATATAACGGTATCGATATTTATTCGATTCTGTAAATTGGAGGTTTCCATAAATCACACGGGGTGTTATATCTGGAATCGGTGAGCGTTTTGTTATTAAATTCCTAGTAAAATGTACACAGTATTTCAGTACAATTTCTACTGATAAAACAAGTATAACTATCGATTTATTCATTTATTGTTTGCCACTAATCTGATTGTTACTGATATAGACAATCATGAAAACCCAATACGTCGTGAAAAAAATACGAAACAAATGAACACCGATTTAATTAATTAGAAAAGAAGCGTATATCAGAATTCGATGGTTAGAACTTAATCTGTTTTAGTCCTTTCTAGCTATCAATTAAGTCTTATTGACACCAAAGGGTAATTTCCTCTCAGGGGCAATTCCTACGTATTTCCTAAACCCACGTACACAAGATTTATAGCAGTTAATGTAAAGGTTAACTACCTAATTGTAATACAATACTCCCAATCTATGTTCTATTTATTTGATATTACTAAGATTTGTCTTAATAGAAAGACTATTAACTGATTGAAGATAGACGTTTTATTAGCTTCATTCAAATATAATTGAATCTTACATTTTCCGGAGCTGTTAGAACGAAAAACTAGAGTCACGTAATCCAGGTACAAGTAGATTTATCATCAAATTTACTTTCCTATATAGGGAAGATAGATATATAGATTGATAACACATTTATTCAAGCGTGCAGCGTGCTACCATCTAAGGTAATTACGATATCGAGAATCACATCGAAGAATCACAAAGAAAGAGTAAAAATAAATAAAAATAACGGTGCCGTTCAGTGTGACTGTTTTTAAAGGTGTGCACCGAATGTGAGTCCAGCTCAGCATGTGTCAAGTAGAATACCTGACGCTGGTATTCTGCTGGATCCCTGCAATTGACGTACCGTTACGGACGTCGAATAGACCAAACAATTTATATTGATCTCGAGGAAGGCTTGAGCTTAGATTATCCCACTGGCGATTTTCCATTATGGCGATGTTAGATTCTATTTGGATTCCGGGTCTCCTCACGATGTTTTCCTTCACTGTTTATCAGTGGTGTCTTTGAATAATTATAGTACCTAAACATACATAATGAAAACTGATATTAGTACTTTCGAATCGAATCTGTACCGCAAGCATACAAACCCATACATGACAGGCCTGTTGGTCTAGTGGTTAGTGGCCCTGACCGCTATACCATAGGTCGTGGGTACCATTTTCATCCATGACAAAAATGTTTGTGTGATATATTTAGAAGTATGTAAGTATTAATTCATCAATATGTCAAAGTTCATCAGTAGTCTAGTACTCATAACGCTAGTTATTTTAGTATGCTAAGTTTGAGACTAGATGGCGTTGCATGAAATTAAAAAAATTCAAAGTACCACAACGCCAACACACGACGCAATTGGTAACTAAACGTGATACCTCCACAACATCAATACGTCACGTGTATCAGTTACAGGCCTTCACGTGGTTTCCCGATAAACAAACCTCGTTTTTCGGAAGACTCCAAACCCTTTGATTGAGTTCGATATTAGTCGGTAATCCCAGTCACATGACGAATACAGTTCGTTAGTTACATAGTACAAATACGTGCAGTAGTTAAACTCCAACGATTCAAAAAAAGATATGCTGACAGCCGTGTGTATGTAATAGCGATAGGGCTGCTCACCTGAAACATTTTAATTACATCAATTTAATACATACACACGAGTGAAGCGGTCAGTAAAAGCTAGTATTATTATGAAAATAAAATTATTATGCAAAATGTTACACAAATTCATTTACATAATTCACATTAAATATTTGCATATCTCACATTAGTTGTTTGAAATATTAGAATACCTCCACCCTAACTCACTGCGGATTTCAGATTCCAATATTTGTAATTCAGGTTTCCTCATGATGTTTTCATTCACCGTTTGTTAGTAGTGTCTTGGAATAATTAAGAAACTAAATATTACTTTGGAAAAGTCACATTGGTACTTGCCTGCGTTGGGAATCGATCCTGCACCTCGTGCACACAGTCCGTACATAGAACCGCAAGGCTGCCAATTTTGATGTTATAGTTTGTTGTATGAAAAAAAAATTATAAAGTATTTTGTTTAGTAATATTTACAATAAATTTAATAATGACAAGTAGATACGTTACAACATGAGGTGATAACCTCTTTACAAAATGTGAGACAAATTTTAATGAAAATGACATCGACCCTTCAAATCTCTTTTCAAGCTATTAGCATGATTGCCTCAAAGTTCTCAATTAAGACCTAACTCGTTTCTAAATTACTAAATAACATAGTAATAAATGTGATTCTTGAATCATTTTCTTAATTAATGAAAATCATTTTAATTTTCTTGTTAGCTTTGATATTAGACTCATTTACTTGAGATCTCGAGAACTTTTCTTGCAAATAATATTGTGTAGCCTTTTTCTTTGAGCTGTTGATGCGATCGATGTAAACTGTTACTGAATAAATACTCACAGTAGTTCAATAATTAACAATAGCAAGTTCATATTAATAGAACTGTAGTTATTGTCCAGCATTTTAACTAGCCCTTACTTAGGGCTGATGTTGAAGACAATTTACTAAAACGGTTAGCAGCACGAAGGTACTTGTTATATCAATTTTGTAATAAAATTAATGGCCTTGGGTAATGACATAGGTCTATAAAAAGATGAAAGGCAATCTTTTATAGCATCACACGTGTATTTGCAACCAAAACCATTAATAAATATTTTCGTATGATAGCCGATTAAGTGTTGTGTTTTCAAATGCAATGGAGACGTGATTAATTACGATTTTTTTATGTATTTTTTTTACAAATACATAGTAGAGGCGTATGTAAACTGCACGACAAAAGATTTTATTAAGGCAAGTTCTATCACAGTGCTGAAATGAAAGAGAGCCATCACTCATCTCTCTGTATAAAAGTATGTTCAACTTCGTATTTTTCTACTTTTCGATACAACTACATCGTATATTTGTACTTTTTAAGATTACTAACGAAACCTTGGGGGGAAAAACTTGTTTTACACACCAATTTATTTTTCAATGTCTTCATATCAACTACCATAACAGTAACAAAGAAACTTTAATAAAAGTAATACTATTTTATTTAAACAAAACATTTTTTTTTTGTTGAAAACTACTTTAGTCAGGGTATTTTATATTTGTTTCTATATTTTATTACTAATCCACTTTCCATGTTTCGTTTATACAATGTAACAAAGTTTTACGTCAAGGAATAAACTGAGTTTTAAAGGAATTGAAAATACGCGCTCGTCTAAAATGTTTGCGATGATATTAGCCTACTGTACAATACAATACTTATAAATTGGAAGTTTGGTAGGGGGTTAACTGACACCCGCGAGTAACACATACCTAGGCTACTTTTTAACTGACTGTGTCAGACATATTGTTTTTGTGCTGGCAAAGTCGCTGTCAATAGCTAGTATCTTCTTATAATAATACTTATACGTTTTGTATGAACAATATACAAGTAAAACTACAACATGGGGGATACCAAACATAATCTTGATGTTAATAATGTTAATGTTTAAAGTATACTAACCACTCATCCCAACTTTGCTCGTGAACAATACATATGTATTAGGTATACTTATAAACCTACCATTTTAATCATTATATCTCTAAAAAGCGCCTGCAAAATCCATTGTGTAGTTTTAAATATCTTCATTATCACAATACCATAATACAAGGAATAGACAGCGGGAAACGACTTTGCTTCATACGTGTCTTTCAGTGGTCAAGTTACTCTACACTAATATTGTATTAAATCTAGAGATTATTTCCGACCTATTTGCTATGCAAATACATTCTTTAAGCACCTTAGTTCAACTTTTTTCAATAGCACTTCATCTAAAATCGCTCTCTATACTTTAAAATCTTTTGTCCGATCCAAAAACTTCGCTTAAATTCAAGCAGTTTTCCTAAAAGTATCGAAAATGCTAGTTTGTACATAATGATAAAGTTAGCACCTAACTGGACACAAATATCCAACAATATCGTATTTTCAAATATTTGCACGACAATTTAAAATAATAGAGATGTATAAATTTTCTGTTCAGCTAAACCGTTATCAAACAACAAATTGTTCAAATAGATTTTGTACATAAACTCATTGAATACTTGAGTAAATATTTACTGATGGGCTGAAATTGTCTATAAATAAAGTCTTTAATTAGGACCCAGTCTTTGATGGCCATTCATTGTTGAGTTCAAAAGCCTATCTTTTTGCTAATCAATGAAATTTGAGAATTAAAAGTTAAATTTTGTGTCGGTGAATGTTAGAATGTTCAGTTTTTATTGAAAATTAATTTTAGGGGCTACTAAAACAGTTGTAAGTATAATATGGCGTAGAGCGGCTTTCTCTTAATACCTTTCGAGATATAAAAAATTAACCTTATTTTTATACATTTCTCCTTAAAGCTCAGCTACAAGAAGACTGTTAGAATGTCTTCTAGCGGGTCCTAAAGTAAATATCAAAATTCCTGATTGTCTTTTTTCCATCCACATCTAACCAATGCAAAGTAATGCATACTTTAAACGAAATATTTATTTTACGACTTCCTCACAACGCCATCTAGTCTCATCACATAATCATTTGTCCTGATTGGGAATCGAAACCACGACCTCTGGTTTAGCAGTCAGGACCACTAACCACTAGGCCCAATATTATTATATAACGAAAAGGTACAAACGATATCTACCATCATCATACACGTGTTTCAAACCAATAAATAATGCGATAAAGGGAATAAAAATGTACCAGCTGCGATTGAAATTCATGACAGCTTGTAATAAATGCGTGTGAGATTCCACCGAGCTCATACGAGTATGTTCTTTTAAAGTGGATCTGCAGTCGCGACGCGATTTCTAAGATCGGCACGTATCGCTGTGTGATGTTCGGAGTATCTTACAGCATTTCTGGAATAAGAAGTTAAAGGCAAAGGTTGGAATATAGAACGATATATGAAATAGGTTAAAAGAGTTTTTATTACTTAATATTTGATAACTATGTTACGTAACGGTGGGATGGTTTAGAGGAATCAAAGGAATTTTGAAGCTGAAATTTAATCAGTTGTACTTGCTGAGTTCGGACTGAAGATAAAAGATATTGAACAGAGTAGGCTCTTCAAAACCTCCAAAAATAAAAATACGATGTTTACTTACTAGAAAACATTGTTCTTTAGAACAAACAATAAAAATAAAACAACGTTTCCTGTTTAGACATTTTATTGCCAAACGCGGCTCGTAATTGGCAATTTCGCGTTTATTTTTGAGTAGGAATGTGTATAAAAATGCTAAGATTTTCAATAACAACTCTTAGGTTTTGCGAAATTTACTTTTTTATCGTAGAAACAAAACATAATCTAGCAAGGCCTTTCAATGTTATCTTTTTCGCTGCAATTTACATAACTAGCTCGGTTTCGTGGCTTTTTCTTTGAGTACTAGTTGTCGCCTCATACAGTCCTAACCCTCAAAGGGTTTGAGCTTAGTTCAAGCCAGACTTCATTAGTTATAAAGTAGTGCCCTTTGCCTGGCTGTCTGGCTATTTGAATTGGTATCGCGGTAAAAAGTAAATACTTTACGTCTTTTTAAGAGCTTGGCTATTCTAATGTTGTACGAATCGGTTGTGTGGTGTATTCGTGCATACAAAATAATAATAATAATAAAAACAAAATAGCGTAGTCTATTTCTAAAATTAGCATGAATAGAATAAACTACAATTAAATTCTCATGATGTCACAGCGTTAGTTACCATACTCCTCCGAAACTGCTTGACCGATGTTTTTGAAATTGTGTAGGTATGTCAGGTTAGTCTGAAAAGCGGCCAATATTTTTATTTCGCAATTCTTTTTTTTTACTACTAAGACATCTTTTTACTATTGATGCGTACGAAATCGCGGGCAACAGCTAGTAAAGTAAAAAAGAACTGTAGATTTAAATTGTTCTAACTAAAGAAGTTAGACCAATATCCAAATTTTAGTAGAAATACTTAATTCTTTGTTTCAAATAAATCATTTATTGCTACTATCCTTTCCGCACAAAGCCCGTTTCGAATATCAGATACTTGTCAGTAGAACAAATACTATTGTTTATCCGTTGACAAATTCTGCATTTGACACGTTATTTTCTGACATATCCCCATACTGTGCCGTCCGCGCGGGTTCAAGTTATTAGCGAAAAAAATATCCCACCATTTCATATCTCTTAACTATTTATACCTTAACTTTTAAACAGCTTATTAAAACGCCAGTGAATAAGTGACCTTTCTAACTTACTACTTACTTACTTTTAATAATCCTGCAAGATTCACCTAGCTTCTATGTTTTAAACGTATCACGATCGGTATTAGATCCTGCTCAACCTCATACATTTAAATATCAAAGAGGATAAGATGGAGTTCCAATTTGAAATGCAGTTTGTGTTATATAATATTATTATAATCAATAACCTGATATCAAGAATTGACATAACTTTAGATACCTTCGATAAAGTTGATAATCATATTTGCAATTTAATTTCACATTGTGCATGATTTGTGGTGTAGGTATTTTTTTTAGTATGTCAGCAATTTGAGTAATTACTTTGTTTTTTCTAAATATTTATATTAGAGGTTTTTAAGAAACTATTAAGTTTATTTTAATGATGGGTGATGAGGATGAGGTAATGAATTGTAAATAATGAATAATAAGCAATAATGACCAGAACTCATAATCGGTTTGAAATAATTAGCAGAAGATCAACGCAAGCGTGTTATAAGTACTATGTAGTAATACAATGCTAAATAAAATATTAGCCAGTAAACCTATTTCAAGACAAAGAAACAAATGAATACCGCCTTAACTGGTAGAACAGCTGTTGTGAATAAAATCAAAGGAGAAAATAAACAATCGAAGCGTCTCTGCAGTGAATAGGACACATATGCAGTGAGTTAATCAATTCAATCGTAGTGATAAAACCTTATTCAAGACAACGGCACACTTTTTATATGTATTTATTGAACTTTATACCTAAGAGTTCGAAACAGAGGAATAAATATGTTCCAATTACTTAATGAACTAAATATTATTATTAATTTTTAAACAACTCCCGCACTAAGGAAATCAATTCACATGCTGAAAGACACCCAGACTCAGAACAAGCATCTGTGCGTGGCACAAATACTTATCCTACGCGGGGATCGAATATGCGGTACGTCGCGCAGTGGTAATTGGCTTGGTGACCTATACCATTTGGCTATCCGTGCAGTCAATTAAAATTGCTGGGTTCTGTTTAAATATTGCAATGTATTTAAATATGCCCCAGATATATTTCAAATTTCTTGTAGGCAGCAGTAGGTAAATTGACTATTTTATTATACAAGAAAATAACGGCCTATTGCAACAAGAACATAACTTTTTCACTTCCTTTCCTTTTTTTGATTGTAAATGTTAAGTTTTATAGTCATAATTTGCAAATCATTTATGCTCTTGTAAATTTTCTACACCAACTTTTTACATCATATTTTAGACAAAAAATGGGTGGGCGACCGAACAAACGACCGTGGTCACGCGTGGACCCGTGACCACGGTCGGTGCAACTCGGCCGAAACGTCGGGAGAAAAGAAATATCGCGAATAAGACCCGTCGTCAAAAAAATATGTTTATTTTTTTATTATTCTTTACCCTTTTTTCTCATTATGATTTATGCAGCTACTCTTTCTCGCCATATCAGTCTTCTTAAAGCTAAAATGACCACAGCACAATTATTTTTCAATTGATGTTTTGCATGCTAATTAAGTATAAAGAAAATTATGCTGCTAATAATTAGCAAAACAATTTACGATTTAATTTAAATGTACAAAACAAAAAGCATGTTTAATCAATGCAAAAGTTGTCAAGCTGGAAGTTAACAACAAAACTTATTTCAAAATTCATCAGATTGTTTTCTAAGTCGCACAAACAGACGGTAGGGAAAACAACCCAATGATTAAGCTATTCAATGTTGAATGAAAAAGTCATGGAAAATTAATTTATACTCTCTGATTTGAAGTTTGGACAAAGACGAATTCCGTGTTGATTTAAAACGAAATTGGTATTGCAACATGAGAACAAATATAAAATATTATAATAAGAGAATGATTATTAAGGAAATTTTTTGTTTGAGACAATGTAAAGATTCTAGAATACCACGTGAATTAACATCTATATATTTATTTACATATACAGACAATGTACATAGGTACACTGGCGGACTTAATGCCTGAGGCATTATCTACCAGTGTTGATAGAGTGGTGTAGAGAAAAGAAGTAGTAGTTGCAAGTAAAGATAAGTAAGAAAATAGAAACTGAAATACATTTTTATATAAATAAATGCTATAAATATGTACACCATATAGATTTTTTATCCTTAACATTTATAAAATCTAACTGCTGGGCAAAGGCTTCTCTTTTCAGACCCTTTTGTCTTTTGCGATTTCTGGCCACGTGTGTTTCGCATATCTATTATGACCATCACACCACATTCGTGGACGACCTCAATAGATTAAAGAAAAACTACTTATACATATAACTTACACATGCTTAGATTTAATTATAAGGGGAGGTGAGGTTGTAGCGAAGATTCAGCCAGTCTTTTAAGCAGCGGTTTGCAAACTAAAACTTTGAGCAAGTATCGGTTTAGCTTTTCAAAAGTTATGATAAAAATATTTCCCTTTGTGGCTAGCTATTCGCAAAAATGTGCAAATATTTTTATTTAGGAATTTGGTGTTCAAACAAAATGACTAGATAGAATTTCAATAAAAAATCGAAAGTTCAAAAATTTTTTTTGAAAACGATCCCTTTGTTTGGGTAAAAAAAAACTGATTTTTTTACTTATATTAAAGTTTAGTTTTAAAGTAAAAGTATCAAAATTCTATTTTATTATATCCGTGTATGTGAGCACGCATTAAATGTTTTATTTTTGTTTTAATACATCCAAAACCGAAATTTCAGAAACTCAAATGTGTTATAGAGCTACAAGGATCTTTCGGCACGTGGAAAACAATAATATTATTATGGTGTGCATGTTCGCAAATTCAATTCAACTGACTTTGTGAAAATGATGGTTTATCTATATTACGGCGTTAGTTCGGATTTCAGCCACGTGCCAAAAGATCCTTGTAGCACTATAGCACCGTTAGTTAAAGGTTTTCTCATCAAACGCTTTCCAATTTCCAAACATACCTACATACACACAGTCAAGAAGTCTAGACTATTCTATTTAAATACATGAAGCTTGTTTATTACTTAATCAAGAGCTTCAAATGTTCAAATTAACATTCACATGTTTACTTCTCTTGTGTGGAAAGTGACTATAGGGAGACAAATTAAATGAAGCACTACTCGTATTACTGGTGGAACAGACGCGACGGCGTTGAACGACCTGTTTTAAACAGAACCGCTACTTATTGAAAGTTTTACTTTGTTCTTTAGTTTCGTATTTCTAGTTTCGTTGTTTCCGTTTTCTTACACTTTCCCTTGAAAGAATTGATACGCATCACCTTTTTTCACACAGATATAATTAAATGAAATTTACAATTGGGAAACTAAATGTACACATGTATGATATTTAATATTTACTTGAAGAAGAGAACCTAATTCTCTTGACTTTTAAAGTACTACATCATTTAACCAATTACAGGACAACAGAAATTTTCGTCGTGTCATAGAAACACCATAATGCTTAAACTAATTAAAACACATTTTTTACTAGTCATCGTTGTAATTTAGTAATAGATTAGTGTACACTTTACCAAAGTGATTTTTGACCTAGAAAAGAACATGTTATGGTTGAATTCGACTAATAATACTCTGGATAGCACAGAGTACTTACTTCTAAGCCAAGAAATGGATATTATTGAGAACTTCTAAAAATGTTAGCCAAATAATATAAAGACGCTTGGATGAAAATTCAAATATAACAAGAATGTTATAAAACACTTTAAATTTTATACAAACCATCATAATTATCATAGAAATTGTTCTAATATCGGTAAATATTTCAAAGTAATGTACGTATTATGAATGGTATGCATTCCCAGTTCCTAGTACTATGTAATGAAACTTTCATTACACACAACTACGACGGATATTTTATGTAAAAATGGCGCTTGTCAAAATAATGTATGAACAACCCTTTGTATATACCTCCTCGCATTCTTAAATAAACAATTTAGGAAATATTTTCTATATTGACACACGGATAATCTGTTTGACAATATATTTGAGTAAACAGTCGGAGGATGGTTGGGGCCTATATATTTGTGTAACGTTACGTAGGTTTGATTGAACGCTTTGGTAAAAGGAACTGTATCTTTTGGTCCAATTTCTTCTGTTTTTTCATCATTAACGATATTTCTACGGAAAAGTGATCGAAGGATTTTAGAAATAATACTTACATTAATACAATTTGTGGAAATATTTTAAATGACTTATTAATTAAAAAAAGAAAATGCTTTTCTTCTTTATTTCTTCAACCATTATTGTATAGATTGTAAAACCTCAGAAATTCCGCACTTTGTTTAAATATATTTTTCCGTTCGGCCATTTACCCTACCCTATCCCATCTATTGCTTATCCGGTAATAAAAAAGCCGTTTGAAAGTTAATATGAATCCTTTCAGGGATAGATAGACACGTAACGGTTTATGCAAAGATAACTACGTATTGTGAAGCAAAGTATTCTTTTGAATATACTCAAAAAGTATTCTGTGTACTATATCTATACGTTTAAGTAGACACATTAAATCTATTTTTACTCCTGTTTGATAAGGTGCATTTAGTTTGTTAGTATCTATTCACACACGTGGGTGACGTAAAAGCATGCAGACTTACGTGAGTATGTACGTCATACACTCACTTATAACGCTGCGTCGCTGTAGTTTATAATGCAACCTCACACGTCTATGGTATCGGTTCGATCATTACAGTGACATTAAATTGTGCATATTTTTTAATGCGTGATAGTCAGCTATATTACTCTTTGATCTATTTGAACGAATGGAAATGTGAAAACCTCTCCTTAAAATCCCACTCACTCCCACAGCATCATTAAAAACGTTTTATTTTTTTAATGATCATTGCCTTCATGAGATTTTAACAAGGGTATTTACTAAAGCTTAAAAGACATTGAGCGATCAAGTGGTTTCAAATGTGGGAACTGTTTAAGCGTTAACATTAATAATAAAGTTCTTTAATCCCATTGTAATTATAATTAATGAGTGTACCTTACGAGAGCAGCTGTAGAGAGCTTTCATAATTCATTTTCTCGTGAAATTAATATCTTGCAAAATGTTAACATGATTTTATTCATACCATAATGGCTTTCAATGAAACGTTACACTGTCGTTAGACGATTTTACTACATAATACGGCCACCGCCACGTCAGGTCATGAGTAAGGACTGCTATTGAATCTGAAACTAGTCAAGTAAGTCCAAAAATGTTCGTGAAAAATTGACTAAATGTCTAAGTCGCATATAACATATAAGTATAAGTAAATATGATCAAAAACTTGGCTGGCTATTTAATGTGTAGAAATACGTAATTAAATTAATCAATCTTACTACTCCTGCAACTCTTTTTTCGTAGAACGAAAGAAAATTATATCTAAGGTTTCCTTTGTTCAGAAAAAAATCGTAATAGAAATGCAAATTTTCTAAAAACAAATACCCACTAACTTAAGAACCAAAAACCAGTACAAATAATAACAAATAGTATTTCCCAAGTTGTCTTGTTAAATTCGCAGGTGTTCGTGTAACAAGTGATCACTCCCTCAACGTTTGTCGACAAGGAATTATATTCTCAATCCATTCTGTATCTGATAAATACACAATTCGACTCATACGTACGGTTGAGGAAAACCTTAACAAAACAAAACAAGCATGGAACCTCCTTCCAGGCGGCCTGCCTCTACCACTACATATTAAAGTTAACGGTTGTAGTAGTAGAAAAGAGACGGCATTATACACGGCGTAGAGCAGCACCTTGCTTCCACAAATGCGAGTTTTACTTAAAGAGGTGCTAGTAGGCCCCTCGAGCGAGTAAAAAACTGGCACGTTAGCAAAATGTATTCAAAATGTTACGCCCTTGGCCCCTTTGTCGCTTAAGATGTTGCAAATGAGGAGCTATTTTTATTCTATGTATTTATAGAAACGAAAGATACCATACAAGGCAACTTCTTTATTATTTACTGTCTTTTTCCCGCGGATTCGCCTGCTTGGAAGTCGGTTATAGTAGCAAAACATTACGCAGTTGGTTATAAAATAGTCTAGGTATTAGTTTAGGGTGACAGCCAATTTCACATTAAATGTATTAATTGTCCTGCCGTTTAAGTGCGTGAGGAGGTAACAAACATACACGCGCAACAGCTAGAGTCAGTACCGTTATGAAAGTGCCTGAAAAGGCTTACTCGAAATAAAAACCTTTCATTTTGATTTTGAATACACAGCTACATAATTTCGCCTTTAATTAGTAGAAAGTTGGATTACTAGAAGAAACATACTAATACGGAAGAATTCTTTGTTACAGCAGGCTAATGTCTGCAAAGGCGGAACTGATTTTAACGGACCATTTACTTGCAGATAGCTGAGATCATGGGGCATAAGACAGGCTTTTGTTTTATTTATAGAACACCCAGATGAAGGGCGAGAGGACAAATCTTTATGATCTAGATATACTTCGACTGTGTCTTTATTTATCATCAATATTATTTGTTTTATTTATAGAACACCCAGATGTAAGGGCGAGAGGATTCTTATGATCTAGATATACTTGGACTGTGTCTTTATTTATCATCAATATTTAAAAAACATTGATGATTATTTGTGTGAAAGATGATATGGCTGCAAAGAGTGTCATTTGCGATATGACGTCAGATAGGAACGTGTGGAATAAGAAGACATGCTGTTCCGACCCCAAACAATAATTGGGATAAGGATAAGGGAATGACGGATATTCAATATTTAAAATCGACAAATAATTACCGTTTTATGCTTTCTCAAACGATTTGTACTGTAATACTTTCTTTTAATTTGTCTCTTTCCAATTAGTTTATTTTAAAACAAATCTGAGCATGAACATAAATACCACTATGACACATAGTTTTTAGACATGATTTTGTTCCGGACGCCTAATTACGTACTACTCATGCAGTAATATTTACACAGTTACAAAGACAATATCAGCTCTACCGTGTGTCGCATAACTAAATTACTACCGGTTGGTATAATAGTTTGCATCGTATAGCTACAAATATATAATTCATCTTCTCACCGTATTTTGATAGATAACTTAAAAATACAATTGAGAATTGTAGTTCTAAATAAGAAACACTTTCTATTTACAAAGACTTCGTATTCAGCGAGCTTATTTACAGTGTAAGAATGATAAGATTAATCCTATTGGTAGAATTAAATTATTTCATTTAATTCAAAATCGAAATACTCGTAAGATTGAAAGTCAACTTCGCCAAGTCATTTATATTATTATACAAACTTTATATCTTGTTTTAATGTCGTGCGACATACGAGTGGAGTTATAAAACATTTTATGGAAAAATTCTATTTTAAAACTCTTCATGTCATTTTTTTGTTTTAAGAATTTCTGTGATTTCAAAACTAAAAAGCTTTGAGAAAAAAAATCACAATCAGAAAAGAGTTTACGACCAAAAAGTTTTCACTCCTAAATCAAATTGTGATCTAATTTCAAACGAACGCATGACGCCATTGTTAACATGTCAAAATATTTATTTCTTTATCTTTTTAAAGGCTTTTAAATAAAACAGATACTAGAAAACCTTTAGGAAAAAGAATCAAAATCAGAAAAGAGTTTACGACTAAAAAGTTTTCACTCCTAAATCAAATTGTGATCTAATTTCAAACGAACGCATGACGCCATTGTTAACATGTCAAAATATTTATTTCTTTATCTTTTTAAAGGCCTTTAAATAGTTTAAAATGAAACAGATACTAGGATATTTACCTTTATGAAGGAAATCAGTGAACGTTATGCGCGGTACGTCCGTCCAGAGTTTATGCAAGCTATCAATCAACTTCATTTGACGGTGTTTAGCGGTATACAGCGTTTGTGAATTATAAGCAAGGAAAGCGGGTAAAATGCGTGGATTTATTATAGTACACATTTTTTTATGAATTGTTGGAGGAATTTCTCATTTTCTGAGATAAGTACAGTCGTGTGGATTCGGTGAGGATTTATTTAATTAATGTTTTTTCGATTATACTGCGACTGCACGGTCTGCTTTAGTCGGCTTGTTTGTATGTAACAATTAAAATGATAAAATACATTTATTTCAAAAGGGTAAGACAAACCACTTTTAAGATGAATTTATTTCACTTAAATTCTTACACAGATCACCGGATAAAAATGTTGACTAACAAAACAAATGACGATATTAATATTTTCTTTCCTTATTCAATTTTATCAAAGGCATCTTCTACCGTCTTATTCAATTCAAATCAGTCTGTATTTAAGTTTATTCGGTATAAATACGTTAAGTAGCCTTTTAGTTCTCAAAGAAACTTCGTAGACTTTTGATCCGTGTTCAGAATATTTGATGTCGGAGACTTGAATTGGTATGAAAGGGAACTAGTATGGATTCTACGACTTCGTCTCTTGGGTATTTACCTACTAGTCTTAGTATTTATATTACAGTAAAGGTACTATACATTATAACTTAATATTATAGTATATCTAAGGGTAGTTTAGCTAAATATTCGATATAATAGGTACATAGGTTTTGTGCTATAAAATAGCATTTCTGAAATATTTTTTCGCGGTTTTGTGTCGCCAGCATTGGCTAATGACGTCCTAATTAATATGATATATCTTAGTATTTTATGTTACGTAAAAACCTTTTTTTATGTTACATGTCTGAAATCCCACAGCTGGGCAAAGACCTCCCCATTTTCTTTGGAACCTCTCTATCGTTTGCTATTTCTGGCCCGCATATCTGACTAGATCGCCGCACCACCTTTCTCAGCCGTCAAGGGGGTGACGATCTTTGCCCACCGGTCAGACGTTATAAAAAAAAAAAAATATTTTTATGTTTTTTTAACTGACGAAATCAAAGATGTTTTATATTTCATTCAACATCCAATGTAACAGTCAAATATATTTCAATTATAAACTTCTGAAACTACAATAATAAGTTGTTTCAAGAACTAACAGTGCATGAATATTGTTAGTTAGTTGCAATTATTCTTTGATACTTAGTTAGTCTATTCTTCATAGTTTAGCCAAGCGTGAGTTAGTTTACATTAGAAGACTGACAGTTCATTGCCCGACGACGGCGATTTTTGAAGTTTGTTTTCGTTTTACTTTAATATTTCTTTTAAAACAATATTTTGAAATAACAGCGATGGCGACAATTTTTTTCTTAATTTTACATAATGAAAACTATTGGAAACGATTTTTTTCTTTGTTCCCGCAAACGAATATCAACCAAAGTATAGTCAATGGAACTTCCGCGTGACGTCACTTCTTGGTAGGTTTTGCGTGGTCCCTTTTTGGTCATAACAATACTTCTATCAAACAACAATCTTCTTATAGCAAAATTGAATAACAAACTATGTTCTTCCCATACATAACATACAAAAGCTCAGTAAAAATATGCAAAAAGAGTAAACAACCACATTATTGTGTGATATCTTTTGGGACCATGTTGACATTATCCAAACATCGATAAAGTATCAGTGAAGTTCCAAAATTAGCCGCAATAAATCAACCTCAATACGTGTATATTGGGCAGTTTTATCACCAGATTATAAAGTATACACTTCACTGCAAGCGATGCGATTTAATAACTTACAGTAAATGTACACAAGTTGATGTAGTGTTGGTACTCATTAAGCGCCAGTTTATAAACACAAGTTAGTGATAAAGTAGTTGGAAATATATCGGATGGATTTATTATCATTTTTGAACTTATTCCTTAATGAAAATAGGGTGTTGTGTTTTGGTTTTTCATAGGGTTTACCTTTGAAAGATTTACCACACCAGCATCTCTTAAAGTAAGTTTGTTGCAGTTGTCGAAAAGAGACGTCGTTCTACAGCGCTACGCTATCACTCTTCCACAAATGAATCAATCTCATTTTACGTTATATCTTACAGTAAGCATATTTTAAAATTATCCACCCTGCGCGATAACTATAGTCAAAGTCGAAAGTCGTTTATTCAAATTGGTCTCCTAAGCAGCACTTTTCGAGCGTCAACATAGAATAGTCTTATCGCCCATCCTTAAGCTTCTGTGCACTTGCTGTGGGAGAAGAAACTGGTATTGGGAATTCAATCGAGTTTCTAATAGGTCTGATCACGTCGTCAATAATAGAACAAACAATACAACTTTTAGACGCATATTGCAAACAATGCATTAGCTTCCTGGTTTTTGCCAGAATCAATTTGGCATGAATCCATGACTGCATGTCGAAGCACACTTTCGATACGATACTTTCGATAGTGTTTCATATTTTAGCCGAAACATCTGTCTTTGTGCCGACGTTTCTACCCTCATATATTATATGTTCGGATCGTTACGTGATTCTTCGTTAATTGCTTATTTTTTTTTAAACTGTTACTTGCTATATCAATCAATCAAAATTGGCCCACTGTAATCCACTGCTGGACACATCTCTCCCAATGTGTGCCATTTTTGCTGATCCTGCGCCTTCCGCATCCAGTCTGTTCCAGCCACATTTTTCAGGTCATTAGTCCATCTAGCTAGGGGGTGTCTAATGAAATTTATTTGTATTTTGTTATTCTTTTGTAAAATACTAGTTAATGTGCTAAGGAGGTTGTTAGTGAGGAGTTTGTTGCACCGTTCCTTCTCCCATAGCAAAAGTACAGGAAGGTGTGAAGGGTGGGCGATGGGATGCTGTCCATTATACTTTGACCTTCAAAAAGTACTTCTACTTCACTTTTATCTCAAATTATAAAATTGTTTATTCAGAATATGCTACTTTTTTAATAAATATTTTTTGATGTTCAATTTTTATTTTGAAAACAGAAACATCCTAATAGGATCCCGCACTATAAACTGAGTTTAAACGGCGAATAAATCGGTTAACACAAAAAGTATTAATCTCGTAAATAACGGATTTTGCAGCACCCGTTGTATTTTGATTACATTTCATAAAATTGATCTACACATCGGTAAAGGTTTTTATTTGATAGCCGTCAACAAAACTAAAATAGCATTCAATTTTAGTTTTTTACGGAGATATGTGTTGGCAATTTAATATTTTTGTTTGTTCGGTTAAAATCTCGCTTCAAATTCTGAATCAAAACATCAACAGACTCCCAAAATTGATTGTTAAATTGATTTATTGTAAGACTATTGTTTGCACTGATATCAGCAAAATAAATGTAAAACAACGTTTTGCCTACCTCATAATATCTAAAAGAGTTAGACAGGCTAGTTGGTCTAGTGGTTAGTGTCCCTGAGTTCGATCCCCACCCAGGACAAATGTTTGCGTGATGAGCACGATCATTTATTTTGTTCTGGGTCTGGGTGCAATATACATATACATATAGTATGGTTGTATTTAGAAGCATAATTATAAACATGTTTATCAGTTATCTAGTACTCATAATACAAGTTACTCTCGTATTTACTTAGTTTGAGACTAGATGGCGTTGTTAGCGCAATATTTAAAAAAAGTCTCCCATTAAAATAGATGAGAAGAAAGCCTCGAATATTATTAAGACTTTTAATAACCTGTTTCTTGTCGCATTGCGGTTGAGTGGCAGTATTAGTAATATCTGCCAAAATGCTAGGTATAAAATTACCTATCTAGGCAACTATTTCATATTAAGGATAGGTATAAAAGTTTTACGGTAAGTAAGTTTCCTAAGCTAATGACTGCGAAACACGAGATCCACAAAATTTTTCCTTTCCCGAAATATTAGAGTGAAAAGTTTATTCGTTATTCAATCAAAGCTTTAACGGATTATTTTCATTTATGTTTCTTACCTGATATTTTGAAATAGTTCTGTTAGTCTTATTTGTAAAATGAAAAAAAAAATGTTATATAAATTAAGAATTTAATAATTGTACATTAATAATGGCTGAATATAAGAACGCCATATTTTATTTTAACTCCTACATTGTACGACGCTTTTTTTTTTATTTATTTTTGACATCTCAAATATGTTACCAATACGTTACTGTTATCAAGTCATGTATTGAGTTACTGTTTAGGCCAATATTCTGGATTATAGCGGTCAGAAATGCAGTTCTTTTTCTAGTTAGATCAAAAGCCGACGCATAACTTGAAAAGGGCTAAGGAAGATTAGCATAATATAATTTAATAGCTTCGCTTTTTGTGGATTAATTCATCTCTAATGAATTTAATTTGATTGGATTTCCTAATTAGTCTATATCCGTAGGCTAATTTATCTACATCGATCCTAATTAATTGAGTGTTAGCAAATTTATTACTTATTTTGTATTACCTTTCCTTGTGTGTCGATTTTGAGTGAATGAATTATATTATGGTGTCACTTGACAAATTGTTTTGGTTAGAGGTTTTAAATTAAAATCAAAAGTTATTAATTTAAATTAAACTACAATGTAACACTTTTTGAACGGCAAATCGACGACCAGCCAGCAAGCAGCACCCGTTCATGAGTATGCGTTAAATACATAGATGGCTACTTTTTCTGACGTTTTACATAAAGATATCACCAAATAGCATTACATGAGAAAAAAATATTTCTATCAGCCAAAAACCCCAGATCAACAATTTAATTTTTTCCGAGGCACGGAAGGGACTCTGTCAACAGATGGTACCCTTATTATCGGGAACCCGAACGGCTTTTATTTTACCATGACCTTAAAAAGCAGATCCAACTTTTTTTAACGTTCCCGGAAAAAGTCATTCAAAGCTTTTACTGCTTTGAGCACATAACTAAGGGGAATCTCATTGATGAGATTACGTTATCATACAAAAATATGAAGGAATATGTGAATTTATATTATGTATGATCGTTGATTTCGATGGTTTTTGAACTGCGACGCTACAATTTTTTTCCGAAGACACTACTCACCAATGATATTGAAAAGAGAAGGTCTAATCGAAATAAAAACCTTTTGATTTGATTTATAATTTTCTTCTCGTCAGTACCAAAAACGAGAACGTTTCATCAGTTCATCCTAATAAATAAAGGAAATAAAAAGAGTTCTCGTAACAACAAATAACAATGAAACACCAAATGGCAGGTCAAGAGCACGGGAGGACGCAATTGCGGGAAAGTTTTAATTAATGGCCGAACGCCAGGTCTGGTACTGAATACAGTAGGATGCAATCAGCGAATTACCTTTCATTTCGCTCATTTGGAAGCGGAAATTTAGGTTTGTGTTATTTTATTGTAGTAGTAATTTAATATTGTAGGAACATATTTTATTACAGAGGTCGTTTTTCCCAATTCTTACATTTTTTTTTTGACAGTTAGCTTCCATCGATTTTTTCCGCTTTAAAGTATAGGTTACTTTCCATTCGCAGACTCAAATACTCACTTGAGTCTATTATTAGTAAGTTTTAAAATATACTATGAAAAAAATAATGTACTATACATTCAACATCTACTTCAGATTGTTCATGTGTGTTGACCCGTAGAACAGGGGTAGATAGTTCCTGGTAGATGCCCCGTCACATTTTAAATTAAAATTCTTGGCAACGCTTCCGCGTGTTGGACCTATGTCTCCATGTAAGCCTTCAAAATGGACCGGATTTTTCCCATTGAATTTTACCCCTAGGAATTTTTCATACAGAAACATTATACTTACCATAACTTCTCTAGCTAAGAATTTTAAATGTCCGATTCTTTAAGTTTCTTGCTTATACTCGTAAAAGTCTTAACTTCGTCATAAAATTTTCACGAAAATACAAACGAACCGAAGAAACTACCACAAAAACACTTAAAAATATTAAAAAGGGTTTTACGAGTACTACAAAAATATTATTCTTTACAACTACTTCTTACTTAATGTGTTTCTCTTTACACATAAACCTCGCTTTTAGCGAATACCTTTTGTTTTGCGGGCTCATTGTATCTTTTGTATTGCAAGATGCTTGCATATGCTCTCATCTTAGTGTACTTCATTACAACCAATGATACAAGCATTTCAGTAAGACCTGTATGCACAGCACATTATTGTCATTAAGTATTATGACGTTGCTTTTGTTTCAATGAGTCATGCTTGCGCTAGCTAATTATTTATAAAGTGAGCAAACATGACCGAGAGAACTTGTTTCTGTCATTTGTTTTGGGAACCAATTTTGTGACGGTTCTTCGTCAAAAAGAAACAAAAATGTAGGTACTATGTTTTCTACACTTTTTATTTGAGATATTTGAATAGTCTTGGATGGCACTTAAAGCAAAAATTTATCTTTAACAATATTCAGTTGGTCAAGTTCCTAGACACTAATAGGAACTTGACCAAGACAGCGTCAAGCTACCACCTCTTAAACTACGACTGTTTGCAATTGTGCAAAAGAGATAATACTCTATGCCTTGTAATTCGCTTCCGCTTAGAAACTTCGTACTTTAGAGGCGTTGGTAGGTCTCGAGGTCGATACATCCTATACAAAGTTAGGAGAGCAATCTAGTCGACCGTTGCTCGTTGACCAAGAGACAGAGGGTGCTCGGACATTAGATTACACCAAGTCATGTCACGTGTACACGACTGCAGCTAAACTACATTACTGACGGCCTCTGGCGAATTGACCAAAGGAACGGTAAACTATTAACACTGTTCAAAATCAAAATCAATATCAAAAGGTTTTTATTTCGAGTACGCCTTCTCAGGCACTTTCAAAGTATTACTCACTCTAGTTGCGCGATTTCAAAATGTCATTTTTATAAAGAAAACCCTACATACAGAAAATTATGTTTGAATTTGTCTTGTCAACTTAGTGTAAAATTATAGTTGAGAAGCCATTCTAGCAGCTCATTGAGAGGTTACTCATTGATAAAGGTAGATTTAGGTACTGTTGAGTACTATAACATCAAAAAAAAGTTTTTTTTTGAAGTAGAAGAAATAATGCCTTGATTAATAAAATAATAAAATAAAGCTAGCGAATTCAGAATTGCTAGAAACGCACAATAACATGACATGTGTTACAACGTGACAAGATCTGGTTCCAAAAAAATCTCCGGTTACTGAATCACAGATCAATACAAAATCACCTGTCAATCGGTATTATTTGTTATGTATTTTAGTGATCTCTTAATTCTCATATTTATTTTGATGGTAATCTTTCAAGGCATCTTTCGTTGATCTACTTATTTCAAATTTCCCGAAAATACTCGGATTCCAAGGATCAAGCTAAATTAAGTTATTGAGTTACATTTTTGTAACAACCGTGTTTTGTTATTTTTGTCTGAAATTGCTAGGAGTACCACTTGGAGAATATCATGTTCTAATTCGTTGTGATCTTAAGGATCTAAAATAATATTATTGGAATATACTACACAATATTTTTATTTTATTACGAATGGTGTGAATGCTACTTTGATCTTGGTTTCGATGGTAATGTTTTGATAGTCCTATTGGGAAATATTTATGTGATGAGGAAAACAGTTTTTCCGATGTAAGTATTGAATGAGAATTTGAGTTACTGATAACTGTTTGCTCTAATTTCGTTTTATAATCATAAGTTTACCGTGTCTGTTGATGACAATTGTAAGCAATTGAAAAAGAAGAGTTGTAGACAAACTTCTTGGAATAAAATTATGGCTTCACTATTTTTCTTTGCAAATTATATTAAATTGAAGACATATGAAGTGATCGCTGCAGATTATTTTTGTTTTATTCTACTTTTTGCCATTCGCCGACTGCTAGATTGTTTTTTGTTTAATTTTAAAGCAATGTGTGTATAGTTTACTGTGCGATATTAATCTAAGTAATGGTAGCTTAAAATACCTCAATGCATAATTTTATTCAGTCACTCCATTTATTTAATGGGGTTAAATTAGTACCCTTGTACCGAAATTGCTTTCGCTACATTTTGGAAAGTAAACTGTCACCTCATTATTCAAATTTGGCATGAACAATTTGATTTTATTACGAGACGTAGACTGCGGAAAGAACTAGGTTTTTATTGACATATTTTAAAACTTTTTTTCATATTTTTTTTTATGTTTGTGCAATTTGATATGATATCGCTCTAGTACTTATTTTTTTTTACATTAATGTTTTGAAAATATTCTTTTTGCATTTTTATTTTGTTGTATGTTAAACGACGACATAAAAAATATAGTAGGCCATGAAGTGCAACATTTCTTATTTGGTGGTGTCAGATAAAATATCCATAAAAAACTGAGTGCATTAAAGTGAAAAAGTCTGATAAACAAAGGTTTTCTATGTAGAAGTTCATTTTATGTTAAAAATATATTTGCATGTATTTTACCTTAGATCTGAACACGTGTCTTTGGGCCCCGAATTTGTCAAGTAGGTACCCGAGACTTTGTGTTTGTTGAGCCGCGTAAAAGGAATAAGTCTACCTAAGTACTTGTAAGAAGTTCGTATTTCCTGGAAAGTCTGAATAAGTTTCAGAAATATCTTCTTAATATACCTTTAAATTGCCTTTGACCAATATAATTTGGAATCTCTTTGTTTTCTTTAGTGAATAACTTTATGTAATAGAAAATATCGTGGAAAGTAATGTTAATATAATAATCCTGCGAAATAAGGAACGTAGAGGTTCTAAGAAGTTGTTCTTATTTGATTATACTAGTATTGGCTGATAAAACAAGTGTTTAACGTACTTCGTAAACGTCTGCTTCGTATTGTTTTCTTCGTAAACGTCTCACGTTGTTTTTATTCCACCACGGTTCACGAATAGGATAACTAATTGGGAAAATTCATATTTCTGAAATGGGGGATGAATGAGATTTCTATGAGAGAATCGACTATAATTCATTAAGAAAATATGTTTTTTGAAGGCGCTTATAAGTTCGATACTCAGTACACCATTTAAATAAACGGCACTTTTAAACACCATAAAGACACAAGCAGTGCCTACACCGTAAACACTGTCTCTATATTTAATTTATTAGAAACGTAACTTCATTATAAAATGCACTTAGAGATAATTTTCTTATAATACCTTCATAAATCTTGCTAATTTTATTATCATGTACATAGTTTATTAGATTCCAGCGACCTACCCCTCTTCGCACGCGTACTATAATAGTGAAGTAATATACATATAAACCTTCCTCTTAAAATATATACTATCTATAAAAATACGCATCATAATCCATTGCGTAGTTTTAAAGATCTAAGCATACATATGGGCCTCGAAAAGCGCCAATTACAAAAAGAGAGACCTAAGCCTTCGTACACCTATACTCTCAATAATGCGGGCCAGTTATATTGCAGTGCTTGCGACCGGGTCTTTAAATCCAAACTCGGTTTAGCCAGTCACATCAGGGCTCACGCTAGGAGCTGAATTTATCATGGGTCGCCGTTATCGAAATCGATAAAAAAGACTATATACATATAACATATGGGCAGACAGACGCGGGCAGCGACTTCATTTTATATTAAGTGTGTATTGAAGACATTTACGCTGCGGTTTTTCAAGGCTCTACCGACTCTACCGTCGAGGTTTAAGTGCAGCGGTAAACTTTACAGGAACTAATCAGAGTCAAGAGTTAGAAGCTATTAATTGTAGAGACTAATGGTGCGTCAGATTTGATCCGATTTAAAGTTTAGGTTGGAAATCATTCTTTAAAATGTTTCTGCAATAGTTTTGTACAGTTATTTTAAATTAGTTTATTTATGCATTGGCTGCAGTTTAAGTAGAAGACGTGTAGCTTGGAAAATAAATACATAGTGGTTTTTAAGAGCAGTCGTGGTGAAAATATGAATGACGTAGTCATGAATTTAATATACATGAACAGAAAACAGATTATAATTATTTGCCCATTTACAATTCTACAATTAAGTTTAGTCTTGTTACGTGACATGGTAAACGAAACCTTGTATTTGAACTTCAAATTATCACGATGATCAAGTAACACATAATTGCGAAGACTTGCAAACAAACATAAAACCTTTTATCTCACTTCAAAACAAGTACAATCAACTAAGTCGTGACGTCACCCGTATAATAAGTACTTTGTAACCAAACGAATGTTACTTAGCTAGTATAGCCACATATAGACTCTACCACAACCTCTTAAAGTAATATTTTAGCGGTCGTTGAAGCGAGATAGCGAACTGCACGGTGTAGAGCTGCGTCTCTCTTCCACACCCGCACTTTAAAAGGTGGTGGTAGGCCCTCAGGATTTCGTAATACCTCTTCCAATTTGAAATCTTCCTAATTCCGTACTCAGAGGGTAATGACCATGTAATCTTGTAATGAAATCCACTAGATTCTGTTTTGGACGCATCGTATTTGTAGCCTCAGGAGGTCTATTGCCTTTTAAAGTAAGGTTGTTGTGGTTGTGGAAGAGAGAGACAGCTCTACAATTTGTAGAGCGCCGTCTCGCTTATAGAACTGCAAAAGCCTTCTAAGTGGTAGTGGGTGGAGCACTTAGAATTAATTTTATTTTCTGCCTCCTTTGGATAAGTAATTATGTATAGGACTACTAACATCCCTTGAGGACTATTATGATGGATAGAATTGCAACTTTGAAATACGGGAGTACTATGGTACAGCCGTATTTTCAGATGGCAATCACAAAAGACATTTTGAAAACAACTAACGCTGATCGAATAGCTAAATAAAATGTGTTCTATATTCAAATGACGATCACTCAACAGTTAACGCTGATCGAATAGCTAAAGAAAATTTGGAAATGATATTTCCTTTCGACAAATCGCGTGTCTTAGTTTTTGCGCAATTAGCATTTGAGCGATTCCATCGTTAATGCTTGCATATCACTTTTCTGATGGCTCAAGCTGATGAAACTAGATAAACTTCTAAAGTTACAAATATAGATCTCTGGCGTAAAATAATCAACCTCATATACAAGGACGCCGCGAGGTCACGTGTCGAACTGTCGACAAGACGACTAGCTCGACTCGCAACCCCACCACGTCAGCTCATGATTAATCATGAGCTGACGTGGTGGGGTTGCGAGTTGCGAGGACTCCGGTTGGGTCTAGAACCAGTCGGGATATCCCGATAAATTTGCGTGAGTAAACCGTTTACTACAATTATGAATCCATGTCACAAAAGTTATTGTAATATAAAAGTGCAACACCGATACAAAAAATAATCCGTAGTAAAAAATATCAAGCTACAATTTTCTTTACCGAGTTCAAAGGTGCTTGTTGGCTTGCTTGCACGGTAATTAAGAGCGCTGTGACGTAGCTGGAGGCAAGTGGTTTCATAAAGCCGTGCGAGTGTGAGAATGTTGAAGCGTAAAGATCTATGCATGCGGAAGATGGGAAAGGAGGTTTCATATTATAGGTATTCACGATAGGTTATGTGGTTGTGTGTATTTGTATTTAAAGTGAAAATTAAAGTTCGTTAGTAACCTTTGTATTTGTAGTTTGATGTTAGGGACGAGAATAGACTTGAAATAAGTCGACTTACTGCTGTCACATCACTTTATTATTGAGCTCCTTTTTGATAGATATACTTAATCGAAGCGTTATATCAAATAAATAAGAACAAAAGTTTTTTATCGGTCAAATTATGATTAAAATTGGGTATTGTTGTAAACTAATGAGATATTGTAAACTACTCCTAATTGGCGTTATTTTCGTTACTCCTAATTTACGTGAAGTACAAGTAAGTCAACAAGAAAATGGACAAGCCGAAAATGTATAAGTAGCCAAAAGATCAAATTAAAAAATATCGTCATTTTACCAGTTCGTTTACTTAAGTTATGAAAGATTCTTAATTAGTTTAAGTTAAAAGAGCGCTACTATTGCCAATAAACTCATTTACAGTGTGGCGATGTTTTGGTTTTAAAAAATTGTTTCTTTTAATATACATTAAATAATGCTATAAATTTAAATGAACCCTTCTATAATTTGGCTATTTCGGTGTATAAAAATGTATTCTTTGATAAATAATACTGTAAATTAAACTCTTTGCTTGTTACGTTTGTACGTAAATTGTAGTAAGTATTAGATTATACCTTAAACCCACTCAAGTACCACCAGTAGTGGTTAATATTATACAGCTCCATAGTTTTATGCAGCACTCTCGCGTATCTATATGAGTAGAGTGTCATTTTATCTTATCTATACAATAAATTGAATAAATACTGAAATAGGCCTCCATTACTCTTTCTGTCATCAGACCCACTTGATGTAAGCCTCTTAGATAGATGATGTTTTATTTGTAGGAAAAATACTGAGGTTATCAATAAGCTGATAGGGGTTTTTTGGGGTCCTGTAAAATATTCGTAATAAATTAGAACTATTTTTTATATGACTCCGGCTCTAAGGGATTTAATCGTTGTATTATTCACAGACATTCAATTCACATGCACAAATGCACCCTGACACAGAATAAACCTTAGTGGATCGCACAATTTTTTGTGTTACACAGGGATTGAAGCCGCGACACGTCGTGTTCAGTACCTAGTAATTTCATTATTGGTGTGGTGACCTATACCACTCGGCTATCTGTGCAGTCTATATTATGAACAAGTTGTTAACTGATAACTAAATATAAATTCTGTAAGCCATCAGCCAACACAGAATATTTAAAGGATCCTAAAACATAACTGAAACTACAAAAATCTTTACTTGCGAAGTTACTACAGAAAAAAAAAACATTATAAAAAGCCACAAATACAATTTTACTGTCATTAAACAAACACGATGAAAAAAAAAGTTACCAACGCGACCCATCATGGGTGAATTCGACTCACGCTTGACCACTTATCTTGTAACCTATATTTCTTTTTCATTTGCGACGAGTAATATATTTCTAGTTTTTCTGATTGGGCATTGTACTCAGTCTGGTTTGGGACCAAACTAATAGATTTGTTATTGTATAGGGTTGTGGACTAGAATGTAAAAGTTTAGCTGACAATTCTCACATCTCTCGAATAAAGACAATTATTGAACGACTACTGAAGTACTTTTTTTTTTATCTAAAAGCAATTTTAGACAAAAAAAATAACGCTATCTAGTTTCAAATTAAGTATACGTAAGTAACTTGTGTTATGAGTACTAGACCACTGATCATGCTCGTCACACAAACATTCACCATGGATGAGAATCGAACTTACGACCTCTAGTATAGCAATCAAGGCCACTAACCAAAGGACCAACAGACCCGTCAAATATGTAGCTTACATTCATATTTTTTTTTAATTTCAACGAACTACTTTTTAAAAGAAATTGACTGCAATCATAACCTAATAATAAGTAGGAAACCATATAGACTCAAAACATAACATTCACGTTATTATTAATTTACTTAACTTCTTCTTTATTTTTGTTGCAGATTCAATTTTGATCACTGAGCTAACGGCGTAAGTTTTACCACTAATTAAAAAATATAGGATTAGTCACATAATTCTCGTATCTTATAAAATCAAACACATTATTCAGAAAAAAATATATATTTTCTCCTTTTATATACAGCCATGTAGTAGTAACTTTTTTTTGGTTTTGCTGGGTGAAAATTGCCTTACACATCCTCTCCAACTTGGAGGCGGTAGATGGGGCTCCCCGGGAGCTAGGAGGCTCCTGGTCTACTCACTAAAAACACCCAGCGTCACGTCCGCATCGGCTTTGTGGAGAAGGTCTGGGAAACTGGCTGAACCTTTACTTCTAGACCTTCTCCGGCGTGTTCCCCCGGCATGTAATAGTAACCTACATCAACTATACATACCGTTAACTAACAGTAAATTCAGTGTAAATAAGACAACGTTAATTACTTAAATAAATATAGGAGTATCTTTCTAATTAGTAAACAAGCCTTTGAAATTACTCTTTACAGCAGCACCCTTTAAATTAGATGTATTAAAAAACAAACAAGAAGTACAGTCAGTTACAAAAGTCTCTCAAAAAATATTTTGGTGACTAAATTGCTTTACGCGATCGATATGTAATTAGCTCATAATTACGGGCTCCAGTTGAGACTAAAACCAGTCTTGTGTTTTATTGGTAATGACAAAATAATAATATGCTACAATCAATAAGAATGTAGACTTATGATTTTTTGTATGATTTTTAGTACTAACGATTTTAAAAATATAACTTGGTTAGGGGTTCGTATTTTGTTACAAAGCTACTTAAAAAGCAGAGTATGATATTTTTCAATAGTTCGTGGATATAAGTGTGTTAGTTTTTCAATCTTAACTTATTATGGGAAGTTTTGGTATACGGGCTAGCGCTAGAATCACGTCACTGCGAATGGTACTAGCCAGTGTTCAAAAAATAAATAGCTGTTAAACAAAACCTATTTGCAAATTACGAAACTCCTTGTTTGTTTTTCCAACTTTTCTTTTTAGTTGTTTGCTCGCAAATAATTTTATTTATCTTGTATTACTGACTGTACAAACGAAAAGGACAAAAGTTGACTAACGGTATCAAAGGCAAATTAAATCTAGCTTAACATTCGACTGAATGTTTATTTGACTTCGGGTCTTCAATATAACATTATTAACATTTACACGTGCCTTTATAGTATTAGTATCAAAATGAAAACAAATATTGAGTAAGTAATAATTGCATTAATTATTTCACGGGTAATTTGTTTCTGTCATATTTGGTGTAAACAGTTTATAGATATTAATATTATTATTTATACATATTAATTTTCGAGGTAGAAGAAAATTTGAGGATTTTGGTGCGATGAGTGCGACAGCGAATCCCGTGCCCCTAGCCACAGGCAGATGAGGACGGTCTAGTGGTTTTAGCCGGTAACAGTCCGGCACGCTCACCCGTCAACCCACCGACGGCGGTTATTTTGGTTCAACATAAGGATTTCCAGTAGGATACCAAAAAAGGAGGACCTCTAATAAAATGATTTACTCATCCAAAATGCCATCCCTTTTAGAATATATATTACGGTAGTCAGAGGAAGCAGTCAAAACCTGCGCTCAGGCTACATTAGCACTGGCTAAATGAAAATCATTTTCTTTTCTTTAAAGCTTTATTATGGTTGATTCAACCGGTTGTTAAAGTTAAAACCGTGTTAAGCCTTTGACGTAGCTTAACAAACCCTGGAAATATTTACAGTGCTAGTTTCCTCGCGATGTTTTAACGACAGTAAATGATCTTAAATCCAATCTTATCTTAGATAAAAATATTCAAATGGTACAATAAAATAAGAATCACAAAATGCAGATACCATCGCTTCTTAGAAACACCAAAACCAAATCGTAAAAGATTTTCTACTGACAATGAGTGACTGACACAGCAGAAAGTATAAAACGCTTCAATAGACAGTGAAATCTTAAAGATTTCTAAACGAACAAAGAAATTCACAACAATGATAGGAATTTACAGAAATAAAAACACAACTAAACAGTTTTCTCAAGTATCGGAAAATCAGAAACGTTTTGGCAGAAATAAGGACTTTTGTTGCTGACTGTCTTCGGTACAGTCAGCAAGCAAAATCTATTAACAAGCAAATTGAGAAAGCTCTTGAATGTCATCAACCTAATCACTTATTATTGGAGATGAAAAATTAAGCAGTTTAAAATCTAAAACTGTAGGTACTGAAAACCTGTTAAACCTTAATCAATTGCTTAGTTTTAAATATCGAAGCATACATACATAACAGACAGCGGAATACGTATTTCTTTTATACTATGTATTGACACTATTTAAGCTAAGTTTTAGTATATTGTAATATTTTGATAAGACAAGTAATATGACAAGTAACTATAATCTAATTCAATAGAAAATTTTACTGATGGTTTAGAAAAGAATTTCATAGAAAACGTTTCGCTTATGAACGGATTACTTTAATGTTTATTTAAATGGGATTCATTCTGATTTTTGCTTGCTTTTATACATTGTATATTTTATTCATCGTTTGCTTTAATCCCTACTTCTATTTATTGAATAAGGCTGTCATTTCTGTTATCAACGTCTCGAAAAGGAGGCCTTTTGCACAATGATTTCTGTGAGATTTGTAACTTGGTCTCAGTAAGAAAAATATACATATATTATTATAAAATTACAGGCGTTCATTTGTTTAAATTTATAAAATATGAACCTTGTAGGTCTGACTAAAGCACGGACGGCGCTAAAGCAATTAACGTACCCTGGACGTGAGTTGCAATTATTAACATTTTAACACAAAAAAAAATTACGCATCACAACAAAATATCATCTCGACTAATAAAGACAAATTTAAATTAATTGAAAGGTTGAATTTGTGATGTTTTGAGGCCTAAATTTTCATACAACGGGACTTACAAACGAAACTTTTACAAAAGTACCAGTAAAATGAGTAATCACAGAACAAACAAATAAAGCAACATCTATCATAATATTACCAGTATATATTTCATTTCATTTCTGTAGCTCTATTACAGCTTGACAAACAAACAGAGACGTACAATTATATAAGATGAAAGTTTAGAACGGCTCTACACGTAGTGTTTGAGCAAACGTCAAATTGTAACTGCACGGATAGGCGAGTGTTTAAAATACGTGACGTGCTGCCATCTACAAATGTCTTATGATTTTATTATAATTATGTATAATTCCTACGACATACACAAGGATTAATTAAATTTAAATTATCTTAGTTACTTCTTAATACAAAATGTTTTCTTTTACAATTTTGTTTGCACATAAACTAACATAAATAATAAGACCTTTTGTCAGTAGTGTCACATTGGTATTTGCCTGTGCCGGGGAATGTTGCATACAAATACATGCATAAAACCGTTAGGCCACTACGACACTAACATAATATATTATCTTAAAAATTATACTTTCAAATAAAAAACACACATGCACATCATCATCATCTTCCTGCCCTTATCCCATTTCACTTGGGGTCGGCGCAACACGTCTTCTAGACATGTTGCTTAAAGATTTGGCTATGGTTTTATAGTCGGCCGCCTGCCTGACACTAACCCTCTTTGGGAATGCGATTGTTGGTTGTTTACCCGCCACCATTCGGGTGACCCAAGGTGCTTGGTACAGTGCACTGGGTCTTAAGGTCCATTAGTCGCCTTTTACGACACCCAGTGGAGGATATGGGGTGGTGCTATTCTTTATATCCGGACACCACACGGAATGCACACACACGCACATAAACTATTGAATAAGTCGGCACTGCGTATTTGAAACCGACGACCCGAGTTTCTACATATTTATTTTATTGAATCAGCAACAATTGTAATTTTAATTTCCATCCAAATTAAGTTCTACAAATTTTTGTAAAGCACAGCGTGAAGTTTATTATGAAAGTACGATGAAACAGAAAACGGGTGATTACTATTGTAAGATTTATGCCACGCAAATTGGCGATCGGTTTTTAGGAAACCATGTATAGTTTACTAGCTGTGCCCGCGACTTCGTCCGCGTGGAATAATTATTTTGGGCATCATTTATTTTTGCGGACAACCTTCTTAGCTTTATAAATTATAGCTGTTACCCACGACTTTGTCCTCGTCATTTTCTGTTATTATTTTAGACAATTTAGTTTTAAAATTTTTAAAAGAACATAATTATTTTGACTTCACAACCTGATACGTTGATACAACTCTTAACAAATGCATTAATTTCGACCGAATTTGATTACCATAAAAACGGTTCTAGTGAGTTAATCTTAAAAGATAGACATATTTATTTATTTATTATACTGTTCTGGACATTTTTTTAGATCATTTAAATAGGAATAATTCTTTCATACATATATTTTTGGTATCTTGAACCGTTTTCGCAGCGCACGCAACGGAAGCCCTGGAAGGATGAATAATTTTCCCCGTTTATTTCACATTTTCCATTATTTCTTCGCTCCTAAGAGTTGCAACGTGATGTTATATAGCCTAAAGCCTTCCTCGATAAGTGGTCTATTCAACACAAAAAGAATTTTTCGATTCGACCCAGTAGTTCCTGAGATAAGCGCGTTCAAACAAACTTTTCAGCTTTATAATATTAGTATAGATTATTATCTATACTAATATTATAAAGAGGTAAGCGTTTGTGAGTTTGTATGTTTGTCGGCGCTAATCTTCAAAACTACTGAACCGATTTTAAAAATTCTTTCACTGTTAGAAAGCTACATCATTCCGAATTGCCATGGGCTATATGAAATCACCCTACTTTTCTCGGTTATCTTCAAATAAGGATATTAGTCAAGTAAGTCGGAAAAAAATTACCGCTAAATCACTTTTATCGCATACGCTGCCGAAATACTCAAGTATATATGAATACTATGTACTACGAAAATGTCGGGCTCCTATAGACCTACAAAAAAGTTCGCGATGCCCTATATCTATCTTTTAGGGGAAATCCATGATGAGGCTAAACAGATAAAGAAAAATAAGACATGTTTTCTGAGCATGATTTTAGTACTACCATATTAATTCTTACGTCTAAAACTTACTTAAAAAAAAAGGTCATATCATGGAGATAATATTTGTCTTTTACAGTTTCTAAATCGGATGAATAGTTTCTGATATATCGTGAAATTAAAAAGTACGCACGAATATTTTTTATACACACGGCACGCGGCTCTCGGGGCGAGTTGCAGTGAGGGGCGCGGGACGAGGTACCACGACGGAACTTGCGATCGCGCGTACCGAGGTGTTATACCCCGCAATAAAATAACTTGATTTTTCACTTTGTACTTTCGTTGCACAAGGAAATTTTCGTAGTTTTGTAGGCCCTAATTTTTTACACTAACTTGCTAAACAATTATACTTCTTAACGCGTGCGAAGCCGCGGGCAAAAGCTAGTATTTAATAATAAGAAATGAAACTAAACCTTTAATATACGTAGCCAGGGGCGTGCACAGGAATGTGTCACTGGGCATGCAGTGGAGTACTTACTAATTGAATCACAGGTTAAAGTATAACAATGATGCAGCCCAGTGCCCACTTTGTTAGATTCAGGAGCTGCACGATACGAATAAAAATTTTGACAGAGGTCATTAAATGCAGGAAAATCTTAACACCGCGATTCAGAAATATGACGTCATCGTGAGTGCGCCATCTAGTATATGAAAACGGCAGTTTGTGGTGTTACTTTGGGCGTAGATAATAGATGGCGGTGGTAACTATTATTGACTATTATAGTATTTATGTTAGCCCCAGTTATTATTGACTATTATAGTATTTATGTTAGTGGTAACTATTATAGTATTTATGTTAGCCCGACCTTCGGCAAAAATATAATGGTGTTAAATCTTAACACCGCGATTCAGAAAACGACGAAATTTGCACATGCAGCGCCATCTATCGGATATAGAATTTATCTATCAACATTAGTTCTATTTTTTGTCATAAGATGTCGTTGCAAGTACTACACTGAATTGTGTAACGTAATTATTTTACTTCTTGAATTCACTTAATTAATCATATCTTTTGGTAGAGTGAACCGATTTTGATCAAACAAAGACTAAGTTATACCTCAAGTTGCGTATAATTTTTGTGTATAAACATTGTCTGCATTGAGTTCGTAGATTTTACGTGTTGCGGGAGGGACTTTCACCTCTCCTCCCTCCCCCCCTGTATCGGTTTCCGGGATGAAAAGTAGATATGATCCTTCCTCGGAGTAGGTACTATAACCATACCAAGTTTCATCAAAATCCGTTCAGTAGTTTTTGCGTGATTCGCGTTCAAGATACAGACAGACAGACAGACAGACAGACAAAAATTTTTTTAATTGCATTTTATCCTTCAGTATCGATAATAAAACACCCCCCACTCATTTTTTTTTAAATATCTTCAATGTACAGAATTTGACCCCGACCATTTTTATTATAGTATAGATTAAAAAGTCACCGATTGAAATAAATGCGAACTGTTAGTCTGTGTGTAGTCAGCCTTATAATTGACAAACTGTGAACAGAAGACAAGTGCTGAAATAACAGTTCCATGGAACCTAGAAGTTTATTGGTGCTTATGTATTAAAATTTATATTTGTAATGTAATCAAATATTTTTTTCTAGTTGATAATTTGTCACTACATAGTGTAAAACAGTAGGTTGCTGTCGCTGTCTGTCTGTTCGCCAAAATTTTTAAAACTACGCATAAATATATTGATTCAATAGGAAGGTTTTAATATAATATAATACATCATTTATTTTCACCTGTACAAAACTGGGGCAGGTTGCTAGTATTATGTATAACGTTGAAATCCGAGTAGGACGAGAATGTAATGGGCAGATGACGTTCAAAGATAGCAGGAATGGGATATATGAGAAGGGCAAGAGTTAGAGGATAATGAAACAAAGAGAGTACATGCCTAGCAGTGAGCTTATTTTACACAACAAACAGGTCTTATTCGCGATATAACTCGATATTTCTGTTCTTCCGACGTTTCGGCCGAGTTGCACCGACCGTGGTCACAGGTGGACCGCCCACTCAGTCTATAGACACCCACGGTTTATAATATAGAAAAGAAATCAAATTATATCGCGAATAAGACTTATTTGGTGTCTAAAATATGTGTACAAGTCGCGAATGTTTAAAAACAGTGAGCTATTGAATACTGGGTGACGATGGTGACAGCACTAGTAATGTTCAACAGTATCTTGTCGTTCCCATTGTACTGTAAAATACGGGAATTAAACAATTTATAAATAATAGCCGCCATTGATACTCACAGATAATTCAGATTTATATTGTGAATTAATTATATTATTATGCAATTAATTGCAACTTGTTTTAAAGTATTTTAATCGGTTAAATGGTTTATCATGATGGTTACTATTTCCATTTATTAAAAGATAATTGTATCTGGTATTGTAGAAAAAATTGGTAAGGTAGGTAATTTAAATGTTCAAATAATATTATTAATGTGTTACCGCTATCGAGATCTGATTGTATGGGCAATAAATTAATTGAATCTTATCATATTATTTAAACTTGAATTTATACGAATGTTTCGATTTGAATTACGATTTATCGGAAACACTGTTATAGTTTAATTATTATAAAGGGTGATTAATATTGGTCTGTGATAACCATGTTTTATTTAAAAGTAATTTTAAAGATTATACTTTAAACAAACTAAATATACAATTTCACATAGATTTTATTACTCATCGTATTTTTGTTTGATTTCAAATCTGCAGTCTGCAATTTAGTACCGAAGTCGTAATCTAGTATGCGGTTTTGATATTTATTCGATACTAAAACTTTTTGGTTTTGATCTCTTTTACGAGTATCGACAAAATAAATATCCATATTTAAGACGATATAATATTATATCTATGTATAAGTTTAGCTTCAACGAAATGAAAATGAGGTTTACCAAGTGACGAAAATAGAATCTTAGTTGCATATATGAATCTGCGGTTTAATACCACAAACCCTCGTCGAAAGTTACTGGGAGCTAGCAAATGAATAATAAACTTAAGTCCCAGAATTGCTACCTATCTCACATTACGTATTGATGCTGGAGACAAAGCAATAGAGGATTCCTATTGATAAAATCACGAGGAAATGTGAGGAGGGTCGAGGGGCAGAACGAAGTCGGGCGGAGGCGGGAGGAAAATAAAGGAGAACGGAGGACAATGGAGGAGTGAGACGTTTATCAAAGGGTGTCAATTACACGAGACGGTCCTCTTTATTTAATTACGTAAATATGTGTATGGTATGGTAGCTGGTTTGATTCTCATTCAATCTGCCTGTTGATTGGATAATGCTCCACGCGTGTCAGAATATACACGGGCTGGTTAGATTATCGTATTTATTTGCGTTTCAAGGAATTGTCATTAAATGTGTGAATCCATTCAAATC
Source organism: Chrysodeixis includens (assembly GCA_941860345.1). Taxonomy (NCBI): domain Eukaryota; kingdom Metazoa; phylum Arthropoda; class Insecta; order Lepidoptera; family Noctuidae; genus Chrysodeixis; species Chrysodeixis includens. The sequence continues at coordinate 11,738,631 of OW796107.1, read as the reverse complement.
TGAATGGATTCACACATTTATTGCAGGGTATATAAATATTATTATAACGGATTCAGTAACGATTACTATTCGGTTATTATGCGAAATGTTTTCGGTACACCTTTTTTTCGAATTATGGTTAACGACAATAAATGTTGAATGCTTCATAAATAAAATATTCAAGAAGCGTATAATGCTTTGTTCAGCGGACAAGAACCTGTCGCAACATATTCAATGTGGCAAACAGTGAAGGAAAACATCGTGCGGAAACCTGGATAACAAATATTGAAATCTGAAATCGCCAATGAGCAGTGATCGATGCTCAAATCTTCTCTTAAAAGGAAGAGGGTTGTGCCTAGTAGTGGGACGTATATATTACATGATTGTTTTAATTCATGCTTGGTCTAATAAACTAACAGAAACCATTTAACAACGAAAAGTTTTACAGGATCTCCATTTCGCGGTGAGAGGAGGGCCCTTTGTTGGTTTAATTTGCAAAGCTGAATACTCTTGAGAATCGGTAACAGATACTTTGAATATTCGATAAGCAATTGCTTGAGAAAATAAAACATAAAATAATAAAAAGAAACAAACGTTGCGTTCACAGTTCAATTGTTTTAAATTAGTGTAAATTCTTCTAAAATTTGCCTCAAATCTGCTATTAAATTTTTCCGATATTGTAGTTTTAAAAAAATTATACTTGGCCCACCTTGGTTCGCAACTTTCATAGTTTGAAACTGTCTTAACAAATGCCATCGTTAAGTCATAGCAATTTTAGCAGACAGACTTACTATGGGAGTTTGATTTATGACTCGTAGAGGTTAAGTAAGCAGTCGCTTCTGTGTCTATCGCCGCATAATGAATGTCGAAGCTAAAATTTGAAACCTACGTAACTTGGAACAACACAACAAGTTTTATATTTTCTTATCAACAATTTGAATAACTAAAATTCAAACTGTTGACAAAAAATATAATCATTAGTAGGTTTTAATATTTCATTTAATTATCCCAAATATTCAAGACATCCTTGTTAAAAATAGCCGAATGACTAATTTATTTGAGGCCACACAGAATAGTGATTTATGATAAGGTTTTGAAAAGGTTTTGCTCAGCCGTGGGGTATTATAGGTTAGAAAATCATATAAATTTATGTGTAGCGTAACCGACAATCGTAAATGAAGCCACGAAACCTTATAATTTATTTAGCGTATAATTTGTTCTCATTCGTAACACGTCCCGGTTTCTTCATCGGAATATAAAGGAAACACAATTAATGCGCCGAGAAGGGAAGAGGAAGCAAAAATTACGTTTTTGCTTCTAAGGACTTTTTTTGGTTACAATTCAGTGACAAATTAATACTAAATAATAGAATTACCGTCATCATTCACAGCTTTTAATGACTATCTACTGTTTACTTTTCATTAACTAAGATAGTCACTGTCACTACATATTATAAAACAAAGTCAGGATAAATCAATCTTCATGCTGTTTTCACTAATGGATAGATTGGTTCTCGAGGAAGGTTTTAGTATACCTAATTTGTTAAGATTTGTTTATATTGACTTAAATATAACGATATTTGTTTTAAATATTGTTCGAAAGAATGGTTCATTCCCATTAGTCCGATTCATTAGTTCGATCGTCGAACTAGTGAGATTTTTTTTTCTCATTAGTTCGACCGTCGAACTAGTGAGAATTTTTTTTTCTCATTTGTTCGACTGTCGAATTAATTAGATTTAAAAATAATTCTACTACATTTATATGTTTTACTAATTTCGTAATAAAATAAAAAACGCTTGCTTCGTTAAAAATATATGTTCATGTACTCATATTTGTGAATCTATAGCATATCTATGATCAAATAAACAGTTGAAAAACTCATAAATTATAAGGTGGCTTCCTAATAAAGTAAATAAAAGAAAAAAAAAAGTACGACCGTCGGACTAATGAGAAAAAAAATTCTCACTAGTTCGACGGTCGAACTAATGAGAAAAAAAAATCTCACTAGTTCGACGATCGAACTAATGAATCGAACTAATGGGAATGAACCGAAAGAATTGGGTAATGTCAGTGAAGGTCAGAAGTGGGTAATGTTTTTAAAGCTATAACCGACATTTGCGCGGGCAAAGTCGCAGGCAAAAGCTAGTAACAAATATATAAAGACACAATACAGTTTTTTTGTATAAACAAACCTATGTTTTTGCTTTGTTCAATTGAAACATCGAAGTGTTTGAGAGAGAAATTGACTTTTCAATCGAAAAATGGAGTAAGTAAAAACTCTCATCAATTCAATTGATTTGCAAACGGATGTTTGAATCAACATTTGATTCCGAAAATTCCACGCATCGTACGCGAGGTTCAGTTCCAGCTAGGTATGGTATTCTTAAAAATAAAAACATTGAAACAGATGTAAAAATCGTAGCCGAATAACAGACAGTAACACACATATTATATGAATCTGGCATTACTCAATCTCGTTACGACTGTTATTTTTAGACTAGGGTTAACCAGGTTGAGAACTGTTTATCTATCTTGCATAAATTCAAGAACGTACAATCCCAGGTGTTTTTATTCTTGAAGAAATTATCCGTACCTATCAACTTATGGGTATGGTAACGTTGAGATACTTGTACGTAACTGATACAGAGTTATAGTAAATTGAAAGTGACAGAACAAGACCTCAGAATTTCTTTTCATATTGTCTTGTCTTACCAGTTTTATATGAGCTAAAACAAGACTTCGGTACTACATAACGAGAAAGAGGTAGGAAAGTGCACGAAATTTTATTTATAAAAATATGACAATAATACATGAGGTTAAGTTATTAATTACGGTCAAAACAAGTAATCCAGCGAGTATCAGAGACTTGTATTGAAACGTGGATGCGTTATGTTTGATGAATGTAACTTTGGATCAAACTTTCTTATCATATTTGAGTTAAATTAAGAAGTATTTTTTTTTTTATATCCTAAATAAGATCCCACTGCTGGGCAAAGGCCTCCAAGCTGTCCTTTCTCCATCCAAACCTCCCTGTCTTTTGCAACGTCTGGCCACGTGCGACCTGCATATCTGACAATGCAGCCTGACCGATGGGCAAAGATCAGAAGTATTTTAAAGAAATAAAAATCTTGAAAAAATATGTGTGTAGGTATTTGTTTCGTACAACAAAACAAAACACTGAAAAAAAGTCAATACCGATCGTTATCAAATCAAATGATTTCTTTCAATCCAGTCCCAGACTAATATAATCTAGACAGACCTACTAATTGAATTAACTAGCAGGTTGGAATCAATAATATGTAGATTTTCAGCTCCGTACAAGCAAGGCGGTATTTAATTGGTTTTCCAGCCAATTCGACATGTGTTGCCAGCGTAAATTACACTTTGAATGGAATAGGTATAGGAATAGGTGAAATGGGTATATCGACTAAATAGGTAGTTTATTCAATAGGGTAACATGCTTGCCTTTAAGATGGGTCCTTAGTCCCGATTTCCAAACCTTATTCAGCCTCAGCTTTTCATATTAACTACCTCCCTCACTCAAAGACTCAAAGACATCCTTAAAGTCAATGAGAAGATAGAGGTTCTAAGACGTATTAGAAACTACTGACATGAATACGTTGTTAATTATTCAATAATACAATGACATCTAACACTAAAAAAATGTCGTGGTGTCCTTGCGGTTCTATGTATGGATTTGTATGCACGAGGTGCAAGTTCGATCCTCAGCGCAGGCAAGTAGGTACCAATGTGACTATTACAAAGTTATGTGTGCTTTTGAATTATTCTAAGACTTTACTGACTAACGCTGAAGGTAGGAATAATCGTGAGGAAACTTGGATTCCAAATATTGGAATCTGAAATCGCCTATCCGCAATTAGCTAGCGTGGTGATCAATGCTCAAACGATCCCTATACGGGAAGAGGCCTGTGTACATTTATTAAATTTAAAAGTTTTGGAATCGTTTTAGTATTATTGGACGATACTGTTAAAATTACCCTAAAGCTAGGCAAAGACTTCTTAAAGACAAGAATATACATTTAAGCCTAGAGAAGACAGTTATATTCATCTTGGAGAAGATGTTTTAAAATAACAGAAAATGGGAGGTCCTACAGTTGCGCTTTCCTTTCTAAGGAGCCATAATTGAGTAAAAACTCTAACGAGTGTAATTTAAATTAAAAGTTAAGGAACTTGCAGGTCTCGTACTAATGGAAGTCCTAATAATATTCTAAATAGAACAATAACAGTCTAGGGAGGACTCAAAAAGTTAAGTTATAGTGTGGAAACTATTCCTTGTATCTTTTAACACAGCTAAATAGTATTTTCTAAAAATGCTTATCATAATTATTCAGTATTTGGTAATAACTATTTTCTCTTTATTTCGGGATATTAAAAATCTAATTACAGCGGAAAATAAATATTTTTATAGACAGAGCGGTTCGAATCAGTTTTTGATCATATTCAAATTTTAGTTTCATGTATAATATTGTGGATTTATAAAAAAAACTGTGCATATACCCACAAAGGTAACCAATTCTCAAAAACAATAATTGGCGACAAACAAAATTTAAATGGAAAAAAGACTTCCGAAAATATCCTGTATTTTTTGGAACAAAATTTTGTTTTTTTACGAAAACCTATTTGTTCCAATACACACAGAAACAGATTTTAAATATAGCCGGGTTTTTCCAAAGACGTGTAAAGTTTAACTTCATATTATATTTTTCTGATATATTATTAAACCGCGTTTCATATAATAATATTATTTGTATAAAGCCTTCTCGGATTCAGCCGCATTCAAAAGCAAGTTTAAAATTAAATCCAGAATTTACTAAATGTATCGTCGCAGTAACAATACGCGCATTGTGTTAATATCGTTTTAACAGACAGTTGAAATGTAATACCGTTGTATCCAACGTGAATTGCTGAAGCGGTACTGAGCAAGGTAGAAATTAGTCTATATTCCATAACAAGCTTAGTTCGTTTCCCGTTTACGCCCGTTATTCTATTGTTTGGCTCACAATAGGATGACAAAGAATCTTGTTAATACAAATCTTTAAAGACGTCCGCTAGCCCGGAGGAACTGATCATTTGTGTGTCAGATAAACGTGTGTTCCTTGACCCAATAAATCTTATATTTCTATGAGGTTAAATCGTTTTGTCCGGTTCGAAGATTTCAGTCTTTGTTATATTAATTGGTGTACATTATGTCATACCAATTCATTATTATTAATTCTAGTGCCTAACGGTTGTCGTTACGGCACTTTCAATTGTTTTTTCCGTATTATCTACTAGCTCTGGCACCTACTCACTTATGTGACAAGATTGCCAACATCTTTAGCTTACTTTTTCTTGTAAAACAAATATTAGGTATATCTCATGGGTATATCTCAGCAGTAAAGGGGGTAAAGACACAGTCATGTAGTACACGCCTATTAAAGAAGAAAACTGTAAAGTAGTAAAGGTGATTCTGAGAGTTAGAATTTCGCATAGTAACTTAAGAATATAATAAAGTTTGTGATAATTGTACTTCGTCACTCGGAAAACAATTATAATTTCTAATAACTACGGCCTTCATTAAATTTGAGACAATCTTTGTACAGTGGATGTAATTACGCTGATAAATATCCTGTTTTAATATTACTCAAAACGTTTATCCGTAAAGATTTTGTAGAGACAATAAAGAATCGAAATTAGTAATTTAATTGTGTAGTCTAATTATAACTTTAAGTAGCTGTCCAATCGGACTTCGTGCCGCTTTAATTATTCATGTTTTTTTGCTTAAACCTAGCCTAACCTTACACAAATATGTTAAGATCAAAATTTGCCAAATCTGTGATTCCATTGTTGAGTTTTAGCAAGTCTAACGAACACCAACTTATTTTAGTATATTAACAAAGTATGTTTAGATCTAGGAAAAAGAGTACTCAATCTCGAAAAACGGGCAATGACTTATTCATATTGCTTCTGCGTAAACTAATTAGTTTACGCAGAAATAAGGTAATTGGAACACGATGGCTAGACGACATCCGTACATTAATAAGGTTTAGGTAAGGTCAACAATATAAAGGAAAAAGTAGGTTTTATCCCAAAACGGGTTCATCCAATCCATTCATAGCTTGCTTAATTAATTTTTGGAAAGTCATATTTAGATCTAAATTAGGGTGAGTTTATAAATACAATTTAACACAAAAGGTCATTTCCGTTGATCGTTATTAATAGAAGTGATTAAATGGGTTATTGACGACAAATTTTAAAATGTAATATTCAAAGTAGAGTAAATACTTGACAAAAAAATTCTTATAAAATGTTGAATCTTTACAAAATATCTCAAACAATGAGAAATGTTTGGATGAAGGATTATCTTAAATTAAGGAAATCTTTTTGACTTTGATAAGGGTTGTTAAGAGAGTTGAATAACGAATTCACCGGTAATATGATTGTAATTCTTGAGAATACGATGATTTTTGACTTTTCAGAAATGTTTTAGGGGCCATGGACACGTTAACGGCGATAAATATAGTAAAGTACGGAAATTACCTTTAAAACGTCTGTACATGGAATTCTCGAGCACTTAGCCATTAATACACGAATTACTCTAAATTCGTAGCTGTGATAGCCTAGTGGTAAAGCCACAGGACTGCCAAGTCAAAGGTTTCGAGTCCGATCCTCACGGTGCGTACCGACTTTTCGAATTTTGTGTGCGTTTTAGAATTGAATATCACAGCTTTCGTGTTTCTCTCTCCGGTCATGTCGGATTGCCGCCTCATCGGGCTATGAAAGTAAGGTAACCGAGAGTACAAATGTGTTTGCACACTAGCCGCCAAGATTGTCAACAATTGTTGAAGTAATTTAAGTGTTTTATACACCTGTGCTAAAGTCGACTAGCAGAGGTGTCAAGTTTTCAAACCTCAACCTCAAACGGCAATCCTGGGCTTTTCCACTTTGTTTAAGTTTAAACCAAGTTTGAATAAACTCGAAAACAAATTATTAATATAAATCATTTCATTCAAAAGAACAATAGTAAACAATTATGCATGAACAATCAAATTTAATTGAAAATTGTAAGCAGTGAGACAAATAGATTAGATTCTAATGTATGATCACATCAAAGACAATTTTCGTTTTACGCTGTGTAGTTTTGAAATTGAAAAACAAACTTTGACAAATGTACCAAAAAGTTCTGAATTAATTTAATGTCTTATTTTGCCTTTAAAAAGAGCTTTTGAAAAAGAAAACGTTACCTTTTTTCAAGTTCAGTTGAAATCCCTTCGATCTTATCGAATGCTGTATTTAATTTAAAAACTATAACAGTCTATCCGACTTCTACAACCTATTTTACTGGACAAATCGCGAGATAGGATGTCCTTTATTGCACAGCACCTGAATACGAGACACTTATCACTAAAAGCGATCTTTTACAGACCACTGTATAAAACACTAGCAAATTTTACACATTGTGTAATCAGCCATCTACTGGCAACGGTGTGCAGTCCATAGAGTCAAAAAGACAGTTCACTGACCCATCGTAGCGAGTGCTACTTCATCTATAATAACAGTATAACATACCTCTTAAACTTAACCACGAATTTTTCTCAAAGAAAACAAACGAAAATCAAAACTAATTTTACCTATCAACAAGTCTATTATTATCCCCAAAAAAATTTTGTCACAAATATTTTATAAGCACCTTATCTCATGAATGATTTTAACGAAAAATTCTAAAAACTTCGCATAAAACTGTTTATAACGTCTTAATGTTCGTAATATGCTAAAAGATTTCTAGCGAAAACGTGAATTATACTAAAACTTCCAAATGGTTTAAGTCTTGAGAAGCTTTTTACTTTGTTTGAGTTATCCGAATTTAAGGGTACGAAAATATTAAGGTCGGAATAAAATGGCAGTTTAAAATGTTATTCAAGAGGTACTTAACAGATGTAAAGTTCATTACTCTTGCAAGTATATTATGTAGACAAGGTACCTCCACCTCTTAAAGTTGTGGAAGCGAGAGGCTTACAAGGCGCAAAGAGGCGTCTCTTTTACACACCTTCACCAATCCTACTTATGATGCGGTGGTAAAGTAATCCTATACCAGCAGTATCTTAATAGTACCAGTAGTATCCTATCCAGTACCGGTGTCATTTCTATAACTACAAATGTATGGGCATGACATACCTATATTTTTAATGCGTCACGTGGCTAAAACCTCCCACTTTTAAATTAACACCTAAATCCATTTTGCCAATAAGCCATGAGTTAGTCATCTAAAAAGGCTAAACGTACTCTAAACGTAGGCCTACGGTACGTAGTCCTTGTCGCCAGGAAAATTTTCTACGCTAAAAAATCTGAATACGCCGAAATCGGTAAAATCGTTGACGTTGTACAACTAAATAATGTCAAAATTTGATTAAAATCAGATCTAAAGCGTAAATCAATGAGACGAACATAAAAGGATTACATTTATTTAATGAAAGATGTAAATGTCTGACTGGCTTCCTCAGATAATAAATTACGAAAGAATAACGTATAAAAATAATGATAAACCACCTTGTTTTTGTAGGGCCTGGTAGAAACTAGATTCTTTTAAGCATAATACTGGCACATAACCAAAATTTGTGTTACACAAACTGGCAATCGTAATAGATATCTATACCTGCCAGTAATTAGATTATGGCTTGGCACTGGCACGTTATTATTATTATTATTACTAGCCTGAGATGTCCCACTGCTGGGCAAAGGCCTCCCTACTCTTCTTCCACTTGCCTCTCTCAAGAGCCACGGTTGACCAGTGGCAAAAAATAAATTTATTGTACATAAAAAAGTAACATGTAATAACCGTATAAATAAAAGTAAAATGACAGGCATCTATTTTTCTTGTATTATCTGTGATCAAATCTGACTTCAATATTTTTCTAAGGCGCTGCCCTTAACCAAGTAACATTTCTATAATTTTTAACGACAATAGAAATCGTTCAAATGAATAGAATTTAGATTTGATTCGATAAATCACACGACTTCGACCTGTCATCTACATACATTAAATTTCAGCTTTTTCAATAGACATTAACTATTGCTAACGATTGCAAATATTTCATTTGGCTTGAGGGGCTATGTGGCTCATCACGTACATATTATTGTTGAGTGGCGACTGTAACCGTGAAGGAGAAAATAGTAAATTTTTCTTGTCGTACTTCCAAGCGGTTTGAAGGAAAAGCAAGTATATGCTACAAACTTGAACTACAAAACACTAGCTTTCTAAAACAGTAACATTTCGACTCTAACGTTAAAAATCTCTTTTGGATATTGTTAAGAATATCAATAACGGTAACAGCCCAGTGTTTCATAAACTATCCCATAAAATTAATTATCCATATCAAAATCTGAATATGAAATCGTTCCCTCCGTTTGACAATTGCACGAATTGTATGGTTACATGGAACTTTGTCCAAAAACACGATACGCACGAAATAACTGTCAGTCTGACATGGTTGGCATAAATTGCAGTACATTTTAGTGACAATGGCACTAATTACGTAATTCTCTATCACAGTAGATTCAATTGTGTTTTAGTTAATTAAATGTCCGTTTGTTTATATTGTCATACGAATAAGCTTATAGCTTTGAGATAGTGTTAGCTGATTAAAACTGATTTCCAATGATTGTGATTGTTTGAGCCGAATGGGTTGTTATATCTAGTGATGGTAGTTGATTGGATGTCGGTATTATCAGTCGTTTTGGGTTAAATGCTAGCTGTTCGTAGCTACTAACTCTAGTTAGACTGAAAGCCGACCCCAAAATGGGTTGGAAAAAGGCTAGACCGAAAAAATGAAACCTAACTTGAAGTAAGCAGCATCTGACTAGCCGAGTGATATAGTCATGTCACCATCTTAATTATCACTATGCACGAGGTGGGCCGTGGGTTCGATACCAAATTGGGCCATGCACTATTTTCTTACAAAAAAAACGACTACCGCACTAAAGATTTTATTCTTTGTGCCACGGGGATTTTCTTGTGACACCCAGACACTGAACAAGCATCTGTTGCACAAATACTTGTTCTCCATGGGAATCGAACCCGCGACACGTCGCGCACAGTGGTAACTGGCGTAGCGACCTTTGCTACTCGGCTATACGTGCAGTCATGCATATTTTAGTGGGATTCACCAATGCTAAGGGATCTTCTTTTTGCATGTGATATGAATATTTATAAACCACCCCCAACTCGAGGACGGAATTCATCAGGGCAAGCGTTGTTTTTTTTTTAATGAAACAAATAAATACTATAACCTTTTTCATATTTATTTGATCCCTAGAAATATTTTACTGACAAACTGCTGCAATATTTTTGTTACTGAAAAAGATTTCATATGGAAATAGTCGTCTACGCGAAGCAAGGCCGAAATATAAAAGAACGATAGAAATTCGATTTCGAAGTCAAATGGTTGAACCGCGAAACGGTTTTTGAAATTTGAAAAGTTGGCATTACAAATGTTCAATCAAATTTTCTTTTTCTTAACTCAATACTTCAAATGTTTTCGTCGAATGTTTAACAAGAAATTTTGAAGATTACAAATTTGGAATGTTTGTCTTTTAAGATAATATTTAACAATTGAAGCTGTGATACCCAAGTGGTAGGACTGTCAAGTCAAAGGTTTCGAGTTCGATCCCCACGGTGCGCACCAACTTTTCGATCGTAGCTGGCTATTATCTTAGTAAAACTAGCCGCCGTTGCTGAAATCGGTCCGGACATTATTATTATTTAACAATAGGAAGATTAAATATAGTCTTTTCTTCTTATTTTCTTGAAAGTTTCTTACAAAGCTTGCAAAGAGTTTCGATGTTTACCGCGATAATTACAGCTGCATTGTACTATTGTGCGATTACTTGTTAATTAGAACAGACCTTAGTTTTCCACTATTGTTGATAGCTTCGAATAGATTTCCAGTTCTTTTTCGCTTTGTTCAAGTGTAATAGTATAGATGGGATTTTCTTGAAAGGATTTACTAAAGAGATAATTATTTGGAACGAAGGAATGGGTGGTTAGATATTTATATAAATATTCTACGACTTTCACACTACACCATCTGGTCACCAACTAATATAATAAAACAAAACAAATGATCATGCTCATCACATAAACATTTGTCCTGGGCGGGGATTGAACCCTGGACTTCTGCTATAGCAGTCAGTGCCATTACCACTAGATCAACAGGCCACTCAAAACCTAAGTAACCTAAGTAAATTGTGTTTATATGTTTGAAATGCTTGAGAATTAAATAATGCTTATTTTTTATTGTCTAGACAGTTACCATTAGATCTGCTTTACACAAAATAAGTAATTGAGATTTAAAGTCTTCTTTTATATCGCTAATTGGGTATCAGGGACAGAACAGGGCTTGTAGCAAAGTTTATATTACAAGCATTCTCTGAACGCTAAAGCTATTGAATGGCTTAAATGTACTGAACTAAGAAGTCAAACAAACGTCGCTCAAAAAGAATCGTAGTCTTATAAATTTAAAGTTTCTTATTTACTATCTATTCTAATGTAATGTAACATTGTCTGAGCCCGCGGCAGTTAGTTCAAAGTTCGTGTATTAAATTCGCAACTGTCTCCACGAAAATATTTTTTTTTTATATTATTTCATAACAATAACAGCGTACATTACATTATTTCAAATCATACTACATTAACCCACCGTACGTAACATTCAGTGGAAAGTAAAATTTATTCAGTACGGAGCTAACATAGCTTAGGTTTAATGGTAGAAACTTGATGTATGGAACAATATTTTAACATAAAGGAAAGTATTTTTCGAGGAATCTCAAGATCCCGTATAACCTTATTCTTTTCTTTTAAAGACTTTACTTCACACCTCTTTTACTTACTAGCTACTACCTGCGACTTCGCCCGCCAGTGAAAGTCGGTTATAGCCGTAAAAACATTACCCACTTCAGGGCCTCTCTGATATTACCCAATTCTTCTATTCCAACAGCATTTCCAACCTAATAATTTAGTCAATAAATACAAAAACTACCTCAAAAACCACTCTATACCTATATTGGTGAAAACAGCATGAAAATTGGTGCAGTAGTTTTTGAGGTTATCACGAACAGACAAACAGAAAGACACGGGAGAGGACTTTTTTATGTTGTGATACCATAGTATACTTAAGTAAAGCACGTCTATAATGTTATTACAGTTGTGAAAGAGATTCGCTGCTCTACGCCGTGTAGTGAGATATCACGCTTCCACGACTGCAATAATATTACTTTAACAAGCGGTGGTAGGTTTTCAGAACAGAAGCCAATATTTAATTATTGCAATCGGAGTTTGTATATTTAAGGCTGGTTTTCCTGTCACGCCGACGGTCGGCGCTGACGGTCGACGCGTAGCTTGTCAGCGCTGATCGGTCAGCTTGTATCGTTTTTGTATCGCGCTGACCACGATTGTCCATGACTGTAATGTCGAGATGTGCGTTCAGCGCGAAATGAAAACGCTCACTGAGTGTTGAAACGCGTCGGCGCCTGCTAGTCAGCGGCGCCGACGCGCGGCGCGCGCGGTCGCGTATAGCTCAGCGCCGACGGCCGTCGGCGCTGAGCGGTCGGCGCGTCTCAAAAACGCTATCTGTAACTACATACAAATTGACCAATCAGCGCCGACCGTCAGCGTGACAGGAAAACCAGCCTTAATCTCCAAATTGGGTACATATTTGGAAAAGAAATCTGCAATTAACAAAAAATATTGAATACGTATAGACCAGGCACGGTGCGCATTTTTACCTTTATAAAATTAATATTAAAATGTGAAGATAAACATCAAAGATGGTGAATAGTATGGAATTGGGGGCTAGTAACGTCACTTGCCAGTAAAAAGTGTATTGAGACGTGACGCCACACGAGATTTTAACGTACTGTATCGTCAACATTTTTTTTTTCAAACAAAATAAAAAATACATTTCCAATTTTTTTTTCACGATCTGACGGACCAATTAGGTATTTCTTTTGTCAAATATCCAATTGTTGCACGTTTCTCAATGACTTATTTTGTAGAAAATAATAAAACATTTTCTACAAAATAAGTCAGTCCAAACATATTATATTTGTAGGCTTATTCTTTAACGAGACTAAGTTTTAGGTTACTTCTATACTTATCTTGTTTTTGCTGTTCTTTTGAGACTTTTTGCTGAAGTTATGATTACATGTTTTTTTGGCAAAAAGTTGAGTTATTTTCAACATCTTTAAAATTAAAATGGTATCTACCTCTTGAATACCAATATCACAGAAACAAGTAAGCTTTTTTATGCTTGATATGTCTTTAAAAATTGTATAAAAGTAAAAACAGTCGTCTATACCGATGCCAAGTAATGTCGTCGGTATGTACGACTTTTTTACCGTAATTCATAAGTAACCTTCATAAGTAAACACAAAAAACCCAATTTAAGAGCCTTAAACTAAAATAATCTCTACGATTAAACGACATATATTTCAAACAAAAGCAATTACTTACACACAATAGCAAAAGTAATCAACACTAATACAAGTACAAAGAAAAACGTGATCCTCTTTGGTGAGACGCTTTGCCAAATTGAATTGCGGAGCAATGAGACTGGAAATGATTTAAGATGCTCTAGAAAGCATCTACTGGCAGTTTTTACGACTAACATCGCAGTGATTGAATGTTAAATCCAGATAGAAATATTCCAGTTTGAACCGGATATCAGCCTGTACTGAGATATTTAAATAAATCTGTAGCCACCGTGGAAAAGAGACAGGTATACGCGCAATGTAGAGCGCTGTCTCGCTTCCGCTCCGACACCAGTTTTACTTGAATTGTTCTTGGTACAGGTAGCACAAATCAGTTTAAATTCAGACGAAGATCTTATTATTTATCTGACTGTCTAATGTAATGTGTTCTAGATTCAAAGGCACAAAAACAAAAGCTTAAGGCTTTACGTCACTCGCTTCGAATAAGATGTAAGGAAAGAATAGGTAGGGAGGTTTTGCTATCATCCGTACATTATACGTACTTATACTGCATACGATAACATCATAAAGAGATGATCATCACTTCTTTTTTTATTTTGAAGAATACTTTAAATAGAAAGAAGGAAAAATTATGACACAACCTTTTTTGTTTCTTTATTATCAACTTTTAACAATTAAGACCTCTTTTTGAAATTTTCATCTATCTCATAGTGTCATGTGCCTACATAGCAACACCAAACTTTATTCTTAATTATTTTAAGGTTTTTTTGATAAATAGAAACTTTCTCACAAAAATATTTGTCTTACCTATTTGTAATTCAAGAACGCTGCGTTGAATATTCAGAATATACAATTGAATAACCAATTTCAAAGGTAAATGTTTACCTTTAGTTTCTTTTAAAAATATACACAATATACAAAGTGATTCTAAATATTGTATGAACGTTGTTACAACAAGAACTGGTAATGTACTCGTAGATGTGACGTGTGACATTCCAATATCGTCATATAGATGTTACAAATCAATTCGGACGTATGTGTTAACGTGATAAACGTCAACGTTAATTAAACGATGAAAAGGATTTAACGCGGATCCGAACGAATGGAAAAATTAGCAGAGGTCATGATATCTGGTGAAGTATGAATTAGACAATGTCTAGTACTGTCTCGGACAAAAATATGTATACTCAACCAAAGGTTGCCGTAGATATCTTATGCGAAATTTATAAAGCTGTTACGGAATATTTCTGATATTGTAAGTTAAACGTGTTGTATGTTTAATTTAAAGGAAATATTTTCGATTTCATAGATCATTTGACTACGACTAGAACTTCAAGTGTTAAGTCGAGTATACATGTTTTTGCTCGTGGTTGTATTTAATTGAGCTTCGATTTCACGGATTTGTGAATTTTAACTTAAAGCAGATGACTTTGAACTTTTAGCAAATGAACAACCCATTTTGTATGAAATTGATTGGAGATCGGTTTTGGAAAACATAACTTTTAGGCTAACCACCGTAGTTACTAAATGCCTAAACCGATTAATGGGGTATGATGAGCAAACAAATGCTATTACAGTAACCTTTTTTACTTGATTGAGTTTAAATAACAGCATCAAAAATGATTTCATTTGTGTGTAATGTAAACAAAACTCTGAATAATTCATACTCACGGGCCTATCATAATACCAAATCGGCTTCAAATTGATTGATGATGTGTAATAAAACAAAAAAGGTAAACATTGTATTTGCATACCGATGTTTACACAAACATTTTATTTCGGTTTACTTAGCACGCCCTCTAATCATACGCCATAAGCCGTCAGTTTATTTGTGTCTAAATTTAGAATTATATCATTATACGTCATAAAAGGTCAGATGACGGAAATTATTTCTCAGCTGTTTCTATTAATGTTAACTTATTCCCTCACAATGTATTTGAGGGACAATACAATTAGTTATTGTCATTCAAATATTGGAGGTTCGAAGAAGAAAGGGGAGGCCTATGCCCAGCAGTGGGATCTTATTTAGACTATATAAAAAAACAATCAGTTCATTTTAGTTATTTACGCGTTTTTACTACGCATAAATTGTGGATTAATCAAACATTTTTCATTCTCCATTTACAACAAAAGCAATATAGTGCAACATTTCATTAAAAAATAATTTATTTTTAAGGAGTATTTGACAAGCTGTCTATTAATATTTTATTTGCTGTTACCACAAGTAAAGAGGCGCACTGACATATTTTTACAACGATCATGTAAATGACGTTTGTTCGACATGTGTTATTCTGTTCCTCCATTTTCCTTTAAGGTTATTTAAAGTATCTACACCAGACCACAAATATATTGAAATGGGATACGAATATTTAGGAAGACTTATTATAATTTCACTATCTGCCAATTTTTATTATGATATTGGCAAGTTTAAGGTAGTAAAAGAAACATGGTGATGAGATACAATAATACATGAAATATCCTATATTAAGTACAGTGATTAAATTACTTGTTCAGAGTATTCGCTGTTCACAAACCCGTAAACATTTAACAAACCAATGCAATACAGTTAATTGAAACGCTACACAAAATTAATTCGTTTGATCCATTTAATTTAGTCAGCGGCTCGGTCCTTCGAGTCACTAAGCTAACATAATTTGGTCCTTCAAGTCAATAGTCTTAGACGAAAATAAACCTCAAAGTGTTTACCTAATTACTGGCTATCTTCCGTTCAGGTGGATTTATTTCAATTAAATGTCCAGAATGCTTGAACACAACCCTTTTTTCAAAAAGGTCTTCTTCTTATCGTAATAGAGTGGCTGGTTGACAACCTGGTCTCTGAATTTTAATTCCGCCCAGCAGGCCTTAACACCTAATTGAACATTACTTAGGTGTGCTGATTTCCGTACGGTGTTTTCCTACACCGATTTTAGTAAGTGATAATTACTTTGTAAAACACATATGAATTTAAAAAGGCTTTAGATGGGTGCTGGGATTTGAACCCAATACCTCTGACTTAGCAGTCCGTCAGTTATACCATTAGGCTACTGCTCGAGTAAGGTAGGTTAGTTAAGTGACTTTAAATCCGACTTCAGCCCATAATCCTTGGTCTTCACAGCTCTACATTAACATAAAAAGGTTCACGTGTGTGAAACCAGATCTATAAATACATTAGACGAGCAAAAACAAGCAGTAATGTAAATCAAATGTAAATTAAACAGTTCCCGTGTAGAGAGCAAACACCTTGCTTTTTGTGAGGTCGTGATAAAATAAGGTTTTATGTGTTTTTAGCTATTTATGGCTCGGAGGAAGACTGCAGTTGTAGAGTTTTGAAAGCACGTGATAGTATGGTGATCAATCATATTATTTCTATACGGGAAGAGGTCTTTGGTTTTATTATTGATCAAAAGCTTTAGGTTTAAAAGATCATTCTAAAACGGAACTCAAACTTTTTTTACAATAATTTGATCGAAGAAATTCAAAACAATTTCTCTTGTTTCTTCAAGTTTTGTTTCTAAAAGCCACAAATACGTTAAACATGTTTATTTAAAATAACAGTTGAAAGGAAAACTTGGAAAGAACAATCTTCAGTCGCATTTGTGTCAACAAGTTTCAGTGCATAAATTATGTCCTATTTTCCATTCTACTTTCTTTGAATACAGTATAAATAATAGTCTACGCTTTGTATATTTTTCTTTCATTCACATCAGCCCACTTATCATATCAAACTCGTTTCTCTCCATTCATCATACAATTTACTCATCTTTAGAGTTTTCAATCATATTTAAGTCTTTTTTATTTTACCTACGCAAGGAATAAGAATATAAAATTTTACATAAATTAACTAGTCGTTGCCCACGACTTGGTCCACGCGAATGTTGGTTATAGCTGCAAAAGAATTACCCGCATCGAACACTGTCGGTTAAAATCCTGTTAAAACCCTAAAAGATCCTGAAAACCCCCTCACAAACTAGCAAACATTGCTTCTTTATATTATAAGTATAGATTAAATATATTTAAGTATAATAACTGTCATAAAGAGCATTCATATTTATTGTTTTATAACTCGAATTCGTAGAGTCGAACTCAACTGGCGACCCCGTCGCCGCACCGCCGCCACCGCGGCAGCTCATGATTCTGAATTCATGACTCTTGGTTGGTACCAAAACCAGTCAAGCTATCCCGATAAATACGAGGTAGTAAACCGTAATTGTACAATAATAACAGATTAAATATATACACGTCTAGGCAGCTTAAAACCACTAACAATAAATCAAATAGTAATTTATCTTACAGTAACAACAGTACTTTAGTTCACTAAACATTTCACCTAGAGTAGACATTAATGCAAAAAGTTTGGAACAACTTTTCGTACCGATTGTATGTGGGAAAACCTTGGTTTTCTTTCACCTTTTTCGCTTAAGTGGTCAAATAGGTCAAACTAGCCTTAAATTATATTTCGGAAAACGCCTTTTGTTGATCCATTTCCAGTTGTTTTTGGGAAAGCGTTCTTGGAATGGATATCAAAATTTTGTTTACCATGAAATATGAGTTTGGATTTGTTATTTAATTATTATTGATCTTTGATTTGAAAAGTCACTTTAAAGTTCGATTTTATTGAACTATTAAAACTTAAAGTAAAGTGAGCGTAGGATGAGAATTTACAGAAGAACTTGGGAGGAAACCTTTGCCTAGCTGTGGGATGATAAATACCAGACAAAAAAGTCTCGATATCTTTGTTTTCATTTTTGATATGCTAACCAAAAAAAAAGAGGTCAAAATTACCACAAAATGTCACACATAATTCCACCCTACGTTCGTCGCTAAGCGATTTATTATACCATCTTCCAAGTTACACCCCCATGGGAATAAGGTTGATTATGTATGTGAGTTTAAACTCTCGTCTCAAAGGCACTGGTATTTGACGACTCTATAATTACGGAGGCAAGGCCTATATCTCCCGGTGGACATTTATAAGGAAATTACGGAACAATAGCATAATTTATCTTCCGGTATAGTCTTACGTATACTCCAATTTTATTTAAACCTACTTTTTTGAATATTCGTATAAAAATTACTTGAATTGGTATGGATTATTTGTTTTCTTTTTTTTTGTCAGAAAATCATACTCATATTATTAACGTGGAAGTTTTTATGTATGAATCGATGTTTGTTACTCTTTCAAGCTCAAACGGCTGGGCCAAGTTTCATGAAATTTGGTATGGAGTTAACTGACGCTCTGGTTTACCACGTAGGCATTTAACCGACTGCGTTAGAGAATTGTAATGCAGTGTAGTTATAACTGCTATTCGCGCGTTGGCGAAGTCACGGGCTACAGCTAGAATCTCATATTTTATGATTAAATATTATTTTGCATTAAAATCCAGAACACATTTTTTTTACTGTCTCTAAACTTTCTTCCGAATTTTATGGATGCAAACAATCTTGTTAATCCGAGATTTTATTTAAATCCTACTAAATGGATTTAAATAAAATTCGGCATCCAAAGCCGACCCAGATTAACAGTTTAGGCGTTTATAACAACACATTACATTAGAGCAACAATGTTCGACATTATTAAGTATAACCTCGCTCACGTGTTAGAAAACAAAGAATTTGTCGAAACGCTTTGAGCACGATAAGGGCTGAATAATGAAATAAAAACATATCAGAGCGAGTAATGACTGTTGTCTTTTCATTTTGTAAGTGTTTTACGACTATAATTGTGTATTCTACAAAAGTGAATAACAAAGCATCTTTGTACCACGTGTAAGAGTTTCGTAGAATTCTAAGTTACTTTAATTGTACGTACCTATAGACATGAGTTTTTACAAGACAATTATTAATTAAATAGCTTTCTTTGCGGTGTTGCCCGTCAAAATATAATTTATAGCTAAGGTATAATTCTGGATGTTAAACTAATGTGTCAGCTAACTCAGTACCAAATTTTGCCTGAATTGGTTCTGCTGTAGCGTGAAAGAACAACGAAAATCAATTCTGTTTACAATCTCAAAAGTTGTGACAGCAAGGCTGCATTCTGCGATGCAGTGACGTGAGCTTAATAACATATTTTTATAACAAAATAGTTAGCCTGAATGCTGTCAAATGAAGAAAGTAAATAAAAGGAAAAATTGTTGATACTACTCGACACGACGACGACGGCAGGAAGAGATGATGATGACTAGACACGACGACTTGCGATTACTAGGACAACAGTTTCTAAACCTACTCAAAAATATAGTAAAAAAAAAATACATAAAAAAAGAAGACATCATGAACAATCTCGAAAAAAATATTTTTAATTCGTCCATCAGAATTACAATGATAAAATATGGAGGTAGCTTGAAATTCCAGGTAAATTTCCATACCGTTGCTCAGTGATTGCTAGAGTGGAAATTATTCAGAACAGAACGTACAAGAATGAACGGTTTTCCGAAATGTCGTCGTGCGAGGATATGCAATTAAAAAATGTAGTTCTACATAATAGTTTCATTTGTAGCTTTTGAATGATGTAAAATTAAAGTTGTGATGTGGACAAAAAGTTTGTTTTTACTGGTTCCGCTATGTACCGTGGATTATCTGATACACTGTCGTTTATCCAATAGATTGCACAGGTGCCAACTTCTTCTGCTTTTTTCTTAATTAGTTTTGACATTTACAACAATATTCTAAGTTAACATACTCTTTTCAGACTTGAATTCAACTTTCTAATGTCTGATTAGCCTTTGAGCAACCTGAGTCCGATTTTTTTTAAGGTTTGGTGGTATAGGTACAGAAGACCACCTCGAAGTGTATCGTTAAATAAAGAAAATAATAAATCTAAATAAAGATTTAGATATTATTGGGATCCTAATCAGAATTTCATACGAATTAAATTAAGTCTCAATTAATTTATTAATAAAGTGTACTTAACGAACTGCTTTAATATTCACAGATGAAAGGAGTAGACATAATTCATATCAAGTTCTGGGTAAAGTTATTATTATGAGTTACACGGTAACGTATATTGTTTCAATTGTGCTCCTTGTTGATTTAGTTACAGTTACGTCATATCATTACCATAATAATATACTCCACTAACTGGTATAGCAACTTACTAGTTATGTCACAGTGTAATTATATATTCAGTATGCCGTTTAACATGAACGATCGCAACGAGAGAATTGTCTACGCTATCGGATCGTAACATTCGCTCAGAATCCTACAGATGCAAGCGTGTCGTAGCAACGAACGGAACGTGTGTTGTTGATTTCAAAATTCTGTTGGTGAGCAGTCTTATCGCTGTTACGTGCCGTGCCATGAGGCTGTTAGCATTTACTGTTTTGAAACAGCCGAGTCGGACTCCTGTGTTAACTTATACTGTGGTTATGTGCTCTTACTATGAGCTCCTTTTGTAGGACTGTTGATATGGAAATGAATTGAAAGTTTCAGCTGTGGAAGCAAGATAGCGCTTCTTTCTTGCACAATTGCAACATGCTTTGGTATTCCAGATAGTAGTAGATCCCTATGTTATATACCTACAATTCATGCCATATTAATGATACAAAGGTTAAATAAAAGTGTTTTAAAAGAAAGTCACAATGATTTTCCAGCAAAAAATCTGCCTACGTTTGAAAAAGTCGATTTAGGTGTAAATGCTTCAAAGGTCAAACGAAGGTATTTTTTTATTAGCTATAAAAACCGTAGAAACGTTTGCGTAAAATATTTCGATCTTATACAAACGTAGCGTTACGTTTAATCAAATTCGTAAAGTTTTGGTTCTTCAATTGAAGTTAGCAGTCACGGAATAGCAATGGAGAATTTTGAATTTAAAACAGAACTGCACACAGGATTTTCGTTTCGAAGAGCCATAATTAATGGTTCTTCGAAACTAATATTCTATTAGTAGATATGTATGAGAACAAAGTATTAATATTTTGATGAAAAACTAAATACAATGAGAAATCAATAAGTGTGTTACAATTTACAAAAAAAGTACTATTAAAACAAAAACAACTGTTTTACCTAAGTGTACCCAAAACACTGCTCGACGTATTTGTTTTTAAAATACCTTAGTTAGTCGTTAGTCAAATAACCAATTACATTTTTTTAACGACTCCCGCACTAAGGAATTTTATCCTTGTATCGCGTATTATATTAGGTTTTCACAGATAATTCACATGCAAAATGACACTTAGACTCAGAACCAGCATCTGTGGGTGGCACAAATACTACGCGGGGTCGAACCCGCAAAACGTCGCGCACCTTGGTAATTGGCGTGGTGTTCTACATACTACTCTGCTATCCGTGCAGTCAAAAGTTCAAAATTAATAACAACATGCAAGAGTAGAACGTAATAGAATTTAACACGAGTTAGTTAGTGTTGAAACATCACTTAGCGATGTCTTGTGCCTTATTACGTAACTTTGTAACACAAAATGTTGAGAGAAGCTATGAAACAAGACAAGGAACGTATGCAATATTTTTGCGACTGTCTTTTCGTAATATGACAGTTTTGCGTGCAATTTTTTTTTATTCTACTACTTTCACGCAACGCCATCTAGTCTCAAATTAAGCAAAGCTTGTATAATGAGTACTAGACAACTAGTAAACATACTTATTTATTTCTAAATACGTATTATAGATATGTAAATAACACCAAGACAGATTTTTTTTCAGAACGCCCTACCACAACAAACATTGATCCTAAAAGTAAAAAAAAAAATCTTTAACCTGCTCGGTATCGAAACCTATTCTAAAATTTGTCAAGTCTTTTCTTCCACTTAAATGATAGGCACATCACTGATTTCCCTATCACAAAAATCTTTATAAATGTGTCGCTATCACAATCTTAGACGTATCAAACTTTTTGTAATCCTTTTCGCCTGTTACGAGAAGATCTATTGAATCGTGGGTGGATCTCGACTGATTCCTTAAATCCGAATCTCGGTGCTCATCATTGAAGCATAAACTCTTGTCTAGTAAGAGTATCGTAAAGGTCCTTTTCCCTAAATCTATAAGGAAACATGTTAAGGTACAGGTACAAAAACGGGATTTTTTCGTGTGATACAGACACATATTTGAGGGTTTCAAAGGTTACAAATTTAATGTAATACATATTATTATCGTGTTTTAAGCTTAAATGATACTAGCTGTTGCCCGCGACTTTGTTACGAAAAAAGAATAGCGATGAAAATAGATAGTAGCCGATTCTCAGACCTACTGAGTGCATATAAAAAAAAATCAAGAGAATCGGTCCAGTCGTTTTGGAGGAGTACGTAACTAACATTGTGAATAGAGAATTAAAAAAGAAAAAAATAAATACCTATTGTTTATTTTGCACTGGGTGTCATGGCGTGGTCTGAATGGCAGGAATAGCAATCAGGTTTTAAATGATACCAACAAACAAATAAGAAACGAAGATTCACACGAGAGTCGTCCCAGGAGCTTTACAGTCATTTCTGATAGCCTTAAAACATACAAGCCGTCGTGTAACGATCTAAATTGGCTTTATTAACCTTTAAAAAGGTTAAGTGTGTCTCAGTCATGTTCGACGATGAGTGAAATAGTATTGGCTTTTAATTTAATTCAGAGACACGTGACCTTTTCATGTTCTTGTAAATACAAAACGTTCTAGTAATTTGGAGCTTTTGAGCTGAAGAAACATTAAATGAATTAAATGTGTGATCACTCATTATACCAGCCATGTTTCAATGTAATATCATCGCTTTTTTTAATAAGAGACGCTGTTAAGTGCAATGCCATGGTTCCAAGGTAAGGTACTTTAAGGCTTAGCTACAGGCCAGCAGGATGACCACGAAAATTTTACAAAATTAATAATGTCTCCACGGTTAAGTATTAGTCCTACAAATCATTGCTATTGATTGACTTACTTGGAACGCTCACACTGATAACTTCACTCTATGATTTAGCGTACAAAGTGCAATATCCCTTGACAGTCTCGTACACCGTGTTTGAAGTTAAACAAAGCGATGACCAGACAGTTGATTTTGTGAAACCCTTGACATGCGCTAGTCTGGGTGACCTGTAGTAATATTCTCAAGTGACTTGCGGGCAATGGTATCATCCCTGCACTGCGCCACTGACGTTTACATCAACCGTATCACAATTGTTTTGTTGTGGACTGGACCGTTCGTACGGTAAACAATTAGTTAGAGTTACTTAGGTATGTAAAGTCTCGTTAATAAAACAATTGGACCTGAGTTCTTACTTTGAATTTTTTTAGCAAATAAGCTCTCACTGTATCGGCGCACACAGGAGCGGTTCGGTGCTGCGACGTTGTTAAATCGCAGCGGCGTCGCTACCACCCCAGCAGCGTTGGACTCTGAGCGGTTGGAGCGATGGCACTCCGGTTGCTACGCATTCACCGCTCCCCGCCTCGTCTTGGTTGTTGCAAGTCCGTTGCGACGTCGCAACGGACAATTACAGATATGACACACAGCTATGTAAGACAAAACTGCGACACCACTCCGGCGTCGCTCCGTCACCGCAACGCAACATGTGCTCGTGCTTATAACATTTCATGTTTTTCTTTATTCAACTTCTTATCTTGAATAAAAATATGATACTAATCCGAATAAGGAAAACTCGTTTAATTATGCGCAAGCGTATAAGACACAAGTTTGGTTTGAGTCAATATTATAATTAGATTTCTACCTCCAAATTCGTTTTCTTTGACTTTTGACATTTTAACCCTATAAATAAATTACTAAAGAGGTTTACCTAAAAAAATGTCTTACCTACAACCCACAGAGGTATTGTCAAACCGTTTTACGTCCTACGCATAAGATTTGGATACTTATTCAATTACCTTTGCTTACCTTTACGCAATAACTTATCTAAGAATAAATTTTAAATAACTAAGAAGCTTTCAACAAGTAAAAACAATCCTAAAATTTGATAGGTAAATAAATATTTATATTAAGGAGTAATATGCCACATGCCACAAAGATTTTGAATATGAGCGCAACCATTTAAGGGGAGGTACAGATGTTTCTATCATTTTACGCAAAAACCACTAATTTTTTTTACGAAATTTGGCATGGGCATAAATTATGTCTTAGTATAACGCATATAGTATAACCGACGGGCGTGTATGAAGCGACTGATGAGTGTGGATGAAGCTAAAGTGGTATGCCAGGATCGTAGCAAATGGAAAGATGTGATCTCTGCCTACCCCCAAGGGAAAGAGGCGTGACGTTTATGTATGTATGTATGTATAACGCATACGTAATTTTAATATAGCACGTGGGTGAAGCTGTGGGCGACTGTTAATTGTCTTCATGTTTAGTGTAAGCTTCCGAATTTCCATTAAATTGCTGTATAGGAAACCTCGAAACAAATTTCGTTTGCGGCAAATCTAAGCGCTCCTATTTCCAGTATAGATTTAACACCTGCATAATCATATGTTAAAGGTAAACCTGTTTTGCGAATCAATTTGTGCTTGTTTTTCTGAATTCACTTAATATGCGAAAACAATATAATTTTTATTGAACTTAATTCAAAAAATCTCATCGAAACGTATTACTTACCTAAATATTTTACTTATATCGACCAGTGTATATTTTAATCGATTTCGGACTATTTTTTTTTTCAGTAATAAGTTATAAAGAATTTACTAACAAAGCAAAGACGTCAAAGCACAGACAGGTAACCACAGCAATAATTTGCAAAACACTAGTTTCAAGGTTACTAAGTCAATGAAAATTTGATTTCCCACTGCGATAAAAATGGCAATCAACAATACAGTTCGTGGTGATTTCAGCAATGTTTCCTGTCTGCAATGAAACCTATGAACATGCAACTGATGCTATCGTCACTCCTACCACCACCTTTAAAACCAGTACTGTTGCAGTGGTAGAATTGAGATGTCACTCTTTGTCGTGTATTGCTCTGTCTCGCTTCCACAACTGCGACCGTGCAACCATATATTGTGGTGGCAGGTTTCCGGGGTGGTTTAATGGTGTAACACGCCATGTACCTTGTAATGACTCATTACGTAAGAACTTCATTTATGGGTGTACTTCGAATGTAGTGTAAATATACATAATTATATTCCTAAACATTCCCACAACGCAGACACAGACTGGATGTCTCAAATTAAGTAAGGGTAACTTGTGTTATGAGTACAAGACAACTGATAAACATACTTATATATCTCTAAATACATAATATGTACATACTATAGACAAATTACACCCCGGCTCAGAACAAATGATCGTGCTCATCACACAAACATTTGCCCTGGGTGGGAATTGAACCCAAGACCTTCGGTATAGCAGTCAGGGTCACTAACCACTAAACCAACAGGCCCGTCAAAATATGTGTATGTTTTTCACCTTACAGGATTTAAAAAAAATATTAAGTTTCAATAGGCGTCACATAACTTAGTACATTCGGAATATTACTGATAATGAGGCTAGGTAAATGATATCTCGTATTCAAAGTTACAGAGACCTGAAAGATATTAATAAGACCGAAAAAATACTCAATAATATGATGACTATGAAAAATTATCTAAAAGTGAAAAGCAAAGTGAGCATACTTAAGCAAAAACTAAAAACGAACAAAAAACTATACTTTTTTAAAAAATGTTTAAAGCTCTAACAACTGTGAAAACAAAACAGCGCATTAAACCGTGCTTAGCAATATTATGCACACATTCAAAAGAGTCTTATTAAAGGGCCCAAGGCAAGTTTATAGGAATTCTTAAAAACCTAACCAAAGAAAATAAATACAAGTTATATTATTAATTGTCTGAACGAAAATGAAATGAAGACGAAACAACTTGATGTTTTCGCGGGTACTCAACATCTCACGGTTTATCTAACACTATTTATTTAGGTTCTAGATTCTCCATTATGCATTGGTAAATGACAATACTGTCTCAAGGTTTGTAGAAACAAGAGAAAACCAATTTGGAGATTCCAGGAAACTTCATCAACATACATGGCGAACTACGAACCTTTTTGCTTAGGCCCCAGAATATACCTAGTTCTATTTTTTTTAAACAGGTTTCTGTTTTTAATTTGTCAATATAATTTAGTCCTAATAATATAATATTCTTCAAAATTCACACATCGCCATCTAGTCTCATAAGTATAAGAGAGTAACTCTTAATGGTATAGGTATAAGTAATTTCCACACAGATTTCAAAAGTCAAGCTTTTGGCAACACAGATTTATAAAACAGTGAAAAAAAAATCGAAAATGGACTTTCGGAAAAATCGCTACCGTCAAAAATGATAGCAACCACTTTAGAAGTATAATTTTCAATCAACCTTGAATATACATATAGTTAGGTTTTAAATCAAATCAAAATTAAACAATCGTTTTGCTTTTAACACATCAATGCAATTTGCTTAAGCGCAGGCTTTGACTGTTTTATCAGACTATGAATCCACAATCGATAAAACTTATTGAATCGAGACTGGAAGCGAGAAGTCTTGGCACGTGGTTAAATAGATAGACGAAAGACTTCCGAGACAGATCCTTTCTTAGACTTATCTTGTAAGCCTCCAAATTTCGTAGACTTTTTATCTGTTTTATTAAAAAAAATAACAATACAAAGGTTTAATTCGACGCAACACATCACATATCAGGGAAAACAAAACACATTACAATCTACAAAGTTATTAAAAGCCGTATTTCAAACACAATATTGATTGTATCAAATGAATCAATTAATGCGAACGACAGTCGGAATGAGTTAAATGAAAATTGAAATGATCTGATTGATCGTATCTTTGAATCAGCCTCTGTTAATGTGAGAGATAACATTTTAAATGGAACAGGTTATTGCAGCGGAGTAAAGGTTAAAATAATAACTCGCGAATATTAACCTATTAGCATACAAGATTTGATTGCTTTATTTATGAAGATATGGTGGAAATGAATGAATGAAATACAAACAGAATATAACGCTTAAAGACAACGATGGCTGCATGTCCAGTACTAAAATTGTATATTAATTGTTATAGAAATGGCAAATGCCCTGCAACGCCAAAAATATATAGTTTTGTGTTTTTGACTTAATTATTTTTTAAGATAACATTGGTCCTACTAACATAATAAATGTGAAGTTTTGTGAGTTTGGGTATTTGTAACTCTCGCACATCAATCGACTGGGTCAATATTGATAAAATTTGGTATGGTATGGAGTTGACTCCCTGGATACCTCTCTGGACAGATAGGCTATTTTAACCGACTGCATTGGAATGCGTAATGTTTTTACAGCTATAACCCGCATTCGCAAGGCGACGGGGGCAACAGCTGTAGTAAGAAATAAACAAGCATTTTTCTTTATCAACATATCATGGACTGAACTTGAATTTGAAAACGTGAATTTCGTTGCTATCCGGAAAAATGATATATTTTTTATTGCATTGAATGATGGGATTAAGTATAAAAACAATCGACGATTTTGTTCCGTTCACAACCTACATAAAACAAAACATTTGTAAAATCTGTTCAGAACAAGGATGTTTTGATAGGACTAAAATCTGCTTTAAAACTTTATGGTTTGCAAAATATTTGTTTATAAATACAGTATATTCCAAAGCTTTCTTTTTAGAATTGATTGTTAATCATTAATATAAAAACGATTCAATTGGAAATCACTTGATCTACATTTTTTTATAAATATAATTTAGAATATTCTACGTTTAACATAAAATCTATACAAAGTCTTCTAGATTCTATTTTTAAAAGTTTTCAATTTTGTTAAATACTTATCTTGTTCAAACATTTTTTGTAATTAAGCTGAAATTAATTTAAATTAAGTATTATAATATTTTTATTTAATAAACGATTTCAAAATATTGTTAGATTATAACAATTTAATATCGAGCTAAATGTATTTGTTCCGGGCTTCGTTATTGAAAATATTAAATAAATTCAATTTTCCCTTTATAAGTCGATTGAAGCGTGGCAAATTTTACGAACTACGAATTATAAGTTTTTAATGGAATTTGGATAAGTCCTTTTATAAAACTGGATTAAACTAGTTACTCGTTTAGGGTCGAAATAAGTATGTTTTTTTTATATAAATCGATATTACAATGTGTGACAGAAACTATACTAAACAAAAAATATCAACATTTAAAACTGATCATATAGGTACTACTATAAAGTAAAATATTTTCTAAGCGTTAACAAATATATCATCATCTCTGTCAATGCCCAGAAATGTGCCCAGGAGACTGGCGGGATTACCATGTTTATGATATGGAACTCCCATCTTAGAATTCCGCCATCAGATATAACATAGGTTAAAATAGCTTTCATCAAAAATCTTTTGAAAGTCATCAAAGTAACACCATTTCGACAAAAAATCAGGTCGAATCACGCTTCAGAAATAATATCAAGGAAGCAGGAAATTGGAAACGCGTTATCAAGATAGACTTTAAAGCGAAAAAGTCAAATTGCAAACTCATTTATTTTGGACAATTTTTCGTACCCGTGCAAAATCGGGAGGTACAGAGAAAATTAAACTATCTGTAATTTTGGACTTCTTTTATTTTATTTTTATCTGTCTGGACACTTTTGGTACTTAAAGCAATCTTTTTAATCCTCAGTACTTTATCTAAATCTTTGAATCCTTGTAATTACTTGTAAGAGTCGAAAGGTTTTTTAATTGTCTAGACGTCAAACAAACTGAATTTATTACAAATCCTAGCTTAGGTTAAGGTTAGATGGGTGAGTAAAAAAATTTTGTATGCTCTACAAAATTTGTTATTGCTGCAACGACGTATAAACAAATTTAAGAGTAGTACTCATTAGAATTCTGAAATAAAAAAATACTATAGCTTAGCACCCAAAGACTCTTAGTTTGTTAATATTCGAGAAATCAGTAGACATTTCACTATTTTGTCAGTCTAATACGACTGACCGAAGCGATTCTCCAGTTATTGTCACATTATGCAAATTGAAAACCGTCCTCTTCGCCTTTGAGCTGCCAAATATTCAACACAGTAACACAATTTGTGATTATTTGATTTGGACCTAGAACAGAGCCTTGTTCGAATCCAGATATTCTAATATTTTAAAATGAAGCTCGCACAATTATGATAATGAAAAAAGCAATTGTCTTGAACTCATTTGAATAAAGTCAACGGACATTTCTTTGTGAAAGCCGAAATCCAATAACCGTTGGATTATTCGGTGTTCATTCGTCAAGGTATGCTAGTTGTAATATCTCTTTATTCAAACTTCTTAGTATTCATGAACTAAAAGCTTGGGGTCTATAGAAATTGGAATCGATATGGTGTTAAGCCCGTTCTAATTGGAAAGATTCCACAAAGCCCATTGAGCTGACGTCCTAGCCAGGTGTAAAAGGCTTAAGTAATGAGATTACAGTGCTATGAAGATTGTTATTAAATCAGAATTAGGCAGTTCGCCTACGACTTGTAATAAGTTTATTTTCTCAGTAATAACCAAAAACTTTTTCCTTTGAATTGGTATACAGTTTATTTTCTGAGTAAAATCCCAAAAGTTTTGGGTTTCGTAGAAAAAATTAGTTACATAAAATCAATGCCTACAGTAATTTCATCACCGAGCATGAGCTATAAAAGGGTCATTCGTAAAGATGAGTTTATTTTTTAAAGGTTATAATAATGTTTAGTTTATAGCAGGTAAAAAATAGGATAGTATCGTTATAAGCTATCATATTTAAAAGCCTGACATAGAAGAAAGTATTTACTAAGCCTGACCCAAATTTTAAAGTAATATTGAATATCGTGACGGCTATTGTGTTTCCATTCAATTTCCCTCACCTCAATACAAACACTGAAGCTAAAACAAACAAAAATCGAGACGCCTTACCATTGTGTACCAAACTAAGTGCACTCAATGCCAAAGATTACATTTAACTGACAGAACTCCCAATGTTGGCAATATGTCAAAATCCATCGCCCCATTAGCGCACAATGGGAACGCGCCAGAAAGAACTCTATCAATGGACATTGAAGAGTGACCAATATTGGCACAAACCCCATAAAAGCAACCAAATGAGAAAACTCAGGTAGATTGGCAATCAATTTATTATGAAGGCGTCGTAGCGATTAACGAAATTGAAGCTGTTAATGGAAACAGTTGTTATTACTCAGACCGAGTGGGAGTTACAGGTAACCAAGTTAAAGAAAACAAACCAGAGTCAAGTACGAAGAAATGGACGGTGCCAAATCACGGCTCCGTAAAGGTTACCCTTTCACACGCCCAATGAAATAAGTTTAATTCAATTTTATTATCCAGATATTCGTTTTTATGTTTTTGATTAAGTATGCACTATGAAGCAGAGTTAGACATTTAATCTGTGTCTGCTAGTGAGTAATTAATGATTTACTAGTTTGAAAAAAATTGAATCAGTTTATTTAACTAAATAAAAAACCCCAGTTTGTTTAAATTTTGAAAAGATTTCAGCTCATTTTTCGATTTTGAGCAAAAACGGTCGTAGTTACACAATAACTTTAAGTCTATACGCTTTCGCTTCTGTTTTGTAGCAAAAGTCTTATTATACGTGCTGATAATGGCCAGATATAAAGTGCAGACGTAATGTTTTACTTCCGCCCGATTGCGTAGAATATGAAGACAGAAAATAAGACAAAAATATTTGTGAGACAATATCCTAGGTTCAGGAAATAGAGAAAGAAATTGTCAGTTATGGTGCAAGTAATAAATGAGGATAGATAAATGTGACATAACAAAAAGGCTAATGAACAGTAGATAAAATAAACATGTTATTAGGCACAGGGATACCAAAAAACCGGTCAAGTGCGAGACTGATTCACGACACTGAGGGTTCCGTACATAAAAGCTAAAGAAAAGCAAATCTGCGTATATTTTTTTTATATATGATGTAACTTAACTATATTTCAGTATCTGTGTGAGTACACAACGTTGTTTTGTACCAAATTTTAAAATTTTAAGTTCACGAGAACTACCGTAAAGATTTTGATTCCCTTGTAATTACACTTTTTTTACTTTTGATTCTTTTGATCGCGAAGACTCAAAAGTTAGATTTATTCACAGCTAGCGAACAGTAGACCCGAATCTCTGATATAAATTCCAAACGGTCAGCTTTATGCATTTCTAAGAAAAAGTATCTTGACAGACTGACCAATGGATGGACAACAAAGTGATCCTAATTCCTTTAAGGGTTCCGAATTTTTCCTATTGAGGTACGAAACCATAAAAGGAGCAGATGGAATATGAAATGAATTTTAGATTAAAGCGAAGGGATAAATAGAAGAAAACTAAACATTGCGCTGAATTTAAATTGTAATTAGAAACCAGGCAGGGAGAAAAAGAATGAAACTAAAGCGAATGCCAATAGTTTCACTAAACAATTTACGGTAAAAGCAAAATAATCCAAATCGCACAATATAGGTGTCACATCAGAAGCTTAAACTTTGGCGAAACTAAATCAATTAAGTCTAAGTTGGATTTGGAATGTACATCGAAATTAATTTAGTTTGAGTGTTCTATTATTAGGAATTCGTCAAAGGTATTTTGTCTAAAAGTATTGTAACGATTTGCCTGCAGCTTTATGCTTTTCAATATTTACACGTGTAAATGCAAATATTGTGATTTAAAAAAATGATTAAATTCAACTGTTCAAAATAGTTTTTCATATTTTACTCTTAAATAAGATTTATATTTTGGTGGTAGTTAGAAGTACGGTAAAGCAATTAGACTACATTTTTTTAAGTTACATATTCATTAAGAGTACTGCCATATAATTCAATCAAAGTACTTTAGAAAGTATTGAAATTGGCATCAATTGACCCAATCTGGCCAATCTGACCTCATGCAGAAATTTAATCACCAGTACTTGCACAAAGCGCTTCCTTCAGTTCAAAACATTATATCATCGTAAAAGATCTATGTAGTTCGGTAGATTTTAACTTCTGTTGTCAACCAAACTCTATGAATATACCAATATAATTTGTATTTGACAGCCAAGTCTCTGTAATCTATTTGTCCATAATTGTCCCCTTCAGACATGACAAGGTCGGAGTAAGTTGGATTATTGTTTGTAGGTTGGCAACAGTGCAATTTAAATTTGTTGACACTATTGTCAGGCTGTCAAGTTTCTTTCCTTTCCAATTGATAAGATTTAGTTTTTGCCTTAACTGGTAATAAAAAAGAGATGAAATCAAATTCTGAAGTATACGATTGATATGTTAACTGTTTATTAATGCGTATTTATCGGGAAAGCCTGAATAGTTTCTTACCCAACCGGAGTTCTTAATCATGAGCTGTCGCGGTGGGGTCACGAGTCGAACACACATACTTATTGAAATCATTGTTTCGTGATATATACAGCCTTATTTCTACACTGGGATTATTGGCAAGAGCCGATAACTACTTCATATTCATATTCATATATTTATTTGCATTCCATAATGTTACAATAGGTGTTAAAGAGGCTTAAAGCTAGGTACAATTAGGTGCTTCACAACTGAATAATAATTTTACGTTTTGTAGCTATCTGTACCTAATGGATCGAGATTCATTGAATACAAACAGCTGTGAGTTAATGTATGTATTGTACGTCGATGATAAGATGATGTCTTTAATAAAATATACCTTATATAAAGTACATAATTAAGTCTCACAATGACTCAAAATAAAGTTATTAAAATTCTGACAGTGCAAGTTCAGACTTTACAATTTTCAAATTCTGTTCAACACATTTTGTTCTGTTTAATTTATTCAAAATGCTTATGAACTACGAGTTTAAACCGCAACAAGTTATTTTTAAACGAGACATTCGTTAAACTTTGAACCTTTAATGTGAAATATTAAAGCAAAGTCTCCTATCTACGTATTGTTGATTCAACCGTCTCATAAACATAATATAAACACAATTCTCACGACCCAAGCGCTCAGATATAAAATATTACGAGCAAAATAATAATTATTTTTATATCTACTTTACTTTTCGACCGTAAATCGAGTTGTTACTTTTAAGATCTATAAGCAGTTATTGCTATTAAAATGTGAGTGTGTAGGCAGATATGTCAGCCTTTTAGTTAGAAGCCTTTGTTGTAACATGACTTTACGTCCTAAATTGTAGTCTTAAAATGTTGTCTTCTTTATAAAAGCCAGAGAAGTGATTATGGAGACAGATAGCAGTCTCTTTTACAAAAAGGATATAACAAATAAAGCGTCCTTAGTCACGTGCCTTAAGAATTTGATATTTTGTTTAGGATTGTTAGGTGTCATAGTACATAAAACACGTAAATTCATTTTCAGAGCACTGTTATAATAATTTAAACTTACTGGGGTATTTCCACTTTCCCAGAAGATATGTTTTGTAACTATGTCATCATTATCATCATTAGCCCTGGATAACTCAATACTGGGCCTCCTTTTGTTTATGCCATTCTCCTCTGTCTCTCTCTTGCCCTTAGCATCCATCCTACTCCTGCTATTTTTATTTTTATTTCGACGACAAATACCTAAACAACAGCTATACATCGTTATTCTTTTTTTTGACTAAAAAGTAGCACAACTCTTGGTCCGTGGGAGTAATAAAGAAATCCAAATCAGAAAAAACCTTATTAGCAATCTAAATCATTTTTTTACTCGTACGCCTACATCAAAACTGGAATTCCAGATATTTCCAGCCAATGCCAAGAGGCAAGTGCACGTGAACACGCAAACTTTTTGGACAGACGCCAAGTCCAGTACTAAGTTCATGCTAACTTTGTTTCTCTTGCATAAAGTGGTTTTTCTATATCTAAAGGTGCTACGACACTTGGTATTCATTTATGCAAAGATATGATTGAATATTGACTGTACATTCTTAAGAATTAAATAGATTGAACTTGGCGCTTTTAGAGTCGATGACAATTCAATTTAAGCAGTCTCATATGGTCACGATTTAATTTTTAGCGATATTTATAAAAGAAATGTAATTGATATGCTTGTAATAGATATTTATAATTTATAACCTCATAGCCAAATTATTGGCTGTAGATATTACACGTATAAAAGAACAAAGAGGATATAATAGTAACTAGCATTGGCAGAGTCAATAACAGGGCAGTGATACGTCCACACTCCACGCCTCCGGTCAGAATAATTTATACCAAAAGATTAGGGGATGTTTACCCCAACATGTGTACTGTTAAAAAACTCAAAGTATTGTATAAAGAATTGTGTAAAGAAAAGAGTAAAATCATCAAAATTTGCAATTTAATCGCAACAAAAAATTCTAGAGTTGTGAGAAACCATCTTTATTCATACCTTTTACCGGTGTTTGCACAATATTCATTTTCAACGTCTTTTCGTTTAAGTTTTAATATCTGTTTGTGTATCGTGTGGGAATACAATTAGGTTTATTCACTTATGTTTCAGTTTTTAATAAAGAATTGTAAATGAAAGTGAAAATTGTTTTTCTTTTTTGCTAAGTTTAAATTTGCTTGTAGAAAAATACAATAAGCTTTGTACAGAACGGATATTACGAAAAACATTGTTATTGGGATTAAAAACTTGCAATATATTCACGAGGTAAATTAAAAAGTTTTTGTAATGGAAAAAAGTTTAAAATAATAAATGCAAAACAAAATTGACTTTAGTTATTGAGGGATCCATCAAAACTATATGAAACAAAGGCAAATTGCAATAAGCTAGTACCTATTTAATTATTAATCTTGCAATAAAACAGTTTGTTCTGTTTTGTGAGGCATTATCTTAGCTCATTAGCTTACCTTAATAATTATGTAGTTCAAATTTTGACACAAAATTTTTTGTTCGACTCTTCCGCGGTCTCATTTTAACGACTGTTGTGGTCCGATATCATGATAGGCCTGTCGCATTGTTACAGTTGCCTCATAATACACATCTGTATTGTAGGTAGCTTAGAGCTGGATTATACGCGCTTTTCGTATGCTAATGTATTTTGAATTGTATGGAACCTGCCTACATTTCTCACAGATTATGAACAAAATTTATGTTGGCCAGTCTGCATTTTGAGTTACTATTTTGGACTCAGATTAAAATGTATTTTAGCATACTAAATCGAGTCTAGGCCGTCTAATTTTAGTCGTTTACCTTTTAATACTTAGGTATACCATAATTTTTTTCGAAAATTCTTGAACTCAAAAGATTACTTCTGCGAATTGATTTTTCAAATTTCGTTGGGTTCGATTTCCACCCTTACCGGATTTAACTAAACACCCTATTTACATGGAACGACAGTCATACCAAACATTTTGCTCACAACAAAGCCCACAGCAAAATATTTACACTCAAACTGACAAGACGTCACAACATTCGCTACAAGGAAAAATCCCGATACAAAAATGTTGTAAAGGAAATAGTTTTTCGGTTCCCCGTTATTTGGCCTTTGGCCTGTCGTCCCAAACCTTTGGAACTATTTAACAGTTATATTTGGGGTCAGCGCTGAAATACTTAGGCCTCCATTATCATAAAAAACGTAATAAATTGGGAGCGAAACGCACAATTTCGTGGGTTGTGCTTATTTCGGAATGTGATCGACAGACAAGAGGCAGTAGTTTTAGTCATGATAAAGTAATTTAATATAACTTATTTAATAAAGCTACATTTTAATATTAGTGTACACATCAAATTAAAATGGTATAACAAACAATTTTTTCAAAATTTAATCATAGAACAATATATTTAAGGTTTTTGTTTATCCTATAAACCTAGAACCTTTATGACGAAGAGGAGAAAAAATTTATATTCATGCGAAATTTTCCTCTAATAATAACATCATCATCATCAACATTAAGCTTCCCACAAAAAGTATAGTGGAATAAACTTCTAACTATTGAAATAAGTGGAACTTCTAACAATAGCTTCCATTAAGTCTCATATATCACAACAACGAGGTAATCTCGACGGCAACTCGCGGGCCGGTGTTAATTTAGATTCACCCAATGCATAATGTATAGAGGATACTGATAAAGTACGTATGGGAGGAAACGATAAATAAAAGGGGTGAAACGTAATGGCAAAAATATCACACTGTAATTTCCCCTTAGTTTTTTAACTTTTGTTAGTATCAACTTGATTTCTTGGCTCGTTCAGGCATGGTATTTTGTGGAGAAGATATTAGATGGATTAAATCTCTCCATTTGTTACAAATAAAAAAAGGTCTGGTTCCTAGAGCATTGACCTATGGAGGGACTAAGGAGGATTCGTTTGGTGCAGGTTCAAGATTTAATTAAATGATTGTCCAGATTCAAGATCCAATGTTACCTAGATGTGACTTTTTCCAGAGTTATAATATGTACTTTTTCAATTATTCTTAGACTCTACCGACAAACTGTGAAGGAAAAAATCGTGAGAAAATTTTCAAATATTGAAATTTTAAATCGCCAATCCGCAGTGAGCTAGCGTGGTGATCAATGATCAAACCTTCCCTATATGGGAAGAAACTTGTGCCTATTAGTGCAACGATATACGTTCCACTGCTGGGCAAAGGTTTATACCTATGGCTGGCTACCTACAGGCTGGTTATGACCTATGATGAATATGTACCTATTCTCGTAGCGCCTAAATCGGTGTACAAGCTAAGTTGGAGTCGGCTTTCAATCATTGAAATTAACCTCCCTTCCGTATCTATATGGAGCCTATTTCCAAAGTTCAGTAAAACGACCCAGTAATACTGTATGTGTGTCCAACGTGACACAAACATATGCAATTTGATTAGGCCACTGTTAATAGGTTTTTTCAACCTTTAAATGTCATTCCGTGTGTCGATCATCAAACATATTTATTTGGTGACCCAGTTTGTACCGGGAATAGGCAATTGGGCATTTGGCCTTTTCATGAAATGGGGTCTACTGGACGCATATAATATAAAGGTCTACTAAAAATTTCAAACTTATAAAACCATTTGTTTGGTGGTTGAATTTTTTGGGTGTCTCAAAAGTATTTTTAACTAACTTTTGATGTTGATTTTACTGTCGTTCCATTATAAATAAAATGTTCAAATTTTTCAGATGAAAACTGGTAATTTTTCTCTCCAACGAATTGAGAGGTATAAAAATTTAAAGTAAAACCTTTTAAATTATCAATTAATAACAATAAATGGTTTCAAAGTTTGGCTTTTTAAATAGCATCAGTTCGATCAATCTTAGTAAAATTAGCTTCACACATTATCGCTAAGAGTTTCTTGAACAAAATTGTAGTAACATTTCATAAAAGTAGTCATAACTTGTAAATACTTGACTTGTATTTCAAACTTCCACAGCAAGACCGAAAATAAAATGTGACTCGAACCCAATTCCATTTTGTGTAGGAAATGACACTCCGTATCCGATATTAACAATAGATATTTGAAGTGGAAAACTAGTTCGAACTCTTTCTACTTACTACCTCTTAAAGTTTGACTATTCTGAGGAAGAGACCACGCTATATCGTGTAGAGCGCCGTCTCTTTTCCACAACGGTGTTGGTTCTACTGAAAGATATCGTGGTAGGTTTTGTAGAGTGGGCGATATTTCTGTCTATTCCATTTTATTGTTGGCAACTATTGAATTCAATTTGGAGAGTGTGTTTGGACCACATACGAGTAGTTCTGCACGATTTAAAGTTAAATTTGAATGCGTTTTCGTGTTGCGAAACTGTTTTTCGTATATTTTGATTTATTAGTTTCATACGCAGTAGAAAGGTACATAATAATATGGGTATCAAACACTTAATGACTAATATTTCTTTTCTGAACTTCTAAAATACATTCACGAACATTCTTTTTTCAACCATTCCTATAAAAACTGATGAAATAACAAAATTATATCAAAAAGCTTGCGATTTCTATCAGGGTACAGTATTTTTGTTGGAATAAGATACAATATCTTGGTAGCAGATGGCTGTACCCTTCAATCCGAAATTCGAAGACCTACTGCTACCGATAAAATTAATATTATCGCATGTGTGAAAGCGGGACAGAGCACTACACGGTATAGAGCAGTGTCTCTCTTCCACACCCGTGATGCTTTAAGAGGAGAAAGTAGGAATGTTCTTGTACAGAAAGACTCGTAAAAATAAATGAATATCGTAACAATTATGTTAATGTCTGTCCTGTCTGTTATTACATAAGGCTACTTAGAAATATGAATTGGCAAGTCTGCTTTTTGTAGCTATCCCAAGGTAATTGGTAAATCTAACTACGTTGTGTCGCGTCTTACTTGTTCTTTATTTTAATTTTGATTGCGTTTTATACAGTTTTAATTTATTTTTATCTCAAATTATCTTATTTTATAAATCATTTTGGTAAAGTTTTTATCACGCATTCCTTATGTGTCAAAAAACACTTTTTTATTTTATGGACAACAATATTCCTAACATAAACTTAAAATATTTATGCAAAAGTATCAAGTGCCTCTTTTAATAACTATACGTGGTATAGCCAGTATGTTAAAATACCTATCTCAAAATCATACGTACTTGCTCTTCCTGGAATTTGCTTAATTACGTGTAAAGTTTAAAAGTTCTTTGCTCTCAGGAAGTGCTTAAAGCTTCAGAACTTGCGGTTCACTGATATACCGTGGACGCCTACCACTAACTCTTAATGTGAGAAGGATGCAGTTGTGGAAGCGAGACAGCACTACACGGCGTAGAGCGGCGTCACTCTTCTACTATTGCAATAATCTTTAAGAGGTCGTGGTAAGCCCCCAGACGCCTATTACTCCCCGCACCGCAACTTAATTGAAATTCGAACTCAATTTTTGGTCGAAACTCAATTTAAATTTTAACAAGTTTTTAAAGTTTCAAGATTATATACTTGTGTTGATGTTTATGTGTTCGTCAAGTGGACTGAAGGGAAATGTTGATAAATGGTTAGAGTTGGAAAATTGGGGAAAAAGTGTTTTCTTCTGCGAAGAGAATAATTATGAGCGGAAAATCTGTAAATGATAAAATGGTCATGATAACTAAAATATTTGGAAAAAAAATCGCCCTTTAAAAGACATTTACATGACAGAAAACGAATTTATAACTATTAATAAAAAAGTATAAACAAAAGATGTTGTGGGTATCATTCAGAAGTGTTCGCGATACTCAACGGCGACAATTTATTGGCTCTCCAAAGTACTTGTAAGTCTGAAACAAAGAAACAACGATTTATTGCATTCTCTAAGAAATTCACAGATACACTTCGAATAGAGTTAGAGAAATGCGATTTAAATTGAGAAAGGTTTCTTTATCGCCCTTTTAAATATTCCATACCAGTTTTATTTCTGTATAAAGAAATGTGTGGAAAACTTTTTAAAGGAAATACATGAAAGAGGTTTTATGATGTCTTTTTTTACGTTGTAAATTGAAAATGGTTTTACGCATTTATCTGAAGCAAAATGCGGGCAGTGAAATACGTGCTATTATTGCTTTTAGAATAACTTCTTGTATTTTAATTAGTTCACTTATCAATTTGACCGTCAATTTTTGTACAAATCTGAAAAACCCTATACTTATTTTTTTATATCACCTTTTATGTCTTTCATATTTTAACAAACTGTGACATTATTATAGTTGACACAGATGAAAAACAAAAATGAACTGAATACACAAAAAATATTGCTCTACCACACAAAATAGAGCAATTTTCATAAAGACAAGCTATTTATCCACACTCTATTACGGAGTAATGTCGCAGATGTTCCGAATGACTTGGTACGT
This sequence comes from Chrysodeixis includens, assembly GCA_941860345.1. NCBI lineage: Eukaryota > Metazoa > Arthropoda > Insecta > Lepidoptera > Noctuidae > Chrysodeixis > Chrysodeixis includens. The sequence goes on along the minus strand of OW796107.1, from coordinate 11,698,520 downwards.
TGCATTTATGTAGAACCAAGAACTGGGGATTTACCACTATATCTTAAAGTAAAACTGTTGCTTTTGAGGAAGCAAGACAAAGCACTACACGATGAGGAACGCCAATTCTTTTAACGACTGCAACATTTTTATAACTAGGATAATTATATCACTTTTACATGTCCATACATATATTTAGAGCTCGCTGAATTCAACATTTCCTAATTCCTAGAAGAAATGTCAAAACAAAGTCACTGACTATTTTAAAGTCCAGACAATTGTTGTTAAACGAGTGTAAGCGTATTAACAAATGCAGAGTATTTACTGGACTGGCCTTTTAAGGAAAGCTCCAAATCGATCTGTTACTACAAATTTATTTATACTTAGTGGAAAAGGCTATGAAGCCGAGAGAAAATAGAATAAAAATGGTCGAAAAAATAAACGTTCTTAGTGTGAACGAAAAACTTCTAATATGTGCATTGTTAACGGCACAGTACCACAGATTCAACGCTTTATACTTTGTACTACACTAGACTTACAATCTTTACACCAAAGTGTAGTGTTTGAACGAGAGTGTCTGTTTCTGGGACTGAAGAGTCTTAAAATCGTGTGCAATAACGACACTAAGATAAGTGATGTTCTTAAATGTATATAGGGGAACCTCGAAAATCCGACAAACTTTTTACCAGACAGTCGAATTTGTCGGATTATAGAGTACGGCCTAAAACTCCCTGTAGTCCGAAAAAATACCCTATGGTCCGACATTTTACATTACAGTATAGTAGAGACACATACAAGTTGCAACCTTGTCCAATCATCCATTATCTGCATTAGTGATGATGTACCAAACTTTGAACAGCGTTAGGCATGTCGGATTACAGAGGCGCGCGCTGTTCAAATAGGGAAATTACCGGGTGTCCACTGTATTTGTCTCTACATTCCATTTGACGATGCAACAACATTGGAAATTGCCGTGAGGAAGCCAACACACCTGTTCAAGGGTGTGTGAAAACTCTGACACCACTGCGTTATAAGCCAGTCATACAAAAAGAAGATGCTTTACAATGACAAAGACTGCATGTATATAAAGATATAGTTAGTTAGTATTTCCTTTTTATTATGCGTCGTTCTTTACATCACTACGATACTGAACTAGTCGTTCGATAAATATGATATCTAAAATGTAATCAATCATCGAAAATCAACAAAATAACCGAAACATTTATTCCTAACACTTCGACAGACAGTTTAGCCAAAATCAATTCAATTCCTGGATTTCAGTCTAGGTTCAGACTTCAGACAAAGTTGTACAATGGGTGGAAATCGGCTTTCTAGAATAGGCGATTGTCGTTTGTCGAGTTTGAGAAATATTTATTTATTGTTATTTACTTTATCTTTAAATTACTATCACTTTTAAATGACATAAAGATTTTGTGCCTACATTTCGAAACATTCATTTGTATTTATCTTGCCTGTGCCCTCTTAATGACATAACCACTAACCGATCTCAAATAGAACTCTTGAAGTAAGCCTCATTTCACCGTGCAGTTAGTTAGTAGGTGCGGAGTGGTTAAGAGGGAGTCCAGAGAGCCTACTATCACCTTCTAAAACAATATTGTTTTAAGAGTTTTTTTTTATTTGTTATTGATTTATAAAGAAGCAAAACAAACCTTCTTTAAGTCATATTATTGCAGTGTTGGGAGCATAACAGCCTAAACACGTTATAAAGCGGCATCTCTCTTTTACAGAGACAATAATCATTACAGTAGGCCGTCAGGTATCATACAACAATTATCTTTTCAAGTAATAATTTTCTATGGTACTCCCGAAACCGGATTATTCTAGAATTCCGGGATGAATTTAACGAACACCGCGAGGACTGTTTGAGGTGGTCTTTGCCCAGTAGTGCGACACTACAGGCTAGGAAAAAAAATCCCGAAACTACCAAAAATGATAATTGTAAAAGTTTTCACAAGAAATAAATCAATCATCTTAGCATTATCAAAATTTTACACTACATTTCTTACAAGATTTATGTAAAACAGTACAATTAATAGCTCTATGAATAATACAATAAGCACAATAAGGCTGATGACAGCCATAAATAGACCTGTATGAGATATTTACAGGAAACGAGCCTATACGATAGTGTGTACTAGGGACGTGTGTACACAGAGACACAGAGACAGGTGACAAATACAGGCAATTGACCAAAATATCAAGATAGCTGGCATAGAAGGGTTTTTTGGTACGTGAATAGGTAACAGCCTGAGGTAATGTCTCTGTCCATATTCTTATGTTAGAGAAGGATAAAATATATGTTTTTCTACAGACCGGAACGTTAAAGAAAAGTGAGTGTCATTTGTCACGTTGTCTGAATCAACTGCTATAAGGAAGCTTTAGGGTTGTTGATTATGTAAGGCATTGGTGGATTTTTATTCAAATATGTCTGATATTTTTTTTTGGTATATTAACTTCAACTTTTACTTCCAGTGCTTAACCACGAAAATTGTATCAATTAACTTTAAATGTTCCCTGAAAATACCCTACCTAGGGGTACACCTATTTGTTATAGTAAAAATGTTGCAGTTGTGAAAGAGAGACGCTGCTCTACGTTGCGTAGCGCGCTATCTCGTTTTCGCAACTACAAATCTTACTTCTGCAGGTAGTAGTACAAATCGTGGTAGGAGTATTTCTATGAATTATCATCTCGACATGCAATTATTCAAAGATCTTTAGCTAGTGTGTAGCCTAATGAACCGAATCAACCACCAATCAAATTGATTATACTCTTGACTTGATTATAATTGGATTGTAGCTATAATTACTTAGACTCAATTATCTAGCTAATATTTTGGTAATAACCGGGTATAGTCAATCTATTTTAAGCTGTTGATAAGTCATGGTGTTTTAGCTCCTAGATTAAGGGTGAAAATATCGGTAGTCAGGTTAATTATCTTTCATTTAATAATAATGCATCCACACAGCTTGTCTACACTGCTGATGGATTAACCGTTAAGTCACCACAGAAGGCGTTTGCTATCGTGTTTACTGTCTGTTGATTATGTATTACATTCACCTTAAAAATCTCTAAATGTTCTTAGCTCAATTGAATCATTTGATGCTCTCTAGAGTCTAGTCCATTCCATCTCAGACCAAGTTACAGAATATTTTTTTTTACAACACAAGCTCCAACAAAACTAATCTTTAAAATACACAAATAAACATCAAAAAATCTCTATTTTTTTCTCGTCCACATAAACGTTAACAATATTAAGAGTTCATTTTACGACGTCTTAACTTCTGCGTTATCAGATTACAGCATCATTAATTTGTCTTTTAATTTTAATACTCATAATTTTAATTAAACCTCAATTTTCTCTTCAAGTGAGCTTCAAAGATTTTATTTAAGGAACCATAAAGTTATAATTATTGATAATTTAAATGTTGAATTTACTTTTAATCTTGTTTCATGGCTCTCTCGTTTGCCGGTCATTAAGGACGGTGAAGGTTGGCTTTGTAATTGGATTATCTTCTGTTCTGTATGTTTTAAAGCTTTATTTCTTATATACACCGTGTAACATAAATAACGCACATCCTGAAACTACTTTGTTCAGAATCGATAACAGAATCCATTTCATTAATAAAAATAAATATTTTTTTTTACCAAAAAATTATTTAGAAATAATTAAATTGTAGACACTATTTTCATAAAGCACTCGAAGTAAACGAAAATGAGCCTTAAGTCGATGCAATAAGGCTTTAGCAATTCACAGCGGTTCACACTTTCAAACACACGCGTTTTGCCAATTATTTGTACAAATTATTCTGACAATATGTAATAAAAACAAATATCTAAGAAAATAATAAAAATGTTTCAATACATTAATTGTGGATAAAAAAGGATATTCTTTTTAGGGTGTCTGTGGATGTGCGTTATTTCCGTTACATGTTGTATATGTTCGTTAGTCTAATGGCTTTAAATTAAAATAATGGTTTATTACGAATGTATTTACCTTTGACAGTCATAAAGTTATCATATCACAATCTTATCATGATTTACTGTGTCATACATTAAAATGGATTGTAGAGTTTAACAGTTTTTAAGCAGTCACTTTATATAGAATACAGTATTGTGCTAAATGCAGCAAGACTGAAATCAGTCCCCAACATAGTGCGGGAATTTTACTCTAATAATTACAGTTGATTTATTTAATAAAATCGGACGAACGTACACTTCACTTATTGAACCAAACCCAATTGCATTAACTTACCCCAGTAAACAGAGCACAGCTGCATTCACAAACAAAACAAATAATAAAATCAACTTACGTGTACAATTGCTAATGAGAATCAAGAGATACAACCATCAACCTTATCCCAAAACACTAAGGTTCACATTCGTATTCCACAATCGTTTCGTACAAATCACTATTTTGATGTTGCGAATTTGTACTACGATAAATTAATAAATGACTATCCGAAACAACAAATCGAGAGCCCACTTTCTGTTTGTTAAATTGTCTGAAATTAAAAGCCCTAGAGTTATTCTGCGTTGAAAACTACAGCCTTTATTAAATTAGTTCGGTTACATGTACCGTTAGCAACAAAAACAATTCAGTAAACTATAATTACTGTGATAGTAAAACGAAATAGATTTGACAGTATAATAAAATCATTGAAAACACCTTCTACATTAATATTTTAACAAGATTAACATCACTAATTATTTTTTTGTAAACTTGATTTATTCAAATGTTTTTGCTGACCGTACAGTTTGTGATATATGTAATACGTATGTACCTATCTCTTCACAAATGCTCGGGAAACTTTTAATGAATGAGTGGCTCAGTGAAAACAGTGCTTGAGTGCACGTGTGCCTCTACACCTACGTTAGTACGTGATATTGCTAACGGAGTATGACGTAACATATAGTATAGGAGCCCCTACCATCGCTTATACATTTGTAGTATTACATAGCATAAAACCAAGTCTCTTCTCGCTGCCTGTCTGTATGTCTGTGTCTTGCTATGTGTATTCTTAGACACAACTAGAGTCAGTAACGGTTTGAAAGTGCCTACTCGAAATAAGAATTTTGATTTTTAGATCTTTAAAATTACACAATAGGTTTTGATGCGATTTTTTTTACAGTGTAGAGTTTATTTGGGTTTGATAGTAAAATATCATTCTTACGGATGTAGAAACGAAATGACGCGCTACAAAGAGTAGAGCTGAGTCTCTCTCGAACGCCCACAATAATTTTATATTTCAGATCATAGTACGCCCACAAATAGATTTGAAGACTTGATGTAGAGATCGGCGTATATTATTATAACGTAATATCTAGTATAGGGAGAGTATGGTATTGATAGATGTATAGATAAAATACAGGGTAGTAAAGTAACAGAGATTATTTTTAAAAAGGAATCGATAGATGCGATTGCGGTATCAAAGTCAAGTAGCGAACTTCAATCTGAAATGACGGTACCATGCGTTTTGACTCGATTAAGCTGTAGTAAATGTGAATCGATTTGGCTAGTGTTCAGTTATAGTCGATTTGATATGAGTTTTACTGACATCGTAAACTTTTATAATCACATCGCGAATGTCTTATTCGCGATGTGATTAGAAAAAGATTAAAAAAATTTAGACATCAGAAGTTTCATATGTCAAAAAAAACATGTTAATATTTCAGACGACAGTTTTCCAAACTCTACATTTAGATAGAGCGAGTTAGTTAGGCCGTTATATTCGTCCTTGACTTCAAAATGTGCATGTATCGGGACGAAAGTTGACCCGCGAGTGTCCCAAGTGGGACATTAAACACCGTTTGTATGTCGTCGGCCTATAAATCCTGAACTGGATTCAACTTCGGGTAACTCTCAATACGCTTTTTACGAAAGTTTGGTAGGAAAAAAGTTTTTAAATTTTATTTATTACCTCTTATTTTTTTCTTAAAATAGACATTCTGTGTAGTAATGCTATAAAACATCTTTATTTAGGGCAGGATAGTTTAATGCGTCTGTCATTGAGTACGAAAGTGTGAAATAAATTAATAGACCAGCAATATTTAAAATAATTATACCAGCCTGTAAACGCCCTGATAGCACAGGCCTTTTTTCTACTTTTAAAATATATAACTAAACGTTTGTTTTTCGGGTTAACTTTTTCAATATTAAGTCGTTGCTCAAAACATTCATAAGAAGCTAAAATATTTTCAATCTCTTTTAGTATTACTACCACAAAGGCCTCACAAACTATCACAAGTAGTACGAACTACATATCCCTGTCTGTCAGAGAGACTATCAAATTATTCTGCACTGAGATCTTACAGAACCCTTATGTTATCTAATAATGGAGTTGTATAATGAGCTATTACGAACAACGTCTTGAGGAAATTGCAAGCACCTGCCCCTAAGGAGGGACATTTATGTCGGTAACGCTAATCGATTCATTCAAATGTATGGAAGCCTAGATTATGGTAGCTTTGATAATGTATATGGCTATGGTAGCGGTGGCTGATCGACCTACTGACCAAATAAAAGAAAAAAAAATCACAACAAAAAAATCTCACCATGTAAAAAGCCTTTACTTGAGCTTAAAAACTGACCCAAGGTTTCACTTTTGCCACTCGCCCTAACAAATACTCCAACCACCATTTTACACATCCAAAACTACTCATTAAAATTATGATGACGCGACATTCGCTTGAAGAGCATAAGTAAAACAACTAGCACCTAACAACTACAAAAGTTGTCAGCATTTTGCTTAAAAACCGCATCAAACAAACTTTGAACCTCATAATTACTCAAGAAACTTAATAACTTTAACTTCACAAGATTTTAAACGTCACTACGGAACACTGAAATCTTTCCACCAAAACCCAAAGTCAGACTGTTGCAGTTGTGGAAGCGAGAGAGCGCGCTACATGGCGTAGAGCGGCATCTCTTTCTCACAACTGCAGAAAACTTTTTGTTATGACTATCAATGTTGCAAATATAATTACTGAAGTTCATTATTTCGTTTTGTCGCAGCTTGAAGAACAAAAGCGCGTCTTAATTGAAACTTCCTTCGTTATTTGAACTTGTGAAGTCCTAAAGTTCTTTGTCACGTGAATTTCTTGTTTGGTTTGATATTACAATTATATCTGTTACTTACGTAACTGTAAGATTATTAAATGAAACATTTTTTTTAATTAATTAACAATAAAAGTTCATCTTAAGAAGAATAATTGTTTTATATCATACATGTACAGCTTACATGTACAAAACATATTTTTTCGAACGTTTAAAAATGAATATTCAGCATACATGCAATTTTTAGGTACATATAATATGTTTTATTGATTATCACTCAAATTCAGCAGACATATTGCTAAAAATACCTGTATTTAAAGAAAAACAAGATAATAAAGGACTCTCCATAATCCTGACAACTTAATTTAACATGTTGACTTTCACGTTGAGCATTTTTCATGAAAGAATTCTTTGGAGCTGCATTTTACAAGCGGTGTAGGACAAAGTGACTTTTATTAGGTAGGAATTTTCATAAAATGCACCACTCGCGAGCGACGAAGAAACATCATTTAGGTGCTCCGAATTTTAAACCTTAATCCCGGTAAAGTGAAAATTGTAAGATTAATTCTTCATTTTCTTATGGTATAGTGGCTTAAGACATAGTGACAATCTTTATTTATTATTTGAATATGAAAATAAGTTTGAGGGTACAAAAGATCGTGCTAAGCTTGAAGCATTAACTAAGTTATAATTTTATTAAAGTTATAGCGACTAACTGCCCACGGGTACAATACTAATATATTAGTTATTAAAAGTTAAAACCTTTCTCTTGAAACATTTTATTTATTAAAAAACGGCATTAAAATCTTTTGCGTAGTTTCAAAAATCTAAGTTTACATATGGACAAACAGATAGCAAAAAGCGAATTTATTTTATACTATTTAGTGATAACACGAAACTTGCTCCTTTAGAACTTATACCTATGTAAAATCTATTTTGTTTATTCGACTTACAACTACAGGTATCCCGTTCGCGAAAGGCAAAACGGCCTTGCAATTTATTTACGTTTTTTACGAGGTTACGCAAAATATTTGAATGTAATTCGATAAATGAAATGTACACAAAGTAACGACATAAACTACTTTTTAAAAGCTTTTATTTAACTTGCAATGTATGGATATTTGTGTGTTCGGGTGAAATCTTTGAACTCAATTTTGAAGTAGATATATTCAACCGTTTGTGCTGAAATTTTGTGGACGCATTTTGTTTGGATGACAATATATGATAAGATATGTGACGTCATTCTAAATTCAATATGGCGGATCATACAAGATGTCAGAACAGTTATATTTAATCTACTTATACAATATGGGTATCAAATGAAAGGGCTTGTTAAGAGTGACTAGAAAAAGAATATGACGTCATTCTGAATCCAATATGGCGGACCATGCAGGATGGCGGAATAGTTACCTTTAGTCTACTTCTACAATATGGGTATCAAATGAAAGGGCTTGTCAAGAGTGACTAGAAAAAGAATATGACGTCATTCTGAATCCAATATGGCGGACCATGCAGGATGGCGGAATAGTTACCTTTAGTCTACTTCTACAATATGGGTATCAAATGAGAGGGCATTTTGAGAGTAATAATAACTTCAACAGACTGAGGAACCTAGCCAGCGATAACTAAAAAGTAAAATAAAAAAAATTAAGTAAAAAAACTTTTTAAGAAAAAGCTTTTATTTAAACGCTCTAAAAAGAAGAAAATAAAATATTCCTTTTGGATTATACTAACAACTCCTCATTATACACAATTTATATATAATAATAAAAGCTTGTCGCGAGGTTTACATACCTATCAACATTCCTTTATATCATAATAATTTGTGGTAAATCGAGCGACAAGCTTTTACTATTATTGTATATAAATTGTGTATAATGAGGAGTTGTTAGTATAATCCAAAAGGAATATTTTATTTTCTTCTTTTTAGAGCGTTTAAATAAAAGCTTTTTCTTAAAAAGTTTTTTTACTTAATTTTTTTTTTGGTGTTAAAATAAAGTATTGAGTAATCGAGTTAATTTAGAATACTAAATAACAATGTTTCCAACATTAGCAGCTATATTTGCACATGTTTGAAATACAAATTCCTTATTTTCATTGACCACTATTATAATACGCGGCATAATTAATTTTATAATCAATCATGCCACATAATCATAAATCCGATACTAAAGAAAAAATTGCAATATTGGTACTGATACCAATCAGAAAGCAGTAATGTACGTTCGTGAAACTAATATTTGTCAACAAACAACGACTACTTGCAGCTTTTCTATAGACTATCTACTGTACACGAGGAGCTTCAAGTCGAAACAAAAGAATAGCTGTCAATTAGAAAAGAATATCAAGTCTAGCGTACTACAAGTATAATACATACCAATGTCAGCTCTATTTTCCATACGTTTGAATTTAAATACGAATGTATAATTTTATTTTAAAATCTGGAAAGGGCATTTGCAATTCCATTCAAGTATTTCGTATTCAAAATTTGAACTTGCGCGCGACGTCTCGTCAAGTTGGCTGACTGGGCATAGTGCCAACCGTTTTCACAATGACCGTCACTTGGTTAAGAGGCCAACTGCACGATTGCAATCTTTAAAACTCGGGACCTTGTTGAAACGTGTCGCTTGAGTAGGAGCGTAGTACTTTAGTTTTAAAATTCTTACTTCTCTGTTTAAAATGAGAATGATATGCTGCCAGTGATAGAAACTATTTAGTTCATTACACGGATGAGTCTTGTTACTTTTCTGTTGCACTCTTTTACGCGCAATGTTTTACGATAGTCAGTCTAGAGATAAGTCTTTTACTGTAAAAATCTTTACGATTCTTCTATGTCCTTAAGATTTTTTTTCAATAATTCTAAGACACTACTGACAAACGGTAAAGGAAAACATCATGAGGAAACCTGGATTCCTAATATTGAAATCTGAAATCGCCAATCTGCAGTGAGCTTGCGTTGTAATCAATGCTCTAACCTTTCCTAATGGGAAGAGAGAGAGTCGAACGTATACATAGGCTGGTTTATTATTTAATATTATCTACTTAAATTCCCATTTAAAATTATTTAACTCACTAATACACGTCAATTTGTAGTGTACCTAAATTAAATTAAATCACCGATTAATAATACAATGGGTGGCGCAATGGAGTGGCGTAAATGATCCTATACGTCAAACTGTCACAGCGCAGAACGTGTATAGGCAGGCGAAATTAAATAATAAAGCTTAAAAATGCAGGCCGTATTAAAATGACAGTTTATCAATTATGTTCATTCATTTGTTTATTATTTCTGTCGTATATAGTAATGAATATTTCATTTTAATGTTCTATTAGACGTCAAATATAATTTTGATCAATGATCGTAATTCATTCGGTACTTTATGACGTGAAAATATTTTGATTCGTAGTTTCCCGTGTTACTAGGTTAAAAATCGGTCTTAACATAGACTATTACAGAATAGAATTGTCTGAATATGAAAAAGCGAAGGGTAATATTGAGACGACACATAGTAGTTAGTTAGGAATGAAAAGAAGAGAAATGGCACAAACCCGAAGTGACTGGGGACAGGTCAATTGATACGATTTGGTATACATTTTGAAATTTTCATGATATTTTAACAAAAGTTTTAAACCAGAAATACTTTTAAGGTAAACACGGGATACTGCGTAGATGTTTTAAACTACATCCCTTCGCGTAGTTCGAGAACATCAGCAAAACAACTTTTGCATGTCAAGTCGAAAGTTATACTTAAAAACAACCTTATTGCGTCGTGATAAAGGTTATTTTAAAAGTTTAACCAAACACGTGGAAAGTTGGTATTTTTCCTGAATACAAAGTGTTTTAGATTATGTTTCGATGGATAAACGAACTTCCTACATAGTTTAGTTGTTTCCGTACAAACAGACGCGTTTCATAGTTTCTGGTTACTAAAACAGTTTAGATTATTTTGATCCCGATACACTTTATTTAAACTTTAAGTGATGTTACAGATGTTGGAACTAGTGTGTGAAATGAATGTAGAGGCATACTATAGAGGCAGAAATCTTAGAAGTTTCCTCTCTATAAATAGAGAAATGAATTCATGTTTCTCAATCTTGGTTAAATTAGAAAATAGATATAGTTGGATACGTTTTTATTTTAACTTTTTTTGTAAATCCAAGGTCGTGAGCAAAGCCGTAGCCGAGGGCTATTGATAATAGATTTTTTTTTCATGTCATAAACCTCTCCAAATATTTGATTTTTCTACTTCAAATCAAATATTTGTATGTACCTATAAATAAAAAGTATCGTAACCATAAAAAGATTTTGACTACATCTGATAAATATCTGGAATCACCCTATATAGTATTATTAAGTACATTGTGTTACATTATTTTATGTAAATATTATGGCCAATATGGGCCCATAATGGTCATTTGGGTGGGTACGACGACTGCTATCAATTTTTACAGAGTTCGGTCGATAATACTTACGTAGTTATGGTTTACGATCCGTTTAAACCATTCAGTTACTTGGTTTACAGATTTTTGTATCATCAATATGTAGAACATACATACATAAAACAAATTGTATAAAATAAAGTCGCTTCCCGCGAAATTAAAATTGTGTTGCTGCGCCCTAACAGGGTATCATTTATGTAATTCTACGTTTTATGTATAACATCCTTGAATTTACTCATGATCGCAATAAATATTTGAAGTTTGTTATAACACAACAGTTGTAGATATAAGAGATTACATATTTGCCAAATCATGGCATTGCCGCAGTCTCTATCGCGTCAAGTCTACGAAGTATCGACATAATTAATGGCCTGGCAGAGCAGTGTATGAGCGTCAAAAGCCACGTCATTCACAATACTGACGGATATCTGATTCATGTGCAAATGAACGAAAATCCCGATTGGTTTCTGCAAAATCGATCAAAAGACTTGAAATACATGAGTGCTAGTGCATCATTTCATCAGATAAAGCTGTACTTGCCATAGTAACCTGCGCTGAAAGATCGAGACCTCGTTAATGATGCTGTAATTAGTATATTTCTTGCGCATCAAATGAAATGAAATCATTTATTCTGTAAGTAGGATAATTATATCACTTTTACTTGTCTTAAATGTGTTGAGAGGTTGCTGGATTCGACATTTCCTAACTGACTACCCTGAGAAGAAATGTCGAAACAAACTCAGGGGTCCCTGACTCTTTTAAAGTCAATACAATTGTTAATCGCGTGTGAGTCTAAAAACAATGCAGAGTATACACTGGACTCGCCTTTTGGGAAATTTCCAGATCGATCTGATACTATAAATTTAGTAAAGTATGTAACAAAAAAGAATAGGTTCTTTATAGCATACCTGCATAATGTTTATCGAATACAATTCCACAAAAAAAAACTAAAAGTATCGGATAATCGTGCTCCAGACACAAAAAGAAGAATGTTGGAACTACGAGTACATTGATTCATATCAGTACTGGTTTCCAGAATGTTTGATGGCACAAAATTGTATACTGATCCATTTAAACCTCACAACCTTTTTGGTTTAACCTTTTTGACGTTATTGAGGCACAAAAACAATCCGTTTGGAATATAAGCATTTTATGTGTAAATTTAGATTTCGTTTGGGTTATATTTATGTACTATCGGACTACCCGCATAAAATATGTTGACAAAGACTTAAATATTTTCGTCAATGTTATTTTTTTTTAAATATATAATCGATTTAATTACATGTAATATCATTGTTCCGTGTGGTGTCCGGATATAAAGAATAGCACCACCCCATATCCTCCACTGGGTGTCGTAAAAGGCGACTAATGGACCTTAAGACCCAGTGCCCTGTACCAACCACCTTGGGTCACCCGAATGGTGGCGGGTAAACAACCAACAATCGCATTCCCAAAGAGGGTTAGTGTCAGGCAGGCGGCCGACTATAAAACCATAGCCAAAACTTTAAGCAACATGTCTAGAGGACGTGTTGCGCCGACCCCAAGTAAAAATTGGGATAAGGGCAGGGGCATGATGATACATGTAATATCATTATTATTGGTGTGATGATCTTGTCAGATTTGCAGGTCGCACGTGGCTAGAAATCGCAAAAGACAGGGAGGTTTATAATGAGAAAAGAGAGGCCTTTGCCCAGCAGTGGAACCTTGTGTAGGCTACTAAAATAATAAAATATCATTATGAAAATCCATAATTTCGCATTCGTAGCATTAACCAGTTATTATTATAGAGTCAAAGCAATCAGCAAAAATATCAGATTTATCCTAAAACTACTTTTGTATTTTTCCAAAATGAAATAACAGTGTGAAGCATTTTCACCAAAAAAATATTCCACACGTACAAAACGAATAAAAAAAGACTGAACACATTAAAACCTTATTTTCGTCCAGTCGTTAACAAAACGTGATCAGAGAGAAATATCCAACGAAGTGACGTCACTCATATTACCTGATATATCGTAATCAAGGGCTTCGTTATATCGGCCCAAAATAAGTTCAGGATCAGCGTATCTTTACGAATCAAAACTCGATTCTACAAAGACATAAGTACCAACAAATTGGAAAAGACTTACGACCTTTTGAAATTGAGGTTCCAGATCAAACGTATGACGTTTCGTTTACGAATTTAATAATACTGTTAGAAGTATGTTCGGTATTGGAATTATCCCGAATATATTAATCTAACCTTTTTATACCAATCTCGTTCATTGGCTTAGAAATTACAGGTTTCTCTTGATGTTGAATTTTGGTCAGAGAAAGTTATGCTTGGAATCTAATTTAGGAGACACAAACGACTAGGTACGCTCTTAGACAAATGTCAAAGTCTTTCGACTAACCGCACTCATTAGAGAGGCCTGAAATAAGTGCCTAATATAATTTGACACATGTCCCTCATGCGTAAGCCCTATTTAGGTTTAACAGCTGTTAATAATGACTCTGTGGGCGATTCCACGTAGCTCATTTTAGTACGACATGAAATTTACAATGGACTTCTTTTTTGCGAACTTTTTGGTCGGTTTCGGATTCAACTGACTCTGAAACTTATGCCGTTAGTTAGAATGAATGCCTATCTGACCTCCATAATACATTTTAGTTACTTACTGGGTAAAACAGTGTCCCATAATACAGGTCATTTAAATATATTAGAGGAAATCAGACTAGAGTATCACACAAAGACGAGTTTAAGGAAAACTAAGAGCAGAAAAACTTGAAGAAGCGCCCACTCTTAAGTAAGTTGCATGTTAATGGTAGCAGCAATTAATAACAAGACAATAGAACAGAGATACTATCCCTGCTCTATTTAATTGAAGTTCTTTTTCTTTTTCTTTTTAATGTGGCCTTTCAACTAGCGATGGTTGGCAGTCAGCTTTGCAAAACGAGTCCCAGAACGAAATAGTTCAGCACTCATTTCTCCACTCTACTAACGAATATTCAAGCCAAGACTTCTTTCGTTCTTAATAGTGCGATTATAAAAATAAAACCTGTATACAAAGCTGACGACATTACAATAACAGTCTTTTATTACACAGTTAAACTACAAACGACAAAGTCAACACGCTCGATTCACTTACGAAAATCGCCGAACCATTACACAAAGACATATCTGTCAAAAAGTAATTTTCCTCAAATTACGTCATTAGACTGAACGACGGGTACATACATATGGAAAATGGTACTGCCATAAGGATTATGCGAGTGAACGAAACTTCGAGAAGTACTTTGTAAAGAAACTGTTCCGAACTAACGCCTAAGGCTTCCCAGGAGCTTACCGAGTACATTTTTCCACATTTTTCTTAACGCTTTTCTTTAAAACTTTGTGTTCGTTATTTTAACAGTAGTTTATCGTCATGTATGTAGAATGTTGTTTCATATATTTGCTACTAACTGTTGCTCGCGAGCGCGAATATTGATTTTAGCTGCAAAACCATAACCCCCTGTGACGCCTATTACGCAAATAGTTTATATCACACTTGTTAAACAGTAGCTTATGAGTTAATCCAGGGTGTCAGCAAACTCCATACCAAATTTCAGCAAAATTAAGCCAGCCGTTTGAACATGAAAGAGAAACATACATCTAGATATCCATACTTATAAACTTCCGCATTTATAATACTAGTAAGAATTTATGTTCAAATAAAATGGCTTTTGATTAGTTTTTCGTCCCACGTGTATATTACTGTCGCAGCAAGAATAAAATAATTCTTAGACTGCAATCTCATTTCACGCAAAATCTTATGAAAGTTTGTGAAAATTGGCCATAAACTTTATGGAAGTTGGCTGACGTTTATGCATTTATAAAACTTATATTTATCATTCAAACAATTTTAGCGAACCTGGCATTCAAGCAATACCTAAGGTTCGTAAGTAATTATGTCTTTACTTATTGAAGAAATCAAACATCCATCTATCTGTCCAAATGGATGGATGTTTGTTACTCTTTTAAACTCAAACGGCTGAAGCAATTGTGATGATATTTGGTATGGAGTTAATTGTCATTTTTTATCTGATAGTGTCAAACAGGGGTAATGTTTTTGCAGCTTTAACCGACATTCGCGAGAACAAAGTCACGGGCAACAGCTAGTGCCAAACGATATGTTACCATGAGAGTAGTAACACAGTTTCACAATACATTGACTGACATTCTATTACTGTATACCTACTGTACGTTGTATCATGTACCTATACGTGTATTTGCGAAGTGCTCTGCAATGTGTCAGCAATACAGACGGACGTGTTAGTTGAGTGCACTTTGAATCACGATGACGTCACTACGAGTGGAAGTGGCGAGGAGTTTTTTTCGTAACATATTCTGGCTTTGCCTGAATTTAAAACTCGAAGCGGAGATGTTTTTTTTTTGGAATACATTAGATCTTTTTTTGTTTAGTGTCTGTGACACGTAGTAAAAACTTTATAGTAAAAGGTTTTATTATGATAATTTTTGACAATGTAAATGTTGATTTATAAACAATTATAATTAATAAATTTATATTAAATCATAAATAAATTAAAGTTTTATTTATAATTTATTTTAAATATTTAACGAATTATGGAAGCTTTCTTTTTCTTTTTTTTTATGGTACATTTACGCTTCACAAGCCATAAACAATAAAACGAAATGCTATATAGGTATTTAAAGTAACATTTTTGAACATGAAATTGAATCAATCAAATTCTTTTAGTTCTTTGTCGAAAAAACGTTGGGTTGGCTCGAATGCCACAACACCCAGTAGTAACACTGGCTATTTTCTGTAGGTTGGTTTCGTATTTTTTTATTGTTCATACTATAAACAAATTATAGGTACATGTCTAAATGTATAGTTGTTTTCAAAAAAATCAAATCAATCACAATTCGCTCTTTATTGGTGTTAACTTTCATATCACGTAAAGTGACAACGTTCCTGTCAAATAACTAATTTGTGCTATTACAAACTTGACAGCAATTATTGAACAATTCTCGCCGTCAATCTGCTAAACTTCTGTAATATATATATATATATATGTTCCTCGACCGATTTCGGCCACGGCGACCTCTTCACTCTCCGTTTTACAGTTCCATTTGTCGTTGATGTGCTCGTGCATGGCTCACATAGCCGATCTTATTACTAAATGTTCGCGCACAATGTGGGCAGGTCAGTACACCATTGCAAAAATTGTATGGTATGGCACAAGGTGGGCGTGCTTTTAATTCATCGCGTCTAGCATCCAGTTCGGAACAGCGTTTGTCCTCAAAGTCTTTGACTCTGGTCTTTACCAACGTCCTCCATTCTGGTCGTCGAATAGCCATTTGTTCCCATTCTGAAGGCTCAATATCGCACTTTTTCATATGGCGCTTCAGCACATCTTTATACCTGAGGAGTTGCCCGCCATGCTTACGCTTGCCCTCCTCAAGTTCAGAAAAAAAGATGCACTTTGCTGTACGCTTATTCGCCATTCGTGATAGATGTCCACACCAGCGGAGCTGTCTGCGCATGAGGTAGGCCTCGATCCCCATAATGTTAGCTCTTCGCAACACTTCCGTATTTCGGATGCGGTCAGACCAACGGATGTTCAATATTTTGCGCAGACATTTCATATGGAAACGATCCAGAGCTCGAATATGGCGGCAGTAAACCGTCCATGACTCCGATGAGTACAGCAGGCTCGGCAATACTACAGCCCTATATATGTCTATTTTAGTAGCCAGCTTCAGGTCATGTGAGCTGAAAACCTTGCGATCCAGTTTGCCGAATACCGCGGCTGCGGCACTGATCCGACTGTTGATTTCAGCATCAAGGTCGCACTTTGATGTTATAGTGCTCCCCAGGTAGCGAAATGTAATATACATAATATCGTACACTGCTTCCTTGTGCTACAAGGGTTTGTAGACAAGTTTCACTTCTCCGAGCACTAATGTGGATGGAATCGCTTAAATGTATTGAATCGACAAGCCAAAGTCATGTAACTTGTCGAAAAAGAATGTCATTACCATACATTTAAGCGATTCTCTTTAACGTTTCTCTTGTAAATTCATGTCGACAAGGCAGGATCATACAAAGTATAACCAAGTACGTAATGTATATTATTCTTTCACGCCCTTGTGATTCGAGATAAGTACAATATACGGTTAGGGATAGGTCAATGACCGTCAGACAAGACTTGTATGATTGATGATGACACTTATCAAGTAAACTTTTTACGCTTATTAGTTTTACTCGTGAAGTCCCGAAGATTTATATTGATGGGGTATTACGTGAAGTATTACATACTATATTTATTTCCTTATTGTTAGCGATTTTTATGACGTCAGTAAAATATAGTATAAAAGCAAAGCGAGTTTTAGTGGTGGTGTCGAGGCCTACCCTAGTCTACCACCACGTTTAAAATTGTTGAAGAGCTTTACGTCGTGTAATGAGTCTTTTCCTTTCAACCAGTAAAACAATTGTACCCGTACTGTATATTCATTTATTTTCACAGCTGTAACTACGGTGTACAATAAAGAGTATTCTATTATAACAATCTTACTCTGAGAGGTGAAAGTAGAGGAGGACTCTAGGAGGCGACGCTGCGATGATGACTTTAGACGCACAAATGAGGAGGTTTAGAATACGAAGAAACTTTTACTTTACTATCTATTAGTGAGACAGTTTAAGCTAGAAAAGAAAAACATTTTATAACAATGTACTTAATGAAATGAACTGGTCACTTGTGGTTCTTGAGGGAGAAAAGTGGGGAGACCTTTTCCCAGCCGTGGGACACTTCAGCCTAGTGATAATAGGTAGATGCCTCACTACATTTTAGATGAAAGCTCTCAACAAATCAAATCAAATCAAATAATTTATTTGCAATGAATGTAGGTTACATTAAAATACAGGTGTAGTAAATAAGAGTGAGCCATATACATTCTGCCTGGAGATAGGCATGCAAAATTTACAAAAGTTTTAACCTCAGCTATCTAAAATTAAATAATAAATTTAAAATAACAGTTATACATACATTAATTAATACTAAAAGAATAAAATTTAAAATGTTAATAATAATTTACACAATTAATCATAACATGGTTAGAAATTAGGTACATGTCCAGAATAATATTTACACATTAAAAAGTTTTTACATTTAAAAAGTCATCAATCGAGTAATAACATTTTTCTAGTAGGAAGGCTATTACCTTCTTTTTAAAATTTATAACTGACTCATTTTTTAGTGCATCTGGCAATTTATTGTATATTTTAGGGCCAATACAAATGATACTTTTTTTCATTAATGCTGTGTTACAGTGCTCGATTGGTATTAAGTTTTTGTACTGGTTTCTGACAGGTCGTTTTCTAGTTTCTGACATCATAGGAAATAGGTTTTTATTGGTCTTTACAAACATGGCCACTTCTAGAATATACATGCATGGAAATGTAAGTAACTTTAGGGACTTAAACTTTGGTTCGCAACTGTCTGTGGTCTTTAGGCCACATATTGCTCTAATGCACCGTTTTTGCGCCTTGAATATTAATTCCCTTGAGCTGCAATTGCCCCAAAAAATAATACCAAACCTTAGAACTGATGCAACCAGACCGTGGTAAGCTACTAATGCAGTTTGAATGTCAACTTTTTTAGACAACTTTGAAAGGACATATGCAGAAATATTCATTTTTTTGCAAATTTCCTCTGCTTGTGGTTGCCAATTTAGTTGTCTATCAATGTAAATCCCTAGAAATTTTGCTACTTTTACCTGGTCAATGTTTTGGCCGTTGTAGTTTACTGATATGTCTTTTAACATTGTGCGTTGATGGAAGTGCATAATGTTGGTTTTTTGTAAGTTTATTACCAAATTATTTTTGTTAAGCCAATGTACGACGTCTTCTAGGGTCCTATTTATGTCTTGCTCATGGCTATCTGGATGTTTACATTTTACTAACGCGGTGCTATCATCGGCAAATAATACCATCGGATTATCAACATGTCGTGGTAAATCGTTGATATAAATTAAGAAGAGGAGTGGTCCTAGGACGCTGCCCTGGGGCACACCATATTTTATTATTCGTCCGTCGGAACGATATTTTCTTTCTCTTTTGGTCTTAGGGCAAATTCTTGTTATTTCAGTGAATTGTCTACGGTCACTAAGGTACGATTTAATAAGTTTGAGCACATTTCCTCTTATTCCGTAAACGCTTAACTTGTTTAGTAAGATTTCGTGATCAACGCAGTCAAAAGCTTTTGACATATCTGTGAAGATTGCACAAATCGGTATTTTTCTGTCCACCTGTTTTATGATAAAACTAAATAAATCGAAAATAGCTAACAAGGCCTCTGCATGTTGAACATGTCCCCGTTTAAACCTTTCCTTTGAAGTTATCCTGTGAATTAAAAGAGATATATTATAATAGCAATGTTTTCAGTTCAAACAATCACAATATGTTTTATGTCAAAAAAAATAGCAAACTACTTGACAACAAGTTTAGTTGATTTCGGCCAATTAAATCCTATTCTGTCTATTGTCACTCCCACGCTGATTTACAGCCACAACTTTACATTTACTTCCAAACAACACTTATCTCCACTACAACAAAACTTGTAAACAAATCAAGTTATCTATGGCAACAAAAAACAAGTCATAAAACTTTCCTCTTTACATTTGCATGATAAGACGTTTGCTTAAACATTTATGCTGAGCTCGGCATTCTCGCTAACGTTACCGACGCTGCTAACTTTTTAAATGGCTGTCAGATGCCATTTTCGAACGTGTTCGAGACATTTTTAAAATAATTGTAGATTAATTCAGTATTTTAATAAGAGTAGAAGTTAGACATTTGGTATATCTATAGATTATTAAAAAAAGAAAATGTTTTAATTTTTCTAGAATTAATTTATAAAGCAAATAAAAAAAACGATTCACTTCATTTTCAAAAGTCCAACGTGTCTCATCAACATCTTCCTGCCCTTCTCCCATTTTACTTGGGGTCGGCGCAACATGTTTTTTTTTCTCAACATGTTGCTAATAGATTTGGCTATGGTTTTATAGTCGGCCGCCTGCCTGACACTAACCCTCTTTAAGAATGCGATTGTTGGTGGTGCACCCGCCACCATTCGGGTGACCCAACGTGTTTGGTACAGTGCACTAGGTCTTAAGGTCCATTAGTCGCCTTTTACGACACCCAGTGGAGGATATGGGGTGGCGCAATTCTTTATATCCGGACACCACACGGATTAAAAGTCCAACGTGTCTCATTACGGTTAATTATACTTGCATACTATTCTTAGCATGACTTGACATGACATTATTATTATTATTTTGCGTAAATAAAAGAGTACACCTAGTATTCACAAGGAAATTATTTTATTTAAATAAAAGATAAACAATTTCGTCGTAGGAATTACTTTATATCATTCATATTTATTTGACTTACATTATTGGTTTTGTTTACACGTGCGAGTAACATGCAAAATGATGTCCAGTCAATATTGGCTCAGTAAAAAGGTCTGGCCCCAATTTTATATCAAGTCGAAGTTTGTAAGTTAACCTGTCAAATACAACCCTAATGTGACATTTTATTTACACTTTACGGGACCTTTTTATCCACAAAACGGCAAATTTTCCAAACGGAACTCTTAGTGAAAAGGCTCTAAACGTTTCAGTTTAAGTCTAGACGTATTTTCCTTGAAATGGAACCTGCCGAAAAAAAAGTAGAAGTAAATACATGGAACGACGAAATCTGGACGCGATAAATACTATATAAATAAATAGAACGCAGGAATTTGTTTTTGTTGGACTACAATACATTATTTTTTGGCTGGTGCTGACTACTTCTAACCGGTATAGGAAACTTCTGGAACTCCTTGCTGAGGTGATGATGATATTTTTGGCAAAATACTCTGATCAGTTGTTAAAACGGTGAAAAACTAAAATACGCAATTAATTTCAGTTGAAATTTATGGTAAAAACTGGAATCGGACAACGATTCTATTTTACAAGCATTCAAATCTCAAAGGAATGGCCATTCTCCAAAAAATCATAAAATTTTATTCAATCATGTACTCCAGAAATCACCGTTTACTTAAAGAATCTTCCTTAATATTACTTAGTTAAGGGGCAAAGCACTTGAAAATTGCGTCCGTTAAACTTTAGGGCCGTAAAATTATAGCTGTTTTCGAGTTTACGATTTAACAAACGACAGAGTTCATTGGGAAGGATTTTTTAAGTGTTAGCCATTTATAGGTTGAATACACAAATATAAGAAGTTGAAAAAATCTAAGTGGTTATGGACTTAATACATAATTATGTAGTTGTATTTGAGATAATTATTTGAGACCTTTCGTTAAAATTGGAGTCCATATTTTCTACAGAAAACATTTCGAAAATGTTAGGTTAGTGAATAAATGAAAGTAGTTTATTTTTCAGAAATATTCTATAGTCGAGTCTGTAGTGTTTTGAAGAATTCTTTTACAATAATACCTACGCAAATGAAAATTAGAGCTAAGCTAGGCTAAGAGACAACTAATCAATGAAATTTCCCAAAGTTAATTATTTAATTTTCACCTCATTTATTATTTAAATTGCTTATCACTTGTACCTACAAACATCATCAATTACAAAGAAACAATATATTTTCGTTTAATTTAAAAGAAAAGTTATAATTTAAGAAGGTAATTAAAACTCCTGTCACATCTTGTCCCTAAACAGGAAACATTGTGTTCCGTTAGGCTTACGGGGACAAGGGTCCAACGTGCAGAAGCTTGTAAAAGCCGCATTTTGTGTATTACTTACTACAGACTAATCCTAAATGAAACGGGACACTAATGCTAAGATAAATATAACTGCTGTTATGGATCTTTTTTACCAACCGTTATAAGGTATATGACAAATAGGGTTTTAGAAGTCACGGAAAAAAATTAAATGCCATTTTAAAAGACTATGCATGAAAAGTTTAATTCGTATGAAATAAAATACCCTTCAATTTTAAGATATCGCTCAAAACTCAATTCGGCACTTTTTACAATATAACGCATAATCTTTGTAAGAAAATCAAACTGGGTATCACCAATCAAACCGCTGTGCACTCTTACCCCAAAAATAAACTTAAACCACTGCACACTCTTACCCCAAAAATAACATTTTCTCCTTGTTCCAGATAATATGCACGATGGAAGAATACAACGAGACTTACGACGACATGGCGAACCGCTCGGAGAGCTACCAGCCGTACTACGAGAGGCCGGAGACGTACATTGTGCCTCTGATCTTCGCACTCATATTCGTCATAGGTGTTGTCGGCAACGGCACGCTGGTCGCTGTGTTTGTCAGGCACAAAGCTATGAGAAATGTGCCTAATACGTAAGTACCATTTTTTACATTTAGTGAAACTATATTGACTGTACGGTTGGCCGAGTGTATAAATCACAACGTCAATTATCACTGTGCGCGACGTGTCGCGAGTCTGATCCCCGCGTAGGACAAGAATTTGTGCGTTCCACAAAAGCTTGTTCTGAGTCTGGGTATCTTTGTGCCTGTGAATTAAATGTCTGTGAAACCCCCGGCGATCAAATTATTTAGTGCGGGAGTCGCAAAAAAAAACTTTGAGCTGTAGGTATAGATAGGATTTCAAAGGTGAACTTGCAAAAAAATTGCTTTGTAGGCAAGTGGACCGGAGGATTAAAAAGCTGAGTTAATATATTTGAGTTATAACCTTAAGATTAATAGTACAACACGATGAGGCATTTACGTAAGTATTGAATTGACATTTATTTTGATATGATACTCTTGTTAATAAACGAAATTGTTTTTAGTGGACGTGTGAATAGGATTTTAAAATACCTACTGTAGAAGTTAAAAAGACACTGAAACGGCATTCGTTATTTTTTTTCTAAACATGATAATCTCAATTTAATCTTATTTCAAACTTAAAAATCAGAAATAACTGATTATTTTCTATATTTATTAACCCTTACTTAGTTTTATATTGTTTACGTTGATTGATATTACCCTCGCTTCTTTTGTAAGCCTACAAATATTATATTGAAAAGCAAGATTATTGCCATATTTTAGTTTAATTTTGACATGAAAAGTAAAAACTGTTGTAAGTTAGAAAGGTACTTTACATAATTTAATATCAGTATAAGCTGCTATGTTATAAGAGATGTAAAACCTTTTTCTATAAAATATTTCAGACATTTATCACTTTTTAAATTTAATATGAATGATTCAAGTTACGATCTAGAAGACAATCAACTAGGCAAACAATGGAGTGGTTTTAACGTTCATGAAACTATTTTCTTAAGTATTTTATATCTTCGTTACGTTTTATAAAGATAATAAAGCAAAGATATAGTGGTTATGAAGAAAATTTACTTTTAACTTACCTATTAAAAAAGTTCATAATTTATTCATTCGTTTTTATTAGCTTTTCATTAACTCTTACTCATTAAATATCTTAAGACGTATTTTAAACTAGATTTATAAACTAGGTAATTCCTTTTTAGCTAAAAAAGTATAAGCACACGTTTTCCGTGGACCTAGCCGAAATTTGCATTTCCTTACATTTTAATTATTATTTATTTTTCACTTGAGATTTTCAACTAACCAAAAAGCTCTTTGAACAAGCAATAACAGTTTAAACGCTTTCTGAAACAAATGGCCATTTACGATGCTGTAACAGAGCCTTAGTAATATTTTTTTATGAGAAAACTGAAATTAATCGTCCGACAAGGAGTGATAAAGACGGGTTCGTGGTTCAAACGTTATTATAATAATAACATTCCTCAACACTGCCACAACGCCATCTAGTCTCAAAATAAGGATACGAGAGTAACTTGTGTTATAAGATCTTGACAACTGATAAAAATACTTATACATATATTTTTAAACACATACATCATCATCATCAGCCCGTTGCAGTCCACTGCTGGACATAGGCCTCACACATACATATTATGGATAAATCACGAGTACATCAAGACACACAAAAAAATGATCGTACTCATTAGGTACACGAGCATTTGTCCTGGGTAGAAATCGAACCCACGACCTCCGGTATAGCAGTCAGGGCTACTAACCACTAACCCACCGGCCCATCAAATTATTTACGATCGTATCGAGATACCTAATAGGTTTTACGAAAAAAAAAACGAACTTATACTGTGGAACAGAGACGCCTGGTAGTACGCTGTTACGATTCAGCTGGGGTCTATTTACATCCTTCATAAATTATGGCTTTTCCCCAGGCTTTCCTCACTGGATTCCTGTTACATAGTATTGTACCTATATTTTAATTAATCTGTATGTAGCCTTAGTTTTTATTGTAAGTAATAACACCGCTGTCATGGCTTATGTCCGACCATGTATTGTTATGGTACTATTAGTAGGAAAGTAACAGAAGTACCAGTTTGTAAAATTAAATAATAGTTTTGGTGAACGCACTAGATACATAATATTTTTTTTTTTATATATTAGAACGGGTATAAATGCCACTTATATTAATAAAAACAAAAAAAAATAGTAGAAGAAACAAAAAACGAAAAAAATACATAAAAAAGGAACGAACGGAAAATGTGTATGACATGTACATATAATACAAATCAGCTATACAGTTTGAAAAAAAATAAGTTAGCCTTAAAAGTGTTAGTTTCTATAATCACTTTTACCATTGGCTCTAAATATTATATGTTTTTCCACCATACAGTTAAACGACGAGTAAAAACCAACCAACCACTACTATGAAAAAAACTACGCAAAACAAACGTGTATCTAATTTTCCCAGTTTACCTTTTGCGTTTGCCTGCCTAGTGTACCCTTAAGTACAACATTTTTCTTCTCGCATTACCGAGATGATATTTATTTTTCCTGATAAGGCTTTACTGGGCGGAGATTTTAAAATGAGGGTTTTCATACAAATACATTTCATGTTTTCCTTTCCTCCTGTATCTTATCATAAGGTACAAAGACTTGTTAAAAGTTTGCTATAGTTTTATCATTAACGCAATGAATGTAATTATTTTCATTCGTGCATTGTTTCTCCTTTTTTGAATGCGAAATTATTTTACGATTCATACAGTGAGCTCTTGTTATGGAGTTCGAAAATTTTCATTGGTAATTGAAGTTTCGCATTAAGGGCGATGATTGTCAACAGGGTCATTATTTCATGAATATTTTTGTATCTATTATTTTACGAAACGTATTTATAACTCTTTGTAAAATGCTTCACTTTTCATTTTGATCGCATATAGACATAATATTAAAAGCAAATGCTAAAGAAGATTGGTCATATCCACCAAGTGCTGCCTAGAATTAAGTCCTAGTGTATTTTGCTCCTTGCCTCAATATTACCTTTTAAATAAAAGTACTTTAAATTATCCTTCTGCTTTCAAGAACAAAACGAGTTTTTTGTTGCGGATTAGTCATTCTGGGCAGCACTTGGTCCAAACCCTGTCATCTCCCTTAAGTTAATTGGAAATGTGTAAACAAGTTAGTTTTTTTCTATAAACAAAGTGGTATTGGACAAAAAAGGGGACATTTACTGGCCGGTATTAAGTGTGTAATCAAATTCGAAAATCTATAAAAAACTAAACATAAAATTCGCAAAACGCTACAGCAAATACACAAGCCTCAAACTCATCATACTGTATCTATGAAAAAATGAGTGTTACAACTTGAATATATTTTCTTCTATCCTATCAACGCAGTCAAAGTTATCTAGGACATGTTGATTTGATGTTCGGAATCCGAATAAATAAGGCTTAAGGCGCACAAGCTCGTGGAAGCCACAAGTGGTTGTATTGATTGAGTAACCTTGAAAAATAACGAAACAACGTGTAGGCCAACCTGACAAGAGGTATTGAGCCTGAAGTCACGTTGTAGAGCTAATCTCTTGATGCGCACATAGACGAGTGCAGAGTTTTTTTCAGCTGAAGATAACAAACTGGGATGATCTGGCTTCTCTTTGTTTCGAGGATGGGACCTCATTTGCAAAGACGATTTCTGGCAGTGTGCATGAAACAGCTCTTCCTTAGTCGATCACTCATGACAGAGTGGTCGTAGTTGAAGATAATGTATTTTCTTTGGCTAGTGAAGCTCTTGCGATGTGTCTCCATTTGCTCCATTTTTTTTACATTTCAGCACTGTTTAATGATAAATGATTAATAAATAATGTAGTTAGTTAAAAACTTAACAATTTTAAAGTATGAACGAAAGGAATGTTACATATTACTAAATAGATTCAAAAGTTACTTGATGACCACTGATATTTGCCTTCAAAAACCTCGTAAATATTGTGGTCAATCACGAATATTACGTGTAAGCAAGGCCTTAAGCCGATAAACCAGCTTGTCCCGACTCCTCGATATTTCATATAAAATATCTACATGTCTAAGAGTGTATTCAAATCAAGCAGGCTTCTTTTACATAGGAATATCGTATAAGTTTTTATCGGCTTATCTCCTTTACCTATGTGGAATAAAATATTATAGTCATTCACTAATATTCCATTTGAGTCCGGTTTGGATACAGAAGTGATCTTGAGAAAGGCTTTTGTTATAAATATTACATTGAAATAGGATTCAGCCGGACATGTATCTGGAAAGAATCAAATGGAAAAATATTTCTTCTCTTTTTATCATCCAAGCCTATTCCCCATAATTTGGGGTCGGTGCACTGTGCAAGCTTAGTTTGAAACTGTCTTTATACGGTTTTTTTTATTTTAATAAAATGGACGATTGTACAGATTCAACAAAAAATGTTTTTCACTTATATTTTTAAGGATCGCGTGTAAATAGGTGTTTTCACTCCACCATAACTTCTAATATCTAATCCGATTTCTAATACCTAATACCTAATACATTGGTATCTTTAGAATCACTGCTTGTTACACAGCTCGTTTTGCAATAAAATAAAATGACCGCTATAATTACTAAACCATTTTCCTCATTCGAGATATTCCCACAGTAATGACTGGGACTAGAGTGGTAGAGAATACGAGATTTTATTTAAAAATTGTTATTACCTTGTTCCCAGATACATCCTCTCGCTGGCTCTAGCAGACCTGCTGGTCATCATCACGTGCGTGCCCTTCACTTCCATCGTGTACACTGTGGAGTCCTGGCCGTGGGGAGCCACCGTCTGCCGCGTCTCCGAAGCAGCCAAGGACGTCAGTATCGGCGTGTCAGTGTTCACGCTGACAGCTCTATCAGCTGACCGGTACTTCGCGATCGTTGATCCGTTGAGGAAGCTTCATGCTACAGGTATGTAAATTACTCATAATTGATCGTATCAGAAACTCGATACTGCGGTCCAAAACCCAAATAGCTGAGGGCAAATGGCTACCAAGCTTTTGGTATTGGGCGGGCCATATTTTCCGGATGCCAAATGAGTTCTGGACAAAAATAACCACACATTGGGTCGCAAATAACGGAAGGAAACCTCGTGGTAGGCCCAGGAGGAGATGGCGGGATGAACTCGATTCATTTGCACAAAACTGGCCCTAGGTAGCCATAAACCGGAAAAGGTAGAAGGAGGGAAGGGAGGCCTTAGCCCTGCAGTGGGAGACTAACGGCTAATAATAATAATTAATAAATGTTAATTAGAGTAGCTAAATGTTGGTTCAAACAATCGATTGCGCCTTTTTTGGTAGACTCTTTGACAAGGCATAGGCTTACCCCAAGTCGTACCACAATACCTATAGATAAATTTTGCAGTTAAAAGCAGGTGGTAACGTTAATAGGCGGGAAGGATCCTTATACCCGGTAAATGAAAGTTTTAATGTGTTTATTCCCTATTTCCCATTCGAGTTTTCAATGTAAGTACGGGATGTAGAGGCGATTAAATTTTAACAATGTTACGGGTGTGTGGCTTTGTGGTTTTTATGTGAATAAGAATATCTTCAAAAGGAATTTAAATAACGAAAAATATAATATGCTTCACTGAAATTTATAAACAGAGCCCCTTGGAAGACGATCGCTGTAATTAACAGAATTCTAAACATTAATTATCTGGTCTTTCCTTAACTAATTTGTGGGGAGGCTTCCAATAACAACAATTATGTCGCAGAATATAAGTCAATTTAGGACTTGAAGAAGGTTTATATCAATGAGGATCTACAAAGTGGATATTTTAGTTATAATTTAATAGCTTCAAAGCTCAATAAGTAGCAAGTAAGTTGGTTATATGCTATTGCTTTGGTCTACAACAAAACCACGAACTAGTCACTTACAAAAGTAGACAAAGTAGAAATCGCTCAAAAATATACCTATCTGACTTAAGGACCTAGAAAATGTTATATCACAGTTTAGTACTTCAAGAATTTTTGTGACTTGGACAAAATCGGAACAACTGCCGTCATTATGACAAAACTTTTTTGTTTTTTTGACAAATAGTTGAGTTGATTCTTGTAGCGAATATGCAGACTACTCACTAGTCATCCGCGTGCCAAAGGTCCTTGTAGCTCTATCGAATAGAAAATCCTAAATACATAACATTTATCTTTTACAAGTCATCTGCCTTTAGATTGTCGGTTCAAAAACTTTAAAACGATTCCAGGATTAGTAATTGGACAAACATAGCTTCTCTAGCACCTCTGTATTATCAAAATTTCGCTTAGAAATAAATGCGTTTAATCAGTATGCGGTATGAGGGCTAAAATTCTTTGAAAAGGGCCTGAAGACGTTAAATCGTAACCTGTCTGTTGATACGTGATAAGGATGTGCTCTCGGTTTCCTCAACCTTCAAGTGATGAGGGATCCGCTTAACCACGTCAGCTTTAACCAACGTGCGTGAAAGTTTTGTTACACTGATTCTTGGAAAGTACTTGGAGCTTTTGATTTCTATGTAGTGTATGTAATTGTCAAAGGGGTAGTTTCCAAGTAGCATGTTACAATAATAGCATAATTACAACATATAATAAAAAACACGTCAACATCGTGCGCGTAAACACCTATATTCATTCGTTCCGACTAAAAAAATATATTATTCTTTCTAAAAGTGCTAGCAGTGACTTTATAACGATAAAAACTGAAAGTATTAAAGTTATTATTGGTGTATGAATATCAATTGTGTGTTATATACTTTAAATAACAACATAGTGACAAAAAACAATTGGCAAGTAATGTTAATATACCGACATTAAGTGTTGATAACCGGCCGTTTGAGCGAAACGCGTAAGTGATTCGGATAGCACGGCGCTTACGACGTTCTTCTCGCCGACTTAAGCACGTCGGCTCGTTGAGAGGCCTTTATTAGTGTGCGATTGATTAACGTGCAAAGAACTTTTATTTATATTTATTTACGATTTTCGAGTAGGGCTTTTTTTTTGCCTTATCAAATTATCACCAACATGATTTGTGATTGTTGTTCAGAAATTATAACAGACGGAAGTTCTGTTACCAACTGCTCTTCGTGTCGAAAACCGTTCCACACTTCATGCCTTACAAATTTGCTGGGTTCTGATTTTCAGTTGAATGTGCAACATAACTGGCTTTGTCCGACATGTAAGCCAAAGATGCGAAACGTTGATAACACCCCTGTACGCAATAGCCAGGGTGGTGATTTGAACATAACGATGAGGAAAAAAGGAGCATCGGTAAATATTCCAATTGATGCAGCGCCCAAGGAAGCGCCTCTTACATCAACCGAAGTGAATCGTATTATAAAGGAGCAGATAGATGATCTTAGGCGACACCTCAACGAAACTTTGGCGAACTATATTAACAAAGAACTGAAGTTAATAACGGACAAAATAGAGGGAATTAATACGTCGATGGGATTCATGAACGAGAAGTTTGAGAAAATGAGGACGGAGTTTTCTCTGAACACCAAGGTTGTATCAGAAATTAAAAAAGAAAATGAGCAACTTAAATCCAAGGTGAAAGACTTGAGCTCGAGGTTGAACCAGATGGAACAGCAAGCCCGTTCTTCAAACTTGGAAATTCAATGTCTGCCCGAGCATAATAATGAAAATCTAGTGTCTACTGTAATTAATATAAACAGAGTTATATCAGGTGACTTAGTAGAGAGCAATATTCATCATGTTACTAGAATTGCAAAACAAAATCCATCTAGTAAACGTCCAAAATCGATTGTTGTCCAATTCAGCTGTCCACGAGTAAGGGATAATTTTCTAGCCGCTTCTATTAAATTCAACAAGAATAAAACTATTGAAGAGAAGCTCAACACTGCTCTGCTTGGAATTGGTGGTAAAAAAGAAAATGTTTTCATCGTGGAACATCTGTCTCCTGCAAATAAAGCCCTGCACGCTGCAACCAGAATTAAAGCCAAGAGTTTGGGTTATCAGTATGTATGGGTTCGTGGTGGAAAGATTTTTGTGAGAAAAACAGATGGCGCAGACTACAAATACATTAAGGACACCGAAACGTTAGACAAATTACAATAGGCCAAATTGAGGTTCATAAAAGGTATTTGATGATATTACTAATTTCGATCGTTTAAATATTTACTATCAGAATGTCAGAGGTATCAGATCAAAACTTGGTAACATTTATCAAAAAGTCGCTTGCTGTTCATATGACATTATTATGTTTACCGAAACATGGCTACTGAGTGGTATTTTTGACTCAGAAATCATGGATCAGCGATATACCATCTATAGGCGAGACCGGACTATTAATATTTTCAATAACAAAAGTGACGGCGGAGGCGTTCTTATAGCTGTCTCTAATAAAATTAAATCGCAAAGAGTAAAGAGTTTCGAGAGTTCATGCGATGATCTCTGGGTCAAACTATCACTCAGAGTGGATGGTAAAACAAGAGACATTTATCTGTGTACCGTATATCTACCTTCACCATTACAGCTTAGCTTATTAGAGCATTTTGTTAATAATACGAATAATGTACTGGAGCATGTTGATGATTGTTTAATAATAGGTGACTTCAATATGAAATCTATTAACTGGCTCGGAACTGACGGCGAAGTCATAAAGACACCTCAGAGGACCTGTTCCATTATGGAACAGACTCTTTGGGATTTCATTTTGCTTAACAATTTATCTCAATATAATTACTTATGCAATCATAACAATAGAATTCTTGATTTGGTATTAACAAATTTGGAAAATGTTACTGTAACTTCACCTATGGATGTTCTCTCTAAAGTTGATGCACACCATCCTCCTGTACTATGTGAGCTCTCATTTCCTCATGCCATAAAACCGCAGAAATGTAGTTCTAGACATAAATTGAATTATTTTAAAGCTGACTATATGGCAATTAATACAGCATTAAAGCAAGTTGACTGGGCAATGGAATTTGAGGGTTCCATGACTATCGACCAGATGGTAGAACATTTTTATAAAATATTATACGAGTTAATACAGAGACATGTACCAATGGTTGCAATTAAAGAAAGGAAGTATCCATACTGGTTCTCTAAAGAGCTCATTAAAAGATTAAATGAGAAAAACCGATTGCGGCTTAGAATAAAAAAATACAGCAATCCTTTGGACATTATTGCTTTAGATTCAATAAGAAAAAAATGCAACCGTATGGCTAGTTCCTGCTATAGGGCATACATTGTTGATATAGAGGCTAAAATTACATCTAACCCAAAGTATTTTTGGAGTTATTTAAAGATTAAGAGAGGTGGAGCTAGTAGCTACCCTGGTTCTATGACAGATGGCGTGAACATTTCTGAAAATAAAAATGTAATTTGTAATTATTTCGCCACTCATTTTTCTAAAGTGTATAGTACTAATCAAAGTAGTGTGAATGTTTGCTCTAACGGCTGCTTGAGTAATAATATTCTGAGTCAAATCTCGATATCCCAAGAACAAATCATCAGAGAATTGAAAAAAATCGATGTCAACAAGGGTTCCGGCCCAGACAATATTCCTCCCTTGCTCTTGCATAAGTTATCAAATAGTCTCTCGTTGCCGTTGAGTATAATATTCAATCATTCGTTGCTTCAAGGTATTTTTCCGAGTATATGGAAGGAAACCAGGATCGTGCCCATCTTTAAGAGCGGTGATAAGTCTGATGTTGCCAATTATAGGCCCATAGCTATTCTCTCTGTTTTGGCAAAAGTTTTCGAAGCACTTATATGTCCTCTATTATACAGACATATATCGCAATTGATAATAGATAACCAATATGGGTTTATGAAGGGTAAATCAACGGCTGCAAATTTGGTGACGTATTCTGAAAGCATTATTGACGCGGTTGATGCGCGTATCCAGGTGGATGCAATCTACACCGATTTCAGCAAGGCATTCGACACAGTTGATCACAGTTTACTTGTTGCAAAGCTGAAGTTGTACGGTGTGTCGGATCCCTTGCTGAGTTGGTTTCGGTCATATCTGTCGGAGCGAGCGCTTAGGGTCGTGGTGAATGGAAGCAACTCAGATTCCTACACAGCCACTTCGGGAATCCCTCAAGGATCTCATTTGGGACCGCCATTATTCATTATTTTCATCAACGATATATACAGGTGCTTCCTGAACTCGAATATGTATCTATTTGCTGACGATCTTAAAGCCATAAAAGAAATTAAAACGCCTGCAGATTCGGTTCAGTTTCAGTGCGATTTAGATAGACTGAGTCAGTGGTGTGAGCACAATAGAATGTCTTTAAATATCGGAAAATGTAAGCACATCAAATTCACTAAAAAGATAAATGTTATACCCACAGCTTATAGCATTAATGGTCAGAAGCTCGAAGAAGTAGAATCCATACGAGACTTGGGCGTTCAATTTGATAGTAGGCTAAATTTTGTGGAACATATTGACAAAACTATACTAAAAGCAACAAAAATACTTGGTTTTGTCATGAGAGAGTGCAAGGCCTTCAAAAATGCCAAAACAAAAAAACTAATGTATAATTCACTAGTAAGAAGTCACTTAGAATATTGCAGTGTTGTCTGGTCCCCTAAGTATAATGTGCATATCAACCGTATTGAACAATTGCAGAAAAGGTTTCTATGGCATCTCACTTATCATTGCAATATGGGCAAAAAACTTAAATCGTACAGGGAAAGATTAAAATATTTTAGGATTATGTCGTTGGAGAGTCGTAGAGATATGTTCGATTTAATTTTCCTCAAAAGACTAGTAACAGGCTCTTTGAACTGTCCTGAGTTACTCAGCAAGGTGTCCTTTCATGTGCCACGAAACTTACCTAGAAAATCAACTAGGAAGCTATTTTGCATGCCGAAAAGCAATACTAATTTAAGAAAGCACTGCTCAATGTCTAGAATGTACGATGTATACAAAAAGCACGATGAAGACATCGATTTGTTTCACACATCTGTTACTTCTCTGAAGAGAATCATAAATGGTTATGATGTCAAAGTTTAGATTGTTGTTTTCTGTTACTGTGTATCCGTCACTATTTTGAAATATCAGCATACTTATAAAAATATTAATTTCTGTGTACCTACTTAAACTTATTATGTTATGTAATATAATTTTTAGTTAGTTTAGTCATAATTTTCTTTAATTTTTATTTTTGTCTTTGGCGTTTTATGCGCATAATATAGTGCATGTAGTGCTCTTCTTTAAGTGATGGGGCACTTAGAATTAAGTCTGCATTGTATTTTAATAATGTTATAGTGTACTCATTGTTGAAGAGCCAAATAAAATAAATAAATAAAAAAAAAAAAAAAAATAAATATTGTTTGAATACGAACAATGAATATGTGCCTCCCCAAATAAAAGGTAGTTCCCTTTTTTAAGTAATTTAATAAAAGACCGTGACGCTGCGTCGATATCGGACGATGATTCGATACCGAGGGAAGTAAAATGTTTGAAATATTTATCTGTATATCATCACATTGTCCGACTCGCACATCGGATATCGAAGCTACATATTTCAAACATTTTACTTTCTCGCATATCGATATTGTAAAAATGCTTTTGTAGTCCATCTTTTGCATATACCTCGTCAGCTATACAAAATACCTGAGACCTGCAATCTGTGTGTGACATATTATTAATAGACATCACATTCGCAAACACCTAACAATATAAGGAACCAGTACAAAATGCGATGAGAGCCTAAATTTACTGTTCCTTCGATATAGAGGTTAGTGGCCCTGAGTGCTGGAGGCCGTGGGTTCGATTCCCACCCAGGACAAATGCTTGTGTGATGAGTACGATCATTATTTCTGAGTCTAGGTGTAACTTTTCTATAATATGTGTGTATTTAGAAATATATAAGTATATTTATCAGTTGTCTAGCTTGTCTTAACTTGAGACTAAATGGTGTTCCGTGAATATTTGATAAAAAAACACGATATTTGAAAACACAAAATCAAGCATGCGCATGAAAAAGAAACCAGAAACCATTGTTATAATTTTCTAAAACCAAGAACATTAAATTCGTATTCAAAAGCGCAGTAAAAAATAAACGACTCCCAGGATTACTGTTCTGCCATACATTGGTAGAGGAAGTTGTAAAACCTGGAATGTTTCATTATCTCGTAAAGTTATTCACATTATAGAAGATTGGATCGCTTTCACCTGATACACAAATCAGCTTCGTTTATGAGTTTAGAAACTTGAAGTGTGTGTAAAAGTTGGATTTCAATTATCGACTGCTCCTGCAAAAAAGGTAACTTTATGTATAAGTTAAAGTGATAGAAAGCTCTCAAATGCATAAAAATGCCATTATTTTTATATCAGATAAAAATAGAGCCTGTTAAGTACCTTTGTGTTCTTTGTAATAAAGACGAAGGCATTCGCTCGATTGCAGAGGGATCTACTTACAGACTACGGCAGCTAAAATCTGTTCTCACTTTTACAGTAATTTACTTTCCGATAAATTCCAGCCCCTTCAATTAGGTTTCGGTTTAAAAGGTGTCTACATTTTTGTCCTACAGGAAAAGTGAAGTTGTTTTCAAGTATGATATTAAAAAAGCCTTGAACTCCGTTAACAGAGATACCTTGTTGGTAGCCCTTCGTAGGGCTGCATTAGCAGCCTATGATTGTTTCAGTTGTAAGAAATTTCGCGCAACTCAAAACGCAGTTCAAGTCTAGACTAATGGGGACTGCATAAAAAACACCAAGAAGCCATAAATACAGTTGTAGTCAGAAGAAAAGATGCAGAAGATAACTTGACTCCAAAAAGTGCTGCAACAGGCCAGAATTTAGGGTAGCCCACCGTCAAGCACGATTTGTTTTGACACGAGAGCATAGGGATTAGACGTTGGATCAGTGGGGTTATTTTCCCAAAATTATTCACAGTTATTTTCTCAGAAATTTTGTAATACTGAAAATAGTGAGAACGCAGTGTATTATATCATTAACAAGTCCATTTAATTAGGAAGGTTACTATCTAACCACCTAAGTTTACATTTATAGAAGTACAGTCAGGAAGAAAAGTTGAAGAACGCAATCGGACTAAAATCAAAATATGCTAGAAGTTAGCTCTTGCAGACATTTCGTCTATTGCAAGAATAATTTGCTTTCGAAACAATCACATTTAATATTTTTTTTGTTAATCTGACAGCCGTATACCAAAACGAAACTTATACCTAGCTAAATAAAGTCTATTTGTCTCTTCATTTTACATGACAATGAAAAAGACAACATGACACCTTAGAGCAATATTTTTGTGAGTAATTCTTGCATGTGCCCTTTTCTGCTGACTGTACCAAGTTACGGCGTACCATTCTTACTTTAAGTAGTGCAATATCCAAGGAAAATAGGTCATAGCTTCTAACTTTATAACAAGCTGTAAAACACGTATCACAAGTAATGAAATGATTCATAAAGTTGAAAACTTTATGAAGGTGCTATAACAGACATTATTTCACGATGTGAATTGTATTTGAGACTATAATTGGCTTGTTTAAATCTAAATATAGTTAAGTAGGCAATTTCGTTTTGAAGTTTTGAGGAAATATGTTGGAGAAATTAAGAAATAAATTCGATTTTCCAGGAATTACAGAAAAGTAAATGAGTGGAACCCTAATGTTCAGTTAGTAGTAGATAGATGTAGCCAAATACATCAATTATGTTCAGACAGTTTTTTATTACGCAAGGGTTTAACAAAAAGGTAATTAATCATTTTACATGCATGACAAGGCATTCTGTGTACCTACAATACAAAGTAAGGTATAACAAAATCAGTTTATCCAGTTACATGTTACAAGATTTGAAAATCGCGATGAACAATGTCTATTATGTAAAGAACGCTGATAAACATCATAAATATAAAATTCTCGTGTCTCCATGTTCGTTCCCGTACTCCTCCGAAACGGCTTCACCAATTCTCTTGAAATTTTGTGAGCATATTATTGAATATATTTTTTTAACAGGTCTTTTTTTCACGGGAGTACTAACGCGTATGAAGTCGCGGGCAACAGATAATATTAATTTAAAGTTTTCTAAAATTCCTAATAAATACGCGTGAGAAAACCGTGTACCTAATCAGTTATTTTCAAAATTCTTTATCGTCAACAGCTTATGAACAGTTTCAAGCCTCAAAATTTCAGAATTGAATCTCAGTTCAAAGATTTACGATAGGAAATAATTAATGAATGCACACATCGCAGTTTATACGGAACCAATCACTGTGTAGCCAAAACAACCGCACGTTACACAGACAATGTTTGTTCAGATACAGGAAGTTTGTGTTACACTGGTTTCACGGTAATTATGAGCGATATTGTTAAACTCTTGTTTTATTATCTATATGTTTTTATGAGTAGGTATTTTTGATTACTTCATACTGTAAATTTTGTATTCCTTTTTTTTTGTGAAATCAATGGAATTATAATTATGTAGTTGGAGGCGTAAGGAAAAATCTGAGAACTGTAAACTTGTGCAATTTGCTTGGAATACACCACGAAGCTATATGCTCTTCGAAAACTTCATTGTTACAGTTGTGCCTGGTGTATTTCTTATCAAATAGTTTTGTTTTCGCTTAAAGCTCTTAGCAGCGAATATTCAGTAATGGAAATTAAATTGAAGACTCTCCGCGCCCTGCACGATCTTTTTTCTAGATACAAGGGCATGTCCATGACATGTATTTTTTTAAATGGCCTGTTAAGGTTCATCATCCGAGGTCTAGGTTGTTCAGAAACTGGTTTTAATACCTACCAAAAATCATATTACTCGATTTCCATAAAATTTGCTGAGTAACTAGTGGACTATGAATAGAGATTGCTAAGGGTAGGGTATATGATAATACGTTACCTACCTCTACATATTTTTTCCCTTATGGCATAATTGAACAATTTCTGTACCCACTTTTACCCCTTAGGGAATATTTTTTTGATGATAAAGAAATAGGTATGTCCGAATTCATCAATCATTTGGAAATATAATAGTTGCTGACAGGTTGGTTCTAACCTTACGGCGCGGCGGCGGTAGAACCTCCTTACTATCAACTTTTTTAAAAAAGCTACTGCTGTACTGACGTTTTGGAAGTGAAACGTTGCTGTGTCATGTAGCACCATCTTGCTTCCACAAAGTCAAAGTACGTGATTTAGGAGTTCGTAGTAAAGACAACCTAAGGAACAGTTTTAAAGAACGATTAATTCTCATATGTCTTTCATTCGATAACACAAACAGATTTATAGGATTATAAATTGTGCTTACCTGTATTAAAACATTTGGATAAAATAATAACTAAATATTTATACAATGGATTAAAGTACTGTAAATTGAAAGGAAACATTGTTTTTTTTTCTACGTAAGAAAAAAATACAATATTTTACTATCAATTTAACTACAGTTTATTTGGGCCATTCTTGAAAGTAAAGTAACGAGGCCCACTAATTCAATCAACGAAATTACTACCATTTAATAAAAAGTGGCGCCTTGACATCGTTTTATTTGTCATGTCAATAAAAACTCATTTCATGACTATACTATCTACAAATAACATGACCCGCCCACTAATCGTTTTAACGCCGAAACTTCTATAGACATAGAAACCTTTACTACAAAAGACCCTTTGGTCATTCAATAAGACGTGAAATGGAAATCAATAGTTCAGTGGAAATCAAACAATAACTTACTATGATCGAGATGGCGATACACGCAGTATAGTGCGCTGTCTCGCTTCCACAACCGCAACAGTTCTGCCTGAAAATTTCATAGTACACGGGCTGTTCATTAATTCTGACACATACCTATAAAGCACAGATCGACTAAAACAGATCAAGACAGACAAAACCAAGACACATGTAGGTATATCTATATTAGGCACATTGATATCACACCTTCGTCGTCATGTCTTCTCGCATGACGTCACTCGACGAACAATAGGTCTATATTATCGACAATCCTGTAACTGTTTCCTTTAAGACCTGTTGACATTATATTATATACCTTATTGGCTTGAATATAGGGCTTATCAAGACGTATTAAAGTAATATTTTCGGAGTTTTGAGAGAGAATCGCTGTCCTACGCCTTGTAGCGCTGTCACGATTCCTCTACCAATAATATTACTTAAAAACTTGACGGTAGGCTTCAGGTCATGACGCTTCCAAGATAATTGATTCCAAGGGTTGCTTTAGAAATTCCTGCGGCCATGGGGATCGACCATAATAGATATTTCAGGACTGAGTTATGTAATGAATACATTTTCCGACTCAAACTGAGACAAGAAAGGGCAATGCTTGTAATTTATGAGACGAAAATCGGATTCCTAATCTCAAGAGGTTGTATTAACGAAGGGAATGTCGAAAGGCGTGCCTATGGTTTAGCCAACCTCGATAAAATTAATGATCCTTACTTTCTTGCCGATCCGTAAGTAAACGTTATTCAATTTCGGACATTCACGATACAATAAATGTTAGACGACTCAAATACACAATGGCAAACTTCTATCGTTTTAAACTTAAAATAAAATAGGGAATTTGACTTTAACTATATTTTTCTTTGTTTTTTTGTTAAACAAAGCTACTTGGGAAGAGAAAATAACATCAGTACATAGGTGTCCTGTACTGATGTTTTTTTTAACTGCTCGCGCGTTGTTGTTTTAAAATACGTAATGAATATTCTTACGAACGTATTATTCGTCCCTACGATTTATTTAAATTTTCCTCGATTTCTCTAATCTACCATTATCGAAAATGTATTATTTCCAACAAAAGAAAATCACCAAAATTGGTTCACAAACGAAGAAGTTATCCGCGAGCAAACAAAAAATAATAAATACAGTCGAATGCTAATAAAGAATTGAGTAAAAAACTCACTACTTTTTGAAGTCGTTTAAAAAAGGGCAACAAAGCTTAACATGCTTACATTACAAACCACTATCGAAAAGTCCTCCAAACGTACCAATTAGGAACATGAGCCCACTATATCCACTCAAAAGGGATCTAAGTTAAGAATCAAGTTAAGAAAAGTATCAATTACGTTAATACAATCAAATCTCCATTGATTCAACTAAGTTATACTAGTATGGGTAAACGTAATCAGACATTTCAAACATGCTGACATTGCTGTTGCCTGCGACTTCGTACGCATTACGAAACAGAAAAAAATTATTTGTGGATAAAAAAAAGATGTTAGCCGATTCTCAAACGACCCACATGCACACAAAATTTCATAAAAATCGGTTAAGCCATATGGAGATGTTTTTTCTTTATAGCCATTGAAAAAAAGTATATCTAATCGTATAATAATCTTATTTATCCTTGAACCAAAGTCGGGTGATCTTAATAAATAAATCGTAAACATCAACAACTATACAAAAAGAGCCTAAGCCTGAAAAGAGAAATGTCTGACACGATTTAGTTAACAGAAATCACAGCATCTAACCGTCACGAATTGTCATCACGTCTTCACGCGCAAAAAGGTCTAGGTTTCAAGGTCTTACCACAAATAGAGCCTAACTACCCTATTACTACGACACCTAAAAATACGTGTATATTCCAGGAGTAATAATGTCTAAGAAATCTGTCAAATCCTTACATAAAATGTATGAAAGATCGTTAGGACTTTATACAAGGTCGATATACAACGATATTTCAAAATAGACCTAAAGGAAGATCGAAGACCTAACACAAATCTAGTTTATAAGGCCAGACTGTAATACGTCAAAATATGCCTAGATTCTAACCCAAAACATGATAAAAGAAAAATAGTTAACATGTAAGAATCTAATCTTAGAGACTTAGACAAATAAACGTCCAAAATCTTTAAAAGATTAAGACTTTTAAAAGTATTTACCAACACTTGAACTATCCTCTTTTGTTTTAAACACCAATAAAAAAAACAAAATCATATTATTATGTACGCTACGAAGATTTCCTCATTGGCAATTCAACCCGAGGAGAATTTCTGAAATTGTTTACGCGACAAGAAAAATAACTAGCGAGCTTCGGAGATATCTGAGTAAGCGATATAATAAATTTTATCACGAGAAACATTTGCATAAACAACCCGGCACAGATCATTTTACTGAATAAGCACTCTCTTGTCTAAATTATAATCTGTCTTATCTTCGAAACTGTTATACAAGATCAGTTAATGAAGTTATTGCACACGCCTAAATATTAATACCTTAATATCACCTTATTAATTGGATATCTAGCGAATAGTTCAATTGTTACATCTCTATTTTATACACCTGGCTTTTTATATTGTTTGCGGCCATTTTTTTTAATATTCGACCTCCATGAATAATTGTCATTAATCGTTAACGCACCATTTCGTAACGGCACCGCATGGAAAGCTATCGTAGGCTATTAAAATCACATTACTAAAATGTACAGCATAAATCCATATTTTTAAAGAGTTTTTGTTTTTTTTTTTTCCTTTCATCAACGTATCGACGTTATATCTTTTACATAATGGCTGTTACAATAAATACTCAATTCATTTTAGACTGCCAGTATAAGGAAACAAAAACGAACGAAATTTATTTCAATCCTAACTTGACCTATCTTATTTTAACCTCTATAAATCATTAAAAAGCTATTCTTTCCTATCCTTTGTTACTATCCCGCCCTATGACATAGGTCACGTAAGGTCGTGACCTTACATACCGAGATTCTCGCACTAGTAGCAAACCAACAAGGGTTCGATTTCGTGGAGCGAATATTTCTATGCTCTACATAATTGTTTCGTTATCAGGGGTTTGCGACACGTGTAGATATCAAATATCGATAGTTATTAAGTTAGTGAGAAATGTCTTTGACACATTTTTTTATTGAATTGAGATATTTTACCAAAAAGAATAAGCTTCAAGCTGTCTAGTGTGACTAGTAGGTATGTTTTTTGCCAATAAGCATTTTTTGATTCTGTTATTTATTCTATACGAAAGGAATATTATATGATTATTATGAAAGTTGCTAAACAATATTGTGATAGCGACATAGCTATCAAAAATGATTTTTGCGCGCAAAAAAACGTATAAACTTTGTCAGTTCGCTTTAGTTTTGAAACTTAGGTACTCGTAAAAGCCCTGCTTATGATGATTTCGGTATCTAGATTAAAGTAATTCCTAATTTATTTTAACGTTTAAACCGACCTCTTTATATTATAAGCCTATGTCTTTGATATACATTTTCATAACAAATTCTACACATCTTGAGATTAAACGTGTGCCTAAAATTACAAACTTTGCCTACATTTTAGAGGAAAGTACTTCATTATTATACAAACATGTTCGCGACAAATCCTTCGCTACTCGTCTTTTGCTAAACCTTTCTACATGACTGAACTACCACGCATCGTCTTATATATAAGTACCTGCTTTACTAGATCCAAAATATTATTACGTGTCTATAAAATAACCTGTGTAAGCTTACCTGATATTGTACCGAAAGGTATATTTTTACCATTTTTCGTGACAAGGCGGTGGAAGCTGAAACAAATGACAAACGATTTCGAATTATGATGTCACGACATCTCTGACTTCCAGTCGAGGAAACGAAAATAGCTCTACGTTCTTCTTCTTTTCGTATCGTTGATGTACAAACTGGTGTCAGAGTTAAAGTGACATAAAAGAGCACTGAAAATACAGCTTACACCGCTTTCACGCTTGAAAATTTTTCAGG
Source organism: Chrysodeixis includens (assembly GCA_941860345.1). Classification (NCBI taxonomy): domain Eukaryota; kingdom Metazoa; phylum Arthropoda; class Insecta; order Lepidoptera; family Noctuidae; genus Chrysodeixis; species Chrysodeixis includens. The sequence continues at coordinate 11,656,047 of OW796107.1, read as the reverse complement.
TGTGCAGGTTTCCTCACGATGTTTTTCTTCGCCTTTTCTAGCCAATTATAGTTAATTTGTAATAGGCATAATAATTCAAAAAGAAGGATCGAACTTACGACCTTTGACTCAGAAGTCCAACGATCATACCAATAGGCTAGGCCCGCTGCTTTTTACTAGTTTCTATGACTTAGCGTTTGGAGCCAAAGAAAAATGATAAACGATTTTGTATTATGATATCACGATATCTGACTTTCAGTTGAGGGAACAAAACTAGCTCTACATTTTCTGTCTTAGTTCTAGTCTTAATTTTTTGTTTAGTCGTCGATGTAAGTTACAGGGCACTGACCTCGCTCAAATTATTCTACTCTGTCCTGTTTATTTCCCGTTCATGCCAGGTTTTACGATTACATCCAGTCCTTCCGTCTTTTTACATTTGCATTTTTGCATATTTGGGTCTTTTGAGATTACAAACGATTATTTATACGCTACGATATATTTTTAGTTTGCTTGACGTTCCGTTTGAGTCATACTGGCCACGGTTTCACCACATTGTGGCAGAAATATTTTCTGTCCGCATTCACATTAATCATTTAAAACGAAAACCTTAAATTTATTACATGGTAAGCTTCGGATCTGTCTAAAAGAAAAATACGCGCAAATTCAGTATTTCAAGCAACTTAAAGGATGTAAAATTACATAATTTAAGCAACAAAATTCCCGACATTGTCAACAACTGTCGCTCATTTGCCAAAGCTATGAAAGTGACTTAAGTGAACTGGGATGTCAAAGAATCTGTCAAAGGGTACGGATGATAACAAACGGGCATCCCGTTTAACTCATTTGCTCTAGGCTTTATTATCGTCACATCAGCTATATTTCAGCCTCGTAAGCATTCATTTACTTAGAAAGATAAGAATATGTTACTCGTAATTCGTAGCACATTCCACCGGCTTCATTTGATGAAAGTGTGAACGTCTGGCGAATTATTTTGTTACATATTTTACTCGTCAGACTCTTTTTGCATGTTTAATTTAATCCATGATCGCGTTGAGGATATATTACTTTAAGTAATCTTGCAGCTAATCAAATATGTTTAGAAAAAAATGGTAAATTTATGCATCGAACGCTTAATTATTTTTTTTTAGATTTCCATTTTTACACACCTGTTTGTAAACGGAGTAAAAACGGAGTAAAAACGGAGTTTTATTCTATTCAAAGCTCAAGACAGAAAATTGTCCTCATTTCCTTAAACGGATTGTAATTCTCCCCTAATTATATTTACGTTAATACTGTTGCTTTTACAATCCTCGATAAATCTTTTGACGATATTAAATCGAGGAATTAATTCTCCTCGTATATAATATCAATTGAATTACAAGAGATAAATGCGTTTCTGACGTTTCTTGTTTAGCTTCCTTTGTTTACATAAATAGATTGTTTACTCTATAAATTTGTTGTTTATTTTATTATCCGTGGTAATACAATTGGCTTCCGTCGTCGGAAGAAGTAAGCGATGGGCCCGATGTGGGAGTGATGAATGGGTTTGCCTACTCCTAAGGACTTGCGAGTATGATGGACGATTACTTCGGTTTAGGACTAAGCTTCCACTAGTATTAGAGAATTAGACGTTGCTTGTTATGTACATATTTACCTGGGTTTTTATCCCAGTAATTGCTTAGACTTTCCCCGGCCTGGAAAATCTTTTGAGAAATTTTTGTACAGTAACTTACAAAACATTTACAAAAATAAAATAAAAATCCATAACAGAGCCTAAAAACAATCTAACACTCTTAATGTAGAAGAGTGCCAGTTTTTGGTATCCCACAGTGTCTACGGACGTAAACTTTTAACTTTATTTCATGTCAGTACATAACTCTATTGCCACGGATTTACGCAACAAATCTGTATGAAATCGTTACTATGAGAAACAGTGCATCTAAAATAACAACTGGCTAATCGCCATAAGCAAGCAACGCTCTTACCATGAACTCAAATACCAAGCTTACTGAAATTGTGGAAGCAAGACAACGCTACACACGGTGTATTGCTGTCTCGTTTGCTCAATGACAGCTGTCCTGCTTTAGGGTATTATAATACAGGTACATCGTAAATAGATCTTCACAAACAATAGTGTCCGATTTACTCACAGTTTGTTCAGTGCATCACGGAATCTGATATATTATTACATAGATCCTCAGGGATTTAGTAGTCTTCGAGGGTTTATGCTTGACAAGACAGATTGCTATTGTATTTCAGTGTTGCATTAGGGCTTGTAGACTCACGCCTGTATTCAAGAGCGAAACAGAGCAAGATTTCGCCCTACATTGTCATGCTGTCTTTGTCAAGTGAAATGTAGAAACATTTTGTGTGACAAATGAGGTACACTTAGCAAAGTGTATTTCTCGTATAACACCGGAACAGAAACGCTCTTCAACAAACACATTAATTAACTCTACAATACTTACAACAGAATATTTTCTGTTCATGTTAATTTTGACGATACTGAGCTTTTCCCAATTATCGTATTACCTTATTGATATGAACAAGATATCACATTCTCCCCCCTCCCAATTTCTCAACAATAAAAGGTGGAAATTGGTTAATGGTTTCATGGCAGCACCAGACAATAGACCTGTCGGTCACGCGTGCAGATGGATGGGCTCACATTACTATAGCTTCAGGGTGAATGTGGTCGAGACTGGCTGCAAAATGGCGCAAAAAGTGGTTAGCGAAGTGACGTCATAGCAAAAAATGAAATGGGAAAATTGGAAGAAGGTTTTGTGGTTGGGAACGCTCGTTAAGGGTTAGTTTGTCTATTAATCAATTTCATTTTTCATTATTGTTTAGGAAATGCAGGTTTCCGTAAAATTAATGGATTTTAAGTGATGTAAAATTAATAAATTGTATAAATATTAGAATTTGAAGTCGCCAATCCACAGTGAGCTAGCGTAGTGATCAATGCTCAAACCTTCTAGATATACCCTCCTTCTAGATAGGCCTGTATCGTTACGTTTATAGGCTGGTTTATTATCATTATTTATTTTGATGTATGAACTGTAAAACTAAATAACAACTCACAAAAACACTCAACAGCAATTCGTCAGAATGTAGAACTCAAAATACATATACCTCAAGGTCTTGAATACTATACACCCAGTTTCAAGATGATTACACACAGAACCACATCACACATGAATTCGCGCAAAAATGCAGCGTCTTCACTATCACAAGAAAAAGAAATAACAGATGCTATGTTACAACCACTTGTCGTCCCAGCCAAGCTATAAAAGTCACTCGGGGGAAGATTTACCGACAAAACGGAGCTTAAGCGATTATTCCGCCGTACGTAGTAAGCGATTTCGGAGCCTCAATAAGTTTTGAGGAAAAGCTACACTGTGTGTTAAGGGCAATCAAATATTTATTTGGTATAGAAATTTGTAGGGGTATAGTTGCACAGTAAAATACCGGGATATATTTTGTTGATATGCCATTTTATATTCGGAAAATTGAATGTTTTTTTTTCAGTTTTGATCGTGCATAATTTTCATGTAATGCTGGCCAGCAATATACTACAAATCTTTTTTATCGTGCAGATGCTGATATCGACGAATTAAAGCTATATTAGTTAATAATTACAATCATCATCATCTTGACTTTAATCACCAACTCTAACAGCTTGCTAACCACATGGCTGCACGGATAGCCGAGTTATGTGATCACGCTAATTACCACTGCGCGCGACGACGTGTCTCGGGAGCGATCCCTTCGTCGGACAAGTATTAATTTGTGGTATCCGCAAATGCTTATTTGGAGTCTGGGTGTCTTTGTACATGTGAACCGAATGTGTATGAGACACCCCTGTGCCTCAAAGAGATTTTTATGGCGGGAAGCGTTTAAAAAAAATAAAAATATCAATCCGCTTATGACCAGTTGAGATTACCGTACCTACTATGCATGTGCGTTAGTTTTTTTTCCAAAAAAATCTTATTCCCACTGTTCAAACCGAATATCATTTAATATAACAATTTGAATCTTAAGATTAAGATAATTGAACACCTCGCTAAGCTAACGTTTGCGGTGAGGCGATGCGCTCCACGGACTGCTTCCGTGGCGGCTATAATCGCCTTAGTGATAAGCTGCAACAGGTTAAATTGAAAGTGAAAATCATATAAACGACATTTAGTGCCAGTGGAAATTGTATTTAACAATTTTTCCCAAGAGGATGTGTTGAGGATGTCAAATTGGAATTTGTCCGTGGACTGTGGATATCAATTACGAATTAAAATTAAATCGATTAAGTGCATATAAAAAATATTACAGGTTTTTTTTATGAACATAACATAAAATCAATTACAGTTAAGGTGTGAGGGATCATGACGTCACTAGCCAATGACACTGATCGACTAAAATATATCGGTTAATGACAAAGCGACATCCCACTCAAATTTTTGTTATTCCGAAAACGGAGACAATCTTAAGATCACCAATATTTTCATGATGCTCAAATATATGACTACCAATAGCCCTTTGCTTATACCTACAATCAGAAGGAAAAGCAAAGAAAAACGTCATACTAAGAAAATGCAGTACAAACCACATGTTACTACAGAAAAGTCGATAAGAAACCGAAGACACTCCATCAAATTCCTCTTACATCGCCCTCGGCAGATCATAAACGAAGCTTAAGACCCTCGGATCCAAATAAAAACCAGGTTCCTAATACATCTGTCAAAGTCCCGAGAAAATAAAATATATCGGCACTAAAGGATCTCTAGACAAATGGTCCCTTAATATTACTGTCATAAATAAGTTTTGAAAGGATTTGAATGGCGCGAACTAATTTATAATCATTTTTGTTCTTGATTTATGTCCAAGCTGTGCCTAGGACTGGCATTTACGAAATAAGTATGAAATAGAGATAAAGTCATACCGAACGTGGGCTTAACACCTACGTTTGTCTTACGTACAGAAGAAATATTTGAAATGGTTTAAGAAAACTTGTTTTTTTAATAAATTAGCTACTGAAAGTTGGTTTTGAAATTTTGCTATTAATTATTTCTAAGGCGTTTAATTTTCGTTTATTTATACATTTGTAATCTGGGCTTATTACTATATTTTTTAGATTAAAAATATTGCGAACCTAATTGTTAATTAAATTTTGCCAGCAATCTGTAAGTTTGCGGGAGAGCTTAGTTTTATTTTGCAACTGAAAATGTAAGTCTAGAAATTCTCGTATCAAATAAATGCATCGAGAATTTGTAATATTTCTTCGGCCATTTAAAACTAAAATGTAATTGCATTTGCTTAGTTTCAGTTTAGTTAGACTACCAACCACAACCACAGGAGAACCGTTTTCACCTAAAATTCTAGAAATCATAACATATTCAAAATCCAACTTACCTACACCAAAATTATATAATAATCTGAGAATACAAATCAAATACAATCAAATATTCTAATTAAACAACTAAGTATATGTACTATAAGACCTACGTCACTGTCAAAAAAAGGTTAAAAATATTTTATTTTCACACTGTTCATATTAAACAATTAAAAATAAAACACTCAAACAGCTAGGTACTGTTTCAACGTCAAGATTATTGCAATCAACGTGTCACAGAATAAAGTCCAATAAAAAGTTAATAAAACAATGTCACTGGCTTATTACTCTGTCTATTATTAAAAGAAATAAATGAAAGGAGAGCGCAATAAAAAGGTCTTCGTGCGTCATAATTCTCATGCGAGCCAAAATAAACCGAATACAATGCAGGTTTTATTATGTCCCAAAGTGTATGAATATATTTTTTAATATAAAAAGTAACGATTTTCTGCCATGTGCGGGCGGGCGGTGCATTATTTTTTCTGTTCCTTTTTTATACAAAAAGTATTTACTTGCGATTGCTTGAATAAAATTATAAACGTTCTTCGTTTTAGTAACGTTGAGGCTGTATTTCTGCATTTCATTATATTTAAAACGCAGGCATCAAAAGTTGACTGAAAAATACTGCACTTTCATAAAAAGCGTTACGAGTTTTGAATTATTACAAACTGACAACAGTACGGAAAATATTGCTATATTCAATTTTATTTAAAAATAAACGAACCATATAAAATGCACTTTTTAAAAGTCAAAACCTACACAACTCTGAGTTTCCTTTATGCCTGTGTTTATCCGTGAAAGCTTTTAGTGTGGCAGCAAAAATATTATTCAACATCACGACTATTAAAATAATCTAGATACTCGGTAATCCAGAAACAGTCAAAGTTTATGCTTTTTTATATTATACACGCAGATAACAAAAACATTGTATTATATATTATACTATAACAAAAAACAATATTAAAAATTGAAGAGTCTCGATCAAACATGCATATTAAGATATCAGCTGTTTTAATTGAACACAACAAATTGTTTTATTCAAACCATCGAAATCTGTATTAGAATTATTTCTTTGATAAGTATCAAACGGCTCATTGTTCATTAGTAAAGGGCCTAGACACGATTAAACATATTTTTGAATCCGATTAAAGCTCTATTAAAGATACTTTACAAAAATATTAAAATTTCATTTCATTTTCAAACCAGCTAAGGCTACTCATAACTATCAAATATATTTTTATCAAATTAAAAGAAGTGTTTAACCCAAGGCAAATAAGTTTAAAATCAAGTGAGGTTTATTCCTCTTCCATGTACGTCAGTGCTGTCATCAGTTGGCGCCGTGACATTTCCCAGCCATTCGCAGCTCCGCGGGCAGCGTTAATTTTCCCTACACCATTAATTTCACGATACGTTGTGGTAGGACGTACGGACATACGCTTTTCAACACAATTTGTAAGTGATTCTGCACTTTCAATAGCCATTTTATCCGATCTGTTATACGATATGTTGAATATACAAATATAAAGTAAATTCTATGTGAATGATTGCCCCAGTTTTGAATTTATGTCGATCGGAACGATGTGTGTGGGTCGTAAACTGTTTTCAAGGGTACAGTAATTTGTTTCACGATTCAATAAACAATATAGTGTTGGTACATGTATACCAGTAGTAAAAAAACCAAGCAATTGAAAATTACACAAGAATTGCCAGGAACTGTTCAACCTGATCGAGTCAACTGTCTTTCAAATGAGATAGTTTTTCATACATGACGGCATCAGTTTCGATTTCGGCCACGTGATAAAAGATCCTTGTAGCACAATAATGCCTTAAATTACTATACTAAAACTTCTGGCTAACCTTTTTTGTCAGCACTCTGTGTTTGACCTTCCGTATTTTAGATAAAATATAAACGTAATGACTAGTTGTATTCAGGACGAACTTAAACTATTTTCTTTAGACAAACGTAATTGGACTGAAGGCACAGTTTGATTAAGCAGGTAAAATCTTCTATTAGGCAAATTGCAGCGATCGGTTTTAAAAGCGGTTCGTTGGAGATATTAAATGAATTGATCTAGCTATCTTCAAACTTTTTTTTTATTCACAAAGGCACCGTCATTTATTCTGATCGAAACCATTTGATCAGACGCAGTATTATTCATAAGTCTGACGTCACTTTAACGCAGTTTCGAATCAGCATTTTCTGTTATACGTTCATCAACAAACAGCACTCTAAATTATTAGTGATCCTATTTCCTTTTCCTCACGTAATCATAACAATTGATATGAAACGTATTTTAAGATTTTCTTGTAAAATTCACGCATTTTCTTGGTATTCCTATCATCACGTTTTTGAGTTTTACCTGTTGTGGAAGCGTAACTTTAACTGAACACGAAATCCGACGCGAGCCGATGTAGAACTATTTACTCATATGAATGCAATTCACTTTGAAACCTGTGCGCAAAAACGAAACCTTTAACAGAAACACCAAAAAAGTGTAGTGAGCTTTCACACAGTGAGGTCGAAACAGCGCAAAAAAAGTGTCGATTAACACTAGTAAAAATACAATTCAATTTCACGTGGTAGGCCTAGGCGGAGATGTTGTGAACCTTGATAATCACATAAAAGAATGGACTACACTTGCTCTCGAAAGGAAGGAATGGAAGGATAAGAGGAAGGCCTTTGCCCAGCAATAGGATACTACAGGCTTTTAATAATAAAGATAAATTCAATTTAAATATAAACTACATCAAGAGTAAAGTTAATAGCCATTATTTTATCAAGGTTAGAGACTGTAATGATAATCTTCTTTACAAAAAAATGCTCTACTAAAAGAAATAGAGTATTTTTTTTGCCTTCAACAAATAACATTATTTATACCACATTAAACAACTTTCCTTGTTTTTACGTCACGAGTAATCTCCGTCAAAGTTTCGGATTGTAAGGTTTACTTAACTTAGGAGTTTATACAAAAATGTTTAGTGTATTAGGTAAACCGAACTATAAAAAACAAGCTCAATTTATCTTTCAGCTTATGAATATTTGGTATATTTTTAGACTTTAAGCAAGATCTTTAAAAAAGAGATTATTTTGTAAAGATCTCTCTAATTACCGAAATTTTAAATCATTTTTATAAGTTTGAGCGATTCGTTCAGCGTTTGATATTGAGACATGTGATCGAAATTATCATATCTACATTTGCTATTTTTGCTTCTATATATTGAGCTCTTAGTTCAATATAATATAGTAAGAGCTTCAGTAAGAACTTTAGGTAAGAACCTCTCCATAAATTGTCGCCACCGAGAAAAACAGTGCATAAAAATTACCTCAGATCAAAGTACCCTATCCCAAGATAAAGAAACACGATGTATAAACAAATTTCGCCAATTCATAGTAAAATGTTGTCCTATCCATGATTCTCTCTACTTAATAACACATCACATACATATTCACAAACTAGTTTCTCTCGTGTAACACATTTTATTGTTGTAGATAAGATCCGTAACGCCGCCATATTCTTTCGCGATCGCTATAAATTGGTTCATAAGTGCTACTTAGACAAAAACTCGTTCTTTGTTTTGTATTTGTGTAATCTATAATAGACCTTGTGGACTGAACTGCCAAATGAGGAGTGAGTTTTGAAATTACTCAATTTCGTTACTATGGTACTACTGCTACGTTTTAAATAAGGTGCACACTAACTAAATTCGGTGCAAGCATAAAAACGTGATTTAAATGATGTTGATATATATAATTGCATGAAATATATAGGAAAAAAATACGTACAAACCATTCAAATACAATTTTAGAAACATATAGTAGACTATACCAATACTACAATTGGTCACAAAGATATAAATCGCTCACATTTTTCTCTACATAAGTTATTTTCTTTCCGAATAGTCCTATATATTAGGAATATACTCAAATATCACTTAGCATTCTTCTTAGACCTACCTATAAGTCAAAGCATTACGGTCAACCTATTTAGAGTAATAAAATATGTTTTATTTTTCACTGTCGAAGCCCGTTACTTACTAAATAAAATAATAAATCACAGTAAACCTTATCAATGGATCGACGTCACTTCAAATTTACAAATCAGCCCATTTTACTTTACGGAAAAATATTAATTGTTTATTAGTATTTATCACGCTATAAATTCTTTGTCATGGGACTTTAGTTCGTAAATATATAACCTTAAGGGTTATAGTCGCTTTTTTATGAAGGCTCTATTCTGATTTTATCAACGTTTTCGTTATGTGACTAAAATGTACGGCTGGAAAACTTTATTACACTGTGTAATATAGCAATAGCACGGTTATATTTTACCTTATCTTTAATATTACCCTAATTTAAAAATATTTAATGTTTAGATGAAAACAATTTAAAAAAATACTATTTAAAGTTTTGAACGCCGTGTTAGTCACCGGTGACCGATAAACAATACACATTTTACTGTTCGGCAGTCAAAGTGTTAATTACTGGGCATCTCTAATCTATCTCTCTCTCTTTCTCATGTGTCTTTCTCTACTCGTTTACAAGTCTCCCTCCAATTTTACTTCTAGTTCCTTTACGTTGCGGCATCCAACCTCGCATTCAAAAAAGTATCATTTAATCATCCTTAAATCCATCATCCAAAATTACTTCAATTAAAAAAATAATCAAATCAATCTCAATCACAGTTGCAAAACTCACAAAAACAAAACTCAGTCAATTCGCGAAAAAAAAAAAACAAATCGCAAAACTATGATTTCGCTTTACAGTTCTACTTAATCCCAAAGTGCCTTCGCTAGGTAGGTTCGATTGGAATTATATAACTTTTTTAATCGTCACCTTTGAGCTGAACAGCTCATCGAACAATCTTAACTCCAGCCGACTGAAATGAAATGAAGTTTTACACACTTTGAACAAATTAAACGACACGAGACTGAGTCGGGTATTCGTTATTGGTAATATTAATTTTCAGGTCACTCTGCGTGCATTTTTTAATTAATCGTTTGAGGTATGATATTTTTTTCTGTTTTCTGTCATTAATCTCAATTAATAATATTCAGATGTATTGAATTCTACAAATAGTAGTAAAATAGAGTAATATGACAAAAACACGTATTGAACAGACTCCAATTATAATTGATTCGAAAACATTTTAGGAAAATTAGAATTAAGCTGTATCCCAAACATATTAAGAAAGATCGTCAATCAACTCTTTGTAAACCAATACAATTTGCCGACAACCCAAAATATAACATACAAAAAAAAATAGAAATCCTCTTTATTTTCATTCACATATTCCTTACTCAATATGTATGACGTATGTCGTCGCAAGGCATTCGGTAAATAAAATAAAGAAAATGTAAATCTAAGTACGAGAGTGACAGGCGAGACATTGCCGGAATATATAAATTTATTACTACGGCCAACGCGACCTCCTTCTGACTTACTCTCATTATTCTAAGCTGTATGGCCTGAGAGCGTTTATTAAATATTTCGGGCTAATATTACTGTATTCTTCATTGCTAGTTTTATTGGGAGAAATGGGAACTACATATGATAGTTGTCTTTTTTTAGTCTCAAATATGACAATGTTATTTTTACACCCCTAGCTCTATTTTCTGTTTCTCAATTCCTCATACAGAATTGTAATACAATAGAGAATTTGATTTGAAACACAGTATAAATACATAGTACATTAGTTTAACTCACCTGTTTCTAAATAGGCCTGGCCACCTACAGCATTTTAATTACTATTTAAAACCACTTTAATTACGTCACCAACAACAGTGCTACAACTTTGTAGTTTCCTCTCATATTCATAATCAAATATATACCCAATATGCCTTTGTATATTTTCCTAAATTGTACAACAATCGACATATTAATTGCAAAATAATAACATGCAATTGAATTTCAAACCAGCCAAAGCACCAAACTTCATTTACAAATACGTAAATGGTAAAGTTTAATTGAAAACATTATCTATGTTCGATTGCTTTTTGATGAATAAAATTTATGGAACGAATTTCTCTTTTAGCACTAAATATGCTGGGAAAATTATATTTAGCTAACCTCAAATGGTACATGTTACAAATAATTGATTTGGTGGTTAATCAGCCTTTTAGAAATTGATATGAAACTTTTTTTATGGGATTCTATTACGATTCTTTTTTTTAATTTTTAAAACTTCGTAAAGTTTAAAATAATTTGTATGCAAGAAATATGGCGAGTAATGGCTAAAATAAATAGTAGTAACACGGAAGGTTTGAACCGCATGGTACTTGACATTAATGAAAATTGTAACACTTTTTAAATCAAAAAGATTCTATTTCCAGAAGACCTAAAAAAGGCACTTCAGAAACTTTAATATTACAAATCTTCCGACACTAGGTGCACTTCATTGATATTACAGAAATTCGAATACATTTCTCCCTTCTAGTCAAGTAATCATAGTTAAGGCAATAACTGTACAAATATAGCGTAAACAAACCATAAAATGTAAGGTGCTTATCTCGGGAGGATAGTAAAATTATGGTTGCCCATCCATTTGGCAGGATTTCAGACCATTAGAGTATTACTAGGTATTATTGTACAGTAAACTTCCTATATACTGGTATAAACTTGTCGTATCGTTGTGAAGGTGAGAGAGGCTATACTTGCAATATAAAGCACCATCTCACTTGCACACTGAGAAAAGTCTTGCGTTACCAGCTCTTAGTACAGGAACTGTGATTCTGAATTATTTTCTAAACGTAAACACAATAGCTAAGATCTTTAATGAACATTGGCGCCAAGTCTATTGTATCGGATTAACATATAGAGCTCATTTATAAGATGTGAAAACATCGTGTAATTTACAATACATTGCGGAGCTGCGGAGTATTAGCATCAAAAGTTAGATAACATCGCCGGCAATGGATCGCCACTCATGTGATATTTCCCACCTCGCCTAAATGAGCCTTTTCTCTTCAATTCTCGTTCTATATCGGGACTGACCGTGACCTAGGTTTGACGAGAATCAGTTGTCGGTGTGAAGGCGATAAAATGGGAATTCGTAAGAATCGAATGTCGCAATATCTAAAAAGGGATTTGAAAAGGATTTTACACGACAAGAGTGATATAGGGTTAGCAAAATGGTGAATAAATAAAATGCGTTCAGTTTATTTATTAATAAGACCTGTTTCAGCGATTTAGATCCATTTTAATACGACTTGTCTGCAAATGAGAATATTTCTCCAATAAATCAAAAGTCCATTATGACGAAATATCATATAACCCATACGAATTGCCATCAAAGCACGGTTTGCTTGTTTTTAGAGGATTAAAATACCCTATCAAAACAGGCTATTGTTCCTGTTAATTTAAACAAGATAAGATGTCGAAGAAGGTACAAAGCTACGCTGTCAACTGTACAATGTCACTGCACTAAGTCTGGCAAAACATTTAGGACAACCAGCTGCCAAGCCTCTTCTTTGAGACTTCCCTTCGCTTCCTGAAATTTAATCCCCTTCTGCTTCTTGTAACCAGCTACCAGCTATTGTTATTCAGTTAACCAAGAAAACAAAGTGGTTTTTGGTCTCGTCATTTTCCCTCGAACTGAATTCATCCACATCACAGTATACTGTTGTAGTATAATGATCAGTTCAGAATTCTCTATTTTTTATACATATTCATTCTATTATTACTTATGATCCACGATGTACACCCAGAAATCAAATAACACCTTTTTTTTAAGTTATGATACATCACTTTATTTAATTTAACACCTTTTCACATTCAAGTAACCAAACTTAACCAATTACACTGGATGAAAAACCGGGTGTAACAAACTCCAAAAATTAATCTAAACTTATTGACTATTCCTTCTTAAGTTGTTGGACTGGCGGAGTGCAGATTACATTAAACCTATTGATTTAACAACTCTATTGGAGCTCTGGACGAGTCTTACTTTGACTTAGTTCTTGCAGATCGCACATTTCTATAAATCTGTTTACTGGCCTTACAAATCTACAAGTTAAGTACAGTCTGCTGTTAATTACATTTGACATTTTGTATTCGACATCATTTTCCCTACTTTTCTTTAAGTATTTGGTTGTTAGTTTATTCATGGCATTATTGTAATTAAAAAGCATTGCCTTTTTTTGTTTCTCTCTGCTGAACCCACTCCTTTATAGTTACTTAAACAACTAATGTAAAATGTTACCTGGTCTAAACACAAAATGAAACATAAAAAACCCTAAAAAATTATCTCGAAGCTTAATTGAAATCTGAAAAAAATATGAAACCGTAATCTGTAGTATTGTTCAATGGACATGTTGTACAAACATTTCAGTATTTTTGAAAACTGGGCAAGTGTGAGTCAGACTCACGCACCCAGGGATCTTTACCTCTGACAGAGAATACATTGCTTAAAAACGTCTTATTGTTAAATACGACTTTTCGAATATAGTGTGCGTTTTATAAATAAATATCACAGCTTCCGTGTATCGGAAGGCACGTAAAAATGGGGTCCTGCGCCTAATCTCTCTCCGGTTGTCGGATTGCCGTCCCATCGGGCGATGAGAGTATAGGAATGTAGAGTGCACCTGTGTTTGCACACGCGCTTGTGCACTATAATATATCCCGCGTAGCTGGCTGGAGTAATAGTTACACTAGCCGCCGTGGCCGAAATCGGTCTGGACACATAATTATTTTGTCAGCCTCTTAAAAGAGAGCAAAGTCTGCAGACTGATTTCAACATTTTATAAAATCTCTGCGCATTCTTAAAAAGAAAGGTTTAAACAAATATGTCAAAAAGGTTTTTAAAGAAATACGGGACCCATAAAATGCCAGACATAAAACAATAAGCTCACAAACCCAGATACACAATACATAGTTTCGTTCCCGCGTGTGCTATAACGTAAAAACAATATTATCTATTCCCCAACCAGAAAGAGTAATGTCGGTTTTAAATTAACTTCACTTTTATTATCTGTATTTTACGTGTCATTAAAAGAGATTTAAACAAGGCTGCTAAAAGCCATAAAAATAAAAATAAATCTACATTTTATTTGAATACCGAACAGTAAATGATTAAATAAATAACAGATTATTTTACGCATGATATAAAAACTTTTGTCGTGGATTTTTTACATGTTCAAAAGTCTCGATGATTGTTACTGTAAGCCAAACCATTGGAATATCCATTGGAATAAACCACATTCCAATGTTTCAATGCTAAAATATCCAGCACCATCAATCATTTCAACCAAAGTCATTGTGATTTTGAAAGCGGAAAGTTTCTCATGTAAGAATTGCATTGCATTGTATTCTAAAATATTTCAAACATTTTTGATTCAGTTTTAGTTTCATTTTGTACACGCTTCGCACCCACGTTCCAATCCACACTATTTCAATATAAAATCGAATCGAATTTAGATTCGAGTCTTTGACAGTTGACGAATACCTTTTTTTCAACGAGAATTACATTGTATCCAGCCAGTTGGGCCGTGAATAGAAAATTTCGATTTGTGTTTTGTTTTAAAAGACCTTTGATTTATTAAATGTTTTGGCACATTTTTAATTTGAATTGATTTTTAAAAATAGAATGATTATTTTAGATAAAAAGTATTTATGTATTTTTTTTAAGAACTTATTAGAACCTTTTTCACAAAGCTATATAACTGTTTTCTTTTTTGTACCGTATGATAAGTCAAGGCAAATAACTTGACTAAAGAAAAAATACATCTGCATTGATGACCTCCTCTTTACTTGAAGTCGGTTAATAAAACCAAGTACATACTACCCTTTACAGACACTGTTATCTTGTAGATACGCGTTTTATGTATCAGTTTAAGAATCGCTACAAAAATGTTATAAAGCACAAGTGGCTTTACAATTTAACGACTGGATCACCATAAAATAACAATTTGAAATGTGTAGTTATACGCTTACAACTGGAGTATCATTTCAATACAACATTAATATTTGCAATAAAATGTTGAAGATAGTCGTAAAACTATGTGTTTCATAGTAATGTACAAAGTATTTTTAATAAAAGGAACTCGCTATTGAAAGTTATGAGAATAAAATGACGTAATAGGACATATACTCACTGACTTATTGAGAAATGGAAACTGAAACTCTTTTCCTAGTAATGATATTACATTAATAAATATTTCAAATACGAGTACAAATATTAACTAGTTTTCTAGAACGTATTGCTTTTGCAAATGAAACAACAAAACTGGTAAATCGCGGAAATGTATGGAACTGTCATTTCCATACATTTGAGCTTCCATGTGTGTTAATAGAAACATTGTTTATCTATTGAAACGGAGGAAAGAGTGGTTTTATTTATCCATACAATGTAACATTGCACTATACAGTTGGTTATATTGCAATATGTCGTTGAAAGGTGTTTCATTGGATATTCATAGAGAGCTAGTATCACATCGTCACGGAGCCTAATATGTGCAGTCAGCTACAAACTCGTACTTGTTCATATTATGATATCCCACTGCTGGGCACAGGTCTCTTGCCATATAGGACAGGTTTGAGCTTTGATCACCACGCTGGCTCACTGCGAATTGGCGATTCCAGAGACTAATATTTGGAATCCAGGTTTTTTCATTATGTTTTCTTTTACCGTTTATCATTATTCTTACTATAATTAAGAAAATATAACTCTCGGAAAGTGACATTTTCGACCTGTACTGAGATCGACATTGCACCTCGACCATGCCTAAAATCGCTCTTTTTTATTTATATGGACCATTTTCGAGTACTTTTGAAACGTTCGATTACTCACTCTATTATAGTTTCGCAGTTCCAAAATGTAATTCCTACAAACTTCAGGCGGCAGCGCATCTGATGTTTTCTTTCAACAAGTCAGTGATGTTTCAATTTCTAGGTTACCTTATTATAAATCACGATATTCCCCTTAAATCAGTGTAACAGGGAAACCAGATGTGAGTTAGACAGAACAACGTACACAGATCAATGAATGCGTTCTTTTTGATCGAGTATAATAAGATTTGTACCGTCAATAAACACCCCGGTTTGTTTTACTTGGCGTTTGATCAAAATATCTGTTTTGTTCACGTTTGGGTACTTCCTCTTGAATACAGATGTTCTGTGGCTTTTTTTTTTTAAGGCGGTTCAAGGACTTGTTCGGAATTAAAATGACGAGGGTATAAAGACAACAACAATATTAGTTGACTTTGTGTTTTGACATAATTTCTGTATATTTTTTAATCATTTCCAGTTAGAGCTATGTTCACAGAACTTCACAGTCAGCCTTCACAGAACAGGGTTTAGTCGTAAACACTATTTTACTCTCAGCCCTTATTTAAGAGAGACACGCAGTCATTGCACCAATTCCTTAGAATGTATCATCCAATTTATGATCACATATCATGTGGTTGTAAAAATTAAAGCCGTTATTGCCCCTTATAACCCTGGGTTTCCGTCAAAAATATACAGTAAGAGATATGTTTTAAGAACGAATAGAATCACTTTATCTATAGACGTCTGTCTAAGACTAGATAAAAATTAAACACAAATTTCTCACTCTAATTCCCCTCCCCAAAATCATATTCGGAATTCACGCTAGAAACACATTTTGAAACCTGTCAATACGTCAATAAATCGTGTTCATACAATGACAAATGTCGGCGTAACGTTATGGGAATGACATTGTAATATTTTGACATGATTTTGGCGCCAACAAGGAACTTTGTACTCAGGGTTATTAGCAAAGTTTTGGTGTTAACGATACACATAGCAACACATAAAGTTAAGGGAGTTTCCCTGTAAGCCTTATGAGACGAAATTCCACTAAAACGGAAATTACGTCATCAAAAGTTACAATGACACGTGGCTTGAAATGTCAAAATGTTGTAAATAGTGACGTAGTTAGCCGCCATACTAAAACTTTAATTCGTTTTACATGTTTTTCATTGTTTCAACAAACCAAAAATGCATTTTGTTTTTTAGTTTTCTCTTGCCACTGGCGGATTAAAGAGCAACTTTTCACACTCGTTTAGAATCAAAATCTGTAAAGACCATAAAATCTGTATACCTTTTTACCTATTGTTGAAATCGAAGCTGTAGTAGCATGACCGCAGGCTGCCAAGTTATAGGTCTCGAGTACGATCCCCATGGCACGCCAACTATTCGAATGTTGTGTGCGTTTTAGAAAAAAATATCACAGCTTCCGTGTTTCAGAAGGCATGTAAAAATGTGGGTTCTGAGCCTGATCTCTCTCCGGTCGTTTTGGATTGCCGTCCCATCGGACTATGAGAGTAAAGAAACAGAGAGAGCATCTGTGTTTGCGTACACACTTGTGCACTACAATATATCCCGAGTAGCTGGCTGTTGTCATATTAACTCTAGCCGCCATGGCCGAAATATTCTATTCTAACCCACCTACTTCTCTTAATATTAGGTAGGTACTAAACAAGTAAATTAACTCTGCTTTTTTCATTAGCATTGCAGACAAAAGTACTACAAGTAATCGTATTAAAAAAAGGTGGCCTGAATTAAAAAAATACAACGGAATAAACTCCCCTTGAACGTGCAAAATTGTTTTTAATTACATCAAGCAAAAATCTCTGGCTCATTTTAATTAGCGCATTTTGTCCGTACTTCAATTTTTTTAGATTGCCAGATAGTGGTAAAAAAAAAACAACTTTTTACTTTTAGTTAAGACTCTACATTTTTCATTTAAAATTGTTTTGAACTGAGAACTTTGTTTTATAATATGTAGTGATAATGTAATTAGTTTGCTATTTTCCAAATTAGCGATTTTAAGTTAAGAAGTGAATTAAAAAGTAGTAATTAGTTACCCAAATATCCAATCATAATTTTACTACAAGTTAAGAGAAATTGTTTACGATTAAACACCGATATTCGTTTTCTATTATACCTAAAAGATATCCTAGATGAATTATGATTTGAATCTTCAAAAACTAAAAAAGAAATCATCAAAGCTAGACCTAAAAATAAGCTAGGTTCCTCCTTAATTCTAAAATCGATATCTAACGTGTGATCCGATATCGGGAACCGAGACTATTCGATTTCAATTTCCGATTGCATCAATTCTTTTCTGCAGTACGAGATCGGATTTTATGACTGCTTAGAATTGCGAAGTTCTTTCATTGTTGCCGTTTTCAAGAGAAAAATGTAAACGAGAACTCTATAGTAATAGATTTTGATAAATCTATAACAAATTTACATCTTCTGGATTAAAAAAAGTAGGTTTATAATCGAAATTTTACTTTTTGTAAAAGGAGTCAAGCTCATCCCGTTACTCTATCTGGCTTTATCAATAATTATCAGATTTTCGATAAACGGATCTTGGATGTTCAGCCGTAATTAAAAGTTGAAAACCACGACTAAAAACTCAAAATTGCAGTTCAAACTCATACAATTTCACTTTTGAAATGTGAACATCCTGATAAATTAGTAAAGAAACTTTTAAGTTTATATACTTTCAAAGTAAGAACCAATGCATTTGACATCGTAAAAACAATTGCAAAATGTAAAAAAAGAACATCGACAAAATTTAATTGCCGTAATTTCGTTTAGTAGAAACATTATTATTGAAAAGTACAAAAATCACGGTGAACTAAAAGTCCAATTAGCTTATTGGTTTTATTTTCCAACAGAATTACAAACGCGTCTAGATCAAAGAAATACTTTTCCACCAAAATTGGCATTTACCAATTAAATCAACTTTTCTTACTAATTTAATTAAATGTAACCTTCGCCTTTGCTCCCTGAGGTATTAAGGGATTTTAATGTATGAGATCCCACCAATCTGCGGTCAAGCTTTGAATGGGTGACTGCTATTTACATATCGGACTTACAAGACGGCTACTTATCATGTCAAAGAGGGTTCAATGAATATATCGGTGTGATTATTCGTGCTTGGCCGACCAAAGATCGTTTAGTTCGCAGCTAGGCTAATACCCACTGCGTAGATCAATTAGGATTCCCAGTACAGGTTTATTATAATCTCTATTAACATTTCTCGCTAGGCCAGTCTTAGGTTAAAGCAAGCAAGCGGAACAAGGGAAAATGTGTATATTGTGCTTTGATTTTTATATAGTTAACTATATCTTGTCCAAATCTGACGACCATTTACTTGTTTATTTACAATTGATGTACTCATAAGAAATTAACAGTCGGGTAAAAAGGACACAACATATTTTTAAGTGGAATAAAAAGATACATACATACTCGTAAACCATATGTAGAAACGTCAAATAAAATCAAGGATTGTATTAATATTCTTATCTCGTCGATATAATCCTCTTTTAAACAAATATTTCATCTCCAAATTACCTTTCATATTAATATTCGATTATTCTGTCCAGAATTTATCTGCCGCAAAATTATTTCCATATTACCGACTCGACTCCAAAGGTAGTTTCGAAATATTCCAAATTATTTCTTGGAACGAACATCAATGAGCCAGCTTTCAGTATTTTCTACCAAAGATATTCTGATAAATAGTTAGTAATTTTAGTTTTGTCCATGTCTTACCTTAAGTTTTACTGGTTAGTTATTATTGCGTATAAAATAACATTCGTGTTTGAAAAAATGCTCTGTCGCATCAATCGCATCCTTTAAAATAAATCTATTAATAATTTTCGACAGTATTTTGTTATAGTATTTTACTGTCTAGTTTCAACGTTTTTCAAAACAAAACAATAGAAAACAACAACAAAAGTTTGAACTTCAAATCCCAAACCACTGTCAACAAACAACGCCATCTAGCGGACAATAGCTAATCACGTTCCCTGCAGATCAGATTATCGACTGTAAAGTGTTATACATTCCACTCCACTCGTTGTTTTAGTCGCAAATACATTGTTTACAATATTATTGTTGAAGTACTAACGAACTGGCATTGAACAGTCAATATTTACGTAAACCACCAACTGATTATGTTTACCGTATTGTTGAGAGCTTCGTTCCCGATGTTAATGTTTCTGTTGTATCGTTATGCAGTGTACGCAAGTTAAAATAGATTAACATCGTCTACGTTATTCGTACTGTTATTTTATTCGATATATAATATGCATTATTGTATTGCAGTAGAGATGAGAATGTTAAGAGGAATCTGCAGTGTTACGAGAGCGGATAGAGTAAGAAATGAGTATAATAATATGTATAGGAGGAAGTTTAAAAGCGGCACCGGTATCAGAAAAACTTCGACCAACGAAACGATGAATGGATAATGTGAAAGATGATATGGCTGCAAAGAGTGTTGCTTGCGAGATGACGTCAGATAGGAACGTGTGGAAGAAAAAGACATGTTGCGCCGACCCCAAATAATAATTGGGATAAGGGCAGGGGAATGATAATACGCATTATTGTATTATTTCATCAAAAAAGTGATATCTTCAATTAGATATAAAAGTTTATAAGAAAAATTTAGTCCACTAGAAGATTTTGAACATTCAGCTTCTGGGTAAACGCAACAATCGTTTTCTAAGCTACCGAGGTCGATGACCAAACTTTGTTCAAACTCTGTCCTGACAATTCATTCTTTGTCCTTAAGCTAATTGGATTTTGGTTCACTAGATATCGTTTAATTAAGGTCTAGTATGACTGAAATTGTCCGAAGTTCATAAGATGTATTGATAGGATTGTAGCCCCAATACTTTAAATTTGTTCAGAGATTCAAAAGTTATGATTTGTAAATTCCTTATTAAGTTCGTTTTTTTTTTTAATTTGGAATACGACGACGACAATTAAATAATCGTGTCAAATATTTCTGTTTACAAAACTGACGACGATGCCATGAATTTATTTTTTTAATCTATGGTAAATTTTGTATTATTTTTTTATTTAGAATTTACTCCTAGACAATTTGCTTTGAATCTCCTTGGCCGCAACAAATAATTGATTGTACCATCCAATAGCGAGATTTATGTGCTATGGAAAGTTTACGTTCCGTTGTACGGTGAGTGCTCGTGAACCGTCATGTGTGCATCTGATACGAATGGTTTGTTTACATTCAATCTTCTATGTAAATAGTCTCTGCGTGTGTCTGGAAATAAATGGAAAAAAGGAAAGTATTAATGGCAGAATTTTTCAAGGTTTATTTGAATGTCTAGAACGAAATTGGAAACGTAGATATTATTTTTCACTAGAGAGCCGTTTTGCACGGGAGAAATTCTGATGTATCTTACTTATAAACATGCCTCTTGAACACTATATCTATCAAAAAAACACTTCAAAATCCATTGTGTAGTTTTTAAGATCTAAGCATACATATTATATAGACGGACAGACGCTTCCCTAATTCAAATTTGCCAGATCTGTTATTTATTTTGCTTTTTTTGAGTTTGAAACTTAGTTGAAATGTATTTTGATGGTATTCAATATAAAATTTTGCTTATATCTAATGTAAGATTGTAACTGTTTTTTTTTGTTTTATCTACAAAAAAAAATGAAAGTTTCTTTCTTGGTCCATAAAACCAAAGCCGATTAAGGTGCAAGCAGATTAACTTAAGCTTAAATCTGGACCGACTTAATTGTATAAGTAAGATATTTTCAGTAGAATGCTTAACATTAAATTTTATAATAATTTAATTAATCCTTCGATTACCTGCAATTTCCAGATTTCATTAAATACTTGAAAAAGTAATAAATTTCTTTCAATATTTTAATTACACGTAAACTTAAAATTGTATTTTAAAATAATTATAATGTTCCTAAAGATAGTTCAGAGTCTTGTGGACTGAACTTAATGATCATCGTCACGTGATTTAATTCAGTCCATTCTTAAAATTAAATCATCATCATCATCTTCCTGCACTCATCCCATTTTATTCCGGGTCGGTGCAACAAGTTTTTCCTTTCACTCTCCCCCATCAGACGTCACACTATCATTTACTGCTTTTTCATTCATACCATTCCTAACACAATCCATCCATCTTTTCTTTGGCCAGTCCATTCTTATAATAACGTTGAAAAAGTTTGTATCTATGAAGTTTACAATACCTTAAAATAACACAAAAGTCCAAAGGTCGGCTATAAATAAGATCTTTATAAAAAGAAGAGCATCATTCAGTAGCATTCACTTCAACAAAAACGCTAACACTTTCCACAATATCTAGAACTATTTGCTTACACGTAATGCGAACGTGCAAATGTTCGAGTAATCTTTCATATTGCCAACAACGTTAGCAACAGAATTTCCTTCCGTATAATCAATCTGTTTAGACAATGTATTTATTTTCTTATTGTTTAACATGTGTGTTTACTATACGAGTAGGTATATGTGTGTGCGTGCAGTCCTATAAGGTGGCCATTTAGAAATTAAAGCAGTGTCCAGAACTGCCAATTGTTTCGTTTGTCTCCCGTATTAAATACGTAACACTTATGAATTTATTTATTTTTAAACTGCTAAACTAATATCATAAATAGGTAACATTTGTGAGCTTGTGATGTCGAAAGGGTGTGTATTGTACCATAGGGGGTACATAGCAAAATTGACCTCAAGAACTACTGAACCAATTTTGAAAAATCTTCCACCAATAGAAAGCTACCTTATTTGTGAGTACCATAAGCTAATTAATAACTCGAAAAATACAGCGAAATGGGACCCGTACCTACTTAGATGATATGTAGATAGTATCTAGTATAAGATATGTTACATGTCTATACAGTAAAAAGTCTATTCGTTTTTATTTACTGTTCTACGTACCATTAACACATTTAAACAACCACTAGACAGATAAAACAAACGAAGGTAATGAATAAAACTTAACCTACAAATGGCAAAGGAAACCAAACACAAGTGTCTAACAACAAATAAACGTTAGTGGCTAGTGGTCATGTTATAATCGCCTTTGTTTAACGCACATAAACCAGCCCGCAATATTGCCCTGTAAATACAGTGGCTCGTAACTCAATGAGATTTACACCCCGTACAAGGCAAGGTACGGGGAAAAATTAAGCGCCATTTTGCTACGAACTGCTTTGTTACCTGATACCCCAGTACAGTTAAAAACAAAAGATGTACACGACCAAATAGTTGCAGTAGATGTTTAACTTTCGCGTCTTGTACACATATTTTAGACAACAAACGAGTCTTATTTGCCATGTAATTCGATATTTCTTGTCGAATTACATAGCGAATAAAACCCGTTAGTTGTCTAACATATATTGCAGTAGATTTCCTTTCTTGATGATTTCGAAATTTGTGAATGTTATGGAATTTTGCTGATATTGTAAGCTAAACATAAAAGATTTAATTGGAAAGAAAATTTCACGATTTCAAAAATCAGTTGTATAATACTTGAATTTCAATTGTTTAATCGAGTATAATGTTTTTGCTCGTGACTGTACAAGTAAATTGGATTTGTAGCTGTTTAATGGTGATAAGTTACAATTGGATTCTTGCAAGAAACTTAGAGACAAAGTAGTTTGATTCCTTTGTTTCATTTTAGGATTATTGCTCAGGCATGCTTTATTAGAAACTACTTTTAAAACAATCACTATTCAAAAGTAAAAATGACTCTTTTAGTATTAATAATGTATTTTATATATTTATCGTGTCACATGTCATCCGTAAGATATTGCTGATAGACAAAGTCATTTTTTGTTCCTTAAAAAAGTTACAGCAATATCACCTAAAAAAATAATACATTTGAAAACTAAAGAAAGTACCTTCAAATGAATTGAAACTAGTAGCAAAAGGCGGTGGCTCAGCTAAGATTATAGCAGGCCGAGCACGATCCGCCACAGCGCTGATTTTCAGCCATACCTACTCCCTAAGTAGTAAAGCGGAAATATAGGATGACATAACTGGCGGTCACTAGTCACTAGTTAATAGTAGATCCTGGCTTACGGGAGTTGTAATGATGGACATGTGTCGAGGGGTTATCCTATAAAAAAAACAATTGCACGCACACATAGCAACTGTGTGCGCGCGCCTACAATTGAATTAAACTATCTGTAAAATACTAGAAATATATACCACATACCGGATTTCGTTACAATTTGCTATGAATAGTATTACCCAAGGGAGAGACGTGTTATTTTTATCCTAAACAAGTGACGGTATATATTTCACGCGGATTAAGGCGTGGGCGGTATCAAGTCCTGTTCTATCTGTCCAAGGTTGTTGGCAGTGAATAATGGCAGAAAGTTTCATGGTTTTTGATTCTGTAAATAAGAATTATAGATATCGTAGTACTATTATTTAAGGATTACTCGAATCTTGATGAAATGGAGAGGTGCCTAATTAACCAATAACAGATTGTAAATGTAGGTGATGCACCTGCTCTCTCTCCGGTCGCGTCGAATTGCCGTCCCATTGGACAATGAAATAGAGTGCACCTGTGTTTGCACACACGCTTGTGCACTGTAATATATTATGTCTCGCATAACTGACTGGTGTCATAGTAAGCCTACCTACCGTTAGCGGTAATTGCCGAAATCGGTCAGGACATTATTAAAAACAGACCTCGAAATATTCTTTACTCCGTTTTCTGAGAACTGTGACTGCAAAATCCTGACAAATTGTTCCTCTCGATTTCAACAGAAACATATCAGAAAAAAAAGGTTTAGGGGTTCAAAACACTAACTTGTTTCTCTTTTTCCATACCAGTTACCCTGGTAACCAGAAAATAGCACGAAAAATCATACACAATATACATAACCGAAGAGCCTTTACTATAACGCATAAAATATCCTTATGTCGTATAATTCCGCATAGAAAGTAACCTTTGTCAGAGGTCCTCAACCTTGATTTGTCTTTTTACGATAAAACAAAAACATTTCCGTGTATCAGTTTTGTGATCCTTCAAGTTAATAGGGTTGATTCCATTAACTTTTATTGTCCCTTAAAGGGAAAAGGGCAAAATATTTGTTACTTTTACAAAAGAGTAACGATTAGGAAGTAATTTATCAAGATCCGAGACAATCCTTTATTTTGTTTGTTGAATCTATTTACTGGCCTTTTTTAATTAAATATGGATTGGTTTGAACCTTGTTAATTCAGAAAACAATAAATTACCCAACCTAATATTATGTCTGGGTAAATCGAAAATAGCCTAAAAATCTATAGCCATGCGAAACCATTTATTTATCCTAAATACCAGTACATTTAACGAATTCTGTTACTCAAAAATTATCATATTAGAAACACGAAAAAGTACTCATAAAAATCTAAAATAAACCCTCCTTACGCGAATTTAACTACATCACTACAATAAATACCTTTATAACGGACAGTTACTTACTCATCCCAACTTTTGGCGGATAATAAAAATAAATAAAGCCGAAAATTGCCTCCTGTAGCAGATATTAGGAAACCAGTAAAGTGGAAAATCTGAAATCCCCGAATACACTCATTTTTATTGGATTTGTTCTTTTTATTGGGTAACGCGATTGTTAATGTAATTTTCCAAGTGATTTATGATCGACTAGTAGCTTTTGTAACTGAGAACTTCTTCATTTATGATTTTTGGAGATCTAGGAAGACACTGTTAATTGTTTTAGGGTTTGTTCGTTTTTACTTCAACCTCATGAGGCACTATTAGGATAATACGCCTCAATTTTGTTTTAACATTATTATTTTTTTAAACGACTTCTGCACTAAGGAATTTAATCCTTGTATCACGGGAAAACCCCCCACAGTCATTTAATTCACATGCACAAACCCACCCAGACTCAGAGCATTTGTGGATCGCCAAATTCTTGTCCTACACGAAGGTCAAACTGGATACGCACACCGTTGTAATTGGTGCGGTGTCTTGTATCTCTCGACTAACCGCGCAGTCAAATTTGCAAGTGTTGATCAGACAGATAGAATGATATCGTCTCCTACTTGGATACGATATCGAGACTGGTGGAATCGTTCCAAAGATAGGGAGGTGTGGAAATACAGGCTATTAAAAAAAACACCATAACACAAGCTACTTAGTTTGCTTAACTTGAGACTAGATGGCGATGTGTGAATGTTAAAAAAAAATATTAAAAAAACTCAATTTTTCAAAGTAAACGAAAATTAGCATTTTTCAGAGTGAAAAATAATTGCTGTTTATTGAAAAGTTTTATACACACAGGCATGGACGGTCAATGACATAGGTACAGCAAAATATGGGAACTTTTGTACCCACACCTTTTAATGGTTATTCTGCCTTTGACAGGGGATCAAGTTATTAAAACCGCTTTTTACTGAGCAAAGCAAAACGTTTTTAATACTTGTTATTTTGATATACGCAAAATGGGTTTTATTTTTTAGCAATGTGTGTAGGGACAGAAATAAATACGTCATACAAAATTAGAAAATAAATAGATGCCTTTTTGATACCTACCTTATAATACTTAAAAAAATTGGTAGCCCAGTGTAGTTGGTGTAAATGAAAGACAACTGAACGGATTTTGTCTGTTGTCCGCGACTTCGCCCGCATGAATGTCGATTATAGCTGCTAAAACATGCCCCTATCCGACGCTGTCGGTTTTAAGTAGCCTCCTTGCGTTAACCAGGGTGCCAACAACCTCGTCTCAATTAAAAAAAAAAGGAACAACAAACATCCCTCCATCGATCCAGACTTGCAGCGTTCGCGTTTATAATATATTATTAGTGGGTTAAGAAATGGAAATATGAGGTCATCTCTTTAATTCTGCTTATGGTATCGAAACTTTTCATAAAGACAGAGTAAAAAACTCTTCTGGCCTGTTGGTCTAGTGGCTAGTGGTCCTGACTGCTATACTTTATTCCCTCCCAGGACAAATGTTTGTGTGGTGAGCTCGATCATTTGGTCTGTGTCTGGGTGTAATTTATCTACAAAATGTGTATATTCAAAGTATAGACGTATGTTTTTCAGATGTCTAGTACTCATTATACAAGTTCTGCTTAATTTGAGACTAGATGGCGTTGTGTGAAAGTCGTGGAAAATTATTATTAAACAACCATAATTTCACCATCAAAATCATCGCCGACAAATCCGCAGCCTATAGCCAGTACCTCCCATAATAGTCTGGATATCGTTGGAGAGAACAATGGCGTCTTATCCCTCACCCGTCGATCACGGCTCTACGTTGTCATTCCACTGACTTAAGACTTACATAAGTCAATCCTGATTAATTCGGAAAACGTTTCCGAGTGACGTCATCGGAATATATCGTGTCACGTGGTTATGAATAGGGTTGTCACGTTTATTGGGTAAAAGTTTTTAGATTTATTTTTTGGGGATCAGGAATAGAGGTATCAGTTTTTGCGTTGGATCTTAGACTTAAAAATAAAGAACACTGGAATTAAACAGCTGCACACAACTGAAATGTGGAAAATTAAGCCAGAATAGCTTGTGGTAATGGTTTTAATACACATTTTCTGAGGTTATTCTTTATTAGATACATATTGTGTATCTCGTTTTATTTCTTTTAATGGATTTAGTTATAACGTAGCAAAAGTCACTGATATTACTGACTAGTGTCTACAAATTGTTGCTGCTACAAGCTGGTGTTACTATGACATCAGGCAACTACGCAGGACATATTATAGTGCACAAGCGTGTGCGCAAACACAGGTGCACTCTCTGTTCCTTTACTCTCATAGCGCGATGGAACGGCAATCCTACACGACCGAAGGGAGATCATGTGCAGGACCCGAATTTTTACGTCCCTTCCGAAACACAGAAGCTGTGATATTTTATTTCTAAACCGCACACAATATTCGAAAAGTCGGTGCGCCCGGTGATCAAACTCGAGACCTTTGACTTGGCAGTCCACTTGGTCTTCTATCACAGATTCTACCTGTTTTATACTATGTAGTGATAACAAGGATTCGTTTAAGTATGCCTATAAGTGTATCGCTCTGGTCCCACTGCTAGTTATCTATCACAGCTTCTGCTATTGCTAGCTATTTATAATGGTATCGTGGAACCCGGACTTACCCAAACTACTACTGAACTAATATAGAACTGAACACATCGAAGCTATTGTATTAAAGAGTTTCACAAGTAATAACTAAAGGAATCTGGGGAATTTAATATCTAATATTGTAAGTACGGTAGGGTCGGGTATTTATAGATTTGGTAGGATTAGGAGTACTTAAGGACTGAAATATGTTACTAAGTCTAATATTACACGAAAATATTATTTACTATGGAATGAAAACTATTATGTATTCATATGTTCCTACTTCCTAAGTCTAATATTGAACGAATTTAACATACCTACTATGGAAACTATAAGGTATTTATTGGGTAGGTGCTTTAGGCATTTGAATAGAAAATGGTTGCTTTAATCATTAAAAATCTCACTTATCCTTTCAATAAAATTGTTGTGTCTGTTTGAAATTACCGTTTTTTACTACGTCCATATTATTATGAACATGTTATTATACATATACACCAAAATATATTAATTTTTATTTTTACAACAGGTAGTGGGAATAGGTGAATAGTTCCCTATTCACCTATTCTAGCTAATATCATTGCGGGATCTAAGAGAATTATATCTCTGAGACTCATTGATCAAGTGTCTCACTGTTTTTCATTATAGATTAATGACAGTAGTAGTAACGATGTATATATGTGGCTGAATTATTTCATTAACGAAGAGACATTTTAGTAACGCCACATATTAGGGGTAGAGCAAACGTAGGCACGTTTTTATTGTCATGAGTATGTGACATGGTAACACAATTGGTTATTTGACAAAAGAAAATCAAATCAGTTCGGCAGACAGATTTCTAAAAAACGTTTTTAGAAATCTAATTGTCTTTGTGTCCGAAACAAGACACAAAATTGCCAACGTTTAACCCTAACTTATTTATATTTATCTTATATACAAACATTCCCGTGTCATAATCTTAGTTACCGTACTCCTCCGAAACGGCTTTACCGATTTTTACCAACTTGTATATCCGTATCCAATAGGTCTGAGAATCGACTATTAAGTATCTATTTTCCATACCTGTTTTTTTTCGCGAAGTGCGACAACAGCTAGTGAAACTGTATATAACAATATTTGTTTGTTGACAGGAGGCAGCAAGCGAGCCACACGGCTTACAGTAGCGACGGCTATCGGGATATGGATCCTAGCGGCCATCCTCGCCACGCCGGCCTACGTCGGCTCCTATGTCAGGGCCTTCGTCGTAAACCCTACAACACAGGTACAGTACAATACTAATTTATGTACGATACATTTAATATAGGTGTTTTAATCATAATACAGTACAACGTGTGTACGATAATGTATGTATGTAAGACTATCGAATACCAAAATATGAACGAAGAAAAACCAAAAAGTAACACAGTTTTCTTGGGCGCTGTGCTGATTTTCAGCTGATTTTCAGCTATTCCTACTCCATAGTTTCTAGATACACAGATGGATGGTAGTGATGGTACCTACTAAGCCCCTGATCGGTTTTGAGGCCAAGTTATCTTCTTACTACAGTTCAATATTCCAAATTCAATAGGAATATTTATCTTTGAAGTTATTACAGACTGCCTTTCGAAGTTATCTCAAAGAAAGTTTAAATTATAGGACTTCAAATTTAGGCACAAGTCTATTCTAGCCTAAATTTTATTCATTTCACAGCAACTTGAATGCTATGCTTCGTCATCTGCGTTTTGACCGCGGGCTTCCGCCGACCAAATTGGGGCCGGCGGATCGCTCCTTCGGGTGTTTTTTGGAGACTAATGTGTGAAGAGCTTTGGCCTCCAAAAACCACTTTATTTATTCTAGCTAATAAATAAAATAGCTGTGCTTGCCTAGCATGGCAAAAATTACTTTTGCTAATTTAAACACTCAGGCACAATCAATGACAATCGGTTTACGAGTATAACCGTGAATGTGTAACAGAGACAGTAAAATTACTTTAGAAGTCTAGATTGTAATTTCCACATCCCTTCACTCATCATCCCTTCAGCAATTAATTGAATAACCGAGATAATTTGTAATATAACTTTGAAAACAAACAAATAACTAGATCAGTTTGCTTGCCCCAGATCAACAGATAATTCAAAGTTATAAGTCATTCGTCAGGCCAAAAAAGTTTGTATATCAGATGAACTTTAAATATTAATAACTTTCCTACGCCTTGACTTCGCTCGCCACTTTTTAAAAAACTGAGGCGCGGCAAAAGCAGTTATAAATCATGTATTATGTCAATTACCTTTAATTCATGTAGCCTATATAATAGGTCGGGGAAAAAGTCTTTTCACATTATAATATGTATGAACTTGTAATAAAATCTTTCTCTCTCTAATAAAATTAGAATTTGGAATTATGTTCTTTAAAAAATTAACTTTCAATTATACCAAAACCAGCCAGATACAAATACTATAGCCAAAAAGATTTTATTAAAAGTTCATACATACTGTTATGCGAAAAAACTTTTTCCCCGACCTAATAAGATTCCACTCCCACTGCTGGACAAAGGCTTCTTTTTTTCTTCCAAAACTCCTTGTCTTTTGCGATTTTTTGCCACCTGCATATCTGAGAAGATCGTCACACCACCTTTAGGTACATAAAATCTTGATAAGCTACAATTAATCATACGATTTTTTTTTAAGTACTGGTTTGTTTTTTGAAACACTATCACAATTCTCTGACTTTAAGAAGTGAAGAATTAGTAACAGCATGTTATCTCACCTTACTTGGTCAATTTCATTCTCTCTAAAGTTATCAAAAGTGAGATTTAAATAGTTCCCCACCAATCCCATTCCCATTTACGGTTAGTTTCTGGGTTTAATTGGGTTATAACTTGTACCCTCGAATAATTAGAAAACCAAACAAGTTTCCTTGACGTTATTGCCTCGTATTAGTATAATTTCTCCTTTGATACTTTAAGGCTTTACGAATTACTTTGCTGTTATTTCTGTTACAAACAGATTATTGAGATTGTTTTCGTATTTCTGGATAGGCCTGAAAATTCTCGCCTGTCTCGTCTCCTCGATAATAATTATTAACACCCTCGTTAATAGTTATGGGGTGATAACACAATTGTCTCATCTAGATGTCAGTCGTTATTTTAGATATTATGATCTATATTATAGTAATTAGTCATTATTTTTAATTTATTCATTTTCTTATAACTATTTGTTAAAAGTTTATCTGTTGTGCTCTCGCGCTTCTACAATTTTTTTTTTTTTTTTTACTAGTAGAAACTACTTTTTCAGCCAGTAATATATGTTTTATTTTGTTCCCCTACGGAAAGCACAAAAACGCAGATTTTCGCAACGTATCATCATTCTTTATTCTTGAAAAAAAAGTTACTAACAGAACAATACTTATCGAAAATGGCAGCCAAGTAGCCAACACAATAATGTTTTTTATTGTGTATCAATCGATAGACGTTATTTCTATAGCATTGTACTACACAATGCTCATATTCAATAGGAAGTAGGAATCATAATAAGAGTAAAGTAAGAGTTTTTTTCAAAGAGTTTTGTATTATACGAGGTAGCCAAAAGAGCAACATCAGTTGCAAACGAATACGACAACGATATAACTATCAAAAAATGTATTTACTCGTAGATAAATACATTTTTTCTACATTCTTACTATCCTTTCTCATCACATTTTCTCAAAAAGAAGACCCTTTTATTCTTGTTTATCACATCTTTTTCCATAATTACTTTGTCTTTATTACTAAGGCCGAAGCAAATCATGCAAAAAAAGGTTTCGGCTAACGATTAGGGAACCCCAAAAACCAAAATTCGATAATGCGTTTCTGAATCCGCTCATACATTTAACATCATAATAGAACATTATTCAGATGCGTCGCAAAAAAAACGAAATATATTTCCATAATTTATGCAGTTTATTGTGAAAGCGCCTATAAAACATCTTAGAAAAGGGTGTTCTTGACGGCTTCATGTTTTTGTCGTCTCAAAATGGTGAATGATAAACAATCAATCAGTGTTTTTTTTTCGTTATAGTACGAAAGGTAGGACTTTAACCCACGCTAAGGACACAAGACGTGAGGATATATTGGACTTGCACTAACTGAACTGAAGACATCCCGATCCCTTTTTGATTCTATCGGATTCACAGGATCGCTTGCGCATGTTCTTCACGTGTGAACTACCTAATGTAAAAATATTTTCAAAGCAACTAAAGATGTCACATTTTCTGGCCTGTTGGTCTAGTGGTCCTTACTGCTATACCAGAGGTCGTGGGTTCGATCCCTACCCAGGACAAATGTTTGTGTGATGAATTACTTGTTCTGTATCTGGGTATAATTTGTCTATAATATGAATGTATTTAGAAATATATATGTATGTTTATCGGTTGTCTAGTACTCATTATACAAGCTACTTAGTGTGCTTAACTTGAGACTAGATGGCATTGGGTGAAAGTTGAGGAATATTATGTCACAGAAACAATAATATGTAAATTATAGTGGTTTCTCGGGTGGATACTAGTGGATAGGCACAACACGGGCTTCCAAAATAGCACGAACAGCTGTGAAACCAGCCTTACAGATTTTGGTATGATGGACACTGGCATGGATGAACTCAGATAATGAAAATGTTTAATGAGCTTTGGGCCCAAATGTAAACACTTCATTATGTGCTCTATGCCAAACGATTTCGTCATAAGCTCATTTTACGTCGGTTTATACAGATAGTATAGAAGATAAACAAGCAGATAGATGAATAACCCTTTGCTATAAGCCAAATTACAATACAATTTTGAAAGTTTTCTAGACGAAAATGAATCAAACAGGTTTGTGACATCAAAAGAAAATGGTCTGAAAATTACAACAAAAAAAAAGGTTTTTCTTAATACTTATTCTTTGTCTTATTATGAGAAAGTCACACACATTAGACGTATAAATAGTGGCTACATGTTCAGCATGCCAATCACACGTTTTTTTTTCTCAGAAATATTGCTAACTTATTTTTGTACCACGAAATATAAGTATTATTTTTATTCTTGCGTGGGACCTATGTCTATTGTCTGCCAAAAACTAAACATACCAAACGTGTAAAGGACTTATTCTGTTTTATTCTCAACAGCTAAACCCACGACTTCGTCTGCGTGGAATCTAACAAAAAGTCTAAGATACTCCTTATTACATCAGCTTTCTGGCAATAAAATTCAGACAAGAACAAGACAGGCAAAAATTTAAAAAATAAATATATATTTGTATATTTATTATAATAATGTGCATGTAGTAAAAAACTGTTACTTTAATATTACAGACACCCTGACTTCATTTATATCTATAGTCGTATACATAAATCCCGCATTTTCATTTCACCTGCGTCTCAATCCAGTAGATTCAGGAAAAAGGGTTTTTCTATGCCTCAATCCAAGGCTTTGCCTATTTGTGTAACATCGCAAATCCATCCAGTATTTTTGGGTAACAAACACAAATCCACACTCTGAAATCCAAGGTTTTAAACAACGTATCGGGAAAAGGCTTATATGACGTCATTCACAGATTTTCTTTTTCTAGTAACCAAAAACAAGACCAAGATTTAAAATAGAACCTCAAGTAAATAATGTACACATTCTAACGTAGAAACGATCTTAACAAAGGCTTTATTTATCCCTCCGAAAACGAAATCAAGGTTATTTGTAGACGAAAGCTGAATAAGTGAGCGATGTTGAAAATATGAAAGCACATTACAAGGTTTTGTAATTACACTGGTCGTAAATATATTTTTTTGAATAATAATAACAACTGGCGACCCTTAGATTTGTACGGGTGCAATTTCTTTAAATTTTAATAATAACTGACGGCCCACCACAGATTCGTATGGGTGCAATACTGGTGTATTATGCGTATTAATCTTCCTTTGACAAGGTTTTTTATACGTTGCATGTAAAAACCTTGTCAAAGTCCAACATCGTAATTTATAAAATATAAGCTTAGTATTAGTAGTTAAAGTCGCTTGGCTGACAGTCAGTGGGAAGCGACTTTGTTTTATACTATTGATTGATAACACGTATACATATCAGTGTCTCACCATGGGCCCACTGCTAGTTGTGCTATTCCTATCAAACTAGTTATGCTCGCTTAGCTATATACCCTACAGACATTAACCTGTACTATTAGGCAGTTCACATGCTAATATTAGTAGTCCAAGCAATCAATTATGTCACTAGAGAATTCCCTAGCTGTATACAAAATGATGATCGGAGCAACATGGGCCATAACTATCGGGAATTAGATGAAAAATAACATGATTTCAAACAATTTGGTACAGCGACTGAGAAATTGAATTTTTAAGTACTTAATAAATTTGTAAAACGATTTGGGCAATTTTATTCTTGGGTATCATTGTTTACTGTTTATTGCTAAATTTAAATCTTCCTGAAATTAATTTTCCACTGCTGGCAAAATTTACACTTCTCGAGGTCAAAAATTTACTAAGATGTGAAGTCGATATTTTTTGCTTATTTGGAAGGCCGTGACAAATTTATTTTTGGTAGGTATAAATTATTTATTTTAGAGGTCTGAATTGCATTAAGCTTAATAAAGAACATATTGTTATAAACAATTCCCTTTTCACGAACCCCCTTCCTTTTTAGTCCACGAAGTTTTTTTAGATCCACACGGGGCCTTGGTTTGTCTGTAGGTACCTGGTTGCTTTGGGGGTGAAACGTTAATGACTTCAACCCACGCCGAGGGTACGACGTTGGGATATGTCGGACTCCCACCGACTAAAATCACCCCAGGCCCCTTCTACTACCTAAGCCAGAGTCACGGGATCGCTCTGCGCTCTCGCTTGCGTGACTCTGACTGACCCTGTGGCCATGGATTTTATGAAAGTTTAATAAATATTTTAAAATAAAATATTTAAATAGAAAATATTTTCGTAATTTGGGCGAAATCATTCTACTATACTAGTCAACATATTTTACCACGAAATCGCTAATTAACCTAGCCGTAAAATATTCACACATCATTTGTTTTCTCAAAACTCGTTAATCTTTAATAAAGTTTTATTACAATAGTTATTATTATAACGCTTTATTACTTTTCGACCCTATTTCCACTAAAATTGTATAATTATAAACAACAAATGCTTGATATTAGTTTTAACTTTAAATTATACTTCAAATGTTTATTATTTTAGTTAAAGCTCCTCCGATCAGATAGGTTTAAACAATCCATGGGATCGAATATTTACTTTCGATTTTGTTAATGTTATTCATAAACTATACATTATATACTAAATTTTCACTTTAACTAGACCACGCTGTTACTTATGATCTTTTCTTTGATTACATCGACTTTTCTAAGTTACAAGTAATAGTTCCTGACAGATCTATCACAATTACAAGACAAAGAAAATACTTACTTTATCTATAGGCACTGGAATCCTAGATATCAAAACAATTTTCTAAAGAAACACAGATATGAATAATTTAGGCACGTAATAAATATATATAATGTTTCTACCTTGAAAAATAGATCAAATCTCATCATCGTCATCTCACACACAGGCTGGCAATAGAAAAAAAATATAGATTGTGAAAAAGGAGGTTCTAACCTCTTTTTTCACAATCTATTAAAATGAAACTAGTAGTGACGCCAACCTCTTTATTATTCCATTTGTAGAGGCTAGACTATTGAAATGGTAATATAATATTTGTTGTTGTTTTGCTCTTACTAAGTTATTACATTGTGCCTAGATACAAATACTGTGTGTAATGGAGCGGTATAAAGGTTAAAAGCTATTTGTGCGAAGGTTTTCATAGAGTCCTGGAGGCGTTACTAGTTACGATTACTCTAAAGGTTACCAACTATTGCTCATACGCTGTACACTTTATGATATCTAGACTCTTGATTTTATATTAAAAACCTTTTTTGAAGAAACACTTTTCGTAAGCTACCAGTCAAATGTACAGACGTAATAAATTATACGTGGAATCTATATCGGGGTACAATTGCTTATTCTGATTGACTACTCTCCTTATAGAACATTTATATTAAAATTTAATCGTGTTTAACTTTTCATCAACTTAGTGACCTGCTATCACGTGTTTTTTAAGATATTTATTATGTTCTTTTGTTCTATGCACTAAGGAATGTAATCCTTGTGTCGCAGGGATTTCACAGCCATTCAATGCACATGCACAAAGACACCCAGGCTCAGAACAAACATCTGTGGATCGTACAAATACTTTTCAAACCCGCGACACATTGCGTACAGTACATTAACGTTTATTGCAGTACGTCAATCCATTAACTTTTGTAGCCTTCTCCCAAACACGCAATTTTAATCCACATTTTCTTCCCACGCTTCCAAATTTCCTGCTCAATTAAATACAAGTGCCTACAAAACTAAATAGCTTCTAAAACAAATTCCACATGGGCTTTCAGACAAAAGTACAAAACTAACAATGCCAAGCGAGCGAAACCGCTTTGACCTCTTGTTCGAACTAAATGTGGCCAAAACACAAGCTTATTATGTTTATTTTAACGACCCAATTGGCGTAGTAACCGAACTTTTGATACCATGCGCTAATGGTGGGGTTAATTCCAAATTATTCTTCCATGTGCTTATAATGTTTCTGCAAGTTTCAAATACCTCTATTTTGAGGATATGATTCTTAAACGAACATTAATGTAAACAGCTATTCGAGATAGATCGCTCACTTTTATAACTCACTGCTTAGTATTTGCTCGGTTAAATATATTCTCGTCCCTCTCTTTTTAGTAACATCAATCTTAGCCCTATGTGATAAAAATGGTGATAATTGTAAAGATTTTTCTCAGTTTTTCTGGATCATGGATCTGGATCATTTAAGTTTACATTTTTTGCCCTTAAAACAAAGATATCAAGCAAAGTAATGATTGTATGTTAAATTATAACTTATTTGCTGAAACCTATTCGTTGGAAACGCGCTAGTTACAAAGTCTTTAATCAGAAGCTTATGTAACACGCCACCGCAAGTCACATTTAAGTGAACGCTTTGCACAAATCATTACAAATGCGCGATGGAATTCGCGTAATAATTGATTATACTAACCGTAATATTTTAATTAGATCTAAATATAACTTTGATTAATTATGAAGGTATTTACGCAATGCAATATAACGAGATATACAAATTAGCACAGTATCGATGGTTTGATAATAATTGACGATAATTTGATTCTGTTACAATTTTGGCAAGTCAACCGAGAGCTCTGTGAACTATGATTACCGATGATGATCTAGTTATTACCTCTCTCCGAAGATAGGACTTACCCCCGTTTCTTGAAGGTTGATCAATTGAATCTGCTGTCAAATCAACTAATCACGACTGTGATTGGTTGACCATAAAACTTACAACCAATCACAGAGCTTGACAAGATATTCGACAGACAATTGACAAATCATTATGTTGATCAGCGTTCGAGAAACCAGTCAAAATAACCTAAGTAAAATTAACGCACACTCATCTAAGCCAAAAGTGTCGGACAAATTGAACACACATGAAAACTTACACAATTCCCCGTGTCCAATCGTCCGAGTCTGGACAAAATATCCTATTCAGAATTTACAAATTCGTTTCGTTCGTCTTATTCAATATACGTTACCTTAAAATTGCTGCAATTATAGAAGCAAAACACTACACGGCCGCCCAGAATGGCGTGGTGGCATCTCGCTTACACAACTACAACTATCTTATTTAAAGACCTGGTTGTAAGGTAGTGGTAGTGTTACTTGAACTAGCTCAGCTCGTATATATATCACAGATTTGCACGTGAAAGAGATATAACCAAAAGAACCATTACGTTTACTGCGAAATGATGTGTGCTCGTCACTCGATAATAAGAAATTTTAATATCGATAAAATCCAGCTGGCTGATAAAGCAATTTCGTTTCAGATCGTATTTTGTTGATGACATGATAAAATGCAGCGTGTATTCAAGGGCGACCCATATGTTTTATTTAGTATTCTAGAACAGAGACGTGCAACCTCGGAAATGCCAATTTCCAACAATAAAATTATACTGCTGACGATAATTTTATAGAAAGAATGAACTATTGGCTATTGTTCACCCAGGCCATGGCTGAGGGTTTGACGTCTTTCCTTTAAAGTCATATGAGCTGTTCAAACTGTATAAGACCCACTCTTATTTCCTTCAGCTAAGATGAGTTGAATTAACATATTGACACCTCAGACTCCTTTTAACACGTCATCATTTTCACTTGTTTCAGTTTCTAGTATGTTATCCATACCCAGTGGAGTGGGGCGAGAGTTACCGTCGAGGCATCGTGCTGATGAGGTTCCTGGTGTACTACTCCCTGCCGCTGGCCGTCATAGCGCTGTTCTACATCCTCATGGCGAGACATCTGGTGCTTAGTACGCAGAACGTGCCGGGAGAAATGCAGGGGACGCAGAGACAGGTGAGAATTTGATTGAAAAGAACGAAGATTCCGAATTTTCTAAATTGTGTGTTGTTGCCCATCGTTATATTTTTGAATGTTTTTTTGGTTGGAGTGCTTTAGACGTTTCTGTTCTACTGCAAGGTAAAAGCGTCGGCATTTTTCTTCCATATTTCTTTATCTAGAGTTATTTATACATTTAGGACAAACACTAATTTTGAAGATCTGGAAACTCGAATTGACGACGAGAGTATGTAAATAAATGTAATGGATAGGTTATTTAAGTTTCTCCTAAAGAACAAGGAAAGTGCAGATTGATAATTTCACGTAATTTATATCCATGTTCAATCACGCTGTCTACCCTACTAATGGTTCGCCATTAGTCACCATAACCTCAAAATATTTGTAACAAAAAAATCCCCTCTATTTATGCTAAAATCGTGGTACTGAATAAGCAACTATTTTTATCCCTTTGTTCTCTGTGGAAATGTTTATTTGGATCATTGTTTCTTTCCACCTAAGCCTGAATATTGTATGATGGCTATTTAAAGAAAACAGCCTCAAAATGTTACCTATTTGTTACCAACTGTTCTTAAAGAAAATTGGGTAGTATTAGTTAAAAATGTATTCAGTAAAAGGCAGCCGAATTCAAAAACAAAATGGATGGTTTTTCACCTTAAGATCATATTAGTTGGAAATCTTACAGTCAACCAATCAAGATCATGAGCAGTTGTTTCAACCTCAAATTAAATTGACCAGCTTTCCGTAAACTGAAGGACTCTCAACAATATCTTATCATCATATTAGATTAACAAAAACCTGATACTACTAAGTGCAAGACACAAAGAACACATCACCCCTTTTCCCATATGAAAGGGATATAATAAGCCGCGATTAATATGACAGGGGATGGATAATGGATAACAACGTATTACCGAAATTACAGTCGTTGAAAATAAATTGATTACATTGTGCAAATAGTGGTGATGATTAAGCGAATTGGTTCTCTACCTTGCATTTATTGAAAATACACAGATATAATTATTTAAACATCGATTACTTTAATCGTAGTCTCATTAATTTGTTTTCTGTTTTGATTATTCAAATAAT
Source organism: Chrysodeixis includens (assembly GCA_941860345.1). Taxonomy (NCBI): domain Eukaryota; kingdom Metazoa; phylum Arthropoda; class Insecta; order Lepidoptera; family Noctuidae; genus Chrysodeixis; species Chrysodeixis includens. Next base: position 11,616,281 of record OW796107.1, on the reverse strand, counting down.
TGGGAGCGCAAAATAAATTAATCGACTTCCGAAAACGCGGTGGTTACAGAGTGTTGTTGAATTTTTACTACACTCAGCGGCACGGAATCTTGGCCAGGCGCTTATCTCGCGATAGCAAACATTTTAAGTGTTTCAGATGACTTTTGTAATGCAGGTAGGTCAAAAAAATGTTTACTTCAGCTCAAGAGGGTAATTCATAACGTTTGAGTGCACTGTGACGTTAATTTTGAGCTTTAGTTGGTTCGGGTCATTTGAGCGACTAAGTTGCAAGTTTGATTTTGTGTGATCTACTGGTTTTGTGTTACATTTTTAAATTGTCGTGATTTCCTGCTTTTAATTTGATAAGTAGGCGTGCTTTTAATCACTAAAAAATGCCTCTAACACCTGCACAAGTTGCACAAGCTGTAGCACTGATTGACCAAGGGATGACACAGCGTGAAGTTGCTGCTGCACTTAATGTACCTCGATCATCAATGCAGTATGCACTGAAACGATACCAGGAGACGGGCCACTACTCCTGCAGACCAGGTAGTGGAGGCCAAAGGTGCACACCGGCTCGAGACGATCACTTTATCGTCTTAGAAATTTTAAGAAATCGCTACCTCACCGCAGTTGAGATACGCCAGCGACTTCAAATTTCAAGAGGTGTGAATGTGAGTGAGCGTACGGTGCGAAGACGAATGGAAGAAGTTAATTTAAAAGCTCGTAGGCCAGCGCGTGGTCCAGAACTTCTCAGACAACACCGAGTAGCTCGACTTCGCTTCGCGCGAGAACACGCTAACTGGACGCATGAGCAATGGGCAAACGTATTGTTCACAGATGAGTGTAGGATAGCTTTACGTGCTCCAGACGGTCGGGAATGGGTGTGGAGAAGAAGAGGAGAGCGGTTTCTACCCATCACCACCACACAAACAGTGAGTTTTGATGGAGGCTCAATAATGGTTTGGGGAGGCATCAGTTCCGATGCACGTACGGAGCTGGTTATTGTCGATAATCGCCTTACAGCTGTGCGATACATTGAGGAGGTTCTTCAGGAACACGTTGTGCCTTATTCCGGATTCATTGGACACGAGCAATTCAGATTAATGCACGATAATGCACGCCCCCACGTCGCAAATTGCGTTGAAGAATACCTGGAAGAGGTCGGTATTCAAAAACTGCAATGGCCAGCGCGAAGCCCGGACTTAAATCCAATAGAGCATATCTGGGATATGCTTAAAAGAAAGATTAAGTCGGCCTCAAACCCTCCCCAAACTTTAGACGAGCTTCGAAGTGCAGCAGTATCCGCTTGGAACAGTATACCGCAAGTTGACGTCAGAAACGTCATTCAAAGCATGCCTGATCGAATGCAAGCGGTTATAAGGGCACGAGGAGGAAACACACAATATTAAAATGTAAAGACTTTAAAGACATTTCGCTTAGTTTCCATTTTACAGCATTTTTTTTGTGGAAAGTGATGAAACTTTTTTCTTGTGAAAGTGAAAAACTTTTAAAAACTTTATTATTGGTGAGTTAATCTTTTAATTACCGCGTTTAAAAACCTTAAAAAGACTTAACCAATCAACCTACCTTTGATTTCATAATAAAAATATAATAATATACAAATTATCGCCAAATTCGTATGTGGCCAAGTTTCCGTGCCGGTGAGTGTATTTATATTAAGTTTACCTTTATTTTGTTAAGGTTTTTCTTGAGCGATAGCTTCCTATTTATATTTTCGAGTCAATGAAGATTCAAAGATCTGAAGCCCAAAAAGGACATCATTGGATTTTCTTAGGTTATCCAAGAGGAAGGTGAAAGGGAAATTTAAGCAAATTAGTCTGATCCTCACCATCATAGCCCGGAATCTCCCACTGCTGGGTGTTTTAGGAAAAAGGGAAGGCTTGTCCCTTTTTCCTAAAACTTTTCTATTGTTCCTCCAACTTGCATTCCTCATCCAACTACCTGCAGCAAACTTAATTAGTCTGATGCCACTTTGTGTTCAACCCCTGGCCAAATGACTCCCACTTAATATCCCAAAAATAACAAATAATTAACATAGAACCAGTCAAAACAGATTCCATCACGACATGTGTCCTTTAAAGTCATACTAGATAACGTCGTACCCTTGTTCCGGATAACATGTATGTCAACCATGGAGCTAAATCCGATTGTATCAGATATCTGTCCGATAGGATTATGAGAGTCAACCAAGGAAGCAGTTTCCATAACTCGAATACACTTGATTTATTTCTGTTTTATCCGCAAAAAATATTTCAACACCAACCGTACAGATAGGTTTTGGCAGGAAAACTCATCGAACAATAATATTATACCTCACCTTTGATTTTTTGGTAAATTGATTATCAAATTCCACCCACGATTATAAGTTTGATACAAGCACGTAGATTTTGATTCGAATTAAATGTATACTATCGATTTAGCAGCTAGTTTAAAATATTTGACGAAAATTCATGTGTTTGCACTGGTTTGACAGTTTAGGTTGAAGAACCTTCACCAGCTCCAACAAACACTGTTTAAGTTGTTTAAGTGAAATATGTTTGATTGTCTATAATAATATGACCGTTTAACGAGAAGATTCTGTGAACGATTATAAATAAATCCATCTAGTGCCATCTAGTTTCAAACTAGGTATACGATAGTAACTTGTGATATGAGTACTAGAAAACTGATAAACATACTTATATATTTTTAAATACAGACATTGTAGATAAATTACACCCAGACACAGAACAAATGATCATGCTCATCACACAAATACTTGTCCTAGGTAGGAATCGAACCCACGACGATCGATAGAGCAGTCAGGGCCACTAACCACTAGACCAACAGGTCCGTCGAAAGTAGATAAAGTACTATTTAATAACTGCCTTTGTTGATTTCAGATGCGAGCCAGAAGAAAGGTAGCGGTGACGGTGTTAGCTTTCGTCATGGTGTTCGCTGCGTGCTTCCTGCCTTCACACGTCTTCATGATGTGGTTCTATTACAGGTAAGCTAATGTTTATATGTTATTAATATTATGTTGTAAGCAATAAATGTTCTTAAACTTTCGCGACTTGTACAAATATTTTAGACAACAAACGGGTCTCATTCGCGATGTATGGTCGATGAAACGCGGCTGGAACGTCGGGAGAAAAGAAATATTGAATAACATCGCGAATAAGACCCGTTTGCTGTCTAAATACGTTGTAAGCAATTTGTCTGAATTTACTAACAAAATGTTTTAACAAATGTTCTGTGTATCTACATAAAAAAAATAGCCCATACTTTTGATCAATGATTTTTAATGGGAAACTCATTTTTTTATATCAAATTGTTAATTTCTATACGCACATTCGGTATATTAAATATAACCGGAGTCTGTTTATAGACAAGACATTTCCGATGCTCGGATCACTTAGATGTTGGATCCAATACACCCGTAAACATTATAAAAAGCAGCTTAAACGCGAAAGTGTCACAAGCTAAGAAAGAAAATTACATTCACAATAACAATATTTTCCTCATCGTCGATAATCAAAATTCCTCAATAAAGCAGTTCAGTATTTACTTAAAGTTCTGTTCGGGTTTCATTCGAGGTTCGGAACTTTATACAAATACCTGTGGAATACCGATCATCTGCGCTTCTCTTTTTGGTGCCTTTGCTAGGTACTGTAATTGAATTTTTGAACAAAAGTAATAGCATAACAGTAGTAGATAGTTTATGATACACGATATAGTTTTTCACGTATTTTGGTAGTAAGAAACTAACAAAATACGTGAAAAACTATATCGTGTATCGTGAAGCGTATCGTGATGGAAAAATGAACGCATAATTTTTTTAGAATTCATTTTGTATGAGGAAGAAGTCGTCTTGCAAATTCTAAGTTAATACTACTTTGAGAAGTTAAATCCATTTATGGACGTGAAATATTAGAAATATATTTTATGTCCATAACTATACACGCACATAACTTTACTATTATATTAATAACCCACAAAAACCCTTAGAGGGAAACCAGGGTTGAGATTTAAACAAATAAACATAAATCATATACGTGCCTATCCTTCGAGAAATAATTTCGTCCTTCAACGGTAGGGCCTTCCGGGTCGTCAAAATATATAGGTTAATAAGGAAGCAAGGTAAACAAATCAGAACGGGAACAAAGGGCCTTAGGGTCACGTACACGATACCTCATATTAAGGGCCCAAGTGACGCGATATGACCGATGGCTATATGACATTGACACGAGTCATATGACGGAACTTGGGGGACAAATGACTGTATCTTATCATGATCAGGTTTATACGTCAGAATAATATTTGGGTCGGATCTGGATGGCGATTTAGTAACTTGTGTATGCCGATCGTTGCGTAATTTTGGATATTCTGGATGTATTCTGGTAGTAGTTTTGTCTATTTCGACGAATTAGTTTGTAAGTCAATATCGTTGTTGTTTTCGCGTATGTAATGTCAGCCGGTTTATTAATAGATTTAAGCTACAAATTATTTTAGTAACCCGTTGGATCTTTGAATTTAGTAACATAAGTATTATTAAGTATCAATTTTTACGCTGTACAGTGAGATTGCGCTGTGGTGTAACGTCAAACCACAACATTTTCACATGAACTGTTTCACTTAGTAATGCGCGCAATCATCTGCATAACCACCACAACAGTTGCAAATAAACCGTAAATTCGTGCCAAACAGACAAACAAAAATACTGCGGTGCGTCAACCACAGCGAATTTTCATCATGCGGGGCAAAAAAAGAATTTTTCACCATTTCTGTTTTTCTTTTTTTTAATAAAAGCTCTCGTAGTGCATAATTTCATCTTCAAGCCAACTGGGGTCTTTGAATAACATAAAAAAGTCACCTGGACTTGAACATTTTAATGCGTCAACATTTGTGAAACGTATTTTGTTATACTTTACACAGCCTGTTATTATCTCCATGAGATTTAATGGAGCACACAATTGTTTACTCCTATTGATGTGGTGACCAATACCTCTTGTCTATCATGTTTACAATGCTTTGTTCTCATTATAACTCTTCTACAAATTTAGTTTTTTCTTTTCCACAGTGCAACCGCGCAGGAAGACTACAACGGGTGGTGGCACGCGCTTAGGATCATCGGTTTCTGTCTGTCTTTCCTGAACAGCTGCGTCAACCCCATCGCCTTGTACTGCACCAGCGGGATCTTCAGGAAACACTTCAATAGGTAATTATAAAACATATTTATAATAAGAGTTTGAATTATTAAGTGCTGTTAGTGTATTATTGCAGGGTATAGGTTCTTCTCCCTTTGGTCTAAGGCAAAAAAATGGTAACAATTATAATTGTTTGAAGCCCCTTCTTCCGTCATGGACTTTTGTTTCCCTTCCTTTTACTTGATTTACCAAAGTTATTTCTATAAATGTAATATTATTTTTGTCTAAATGTATTTATTTGATATAAATAGAATATTTTCGTACCCAGTCAACATTCCGATTAGCTTTTGTTATTGCAATAGAATTCCAGAATGAATAAGCTTTATTTAAACTATGCAGTTCCAAATATTGGAATATGCATGAAAGTATTTCGAATTGTTCAGTCCAATTACAAAAATAGATCCAGAATTATTTTATTAGCAATACAGAAACATTATTGTGGCGTACTTGTTATATTTACACAATATTATTGGTGAATTTATTTTATTTTAAAGCTTATTTATTTACTTATTTATGATAAGAATCTCCAACCAACATTAACTAACGAATACACAAGATACATTATTAGACCAAAGAGGACGGCATACATTTGGGCTATGAAGGCTTAATAAAAAAAGGAATTAATTTGTTTCTAGATATCTCCTGTGCAGAAGCAGTTCCACGCATGGTCCTCGTGGCTCGCTATCCCTGTCTACGTCGAGGAGACTGCACTCCAGCAGGAAAACTAACATCAGCATGGTGCCTAGAACGTAAGTTATCAATCAAGTGCTACTTATGGTTCATTGATAAAAGTACACGTCGCAAAAAACTGCTGTCGGAAAATTAGCGCTCTCGATGTGATAGTAAAGCGACGGATGCGTTAAACGATTGATAGCAAGTTTGTTTTTAATTATTCGTATTTATGTATATTGTACTATTACTATACACACGGAATTTGTAACGATAAAACGGAAATTAGTTATCTAAGAAGTTATCTTTCCATTTTCAGTACCAGCGTCGGCCGCGAGAGCAGCATCAGACTGCTAAACAACGGCTCATCAAAGCTCTGAGGAAGGAGTCGTGGCCTCAGGTCCACGGCGAACAACAACCAAGAGAGGTCCAAAGAGAACTATAGCAAGTCATTTGTTTACAAAGCGGACTATACGGCGCCTTTCCCAAAGTGTTGTGAGAACGAGAATGGAGTGACCCATGTTGAAACGAACTTCGACGGCAAAGACGCCAGTAGTACGGAAAGCTTCTTCTTGCCTCTGGAGAATTTCCGCTCCTGTTAGTCTATTTTAAATGGTTTTTTGGTGGTGGACAACTCAAGTGATGGTCAAGACATGAAACACGCAAATTACTTATCGGTTAACTACGACCAACTAGATCTAACTACAGATGTTGGGGTCCTCCGACCATCATTTAAAGCAAGTGTGTTTTTTTTTAGTTCAGGTGTGGAAAAGAGACACCGCTCTATCACGCTGTATCGTACTCTGTCACACATACACAATTGCAGTTCTCACTTTAAGACGCGATAGTAGCCCCTCTGGACGGTCATCGATAGCCGAAACTCAATTTGAATTTCAATTACCGTTTACATCCTTGAAAATCACTCGAGTTGTCTACTGAACATAGCCAATATGCCTGCAAAAAGGCAGATGGTACACTATACTGCTGCAAAGTTAATGCTGAACTGTAAATTAAATGCTACTTCCTAATCATTTTCTAAAGAAAATCGATTGTTAATGTTCTTAAAGTTGTTTGAGTGGGTTTAATGCACCACCTGCCTTTTGTATTATCAGCACGCGATCAGGGTACTTTATCATAGAGATGTGGTTGACTTCTCGGTTTCGTCATTTTATTCATTCTGAGACTATTTTACTATAACTGCGTGCTAGTAAAAGGTGAAAAATTAAATTTTGCGTAAACTGCAATGACCAAATTAAGGTGCTTTTGGAACTAACAAGCCCTACTTATTGCTTTCCATCAGTGTTTTGTGCCTTTGAGTAAACGCCAAAATCTCGTACCGTTTTAGGCGTATTGGAAGATTTCTGGCGTTTTTGACTGTAGGCGAAAATTTTCAGCCGTTTTCGTACGTGTGAAATGTAGCAATAAGAAATTGTATTGTAACGGTTACTGAAAAAAAATGCGATTGGCAGAAATAGTACCTGAGTACAATTTACAGTAAATTATTATTTTTTTTCGGTTGCTGAAATTTGATTACGAAAAGCTAACACAGAATGCATTGTTACAAAATTACGCAGAAAATAGAATGAGAATTTGTTAACTAACGAAAATATACAAAAAATCGTTTGAAACTATGTTCCTAAAATGCGAAATTAAATACAAATGTTGCGAAAATTTACGTTCGTTGTCACCTTTTTTGTTTGCATAACCAGCAGCATTATATTTGAAGAATCTTTTAAATGTATTTTGTTTTATGGTAACACCAAAAGAATTTTTTTTAAATTAATTTATTAGTGTATAACTAGCGCCCTTTGTCACTTATAAGTAATAAATGGAAAGCATTTTATTCATCAATTTTTAAGAGACTTGGGGCCCAAGTGCATAGCTACCTACTACACACATATTATTGTACCTACTAATGATTAAAATATATTATATTTTATCACGATCATATACCTAGTGCACTTGAATACCTAGATATAATATTGTACATCTTTGTGTAACATATCTGTATATAAAATTATAATAATAACCTATGTGTTACTAGTTTTCACAAATACCTACTGTATATTTAATGTAAATAGAACAGTTGCTAATAAATAATAATTAATACCTAATTAATATTTAACAACATTGCTAGAATCCAAATATTGTTATCTTTATTCACATTTTAAACGTTATTTTTAATTATTATTAAGAAATGGCAACAATATTATGCCCATTTAAGTATTAATTTGATATAACCTATCATAATTTAAATGTTTTTTCTTGTTATTCCTTTAGTACTCACATTCATAACCACAACTTTTGTTTAAAGGTTTTAGTGATATTTAATTACTAAATCAGAACAAATTCAACTAGTTTTGTTACTTAATTTTATTTATCGTATACCTCCGTCCATTGCAAATCCAAATCGTTTCATGTTCCTACACTAAGCCATCAATCCTGTACAACAAATCAATTTACTTATTGTAAAATTAACTATGAAATAGTATTTCTGACGAATACCTTAAACAAAAGAAGTAGGTACTACTACCTATGTTGTATCGTGAGTTTTTATCCATATTAAATGTATGAAACCGATTCCATGAATCAATATTAGGTATATCTCCAGATTAACACAGTCATATCAAATATTCTTGAATTTTGATTGCGTCAGTTATCCCTCTCAAAACGTCGATGTTGTTGAAATGTAACACCTCACTAATATTAAAAATTAAGCGCGAAGTCATTTAATCAGGTACCCTTCAGTAATGACAGTTTTTGTTTAAATTTGTATCTACTATAACAGTATTATTTTCTAGAATTAAACTTCAGATGCATGTATTAATTTTATTTCAATGATGAATTACTAATTGTACCTACCTATAATTATTTACTTTTATCTAGTCACTAAGCTAATCCTCTTTTATACTAATGTATGTAAATAAATTAAAATGTTTATAGTAGAAAATAAATATGAATAAATAATACCTATAGTTTTTATTATCGCTGTGGTTTTATTTTTAAATAAAGCCTCAATCTCACCTATGCCTGGTTGTAGACATACTTGAAACATACAATGTCGTATCAAGTAAGTTTCAAGTCCAATGTTTAATTTATAAAGACTGTCAAGTTGACGTTATGAAGAATGTAAAATTTGTAAAGAATTGCATGAAGAGCATGTCAAGTTTGCTATGAATGTCAAGTCGTCGTTGTAAGAACAGTTTATTTGCTCAACTTTCCTTCAAAAGTCCTATTTCTGAATGGCAAGTCGACGTTGCTATTGCTACTAATGTTTAATTTTCCACAAATGTTACATCGACTTTTCCATGAATGACCACTTTGCCACGGCCGTCCAGTCGACGTTGATATGAATATCTAGTTTGTTACGAACGTCAAGTCGACGATGCTAAGAACTTCAAGTCGACAATGCTACGAATGTCAAGTCGACAATGCTACGAATGTCAAGTCGAGGAAGCTACGAATGTCCAATATGCTTCGAACATCAAGTCAACTCTGCAACGAATGTCTAGTTTGGTATGAACGTCCAAGTCGACTTTGCTACGAATGTCTAGTTTGCTACAACTGGCAAGTTTGCTATGAACGCTAAGTTACATTAAGAAGATCCAATTTGTTGAGAATGCCCAATTTTAGTCAAGTCAACCTTTCTACAGCATTAGGTTTTATGATTTAGTTTTCTATTTAAACATACCCTGAACTTTCACAAATATTTCAATAATTATGAATTTAAGCCAGAGCTTAGGATATTCTTGAGTTTTAGCGAGACTAACGCACAATAATAAATGGATTATTATTTATCTTTGCTAGGCAGTGGAACAATATAGACTATCAATATAATTAATTAATACTTCAAATAAATATTTCTCAACATTCCCACAACGCCATCTAGTGTCAAATTAAGTATACTAGAGTAACATGTGTAATGAGTAGTACAACGGATAAAAATACTTAAATGTTTTACTTACGTACCTACTTACTATGGATAAATTATACCCCATATAATATATACAATTATTAGATGGTTAACATTAAATAATTAACCGTCTATTCGTAATTTCTGTATCTGTTACAATTTTCATAGACTATAGACAAACAGGGTTATGTCAGTGCCACCTTGCTGTCACTGCGGAGGCCAAGCATTTTATGATTTTTAGCGTCTTCCAGGATTGTCGTGTTCAATATCGTTTTTCAAATATAAGCAATAATAACGCTATAACAATTAACTTTGTGGTTTGTGGCTAACGATTCTCAACTTCAAACGAAGTTACATAAAAAATGAACCATGGTGAATGTTATGAAAGGTGTTCTTGTTGAATGGTAAGTAAACAAAACAAATTATATTTGTACTAAAAGAAAACAACGCAAATTAATACCTATTTATTCACTCTCACTTACTAACATATTAGACTATAAAAGACAAACGAAATGTTTCAAATTTATTACTACATTAAACAAAAGTCGTGTTAGGTTATGTTCCAACTTGTATTGTTATTAATTTTCAACGTAATCCAAGTCGGTTGGTATGTTGAAATTCTGGTCCACGACGTCGTTCTCCATTTGAAACGTATTTTTAATATAAGACTTCAATGTATAAATGTTTTCTGTCCATCTATTTGCTGCTGTTCTTAAATCCTGTAACAGTTTTGAATGCTAAATTCTACAACTCGTCCTAAGATGACCCACTGACCCTCACCAGAACAATTCGAAAACAATACTTACTACAAATACACCAAACCAATACATGCTACTCTGTTTTTACTGTACGGCTACCCAACTCCATTCTGAATAACAATAATACCATCTCTTATATCTCACTGTAGGCCCACAGGCCTTATCATATAAAAAAAAACAAGTTAAAAGTGTCTGATAGTAAGGAAATGTCTCAGAATTAAATACAAATTATTCCTATTTTATTGAGATTACATATACCTGAGTTTCAGTCTTCAATTGAGCGATATATTCAGGATCACAATCCCGGTACTTTTGCAATTCTTTCTTCAACTTTTCTTCCTCCTTTTCAAGCTTTTCTAACATTGTTAATACTTGTGTTCTTTCTTCAGATGACTCCCTTCCAATCTGTAATCCAAAAAGTAGCAATTTCATAATTATTGTTTTCTGCTTGGTTTCTATTTATGCTGAAACTAACAACTAATACAGTAATACTACAACTAAGTACTATATTTTAAGACATTTGTGTTTTGTTAGGTATATCACTAGATAAGGTAAATACAGATTTATACTACTGACTGATTCAGAGGCTATGGCATCTTCAACTTTTTTTAATTTCTTTGAACATTCATCAACTTCATTTTGTAAATCATTCACTTTTCTCTTCTGTGTATTTTTAGCTTTGCTGTAAAATAACATTTTATTTTACAATGTTACCCAAACCTAAATGTTTTATATGTGAAAGTAGCTTATAAACATATAGAGATTAACTTTGGAAGGAAATTTTATATTATTTGTCAGCATAACATAAATATTAAAATAGCCTATAGACATTCCACTGCTGGGCACAGGCCTCTTCCTATATAGGGAAGGTTTAAGCATTGATCACCACCCCCAGCTCATTACCAGCAGATTGGTTTGTCAGCATAACATCATTCAAAATTTTGTTTATAATTCGTCAAACTCAACTTTTAAGAAAGTTACCTCTTAAACTTACCTAGGAAAAGACCAGTAGTATATAGATGTCCCAATTTTCTCAGAATCTACAAGATGATCATCAACCAGACTTTGCACAACTTCTTTGACAGACTGCACTGTGATGCCTTTTTCTTTCGGAGCTATCTTTTCTAATTCCTGTTTAATAATTATAATGTAAACTTAAGTCCTAGGTATAATGTTCTTTGTCAATAATAAACAAATAGGATTTAAGTGTGAGATAACAATAAATAAAATTAAAGATACCTTCAGCTGAAAGAAGTCCTTACTATGATGAAAAATCTCCAACATCCTGACCCTCTTTTCCTCAGCACTAACTCCACGTTTCTTTGACATTTTACAGTGATCCGGCTATGAAACAGTTCCTTCTTCACCTGGACGAAACCCTAGCACTCGGCAGAAAGTTTATTCTTCAAGACCTGGATGAAACACACCTATTCATATCTGCTGACATTGTGGAGACATTACAAGGTCGCGTGGACGATTTGATGGACCAACTTAGCATACCGGTACATGATAAAGGATTGTGAAAATGGCAGGGGTACGAGGTAGAGAGAACGATAGAAGGAAGGTTCTAGACGATGCCGCCAGAAAGCGCAGAGCTAGGAAAGCGGTCGAGGCTCTTGAACAAGACAATTTCCATGAAGACCCACATGCAGACCTGGTTATGTCGAAGAAGGTGCCGAAATTCGCCGAGTCTAATGAAAAGCCCACAAGGAAGAAAAAATCTAAGAGTGCGGAGTATTATAAGTTGCGATTTCGGAAGACATTTGCGCAGCTAGTTGAAGAGGATGCTAGCTTTAGACCAGAACCACCTAATTACATGTCTGCGCAAGTGCCACCTTCTAAGTAAGTAATTAATATGATTAAGCCATTAAAGTTCACGACATAAAGTGGTCTGTATAATGTTTACAATGTTTAATAAACTACCTACTTAAATATCAGTACAATACTTTATAATGTTTTGCAAATTCCTTATGCCTAATACAAACAACTTCATGAGATGCGTAGGTATACTACGGCTACTAACTTACAAATTCATTGTGCAATTAACTAAATTGTAAAAACATATTAGTCATTGTAGTATTCTCAACTCAGTAGTAATTAAGTTTACAAATGTAATGTTATGATATTCGCTAATGTACCCCTAACAACATGTTTATTTTATAGGTTCCCTGAGCGACATTTCTGTGCTGTATGTGGATTTCCATCGAACTACACTTGCATACCTTGTGGCGCGCGTTACTGCTCCGTGCGTTGCTTGGGTACTCACTTAGATACAAGATGCCTCAAATGGACTGCTTAGTATAATTAAATAAGATTAAACAATAAAATAAAACTTCTTTTCTTATTTTTGAGTTTTATTCGCGTTTGGTTTCCCGCTAAAATATGAAAATGTCAATGGTCAAAAATATTTTTTTTTTTTCAAAAGTAACTGGCACATGATACTGTGCACTACTGTGCAGCAGACTTAACATAAGTGTATGAAACTAATCTTAGTAATATTATTATCTGATACTTTATTTTCTACAATAGCCATAGCTGGTAGTAAATATTATTTGTCATTAAGGTACAATACGAAAATTTAAGAAAGCTTCTAATTGCGCCATCTAGTAGGGAATAGCGCAACTAGCAAAACCAAAAGAAACTGCATGAGTGTGGCTTTTTGTCACAAGATGGCGTTAGTAGTGAAAGTGACAAGTTTTTTAGTTAATATTTTTTACGCAGTCCTACAAAACGCAATATGATATTTTCTTAAGTAGCTTCTCTAACGAGAACTAAGTTATTTCATAAAATTCTTTTACTTTCAGGATAATTTAAACAGAACTATGCAGTCGGCCTCGGCCGAAGGTTTGATGAATTTACCGGACTGTAAGACTTCTAGGTTTCATACCACTATAAGGCTTATTATCCCTTGGAACCTCATGCTATACTTACCAATTTATAATTTTTCTACTTAGTATTTAACAGTTTTTAAATAAGACTTCATGTCATCACACAGAAAGTCGTTGTCGGTCTGTATGTCCGCTTAAATCTTTAACACTACAGCACGGTTTTTTAAGCGTTTTTTTAAATAGATAGAGTAATTCAAAAGGAACGGAATGTTTATATGTATAATGCATCAGTATTTCACACGTGCGAAGCCTGGGCGGGTTGCTAGTTTAATCTAAATTAAAAAAAATATAGAGGACTTTTTTAATTCCAATCAGAATTCTTGCTAATACATAATAGGTACAGATGGACAAGGTAAATAACAAGATAACGCCGCGGTTTCGTATCAAAAACAACAATGCACAATAAGGGTTGGCTATACCGATATTGATAAAGGACACGTGTATGTTATCAGTCGCCCCCCAGACAGCAGATAATAGCTGCTGTTGTACTAATGGCAGATGCTCAGTGCACCCTACTTCCTTGTAGAATTTGCGTTAGAAACGGGAAGTTTGAAAGATACGTTAAAAGTTAATAATACTGATTTTAGCTTAGAATGTTCTAATGTAGGGAGGGAGCCCCGTTTTTTGGTAATGAAATGGCGGTGGAATGCTCCTAGACACCCACGTCTTTGGGGGAGTAGGTAAGTCAGTAATGTCAGACTCTTATTGACTAAACCTGATCCGCCGTGCATTTGGTCAGTGCGCGTCAGTGCGTTGCCATTAATCACGCACCGACCGCGGATGTAGGAAGCCCTGTTGTCACCTTACAGATTCTAACGAAGCAGATCGTTCAAAAATTAAAAGTACGATTTCCCTCGAGTTAATCGGAAAATAGCTGGATATGACAGGCTATGTTTTTGTTGTTTTAAATTACTACAATGAGCCAGTGTTACTAATGCAATAAGAATGAACATCTTTGGTTCCGATCGTAAATTATAGAAACTAAACAAGTATCGGGAATACTTAAATATTATCTTCTTACCACGTTGGCCAGTACTTGGCAACGGAATATTATTATGCCTCAGTTATTAAAAGACTGATCAATATAATCTGTTGTCAAATCTAGTGATAACGTTCCCCAGTCATTAGGTAGGTATCCGTTCATTTTAATTGTGTCGATGATTCAATTTCCTTAATTATTTCGTAAGACGAAATGTATTGACAAACTTAGGTATCTGTTTACTGTTTTGTGTAAATTCCCGTAGATATTATCAAAATAAGAATTGCTCTTTGATATGTCTTAATCTACAATACAAAGTGAACAATGTTATAATTACGCTAAAGATTTTATTAATACAATATGTAATATTTCATTATACTTCGTTCAAAGTTTCACTATAATCAGCAGAACTTTATTGAGGTGTATAATACAATATCCGTTGAATAATAGATATATTTCTTGCAGCAAATGATGATTTTCTTCATTATTTTCAGTAGTCTCATATACCTACGTTTTATAGTTGAACTTCAGTTATTGAGACCGAGGCACTGTGTGTGGATTATATTTTTTGAATGAAACAAAAACGTAATTGTGTACTTAACTTCTTTTATTTTTCTGTTTTATTTCTAATTATATATTTGAAATATTAATGCACCATCAGAAAATGTACATCATTATTTTATTTTCATCGTCATTTCATAAAACGTTCGGAATTCAAATTCTATTTTAGGCTTTAGGCTACAGGTGAAATGAGTTTCTATCTCAAAATTATTGTCAAAGCTTTATAAATATTTCTATCTAATGTTTTTAAATAAACCGTTTTATGAAATGATAAAGAATAAATAAGTAGGTAGGATCCGGATAACACAACTATCGTTTCCAAAGACAATCAACAAAGCTGTTATGAAAACAATCACGTCAGATTTGAATGTGATGTATTATCCTATAATTATTTTATTTACATTAATTGTATCACAATACAGAATCAAGGCATTTTAGTTTCACTACAGTTGTACATAGTATAATATTTCTTATGAATGAGGATGAACTATTGTCTATTGTCATTATTTGTGTACATTAAAGTTGATAACATCTAACGTCCCGTCCAGATAGGATTCATAAACATCTGTTCACAATAATTATGAACGCGACCGAAAGTATGTTTGCACCTCTAATAACTTGAAATTTAAATTAGGAAAATGTGTTTTTCTCTTTAATTTGTTAATTTTTTATGCCTTGCCAACGTATGAATGTATGAAACAAAACAATGATGCTCCTTCCTTAACAATATTTACAACTAAAAACTACTATTTACAAAATGCAACATTTTTCTTAACCTAAATAAAAATTATACAGTTCTCACTTAAATTTACTGACTCGATTGTAATAAATATATTGTATTAAAGCCATAAATACACAAATTTACAGTTTTTATTGTTATTTTCGCCTTATTTAATACTGGACTGAGGAATGGTAAACTTTAAGATTTTTTCTAAATACGAATTGTATTTATGAGAAAATATTTAAAACAGGTTTATTTTTTATTTGGGCAATTGGAACTTTACAACCATGAGACAATGACAGTCCTGTCTTTTTAAATTACAAAATAGTAGGAATCGTTTTAATCCGCCATCTGTCAGACGACCGGAATTGAAATAGGAACATTATAATTTGTACTGAGTCGATTGTCTAATGAGAACAATTCCAAATCGATTCGCTGTAATCGATTCCGATTTCGACATTAGAGAATCGACGGTTTCTTAGATCGAAGAAGACACAAAATGTTAGAAGTTCCATGAAATTGATGTCTTTTTTATTTTTTTAATGAAATGCACGTTTTGTGAAATAACTTCTGATGGATTCCCTTAATGTTTATGATAATATGGAACACAGTACATGATTTTACGAATACTGACTCGTATTCCAGCCAGTTTGAGATTCATATGGAGTTTAAGAACAAGCTTTTGCTATGCAGTATTAGTAACAATTTTAAAATCGCCCGAATTTACATCGATTATATCCTTCTTGTGTAATTTCATATAAATTACAATTTAAACAGACTTTAATCATACCAATTTACATATCTACTATGTATATTTAAACTTCCTGTACCAATATTATTGTCATATTTGTACTAACTTATTCGAGCAAAGAGAATAGGCTTCGCAGGACGGTATTAATTGAAACGTGGCGACCCTAATCGGCCTCTGCGTAATATCCATGACTTATCCGTCTAATAAAGGTAGTAAGAGCTACGCAACCAAGTATTTTTGCATTAATGCAAAAATAAGGCATCAGAATAACATCTAGGCAGTATCGTCAAGACCTTTGCCTGTGCAAAACAAATAATTTCAATATTGGATGACGTTAACTGTCACGTACGTCAGAAACCGATCAAGGTAATAATTTGAATAAAGAATATATTCGAACACTTCAGTCCCGAATAGTTCAAGGGTCGTCCTTCTTCTTTCTCAGTTTTCCCTCGGTGTGTATGGTGTGCGTTACTTGATCCACTGCTGTTGTCAAGTCGGCTTCGGGGTCTATCGCGGCTGACAGCGCCGCAATGTACGCGCACGCTATCCGTAAGACCGATAACTTGGACAGTTTCTGGTTATGGCTGTAGGCAGGAACTGACCGTCTGAGGGTGTCGAAGGCGGCACTGATGGTGTGAACTCTTGTCCTTTCTCTTGCATTAGCTTCTATCCTCCTTTCTCGGGTCATGTTTTTGTAGTTTCTCTGTTCCCTAGGTTTAGATTTCTCTGGGTAGGGTTCTACAACGCCCGGGTGTGGGGGCACTCTTGGCGGGCCTGGTGGGCCAGGTGGTGGTGGGATTGGCGGTGGTGGGGGCTCCAACGGCCTCCGTCTTTGCCGTAAGAGGCTAGTTTCTTTCTTCACTAATGATAAGGGCTCTTGTTGAGGTTCCTCGGTGAAAGACCAAGGTCTGAAGGGGTTGGGCGAGGTATCGCTCTCGGGGCTGGGCAGGTCGTCGCGTGAGCTTAGTCGGATGCGTTTCTTGGGGGGTTGTAGCCTCGTGGGGGTGCGGGCGCGCTTGCCTCGCGAGTCGGACTCCACCAGTCGCACGCCGGAGTCGTCCGAGTGCGCCGGCCCCGAGCACGAGTCGTCATCATCACCGCCCGACACGAAACCTGCATCCCGCTCCACTAAGCGATCTGAAACAATTAAAACAATCCGTTAGTCTCATAGTACTTTAAAATTTCAAAATAACCGACCAACATTCTTTTTTCAACGTTCCAAATTTAACCTAAAGATAGAGACTAAATTATTCCATAAACAACGAAATAAAACTTTCATCTATACCTCTATAGTCGATGGTAAAGCTAGTGACGTTTACGGGTTACTTAGACAACATAACCTATTAGTGGAAGTTATGATCATGACGGAAGCTGCGCGCGCGCAACAAAAAGCGAACAGACGGACAAACGGCGCCGACTCTCGTTATAGTGGCACGATGTGACTCGATTCTTAAGTAATGTGGAGCTATTAGATACGGGGGGACATGTTTATAAGCATATTTTATTAACTTTATTTAGATCTTTAGTTTACTAGACAGAGTTATTGTAGCTAAGATAATACTGTATTTCAGTAAATAAAAAATCTCTGGGCATAGAACTATTTTTGAAACATAATTTTTTTTTCAAGGTAACTCCGTAAAATCTATCAAATA
Source organism: Chrysodeixis includens (assembly GCA_941860345.1). Taxonomy (NCBI): domain Eukaryota; kingdom Metazoa; phylum Arthropoda; class Insecta; order Lepidoptera; family Noctuidae; genus Chrysodeixis; species Chrysodeixis includens. The sequence goes on along the minus strand of OW796107.1, from coordinate 11,598,200 downwards.
AAATTGGAAGATACAATTTTATTTTTAATTGAAGTTTATATAATTTTTTAATATTCGCTGTTTTATTAGCCCCACTGCATTATACAGTGACACGTCTCGCTTACCCGCCGCCTACACATCTAATGGCCTATGAATATGAATAAACAATTAAACTGGCCATATATACTAAGCGACGTACTTAGTAGCATCTGTGGTACGCAGTGTTATATTAGGTAAGTATTATGTGCGTACTAAGTTATTTATAGATACTAGCTAGTATTTAATACAGCCTAAGTACTTGATGTGGTATTGGAGTATTTTTATTAAAATCTTTTTGCGTCTTATAAATATTCATTGAGGTTGTATAGGTAAACCTTCGACTAGGCAAAAAGAAAAGTTGTATATTTTGACGCATATAATTACGCACTATTATGACAAAAGACGCATGTAGGTAATAAAAGTTTCTAGTAATTGTATCCATCCAACTCTAATTTCAAACAAAACAATCAAGTTAGCAATATTCCTTTCCATAAACCATAGAGAAATGTTAGATAATAAATCAAAAGTTCTAAAACCAGAAATTATATTTATGGGCATCCGTTTTTCATTGGAAAAACCAAATCTGAACATTTTTATGTCGTAAAAATAAGACTTGAATATTAGAATCAACTTTTTTTTTAATCGGAATGGGTTTGACAAGGTTGTGCGCGTTCAGCCAGTCGCTTGGCGCCGGCGCTTGCTGCGGCGTCATACCACTACACATGAGGTTAGAGACAGCGGGTTAGCGGCAGATTGAGATATTGTTTCGAATATATTATGGAAATGTCTGAAGATAAAATATCATGTGTATTTTTGGGTTATCTTTTGTAGAGATTATTTGGAATGTACCATATTTTCTCTATTGTATGAATAGTTCATGATATTATAATCAGTTAAAAAATATAGAAATAGACAAAATTAAATCTTTTCAGATTTCTAAGTATAAATAAATTGACGTATTTGGTGAAATTGTTATCGTTTCGAGACAGATTAGTAAGAATCGCACAACAATTTCTTAAAATCGATCACAAAGAATAATCTCGTGTGAGTTTAACAAACATTGTGTCGGTATGCATGTATTTATTAACTATATAAAACAGGTTTGTTTCCATATGGGCAGGCGCGGCGCGATTGTTATTTTATCATATTATTTTACATGGTCCGCATTCCATACTAAAATATTCGTATTTATAACGATTTACATTTTTTGTATTGATCGTGGTTTTTCCAAATGTTATCTTTAAATCTGGCGAAATTAGAAAATTTAGTTTTTTAGGTATTTTGTTGCAGGATGTTTTAATTTCATTAAAGCGAACATAGGTTTCTTATCTATAATTATACTATAGATATAAATTAACTGTGTTTATTGAATCCTGGAACGAGAAAACCGGATAACTGACTTTAGACTCTACATGGAGATGTTGTTTTTATTATAAAAGGTATACTGCGTTGGATTTCATACATATAAAAGCTTATTTATAAGCAGTTTGTTAGAAGACAGAACTAACGTCCAAGGAAAGCCTTGCTCTCCTTTTTATTATTTTCTGCAACTTCATTAAACATCCAAGTTAATATTTTTCAAAAACGTTTACTTTTAGATCTCCGTTAAACGTATTATCAATTGTTGTAATTGTATTATTGTTTCTTATTATCAATCCGAACACACTATTAAAGTGACTAATAGTACCATAAAATATAAATTAAGATATTATCTATGAGCCTACAAAGTTTTTGGCGCCGCTCATCTGTCAAATTCATGTCACGTGACGTTTAAACTTTTTCGGAAACAATAGTAATGGCATCCGCACTCCATACAAGCCGCCGACTGGCCAGTGCTAGTGAAGCGAATACTTACTAACACGTATAATCGTACATTCTTAATGGTCGCGCTACCGGAATTAGTTTATTGCTCATAATCGGGTGGCCGCGGCGCCGGAGAGGCGTTCCAACTTAACATAACGTTTGCCGTTAGATATACAAAAACAAGCCATTCTAAACTTTATATCTATTGATTTAAGGCGTTATGTTTTATATCGACAGCAAACAAACATGGCGCCGCGAGTAAGTCGCGCTCACGGAGCTTCTCACACTACAGGTGTTTTTATATCGATAAAAAAAGATTGGATAGAACTTAGACAGCACCGCCTACGTTTGATAGAGGTTTTAATCGTTATGAGAATTTCTTTGTGTTTCTCTAATGAAAAATGGATAGCTACGTAGGCTGATGCCAGTATTTATGAGATGGTGATCAACATTTTCGTGATTGGATACAATTGTTGTAGAAAGTTCGTTATTCGCAGATTAAGAATTGTTAACGTTCGTCTTAATTTTCATTTTAATTCTTTAGCCGGATGTGACTTTCAATACACGAGATTATAAGATTTCAGAAAAAAACTCTGTGATTAATCGTTCGTATGTAAATTTTTGAGACGACAACTGTAATATATCATTGTGGTTGAACAATAAAATAAATTTTTGGTAAGGGTTCGGTCAGCTCATTACGGGTCTTCTCCGTCGGTGTTAAAACAAAGAGTAGAGGGGCCACAAAGCGGCCGCTCCGGGACTCTGCCTTGAATGGGTGTCGATCTCATCCGATAAACCCCGGCCACGCGTTAAGATACCGATCTGGCGCCAAATTTCACAGAAACCGAACGCGCCCAAAGAAAAACGAGATTTTTTTCAAATAACGACGTTTTTTATAACGTTAAAATGGTACATTAAGTAAAGCACCTAATGGGTTCGTTTACAGAATTTAATACACAAGTCTGTTAAGATTTTGTTCGAAGATATCCATTTTAATTATTCAGTCATTTAAACTGATTGTAACTTTATATTGAAAGCACAAGAACTTGTCATTCAGCCTAATAGACTGAATGCGATAAAATCAAGGCGGCTAGTGATGTGCCTTACATGTGGCAATCAGAGGGGATTTAGTTGACGTGACTATCTGACTAAATGAGAAATTGATGAGCGGTCAGTTGATAAAAAAATCAGACTAATTTGTCGTGACCGCTCTCACACATTCGCACGGTCCTCTAAGTTTAATGTATGAGAAGTCGTGATGTTTCGACTTTCACCAAACAAACATTACGAATGGCGCCGCTTTGGGCCCGCATGTGCAATGCTGCTCCGATTAATCCATTAGATTTCAAAACTATTTAGTTTTATAGATTACTCAATACTTTTGTGGAATTGTTATCCAAGTCGCAATCGTTTACGTAAGAGAAACTCACTTTGTTAACTTATTAAATTATATGTCAGTTCCACATGAAAATTGTCCATTACGTTCGTTTTTTCTGCTTCATTTTCTTTTATTCCTCTAGCTTAGGCCAAATACTATCTTTTATAAGTATAAATTGCATTTACTTACCAAGCTTTGCCAAAAAGTACCAATCAGAAAACGTACATCGATTAGTCTGGCAAAACTTTTCCGTTTTCAAAAACGCATTAAACGTTCTTTGGCCTTAAATACTTTATTGACAGTTATGTGTATGTACGTGGGTATATTAGAGAGGTGTTATATTCCCGGGATCGAATCCCGCAATCCCGGCGGGATCGTTACATTAGTCACGTATGCGACGCGCCTCGGCGGCGGCACTAGGCGCCGCTCGGTCGCCGTTACCTATGGAGCACCATTAAATACCGCTTCTTTAACCATGAGTAGCTAATTACAATACATTAAGTATATTTCTATACACACTGCGTTGAATACGTTCTAGGAATTCAGTTGTATGTGAAATGTATCAGGTGGTGTGGTTCCCGCGTTATGACCGCGTCTAATATTGCCTTTTTATATCTCGTGTTTATCTATGCTATTTGTTTTAATACTTTTTGCTGATATTAATAGTCTATCAAACTAGCTACATACAAATAAATATTGTTGTTCGATTTTTAAACGAATTGTATTTTAACTACCACTTAAATATCGAAGTCTTTGTAAAAGTTCTGAAGAAAATGAAAAAACAACATAGCATTAATAAGACTTAATTCTGTTGTAATTAGCTGCGCCGTCGTTGCAATTTTCAGTACTAAATAAAAACTCATATTTTTCAAGTTATTTCACCTATAAATTAGTATTAATGAATACATATTATTAGTTAATAAAGCATAAGAGTAGTTGTATAACTTGTAAGGCACCGTGATGGCGCCGTAGCGATTCGATTACACATTCACACGGGGGGTTGCGGTTCTAAGAAATTTCGTGCAATCGATCGCACATCTGACTGAATCGTGCCTTTTGATATTCGTGTCCTACTCAACGATTTAATACTATTCCTATACTTATAACACATAAAATATAAGAAGTTTGTATTATGTCAATTTGAGGAATCGATTCGCAGTTGTTTTTTATATCGATATTTTTTTATCGATATGGTATGACGGCTTTACACGACTACGCGGCCCAAGTATGCCTAACATGACCGTTATACATTCTTGTATTAATTGATACCAAATTCCAACACCAATACTAAAGGTATTACAACATTATTATGTTATAACGTTGGCAAGCTCCCCTCGTATTGAAAAATAGTGGGGCCATTGTTACCAACTGTTCAAACATTGCAACTGTGCGGTAGTGTCCACTGGAGTCAAAATACCCCATTGTTTTGCTCGTGTAGACTCAACATTTGTGTCTGTGGACCGCACCTGGTAGCCACGTGCCTATAAAAGTTGTATTACACTTTTTAGTGGCTGTAAATGAACTTCCTTGTCACTGCTGCGATGAAAAAAATATTAAGGGATTTTTTAAAATTGGATTTCTATTGACAGTAAGTTGGACTTTCGTATATGTATATGTAAAAGGATTATTCACCTTTTACATATGTACGAAAGTCCAATTTAATGTACAATTAAATCATGTTTTATCGTAATTATAAGATAGTTTATCTTGTCTAATCTAGCATCCGAACGCCATCTTGTTTCCGCATTTAAAATTATTATTTATATTAAAATGCATTAGTTTAAAATAAGAAAATCAAAACGTTGCGACGCCAGTTATAGGCTGTAAAAAAATATTTCAATTTCAAAGTGTCTCGGTTACATTTTTTTGTCATCTTCGATTCTATGTATAATGGATAAAACCACCTGGTTGGTATTAGAAAAATTGCATCGCTGTGACATTTTGGCAGCAGTCATTTGTTTCACAATTCTGATGTCCCGGATTTGAATAAAACCTAGACTAGCGCATAGAATTTTGCGTAAAAAACGGCCGAATTATACTTCAGCGAGGAGACAACGTGGTACAGTTAGAGTGAAAAATATGCACCGAGGTCATTTATCACGGCTCGAAAACAACTTTTTACGATGTTAATAATATATAAATGTTTTACACGCTTTGATAAATACTTATTTGTTTGGACTTTGTGGTATGAACAGATGGGTGCGAGGTTTTCGCGGAGGTGATTGGACTAGCCCACTTATACGGGCGGCGGGTTAATGCAATGCTAATGTCACAAATATGATGATTTCTTTAAACTGTCATTAATCTACTAGACCTACTACTTGTTTTGCTTTCGGTGGTATGACACTTACTTAACATTTATTATGCATACATATACCTACTTCCGTATACGGTACAGATGTTTTATTTTTTAAATTTTAATACGATCGACGTATTAAAAAATAAACTGAACGAAAATGGTTTTTTTTTCAGCTTTATTCAATTGTTAGATATTCATTAGCAATAGTCATTAATATTTTGTATTAGATTCTAAATGTATTCAAATGTAAAATACGTTGTAGTCAAGCGAAAACTAAGACGCATACATAGTCAATGATTTCCGTAAATTTAAACATTTTTCAATAGTCGAAATAATTTGAATTATATGTATTGGGACAGCAATAATTTATATTTTTGTATAAGTAGTAGGTAAGCAGGAAATTTTCAGGCGCCTTTCACCGCTCCAAAAAACTGAATGATCTAACGACAGAAAAAAAAACAAGCAAAGGAAAAACACTTACTGCCTATTAACAATTGTTTTTTTTTTTCAAGGTTTAGAAATCTTGGGTAACAAGTTATAATCTGTGCAATATTTGGTTGACCGTCTGTCAAAAGGAGAGGGGCTAATATGTCTATTAAATGCATATGTTCCGCAAGATATGACCTCGCATCGGCGCCTCTGTGACGATAAATACACGTACAAAATATCGGTTTTGCATATTATGACGTTTTAGCGTAATACTTTTTAGGGACAAAACTGCTGGGTTGGAAAGTTTGGCACTAATAAATTGGGTCATGGGCTCAAATTTTCAACGTACACAAAATTTTCTATCAAAGGCTTTTCGTGATCTCGAAGATTGATAAGATAAAAATATTCAGCGCCATTTTCCATATGACTACATTTTGTAGAACGCAAAATAGAGTAAATTTTTGTCGGTCAAAAGTAGAGCCATAGCTTTCCAATTCGCCTACTTCAACAATTCACCATTATGTGTCAGACTTCTTTCATTTTCCGCCTTTGTCGTAAACTAAGGAATGTCACGGCGTTCACCAATCACAAAGCGTACGCATATCCATATGGTATATGTAGTAACTTAGTAGGTAAGTCTTACGTCACCGTACAGCAGATATAATCGGTTTGCATAATAAAAGGCGCCATCTCCCGGATTCGACGCTTAGAAACGAGTTGGTAGTAAGCGCCGTTGAAATTAAGCAGTCATTTATCTTGAGGTAATCTCGAATTCATTCGGCTCTTAGCAAATTAATGCAAATGTCGTGATTGGCGCGCGAGGAATGCGGTGACGCTAGCAAACATGTCGGATAAACAAAAACATGCGTGATCCGAGATTTTTTTTATGTTAGTAATGTTTATTAACACGTACGTAGTGTGGGACATGCACGTATGGTATGCTGTTTATGCTTGAGTAAGCCAGACACATTTCCAGTGACATGTCAATTCGAAATGTCAAATTTTAAGTCTTTATACCGAGATTGGCTGACTATAGAACTAAATCATTTCTAGTATTAACTTTCAAAAATATATCCTTGGCAACCTTATTTATTAGACATCAAATCTTAATGAGAACATCTAGAACTCTACCGCGGAAAAGCCCACTTATCGCCAACCGCGCCAACCGGAACTTCTTTTTTATTGAAACATAATATGATAGGTTCAAGTCATTCTGCCATCTTTCTACTATATTCTAAGGATAAAAGATTGCTCCCTGCTGTATCAATAAATTTATCTTAGTAGTTTATATTACTACTTGTGTGTGTTTATTTTTGTATTTGCCAAAATATCCTTGTAATAATATTTTTGAACTAGCCATTCTTTAATATCCGCAGTAGGTACAGGAGAATAAGCCTTAATCGTATGTAGTACTATAAATACTGTTCCTAATTAAAACCGTGTTAATTGTGTTAACTCTTAAGTACAGGGCATAGTTGAGGATGCGTAAGCGTCATATTTAGCGCCACTGAGAGCAATAACTAAACGAACTATCAACCAGGGAGTGGAATTCTGAACCCAGTATTCCAAATTCAAAAAGCTACGATTATATATTCGTAATTCAATTTATTTTGAATTACAGCCTTTTTAGAGCCAGTATTTTTGAGTGAGCCAAGACTACATTATATTTTTATTGGCATCCAATAAGTATTTTGCAATATAAAACAATATGAGTGCTGTAAAAACCTAACAAGACCTTATCAAACAATTTCGCACAAGACGCCATAAAAAAGTCGTATCCTGCGGAAACATCGATATGAAAGCGCTTGGAAATCTATACGATTTATAGAGCTCGCCTGCGCCCACGCATGTTCCGATCGCACTTTACGAGTTTCATTTGCGAGGCCTTTAAACGTTCAGTGTTGGCGCCTGAAGAAACATTACTTACTTAATTTAAATGTTGGGTCTCGCCTTTAGAATTGGCTGGAATTAAATATTAACCACGACCACATTAAGTACCTAACGTACTTTTATGTAATTGCTAATACTGTAATTAAAATTGGAATGTAATGTTCCTACTTTAAGTTACGTTTGAAAGTTCCGACCTTTTTCGTAACCATGTAGGTTTTATGTAAATTAAAATATTTTTTCTAAGTCTTCAGGACGACAGTTTTTTGTGCATACATTTTTTTATATCCGCAACGCAAGGGAAGTATGGCCGAGCTTTGTTTTTATATCTGCCCACCCGTTCGCTTCCTCTCTTTGTCTTTTTCGAAGAATTTTTGGCTTCCCTACGTCAGCCCTTTAATATTAATGCATATTATATGCAAAAATAATAACCGATAATATTTAAAGATTTAAAAACATCTGGTTCGACTCATCAAATTGAATGGAAGAATAAAACAATGTGCAGACTATACACAGTTCCATTTTACACTGGCCAGTAATAATATCTTCTTAAATATAAAACATTTGGCTTCCAGAGAACAGATGTTGAGAACTATTCCACATTTGAAAGGACTGTATAAAACAATTGAGCGTACATGTGTGTACCAACTTGACAGATGGGGTCGATCCGAACAATAAAAGTCTGCAAGGTTGACATGGGCCACAAACGATTATTTTCGTAAGAAAATTACTGTTTCATAAAGAAAATCTTTTCTCTTTATTCTTTGTCTAGATGCCTCATTTGTGGTTGCTGTGAATATTATTCTGTTCTTGTAACACAATTTAAAAACCATATCAATACTTCGCAGTGTAAGATTTTTGTGATATTCTATTGTCTATAGATACGTAAGTACTTTTATCACATTTCGTAGAGATACTTAAAATTCTGTATATCATGGCTTTGGGAAACCCAAATGGCGTCATCGCACTGTATACAAGGCGTAATCACGCTCTTGGTGACAAAAAATCTGATTAGTTACATCGACAATGCGTGGACTTGTATAATACACATCCCTATTATTTTAATGGAGTACTTAATAATACTTAACCCTGAAATCTTCAGGTAAATCCAGTAATTAACGCGACAGCCTTTGATATAGTGTTGTAAATCCTTCTAACCTCAATTGTTTTAAAGTTGAAGGTTCGAATAGTTACGATAGCTTATCTACAACACTAGCTGTTACCCAAACAAACTACATATAAGGCATCCGGTGCAAAAGCACGTGCTACTAAGCACGTGAATAATGCTGTTTCAAAATATTGCCAGTCGTAAAAATTGTAGTGGCTTGCAACAAAACGGAACCTAGCAAAAAATTTTATCACAAACTGACAAACTTTTTGTTGACTTATTTTTTTCTGTCTTCTAACGGTCTTGTCTTTTTCAGAATGTAATAATTACTGTATTGATTGCTCTAGCTTCATACGGGTGCAATACACATAATCCGTAGATATTGCGTAGTTTTAAAGATCTAAGCATACATAGGACAGACAGATAGAGGAAAACGACTTTGTTTTATACTATGTGTATAACTTTTTGTAATCGATTACGATACGATAATACGATTATTACATGAAATTTGATTGTCTTTGAAAAAAGGCAAGCCATTTTTTAGTTTTATGTATTTTTCCTGTAATTTTTGGTAATATTTTTTCCTTTTTAACAGATTTATCGGTCAATTGGCATTCGTACTTGGACATTGTACTTGTTTCCGGTGGTAAATAATTTAAATCAAGTCGATTTTAGATAGCGTTATACATGTAACGATTAAATCAGTTAAATCAGTTTTTCCATTCGCAGTGTTTTAGAGTTTAATGTATGATGTATTACTGGATGTATTATAAAGTTACGTAGTTGTTTCATTTAACTAACCTAGAATTGGATGATCCTACAAATTCTGTAACATAACTTTAGTTTTTCATGAACGGCATATGACTCTACCTTGCACAATAACGTGTCAGAGACAGTTCGACGACGACCTAAATTGAAATGAAGTTAATTATTCATCCAAAACGTACTTACAAAAAAATATTTGTTTTATAAATAAAAGAAGATCGAAATTCTTATTATTCCATAAGACATAGATGATGATTTATTTGATGAATATAAGACGATCGCAATTCTACGTCACGATAGTAGAAAAGCCAAAAAAGCACTCTACCAAATGAAGCATATGTCCAGACTCATGACGTCACAAGCTTTGAAGATATAAAAACCTAAAGATAGTGATTACGTACCAAGTTGTCACCTACACACCCATAATAATACATAGATACCAACGTATCTATGTAAGATACGAAAATATTCCTGTAATTTGTACCATCATCGTGACTTTCGATACCTATTACATAAAACTGAAAAAGTAATCTTATCATGATAACGATGTACTGAATGTACTAAGAGAAACGTGTGGTGTGCATTATAATGTGTGTACCTGAGTACAAAGGTTCGGTACAGGTGTACTACAGACTGGGTATAGGTAAAGGCTAATCGATTATCGTCGATAGGAACGCGATTGACGCGATTTTGACGGAGTTATCGTAATGTAAGCTGGTTTGAATTGTTAATGGTATATTGACCATTGATATCTAGAGAATCGGGGTTTTTATAATTGGGACTGTTTTCACTTTTTTGTTATAGAATCTAACGACTATTGATATCTTAATGAAGTGTTTTCGTTCCATCTATTTCTCTATATTGTCCACAGCTTCTTCGAGTTGTAATAGTAAACTAAGCAGATTAAAATTTTGATTCCATTATTAGAGATACATCAAACTAGGGTGTGTGGCAGATTATTATGACACAAGTACCAATAACTATTGATTGTAATAATGTAATAGTACTGATGAATAAAGGAAAGATTATAGTTTCCGGATTATCGCTTCGGTATGAACTATGAAGTGATATATTATCACGTGTAACTATGAATGCCTGATGAAATCATTTGTGATGACGAGTAGATATGGATCGATATAACAATCGGTACAACAATATTCATCATAGATAAAGTGTTTTTAAGTATTATATATTTCTTAGAAGTATTGTTTTCTGTCTAAATAATATTCTTTATAATACAATTTTTGCTTAGACGAATTCACACACTATGTTGGTAAGATTTGTTGTGATTAATAATTACACGATATATTCAAGTTTGAAGTATGGTTAAATGATAGAGCTTTACTCTCTAAGCTAATTCTAACGAAACCTAAGAAGCTTGCTTAAATCAATATATTTACAGCGATAATTTACAATAAGTATATTTATGCTTTTGTTTTACTCTATTAAACCCCTTGACTCTACAAATACTAAAAGTAATCTCATCCATCTTTTTACACAGAACAGTAGCGTAAACGCACCCTTTATTTAAACGAATCAATAGTGTTACATATGTCTCTCTACATCTGGTATTAGGGTAACACATCTGGTCTGCAAGTGTGACGTCATTTGTCATGTGGCGACAAACAGTCCCTTTATTGCTTGATTGTAGTTTTTTTTCTGTATGACGTAACTTGGTACTAATTGTGTGTTAAAGTATTTTGTAGACTGTCATTTGTTTTTGTGGAAAGAGTTAGGTATCACATTTTATTAGAAGTTGTGTTGCGAACGTTGGTAAATAAAGGAATTTAAATGTTTTAAAATTATAATGAATGTTTGGACTCTACATTTTTATACTTTGATTTATAATATAATCTTGATCTTTGACTTATTGTTATGATTGATTTTTACATTCCAGCAAAACATGCTAATTCATTCGCTAATCTATAGGTGAAATATCAAAGTACAAAATCCGAACCGTTTCTACTAATAACACTTGTCGTAATAGGGTTGGTAATCGGTGATTCTTAAAAAAACAGTCTATTCAAACTTGCGACCCCCGTCTAGCAACATGTGTACAAACATACAAACGTATTAACAGCACCCATATGACTTCCACGACTCATATGATGCAAGACATAAGGATTGTTTTCTATTAGCACAACGGCAAATGTTGGTTGGTAAAGTAATTCACTTGTTAGGGTTTTCACCCTTAACATGTGCATGTTTTTTGTCCCTGCACCGTTTGTTTTCGGAATATACTAATAATTAGTATCGATAGATTTTACGATGTGAACTTTTGTTTTTGACTGTGTAATTATGTGACTACGCCGTATGGTCCTAAAAAAGTAAAAACCGTTGTTAATTAAAAGGTAGAGACCGTTATCTCAGGAAACGATACAGCAAACTATTAAATCGACAACTATTTATGTGTTTTGAAGGGTTGGGTTTGTTCCTTCTACAGTCGACTAAACCAATCTAAACGTGGAAAGCAAGTCCTAAGCATGAAATGTAGAGTCAGCGACTTTATAACTTCCGCACCAATAAAACCAGATCTAAACTTAGATACTTATAAATCTGCACTTCGAACCACACCTTTGTATTATATCAAAGTAATAAAACATAAAAAATATCTTCGAAATAAGTCAAAGATTGTTACCGAAACTGGATTGAACCAGTTGTAAACCGGAGCAGGCCATCGCTTAGTCAATACGTCAAAGATAAGATTACTATACCATTATGATACAATTGTTATCACTAGTCTGACATTATACCATATGAATTGGATGCCTTCATTCATCTACTGATCAAGTAAACACTAAAATTCTTTCGCGAAAATCTGTTCCTGGTGTCATTTGAGCATTTCATTTATAGAAGGAAAACTAGGGTCATAGAAAAATAAGTCTTATCGAAAAGAGATAGGTCGCAAATCAAAAACTTGGTTTCCCCAGATTGTACTAGATACTTATCTATCATCATTGATCATTCATCAAGTTCCTGATCAACTGATCTATAAAAACACAATATTCTGCATCTAACAAGCTGATAATTACTAAAATTATCATGTTCCCAAATATGTCAACTTTTGTCACTAATATTATAACTAAATCGCAAATAGAACCTTTATGGTGAGTTTTGACATTTCAAAAGACCGTCGGGTTGAAACTTCCGTATTGTAATTTAAGTACTAAACTATCAAAACAATTACCCATTTCGGAATATTTCAGGAATAATCGTTAAGATTTGCGACGATTTAGCCCTTATAACATACGTTAACAACGGCATAGCTAATGATTAATAACGATAAAGGTTGTGCCAAAATTATTATTTTTAGAAAAAGTAGAGTTTCATTTCTTAAGTTTTACAACTCTTCCTATTTTCCACTTTCCTTTCTATCAGCTGTATTTTGACAGTTCAAACAATAGCATTGTTAGGAACTCAAGTATTAGGTACATTACTGGATAATCGTAACCATGTGATTAACTTTTAGTGTATAATAGTATTGTGGTAGGTGAAAAGGAATACAGGTTCATGAAGAATACCGGTCTTTAGTATCCTTTTAAAGCTTGTGTGTTTCTTCGAGTGATTTAACTGGTATCGGTTATAAAAGGCAGTGATTTATGAAGTTAAGTAGCGGTTATTATTGAACTCTACTTTTTGTTGTTATTTTTGTTTTGGTAGAGTCGAGTCTGGTTACTTAGCACTTTATACTAGAAAACTTGATTTTGAAAATTTAGCTGAGTTTATAACTAAAAGTAAATAATATATTATGGTATAAAGATAATCCCAAACATTACTAGCTTTTAATGAGGCAGTGAAAATTACTTTGATATTATAAGGAATAACAGCGTCCCTATGAAAAAACCTTCGACATGTGTAACCTTAAGGGTTCATAAACCTTTATAAAATATTTTAATAGGCGATAGATCAGAAACCAACCTTTGACAGCAGCCTGCGTCGCATCTCCTGTAGTCGTAAAACTCGACATCTCTATATCCTTAAGTCAAATCCAATTAAAAACTTCAGATAAACAATCCTTTTCATCGAAAACACTTGAAGGCAACTCGTATTGGCACTTTATAAGACACAGTTTTCAAGACGAAAGAAAAAAAAAAGTTACGCACTATATTGTCATTTTTACGTTCGCGCACGTTCGGTAGTGTTCGCGTGCGACGATGCGCACATCCTCCCCGTACGACTGGCTGCGCTCGACTGGCGAACGAAGCGTGGTATAAAGTTGGCTAGAGTCAGCCGGGGTAAAAAAGCACGGCGCCAGTTCAGTCTCGCCCTTAGAGATGTGCTCCGTGTCAACATCTTATCGTACGGTATGACGATTTTCTGCTGGTCGAGTTTCTTTGTGGATTTTGTAGTTTGAAAGTGTTCTGCGGATGAATCAAAACGGATTTTTCGTGCTATGCTGTGAAAATTACTTAATTGTTGTATATGAAATTTAGTTTTTATGATTCTCAGTTGATGATATTGATTATTTAAGTTTTAAAATTTTCGTACTTCGGATTATTTATAAGCTAAAATCGGTGTCCAATAAATAAGTTTACTGGGCGATCTAAATGATCTTATTTATTTTTGTTTCACACTTAATGTATTAAAACCGCTTATTAACATAGCCTCGAAATAATCGCAATTCGGATATTTCAAATGTTTTCACAAAAGTTATTTATCTTGAACAAGAAATCCGCTATAAAATTAATTCATAAAAAGGATATAAAATATCGATACATCGTTCCGCACTGGTCCGCCAGCCGGTCGCATTCCCTGGCCGTCGGCGGCGACTTGTCGTGAAGATCGCCACACAACACCGCACTATACGGCCGTGTATCTCAACATTTGTACTAACTTACAGGCTATTTCCACATGCACATGTGAACATCCGTGACTCACGCACGCATAACCATACGATCATTTACGTACACTTATTCGCGCTGCGAGCGCCGCATTTAGAAGACACCTATCAAAATTCGTATTGGATAATCGATATTACAATCGTGGTCTATTACTGGCCGCTTTATTCTCATCCAGCTGTCGCATGCTAAATATCCCGGAGGAATAAAACGTAATATTAATCATCAGCGACGTATTGCCAGATGAAGATATTATGCAAGTCATCACTGTGTAATGATGCCCCTTAAGATAATGGAAATTGTGCTAGATCACTCTGATGCATCCATTTATTATCGCAGCCCCGCCGACGACGTCACCTCTTCCCCTCCAGAAGTATGAAGTCCTGTATTATACGAGTGTTCTGGTAAGAAGTGTGTCTCGGCGCTTTGGTCTTGTTGTGATGTTTCGGGCGCAGGCTGCGCTCGGCCGCGATGGCGGCGTCCTCTTTATCATTTCTTAACGCGTCCAGATTTGGCGATGTCGATACAAAATCCTGTTCTGTCGGCTTTTTGCTCGGACGTTTCCTCGATTTCTGGGAACGAGTCGCAAAACAACCAAGTTTTGCCTCCAGCCGTTTATACAGGTTTTGTCGTGAATTTTTATGGGCTCAAACAGGGGTTACCACATTAATTCAAGTCATAAGGGATCGAAAATAATTGTCTCAACATAACCGCCGAGTTCACTGCCATCTAATTTGAATCGCTTTCATTTTACTCGTTCACAACTGGTGTATAATGTATTTGCATCATTAAAATTTAAATGGTTCTGTGTAATGTCACTTTTGAATTTCGGTTATGAATGTCGGCTTTGTTGTTTTCAGTATAATCACGATTCTCGAAAGCGCGAGTTAATTAACAATACGTGTCATTCCTAAAAGTTTGGCTCATAACGTTTGTATTATAATTTGAGTAGCGGCGCGGCGCACAGTGGGTCGAAACTGGGTTTTCTGTGACTTAGGGACCAACTTCGTTTTTTTAGTTTTTTCTTTATACGGATGGATAGAGCTCTTTAACCTCAATAACAATTGCCCTTTGGCGTTTTTCCCTAAACTTAATGGTTTGGGTAGAAATAAATGTTTTATGTTTCTTTTGTATGGAGCGGATCATATAAATTTAAATTCCTGCTAAGTGGCGTTAGATCCCGCTTTGAAACTTTATTTTTCTTATACCTTGTATCAAACTCTATCATTTGGTACTATTAACACGTGCCCAAAGTTGCCACCTTGCGATATAAATGGATCGAAAAAAATAAAAAAATGCTTAGAATAAAAAGTTTCATTTTTATTTGCATAACTTCTTTTGAGACAATTTTAACATAGAATAGTCAATAAAAACACATAAGAGTACATATAAATACTTAAAGACTAACAACAATAATGTCAAAGGCCTATAATTAGCTTATATGTACTTATAAATTAATTAAAAATGTAGATATGGATTCGTGATATTTTAGGTTAGATTTAATGCACAAGAACTTACTACTAAAAGTGTAAACTAAAAAAGTCTAAAAGAGACTAAAAAATTAAATCATGGCATACAAAATAAAATTAAAAAAGACTACAAACTTACAATCTATCAAAAATGTTATTCACTATCGCTAGGACTATCTTGTAAATTATCTACATCTATAAAATCTATATCGGATTCTGTAGGAAAACTCAGCAGAAGCTCTTTGACCTTTGGAGAGAGAACCATAATATTTTGTTTTGCCATTCGAGGTCTTAAACTTGTGATCTTTGGATCAGAAGACAAAAGGAGATTGTGTAAAATATCCTCATTTGTCGCTGTTCTACTTACCTTTCTAGAATGGCTCTCTCTATATTTTCGGAAATCTTTATTGCGAGCTTCCGCTGCTTCTTCTGACAGTTTTCCGATAGGTATGGCACCAAAATGTTTTATTATATCAGCCCCATGAATTAACAATTTGTGTACACTAGAAGGCATGTGATACCAGGGGTATAATTTTATGTACAATTTAGCAGTCTCTGTGCAAAATTCGGAAAACTTTGAAAGTTCCACGCGCTCATTTTGGTGCCATAACTATCGGAAAACTGTCAGAAGAAGCAGCGGAAGCTCGCAATAAAGATTTCCGAAAATATAGAGAGAGCCATTCTAGAAAGGTAAGTAGAACAGCGACAAATGAGGATATTTTACACAATCTCCTTTTGTCTTCTGATCCAAAGATCACAAGTTTAAGACCTCGAATGGCTAAACAAAATATTATGGTTCTCTCTCCAAAGGTCAAAGAGCTTCTGCTGAGTTTTCCTACAGAATCCGATATAGATTTTATAGATGTAGATAATTTACAAGATAGTCCTAGCGATAGTGAATAACATTTTTGATAGATTGTAAGTTTGTAGTTTTTTTTTAATTTTATTTTGTATGCCATGATTTAATTTTTTAGTCTCTTTTAGACTTTTTTAGTTTACACTTTTAGTAGTAAGTTCTTGTGCATTAAATCTAACCTAAAATATCACGAATCCATATCTACATTTTTAATTAATTTATAAGTACATATAAGCTAATTATAGGCCTTTGACATTATTGTTGTTAGTCTTTAAGTATTTATATGTATTCTTATGTGTTTTTATTGACTATTCTATGTTAAAATTGTCTCAAAAGAAGTTATGCAAATAAAAATGAAACTTTTTATTCTAAGCATTTTTTTATTTTTTTCGATCCATTTATATCGCAAGGTGGCAACTTTGGGCACGTGTTAATAGTACCAAATGATAGAGTTTGATACAAGGTATAAGAAAAATAAAGTTTCAAAGCGGGATCTAACGCCACTTAGCAGGAATTTAAATTTATATGATCCGCTCCATACAAAAGAAACATAAAACATTTATTTCTACCCAAACCATTAAGTTTAGGGAAAAACGCCAAAGGGCAATTGTTATTGAGGTTAAAGAGCTCTATCCATCCGTATAAAGAAAAAACTAAAAAAACGAAGTTGGTCCCTAAGTCACAGAAAACCCAGTTTCGACCCACTGTGCGGCGCGGAGGTGTGAAGGGATAACTCCCGAACAAACATAATGCGGCTAAGATAGTAAACAGCGGCCAGCGCTGGCCGTGTAGGTGTTAGCGGTCAGGTAAAGCTTTTGACACCTAGCCATGACCGTAAGGAACCGCGTCAATCTCGTCGCGTTTTATTTAACGTCCTAATTTTTTTGGCTGTTTGATGAGGTCTTTGAGTAACTTGGACCTACCAAGTGTGATGTTGAATGAAATATTGTTTGTCAAGTTCGCGCCTTCAACAATAGAATCGACCCGTACAATTGTATGCATTTCTGATACTTAGTTATAAAACTGGAATATCCAAACTAAAAACATGTTCTTTATATCGTGAGCGGCAAAAAACTAAGCGGTCTTACTCAATGACCTGTCAATCAACGAGGCAGGGTTTAATTGACTTGCCCTTACTTCGGGCGCGGATCGTTGTTAAATAAGATTTACCGGTGAAATAACGCGAGTACTAGCGCCCACCTGGCGGCGAGTGGCGCCAAATATAACTGACCTCCATGCGGCCTGCACTACACATGTATTTAAACTGTGTATTTGCACAAGTGACAATTAGTCACACTCCAATCCCGCCGTAACTTTCCTTCAAAGACAAATATCCCACACACATGCAATGAGCGGAGTTATTCAGTGCCGATACCACATGGGACGGGACGCGGGTGTCATTGCATAAGAACTAAATTAATGTAACGCTAAACACAAAACACTTCCTTAAAAAAATTGCTTTCTTTTAGTCGTTGTTCGGAATTCAAAATCGAGGAACAAATTCAATATCGTGTGTGAGTTTAACAAAAAACCAACATTATTCTTAGTGTGGTAGAGTGAGTATTCAAATGGGAAGGAAATCACAGCTGATGTTAAAGGCGTTGTGGGAACATGAGCTTTATAACAAGACGTGTTAGGTTGGTTTCACGTTGGGTGGTGCTCTTATATGGCTGACAGGATTGTAGGCGCCGCGTTTGCCGCCGTGGCGCCGGCTGGCCGCCGACACCTCGTGTATTATGAACTAGCCTCGTGACCCGGCGTCGATCAAGTGGTATTTGACTCAACAAACGAACCAATACCAGTAACTCATTTCTAAGCAAATTGTTCATACAACGAATAGTTTATGGCTCTTTAAATATTTCAAGAAAATAAAATTGGGTAGCATGAATTCTTTAAGCAGCTGTGGTGTTTTTATACTTCACTAAACCAATGTTATTATTTTTATTCATAATATAAACAAAGTATTTAATACTCAACATACAAACATACACATGTATGTGGCCGCAGATCTCGGCCGACACTTGTCTCACGTCCACACATTCTACACAGCGGCGGCGAAACAAAAACAAGCAACAGAAAAGGACAGACGTATCCTCGACGCTCACGCGGAGAGAAACATCGATAATTTATGCGAACATCCCTACGAAACAGGAATGCAATACGAGGGTCACTCAACCGAAAGTGAACTTAAGGTTCATACGAATAAATTCCAATTTCGATTGTACGCTGTCTGAATAAATGCTGTGGTTGAAACAGGTGTTCGCAGCTATGGGTGTCGCGCAAACAGATCTTTAAATTCAACGTTATGTCGTCACGTTAAGGTTGATTTTCGTTATTTTTCTCGTATGTATTAGTTCTTTTCGAGATTTTCAAGTCCTTCATTGCTCCCAGATGTGCATTCTGTGTGCGCAAAGGCGTATCAGTGGCTCGGAGGCTGCGTAATGGGGACGCGACGACGCCAATTAACGGGGCTTTACAAAAAATCTGTGTATCGCCGTATTTTAACTCAAACCGTATTATACCAGTATTTACTTATCGACTCATTAGAGTTGTGAAACGTTGAACGTAGTTTAACGATGATTCATTATCAGTTTGGCATTCTTTGTTTTGGATGTGTTTAATGATTATAAAGATAAAACGATACAGTTTAATCTTAGATTTAGATTTCAGTTTTGCAAGTCATGTTCCCATTGATCGATCTGATACTTAAATTGAAAACTTTCCAAAACGTGGACTTTAAGAATTGATATCGTTATCACAGCATTGCGACGCCGATAACAAAGCTCTTTTCGTTAGACAGGAAAATAATAGGATAATACCGAGATTCAAGTTAGCATGACGCTGGAAAAGATAAAAACACCTCATAAATTCATATCGATCAATTAGAAAAAACATATGCTTAGTAAATCAACTGAAACGATCAACGATCACAAATTGTTTGAAAAACATAACCAAAGAGTGTTTTTAGAAGAGTCTGTAACGTACATCTTGTATGAATCATGGCTAGGACAATCTTATTCGGTTCATCTATTTGAATGCTACTGATACAACAGATTCTAAAATGTTCTAATGCTGTGCATAGACCTCCCTACTCTTCCATGGGTCTCGGTTCTGATCTAATATTATGAAAAACAACTACTAGAAGAAGTGAATATCAAATTATAAGTTTGTGTCGTTGTTGGGGTAATCTCAGGATCTACTAAATCAACTTTGAAAATTCATTTACTTGTAAAAAGCCACGTTATTCAGTATCATGGCCGTGTCGTATTTCGAAAAGCACGTAAAAATGTGGGTCCTGTGCCTGATCTCTCTCCGGTCTATCCGGCTATGAGAGTAAAGGAACAAAGCGAGCACCTGTGTTTGAGCACACGCTTGTGCTCCACAATATATCCTGCGTAGCTGACTGGTGTCATAGTAACACTAACCGTCGTGGCCGAAATCGGTCCGGACATTATTATTAACCCGATCCGCCCAACGAAGTGGGCACGGGTCATTTAGTCCCATACATGAACTTCAGCTATAGGTAGCAGAAATACATTTTAAACTTAAACCAACAGAAAATAGAAGCAAAAAAAATAAAAGCGAAACGAAAACAAATGAAACAAAACCTTGGCCTAATTTCGACAGGGATGTAATCAGGTGTGCCACAAAAAGTCCCGCCTGTCTGTGATTGTGCATTGTTCTCGAACAAAGGCCTACCTGTCGCCCTCTGTCTGTCTGGAGCACTTGGGATCTACCATCACCTCTCACGGTGTAAAAGAGAGACGCCGCTCTACGTCGTGTAATGCGCTGTCTTGCTTCCACAAGTGTCGTATTACTTTCAGACTAGAGGTGGTTGGAACACTTGTCGTGTCTACTGTCTGACGGCGCTGCGCCTGCGCCGGCGCTCTGTAACAATCCGCGTCAAATACGTTGTTTTAGATGGATCTCTTTTGTTACTTTTTTTCACATCTTTTGTTATAATTTCGGATTATCTTCTTGGCGTTGGATCAGGATTTGAGGTTGACATATATACCTAAATGGTAATGCCAGATTGAACATTATTATTATAATTATGGTACTCAAATAAGCGACATGTTTTGTTTTTATTGAGCATAAAGATTACTTAAACAACAAAAAAAAAACA
This sequence comes from Chrysodeixis includens, assembly GCA_941860345.1. Taxonomy (NCBI): domain Eukaryota; kingdom Metazoa; phylum Arthropoda; class Insecta; order Lepidoptera; family Noctuidae; genus Chrysodeixis; species Chrysodeixis includens. The sequence goes on along the minus strand of OW796107.1, from coordinate 11,577,224 downwards.
CCTGTGAAAGCGGAACGTCAACGTTTGATTGAAAATTCTTTTACAAGAAGTGCCTTATGGTGTCTGTGTTCCAAGTTTTTGTAATACACCTATGTATATTTCTCAAGCATACCCCGAGGTCTATTTTTGACATTTCAACTAGGTTAGAATTTAAATTAACCCTCCCGTCACAGTCTAAACATATACTGTTGCTGTGTTGCATTTGTAAAAGAGAGACGCCGCTATATAGCGTGTAGAGTTCCATCTCGCATCAATCCACAACTGCACCAGTCTTATTTCAAGTTACCATTTTAACTGCTAATAGAGTTTATGAAATCACGTCCAGATTCCCATATTGTTATCCCAATTATTTGGGGTCGGCGCAGCATGTCTTCTTCTTCCACACGTTTCTATATGACGTCATCTCGCAAGTAACACTCTTTACAGCCATATCATCTTTTACACAACCCATCTATCACCGCTAATAGCCTATCTCTTGCCTATTATGATCCTAGACCCTGATCTTATCCAGGCAAACAAAAGCAATTGTCATGGAAATAATAAACCCAGCATAAAGAGGTTGTTTATGATGGCTGGATTCAATAAATACGAGTACTTGTTGATTTCTGAACTATTGTCGTTTTTATAACAATTGACCTAGGTGTATGGTTTATGAACTTCCTGTACTTTTGCTTGAGCAAAGGATATGTAAGATGTTTTGATATAAGAAATAACGCATTGAAATTGAAACAGGTTTGAACAAATGGTTTTAATTTAACCTATTTTCTGTATCAACCTAACTTTTTTTATTGACAGCTAGTTAATGTCATATTTCGGGTACTAAAATAGAATTATTATAGCTAAAACTGAATCTAAAAAAGAAAAATAACGTCTTTAAAATTTTTTTTAACAATGGAATTTATGAATCGTAAAAATAATCAATACTTTGCTTGATATAAAATAAAGGCTCAATATAATTAACCTGCAACCGATTTAAATAAACGAAACCTTAAATTATAAACACATATTTCTGTACGATTTAATCAGTTTTATCTGAGTGTTATAATAAAAATTTGGAACCGACAAACCCTTTAAAACCTTTTTAGTACCCTATTTAAAAATAAATAATGGACATGTTTGTATGCCGCGAACCAGGCCACTAATATGGCAAAATTAAGAAAAAAACATCGTAAAACCTAATTGCAATAATGTTCTCCAAATCTGAAAAATAATTTGCGAACGTTTAAACTTTTAGTGTAATCATTATGACGTACTGTCAGCAAAGAAGTCGGTCATCAAAACCAGATTTCTAAACTGTCAGAAATTCTGTACGACTTTTATAACAATGGTTTTTATAGTTTTCAGTAGAAGTCCTACATTTAAAAATTTAATATCATAGTAAAAAACCTTCTTGCTTTTAGTCTTCAGTTTGTGTCGAACTTATGACGGTGTTTTTCAGAGTAGTTTAATAGAAAATGTCAATAGGTGGAAATAAATCAATGTCCACGTAAAAGCGACATACCAACAGTATAAGGAAATTAAATTGAAATCAATCGTGTATATTTTCTAATCTGTTCATGATCGACTTTTTTGCTGTCTATACTGTTATGACATACCAATAAAATTGTTCTTTTACAAGCTGTCTCCGTTTTAGTTGGAATAAGAGCTAAATCTAAGCTGTAACCTAAATCCCGGCACCTGAGAACGCACCTGCGCCTGCGGCGAATCCTTTCGTTTTTTACGCACCCACCTGCGACGGCCTGCGCTATTGTGCAATGTAGACTTAACAAGCGCATAGATATGGCATACTTAGTGAATTTAAGATGTAAAGTTAGTAATTGTTGCTCTGTAAATATTTTTATACTTACTGTATCACTTTACATTTGCTTTTTTTTTGTTGAAAGCTAGTATATTTATTGGAAGCCAAATAAAGGTATAGAGAAATTATGAGATCTTCGAAGGGCTTTCCAATTAGCACCTTAAAAAGTATAAAAAAACAAACAATATTCATACGTACGACAGTCCTTTGTTTATTGGTTGACACAATGTTACAATTCAAAAACAACTTACACATTTCGTCATCTTTTAAATTCAGTTTGAAATGTCAAATTGATAAATAAATTGAAAGAGATACACAAAAATATAATTTAAATATTACGACGATTTTAATCCTGTCCTAAAGCAAAAGTTTAAACCTTCTATCTTAATTACGCATAATTAGAACTAGACCACCTCTACACCATTCTTAAGCCTATGACAGTCTCATCCTACCAGTGTGTGAAGGCCGATATATTAATTTTTTACATGAAATGTGTGATTCTGGGGCCGATTAACTAAACTTTTTTACATCTAAATTGCTGTATCCCACAGGTGAAACGAACTTATGTATCAATTAAATTATTATAATGAAACCTTGTTAAGGTATTGTAAGCCTGTATATAATTTATTTGAAATTAAGCACTCTGAGTTTTAATTGCTGTGTGTTTAGCAAATTATTATCACTGAAAGTATGCAGTATTTTTTATCCAGATGTCAACAAGACATAGGTACCTACTTAATTTTATTTTATTGCGAATTAAGGCTATAATTTTATTGTTTATTGGAGACTTACGTGTTTCTCAAAATGATATATGTATCTTAAAACATTTCGATCTTTTTATTAAAATCCGTTTTGGAATTTATAGTAGTCATATTAAAGGATTCAAATATGCGATCAACCCAGTGCCTTAACTGATGGATTCGTTCAATTGTTTTGATTCAGTTCACTGCATTCTGTATGTAATACCTTAAAGTACGAATATTAACATCGTGTATAAATATACTACTTAAATTATTGTGTAAGATCTCTAATACTAGTCGACCGTCGGTAAAATAACAAAACTCACATGCAAAAATTTATACATTTATTTTAAGAGTCTTTAAATTCTTACTACAGGGTAAAGGCTTCCCCTTTCCTCTTACCCTCGTCTACAAACATCTAGAAACAATATTTCGCCTTTGAACTCACATTGGTTTATTTTTCTGCCCTTTAAAACCCATTATGCAACCAACATAGTTCCACTTAACTTGACAGCCGCGTATGACAGCAATTTGTGTTTCAAGGCAAAGAAATTACCTGTCTCACTATTAGTGGTACAAAAGACACAAAAGAACTCATGACCAGTCCAAACTGTTTTGCCTATCAAAGTAACAGGATGATGAAATTATTATATTTTTTGCCAAAGATTTCAACAGATATCGCAGGATGACTAGAGATACTTTAATCTGATAAACCTGGAATTAAAACTGATAGTGTTTTGTTTAACGTGTGTCACCGCTTTATGTCATGTTTATTTTTTATTGTGCCAAGCCCACCACACGCCCATTTTTGCAACTCCGGGGGGCCTATTGCCACGTCAGTTGTGAAAACGTGACAGTGCTCTACAAGGCGTAGAGCACTGTCTCTTTCGGACTCTTTCCACAACTACAACCTTATTACTTTTAAAGGTGGTGCTACCATAATGAAGCTTGGTGTGTCTTCGAAACAAAAAACTGTCATATTAATTAATTAGAAGTTGGTTTTGAAGAAACAAGCAATAAGCTTTAGACTTTTGGATTGGGGCTGTTTCTCCTCATCGCGGTCGTATTGAGTGTAACTTCTTAGAAGCCGTCCTGAAAAATCGGTCTATGTCCCATACACCGATTTGTACCAATTTTGTTACAAAAAAACAGTTGGTTATGGTTCGTCGAAAAGATTAAACACGTGTGTTTCTATAATTAAAAATCTAGATAATTTGATAAAGCGTATTAATGTTAAGGTGTGGGCCTCACTACGTCACTACGACACTGCATTTTGTAGATGTTTGTGACGTCGAACGACATTTATAATCATTGTAAAATTATGAATAAATGACAAAAATACATGCCAAATATTATTCATTAGTCGTCCGAGGATACAAAGGAGATGCCAACCTTATTCTGACAACTATTCTTACTGAGGATATTTTGTGATCCGGTAACAAGAATTAGAAAGGGAGGATTAAGCTTGAAGAAGGTAAAGCTGTACTTGTAGACTTGAAAGAGGAATGATCATCCTCCAAAGGAAATTGATTGTTTATGTACAGATGTTGCGCCAAGTGCTACCCAGAATTAAGTCATACTGCATTTCATTTTGAAGCATTTCAAATTCTAGTCTTGCCGTCAAGAGTAAAACGCATTTTTGGTTGTGAATCAATTGATGAAAATAAATTTAATATTGAGAGAAGGAATTATATTCAGATTGTCTTCATTCTGGGCAGCACTTAGTCCAAACCTTGTCAATCTCCTTTTAATCCCTTCAAAAGCCGTAAAAAGCTAAGCATTTCCTATCTAAAATAAAGACTCTACCATAAAATCTACAAAGTACATAAGATATTGGTTTAATTCAAGTGTTTGTCCAAAATGAACGGAATCGCTCATATCTTTGACACACCCACGTCGGTCACAACACTTAAGGCGTTTGACTATTTTGACGCGAGTTCTTTAGATAACAATGTGCTTATAATGCATGATAGTCTACATTTTTCTTATTACGCATTGCTTACGCCGAATTAACCCATTATCTATTATTTAACTTTAATGTAATGTCTATACGGAATATTTTCGGTTGCTAGGGGAGTTGTAAAGCTTGGAGTCTAAGGATGAGTGGCAGACATTAAGAGATAGTGGTTATCTGTTATTTAATACGTGACGGCCTCAAGTCTTTGTGTTTTTGTCTTGTCATTTTATATTGTCTCGCGTATTTCGTGTTCATTCATTGGATGCATGTGATACATCCTGTTAAATAGATAGGTATCTAGGTGTGGCGTGTTTATTAATTGATTGATGATTTTTACATTCCGTAAAAACAAGTGTCGTGACGGCCTTGCGGTTCTATGTATGAAGTTGTGTACACGGAGTGCAAGTTCGATCCCCAGGTAAGCATCAATGTGACTACTGATAAACGGTGAAGGAAAACATCTTCTGGATCATTGGAATCTGAAATCGCCGATCCACAGTGAGCTAGCGTGGTGAACAATTACAACAAGAAGAGGCTTCTGCCCTGCAGTGGGACGTGTATAGTTTGGTTTACTATTAGGTATATTAAAACAAATTCTTAAGAATAATAATACAGATGACAGCAGAATGATTGGTACAGAGGTAAGCGTACTAATCCCCTCAGCGTTACGTCAATAAACAAACATTTATATCCGCATACAGTTTTTCTTAGTCTGTGTGTTCATGTCTTTACTGCCCATAAGATCTGTATATTACTGCAACCACACACAGTGTTTCACTTCACTAATCCAATAGTTCCTATACCAAAAACCACTTGTAAAAAATATATTGGGGCTTCAAAACATCCTAAGACACTAGAAACCACACCGATAGAGGTATATTAACTTGACCACATCAATGATTTATATCCGGAAGTTCAAACTCCTGTGAGGTCCGGTGCAAAAACCGGGCACTTCACATGACTAATGACGTCATCAGATCTCGACGGCTCCGACACATGCGCGCGCGCCGACACATGTCATCGGCGATGCTATAACGACGCGCATTTCCGGTGCGAAAATGGCGCTACCGACGAATTAGAACATCACTCCTGGTTAACTGTAATTAGAATTAAGTGAGGATAATCTTGGATGGTAAGTGTTAAGTAATTATTATTTAGTTTGTAGTCCTTTCCTTTTAATTTTAATTCCGGTCTCTATTTTTGATAGTAATAATACGCATAGCTCGAGATTTTTTATCACTTTTCTGTATCAACCTAACTTCTGATAATTTTCATATGTAGGTATGAGGTATGTTTCATGTGAAATCGAAGGGCTACTGTTGGAATACACCTGACTTTTACTGACTCTCCTTCTAAGTCTCTAGTAAATTACTCAACATTTTTTCTTCATACGTAAAAGCTATACAAATCTCACTATAAAGCGTCGTAGCAAACAACAGTGTAAGTGCACTGTCATATTAAACAAATAAATTATATAATGACAAGAGAAAAAAGTACTATCCAAGGTCTTGCGATACGTGACTCTTGGAACGTAGATACAAAAAAAAGAGAGCTGAAAAGAAAAAAAGTTTTAGGTTGAAAATTCCGCATCCCTCTAATTTCCGAAGTGTAGGACCCCACAGGCTCGTATTAACAGTGAAATTCTAAACAATCAACAGAGTTCATTCAGTCAAAGTGACACATCCCGAGTATCCCGCCAGTCTGCGTGTGCGCAAAAAAAGGTTCCGACGATTTGACAGTTAATGAGCCGGATGCAGACTTTAATTAGTACCAAATTGGTACCATATTTTACTATATCAGTGTCTAGATGGTAGATTATGTGTTAGAGCTGTTTCTCGGTCATAATATCCGGTAATAACTGGTAAATAAATTGATAGTTTAATGACGTGTCCTGTTTGCCACTACGATTAGCGAAATCGATATGATTTTATCGATAAGTCAGATACTTTTTATTGCTCAGTATTACATAATGTATCTTTATGTGATGGAACGTTAATATACTTAAAAATAAACGACTGATGACACCGAGTATGACAGGTTAGGAAACATACTTTTGTATAAGTACACACTAGACACGTGAGCTTTTGCGTATTTCCCTCACAACTATTTGATTAATTATGAACTACCTTAAAATAGTTTAAAAAGTTTGTTCTACCGCATGAAAAGGATAACAATCGAGACCTTTTTATTAAACAAGTTACTTTTATGGGATGTGTGGTTAATCCAAGAAAGTCATAAAGTTCAGTCCTGATGATCTCTGAAATTTATTTCGATAGTTTTAGCCGAGAAAGGAGAGCCTTCTGCTTTAGCTAGAGCGTAGAAAAAACTTGATATTTGAGGGAGAAGATAGTCAAAAAGTTCCGTTTTAGTAAACGGAACTTTTCCTTGCCCTATTATTGCGTACTATGAAGTAACGCGATTGAAACTGAGCTTTACTATATCTCATAATCATAATATCATTACCTAATGTCGGTAATGAAATTATCATAAGTCTTATATCAATCTCAAAATCGCAAGTAATCATTGCGCAACGGAAAAATACTACACCTGCAGTACCTATCTTACTAATCTATAGTCTAAACGCAAATCCATCTTACATACAATACATACTCCAGATTCTTATCCTCCAAAAACCTTCAAACACACTTGTTCATACAAACATTTAACATGTTTTTTTGTGACAGTAACATGTGGCCATAAACGTTGTTCCCTGAACGGGGATGTGACACCGAAATTAACAAATAATAACCCTAATTAGGTACAACTCCCTTGAGACATAATTATGAGTCGTTGGATTCAATTAACGTTGTGTCGACACCTGATGTTTATGTCTGATTGTTTTGATTTTTTGTACCTTTAAATGTGCAATTTGGATGATTGATTTTGAGTGGTTTTCCTTAAGTAAGATGTCAAGTGTGATTGTGACTTTAAAGACTCCTTCGTCAGTATAACAACGAGATGAGTTTTTCACTCAAATTATCACTGAAATCAATCAGTCACAATTTTTTTTAATTATTACTACACTAACGAGATCATAGCGCTTTTAGAGGTTAGTGTTCGTCCTTACAGAGCATTTTAGAAAAAGGCATTAAAAGTTAGATAACTAAATAAGTTATGATGATCTGGCGAGCTACAGAAATTACGCTTCCAAATAATTTAAGGGCAAGGAGATAATAGTTACGAAATAAATATATCTGACACTTTCTATCGTAACATTTAGGTGTCCTACAAGGCCCAATTATAGGCCCAATCAGCTTCAAAGTCTAAATTTCTTCCCACCAATTCAGAATATCACTATTTATCAAGTAGAAGATTACCACGAGTGACGGTTTTATGGTGAGCAAAGATCGTTGCGCAGGTTCACTTTGGTCCTTGGTAACACAATCCAATCTAATCATCATTTCCGCATTTCATAAATAAACCCAATTAACGTATTTAGGAGTGTCTCTAGATAAGCCGAGATCATCTACGACCAGTTCAATGCATGTCACTAGCCATTTTGTTACTTTAACACCTGCCTTTATCTCAGTGGCATAAGGTTCATTTTTGTAACTAGTTTTCAGTTTCATTTCACCTTCGTCCTGTCAAGTAAATACGGGTATGTTTTACGATCCTTCAAATAATACTTGACGTGGAGTAACGCCGATTTATTTACGCGTGTTAAAGCGTTTGTTTAAAAATAAACAAGTATAGATGCGCCATCACTCAGTGTCGTGTAAACTCTAACAGTTGTTTCGGAAGTTCTGCATCCTGGTTGGAGCAGGGGTTACCAACATTTTTGACAGGATATTTTTCCTACCTATATTGGTCGGTGGTCTTGCGTGTATGAATTTATTTGCATGAGAGAATACCCTGCGTTTGATTCCAACCTACACCACATCTGATAACTTTGAAAAAGTCTCATTAGTTATTACCAATGAGACGTTTTCAATGTTAACGTTCTTTTTTCATCATTATGCCTCCACTGACAACTGGTGAAGAAATACTTACAAATGCGGGTTGAGTGTTGACGATTTCAAATTCACCATACACAATAAGTCAGCGTGATGACAATCCCCTCGAACCATCTCTATATGGGCACAGTCCTTTGCCCAGCACTGGGTTATAGGTTTAAGTATAGTTTCGTATTATTACATTGGTCGAACTTCACTTACAAAAGGTTAAGCTTAAGGCCAGTATTTTAAAACCAGTAATTTAATCCACACAATTTATTACGAATTAGTGTTATTAAGGGATATACCGAGTATTCCGAGTAAGTTTTTTAAACGATCAATGCAGTAATGTGCAGGTTTTGACTGTTTTACCGAACTGTTATTATTTTACAATTACCAGTAGACAATGCTATCTCTGAAGTAAGATAAATTTTATAATTACGATTTATTTAAATTTCATAATATGGTGTTACATAAATTGCTTATTGCACAATATGATTTAATACGAAACAAGTAAATCTCGTTATTTGATAAGTAGAGTCATAGAATGTAGCGCGTCACTACACTACAGTATGACATAAATACAGTGTGAAGTCTTCATATACACGGGCGCAATGTGAGTTATGCCTACGATGTCGGGTAGTGGCCTGACCGTGGCATGATACAGCAGCTAGTGAAGCGCAGTGATAAACAGACGGTGCGTTGTCGATGTAATTAAAATGCTGTAGGTGGATAACCCTATCGCTGATACGAACCGCGAGGATGTAGGCATTTATGTATCAGAAAACGCCGAGTTAATCTACTGAATGTATTTATACTGTGCTTACATATACTGGCTTATATGCTATATATAGCGAATTTTGTAAGATAAAAAAACCAAAAATAGGTACATTGGCTTATCAATTTATCTCTTGACGTATGTTTAACTATCTGTTAAATCGTAGGTTTTTTTAACGTTTATCATTAGATTAATCAATAAATTAAATAATTGATTTAAGTCGATCCAATTAGAGTTTCCTGCTGATTCTCTTCCTCCTAGGTTGACTCATAGGAATAATATACCTAGTGTTAATTGGGAGTGATAAGCTTACGCATAACAGAAGACAATTTGAGTATTATTACAAAAGAATCACTTACTAAGTGACTAATTCTGAACAAGTTTTGAAATTAGACCAACGCATAAAATCCAAACCTATACCTACAACTGAGTATTTGGTTAAAAAATCAAATCAGTCCGTCAGATGGATTTTCAAAAAGCATTAGAGCGTATTTTATTTATTAAATCAATATAAAAAAATCGGGGATTTAACAAATCAAACGTAGTAAATCTTATGGAAGTGGGGATAGTATAGCCCAATCAAATTAGGTAAATTAAGGGGTCAACCTCGGAATGAAAGATAATAAGCTGAAAATTGGTGAGAACCTTTGTTTGGTTGCCCTAAATATTGTCTCAAAAGTCACAAGTTCTATCGTGTCCGCGTCTTAAGATATTCAAGGTCAAAGGTCACGAAAAACAATTTTTCGCGAATATCTTAGTTCCTATTGCTTAAATGATATTTTCACCAATATCAAAGTTGTTGGGTATAAAATTCTCTACAACTGTTGCTTGAACTTTTTTTTTATACGATCAACCGTTTTTGAGGTAGAGCGCGACGAGTGCGCAGCGTACAGTCATAAAATATATGAGGTAATGCAGGGTCAAGCGTGAGTTTCGGTTATCAGTACGTTGTATAAAGTCAATTATTGACAAAAAAAAATATAATTATCAAGCAATGCCCATTATTTCTATACATAATAGGTCGGGGAAAAAGTCTTTTCGCATTATAGTATGGACAAACTAGTAATAAATTTTTTTTGGCTATATTATTTGTATCTGGCTGGTTTTGGTACAATTGAAAGTTACAATTTTAATAATCATAATTCGAAATTCTAATTTTATTAGAGAGATAAAGATTTTATTACAAGTTTATACATATTATAATGCGAAAAGACTTTTTCCCCGACCTATTATGTATAGAAATAATGGGCATTGCTTGATAATGATATTTTTTTTGTCAATAATTGACTTTATACAACGTACTGATAACCGAAACTCACGCTTGACCCTGCATTACCTCATATATTATATGACTGTACGCTGCGCACTCGTCGCGCTCTACCTCAAAAACGGTTGATCGTATAAAAAAAAGTTCAAGCAACAGTTGTAGAGAATTTTATACTCAACAACTTTGATGTTGGTGAAAATATCATTTAAGCAATAGGAACCAAGATATTCGCGAAAAATTGTTTTTCGTGACCTTTGACCTTGAATATCTTAAGACGCAGACACGATAGAACTTGTGACTTTTGAGACAATATTTAGGGCAACCAAACAAAGGTTCTCACCAATTTTCAGCTTATTATCTTTCATTCCGAGGTGAAACCCCTAATTTGACTGGGCTAGTAACGTCACTTGGCATTAAAAAATGCATTGAGACGTGACATTACACGAGACTTCAAACCACTGTATCGTCTCTATTTTTCATTTACGTGATGCAATAAATAATACGTTTCCAATTTTTTTTTTAATTTTCATGAATGACCCATTATTTTTTTTTTTTGCCCAGACAGTCAGTTCTCTACATTTTGTCATAATACAAATTTCAGAAGTAATAATTATAAGAAGACAATTATAATTTTTATGAATTATCCAATGTTTGACGACCCCTGCCTCGTCCAGGCGCAGGCGCACAACGGAAGCCACGCAACATCCAAATTCGTTCGTGTTGATGTTAACCTGCGCGTGCGCTCACTCCGCGCATGCACTTTGCGTACTATTAGAGAAATAAGTCATACGTCGAGATTGGATCACGTGGTAATTGATAGAAGGTTATTTTGATGTTATCAATGAAAACGTTTATTTCTGTAAATATTTTTAAGCATTTTCCTTGTTGGGCAGTCTTGATAGTATTGGTAGTTTTGGAAAATACGTTTAGTCCGCAGCTTTATCTCCTATTTCCATCGTTAATGTTTCTAAATTTTCGCGACTTGTACACATTATTTTAGACAACAAACGGGTCCTATTTGCGATATAATTCGATTTTTTTGTTTCCCTAAAATAATCTTTAAAATCGAAGAGAAAAGGGAGAAAAGAAATATCGAATCACATCGCAAATCACACTCGTTTGTTGTCTAAAATATTTCTATTGTATCTAAGACTGTTTGTACTTAGAAATAGATCAAAACTCTGAATTAATTTATTCAACTTTCACTTAGCAATTTCAATTTACACCGACGATATTACTAAAGCATCTGTAAACGTAAATGATACAAAAAATATGTAAGCAGGGAAATAGCTGGTTGGTTAACCAACCGATCGATACCTTTTTGCTCAGATTCGTATGTCTAACGACTTGTCACTAATGAATCACTTCCGAACACAACCTGTTGCGTACGCGCAGCCTGCCCACCACTACGTCTTAAAGTGATACTACTACAGGTGTGGAAAAGAGACGCCGCTCTTTACCATGTAGTGCTGTCACGCTTCCACAATGGCTATAATAGCTTTAAGAGCTGGTGGTAGGGTCTCTGATTGAAAAAACTAGTTGCAATCGATTAGAAGTATCAGTGACAAGAAATTCAGAATTGATTAATTAAAAATACATAATACAATGTAACTAGACGTAGTATCTATTAAAATGTTTGATTTGTTTCTTGTCATTAATTTCCTGATATTTATGATTTTAAGTGTGAACTTTTGTTTTACGACAAAATGTTCGACGGAAAATTAGCGAGTTCTACTCGTCAGGTTATAAACAATTTACAAAAATATCGCGTCGACGATATCGCTGTCAAGAGATATTTTCCTTGTATGAAAGATAATACTGATGCTTGTTACTAAGGGGACAGTACTAGAAGGATCTTTTAGTACATGGATGACATTAACATGTGGGCTGTGCATATTCGCAACAAGAATCAATCAAACTGTCTGTAAAGGGATGCTTTACCATGATACTATACATATTTGATGATTTCAGCCACGTGCCAAAAGTTTCTTATTTAAACATAAATAAACGACATTTTGAATTGTGATTAGTTGTCAGGCTTTAGGTCAACTTATCACATCTGAACTGTGATCATTAGATTTGACAACAGATTTAATTGAAAGAGATTTAAAACTGGTTGCTTTTCTCTTAAATTTTTCTTTTGGTTGTCGCTTATAAATAGATAATAATTATGCACTCTCTTTATCTCAATCCGAAATAATCAAAACCCATACATATACTAATATAGTTTTGGAACCGCGCAACTAGAGACAGTAACGTTTTGAAAGTGCCTGAGAAGGCCTACTTGAAATAAAAACTTTTTGTTTTTGAAGAGAGTAATTATCATCAAATTCCTTGCAAAATGTTTTTTTAGGGATACACCATCCAACTTCTTACCATCCTGACAAAATACCTATACTGAAATTAATTTACCAAGTGACGTCACCACGCAGTGGGAGTTTCTGCGTCATCGTAAGGACAACATCGCGTGACAAGGCTCGCTGCATCGACTCCGGCGCAAGTGTCTGGTGCGCACGCGCCACTTACGGACTATAATTATCGCGGGCAATCTGTTCCAACAGGATATCCTCGGCCATCTGCTCGATCAGTCTATTTGGGAATCGATCGACTGTTTATTTATAGATGCTTATTGTCTTGGGAGGTTTACGGTTAGTGATGCCCTGTTGAAGGATATTAAAGGATGGAAGGACAGGGGAAAGGAGCGAGACGGCGATACATGGCAAAGTTCATTTTCTCGCTTCCACAGCTGAAACTACTGTACCTACCTTAGAAGTTGTTGGTAGGGTCCTATTTTCAGGATATCAAAAATTTGTTAGTTGGTTTCCGAGCCTTCATTCATGCCTTATTTATACTCATGACATTCATTTAACAAACATGAGGAAAAAAAGGTTTTTTTCATTCATGAAAATTTTACACCTGTTGTTTTAAAGTAGAGAATGCAAACAGAAGGTTAGAATTAAAATCGGTGTTTTGGGGAAATATTTGGAATAAACCGGTTATTTAATCGTACGATGGTGATAACAAATTACGCGTACAACAAAACTGCTTATTTTCCTGTCAATGATATCCAATCGAAGTTTCCAAATAAAATAGATAAGAATTGTCCACTTTTTTCACATTTCTTCTAAGACAAGCGAATTATTACGCTTACAAATTGCCTCTTATTGCCTAACAAAGAAGTAGATTTGGGCTAGCCATTAAAAAACAAAGGTTCCAAGATTATTATAAAACCATAACAAAAAATCCATCTTATTTTAACATAAAATTATAACCAGATAACAATTAAACATGATAAAAGCTTAAAATAACTGAAAGTCATTGTTTATCTATATATTTGCGATCTTATCAAAAGTATAGCCTTTTAATACTAATTTATCAATCAGATTTTGTGAACGTGACGATTATGTGGTATCATATAAAACAGGTGTTGTTTACTAAGATACGTCACGTTGATATTGGACCACTTTATATCTTTATCGGCAATTTCGGTCTGTGTCTAACGGCCAGGGGGTTTACGTACGCCTCTGAGAGTATTGTCGCAGATGTGAAAGAGAGACGCCGCTCTACAATTTGTAGTGTGTCTCGCTTTAACGACGGCTTGAAAGATTGATGGAGTTTTTGAGATAGTACTTAGTGTTGGTATCAAGGGTATGAAATGAGTCATTGTGCAGGTGGACGAGGAATTTAGGCACGTCAGTCAGAGTGAGCGTCACTTCCTCAGCTGCACAATCTTTGAGAAGAGATAGTGAAATAGGCCCAAGTTTCAATACCTACTGACCAGGGCTTTTAGCAAGCAGATTAGAATGAAATTTGATAAATGCCCAACTGTCTGGCAATGGCCATCATCTTAAGGTGCCGGAGGTGGTGAGATAAGCCCCGGTTTCAATAAATTCTTCGTAGATATTTTTTTCATCTCGCGATATAATTTACGTTATTTATATCGCATTCTCAGAGTTAAGAGGTTTCATATGTCACAGTTTCATCTCAAAGGTATTTTGACAAAATTCTACCTTTTTGACCTTTTTGAGAATAGTATCTAGAAAAAATATACTTAAGAGACTATCAAAGAAGATATGAATTAAATAGGTTAGTGGTAGGTACTTTCCCTATCAGTCTCCGTCAAAACACCATTTTTGTCTACCCATACCTATAAATTGTAATCAGCTGACGATAATATTCTATCTATATTTTCTGTGATTTAATATTCTTGAAACATTTCTTAAGTCTTTTCAATACGACAGCAAAATTTACACACAACGACTAATATTATAAACACGAAAGTTTGTAATTGTGAATGGATGATAAAATGTAGGTTACCTACTCTTTCACGTTCAAACAGCTGTATCCATTTTAATGAATTTGGTAAGGAATTAGCTGACTCCCTGGACTAACAACTACTTTTTAACCGACTACGTCAGAGGGGGTAAAGTTTTTGCAGTTATACCCGACGTTGACGCAGGCGAAGTTGCAGGCAACAGCTTGTATTCTGTTTTAACTTTCCATACACCTTGTACATGCTACAACTGTCCATCTTAAATAATCTTGAGTACTTACACATTTGTATAAGGTAGTATCGTGCCGAGACGAGCGTTGTTTTATAATATTTATAACAATAATTATGTAACACCATTGTCACGCGTCTCTTTGTGTTAGTATTCCTGAACATCATTGTACGTAAGATAGGTCGGGTGTTAAAGATGTTTCAGCGAAGACTCTTTCATAATAACCTTACAATACCGTCCCAATTTCTTAATACGATCTACAAATCTAAGTAGCATGTGCTGCCTTGCGGTTCTATGTCAAGAATTTGCATACGAGGTGCAGGTTCGATCCTCTAGACTTGCCAGAGTCGCGCAGAGCATGCGCGAGCGATTCCGTGATTCGGGCTTCGGCAGTAGAAGGGGCCCGGGGTGGTTTTGGTCGGTGTGAGTCCGACATAACCCCACACCGTGGGTTGAATTCATTAGAGTTTAACCCCGGCAAGTACTAATGTGTTTTCAAAGTTAAATGTCCTTTTTTATTTATTCTAAGGCATAACTAACAAACGGTGAAAGAAAACGTCGCGAGAAAACCTGGATGTTAAATATTGGAAACTGAAATCGCCGATCCGCAGTAAACAAGCGTGCTGAATGGTTGATCGATACTTAAACCTACTTTTATGGCAAGATGGCTGGGTCCAGGAACGGGAAGTTTATAGGCTAGCATTATACATGCAGCTGGTGTATGATCGCCTAACACAGATATTAAAATTACACCTACGTATTTCTAAATAACTGATACCTGCTATAATTTTATTGGTATATTGCTAGATGATAAGCTGATAAAAGACCCCCCAGATAGTAGACTATTTATTACCATTGAGTTGCTATTACAAATTGCACTGCATACTTGGGCAAAAATATTATATTTCCTACCTACATGCTGCAAACAAAATGCAATAAAACAGTAGGGAGAGTTTCTTTAAATTATGATATCGATTTACTAACAAACTTAAAAAATCCCACTAACACGCAAGTTGAGAAAGGCCAGCAGCTACCCTCCACGCAAGACAATAAGTGCGTAATACAATAGATGTCGCCACGCGCGCGTCACGCGCCCCGCACGCGCCAGTCGCGGCCCGACCGCCGGGGGGGGCAACATCTATTATTTGCTGCACGCGCTCCTGTACTTTAAAAGCGGAAGGGTACGCACATTTCTTACGCTTGGTTGATTTGTTTACTCAGTATTAGGGGATTTAGGTGCTTTCTTATTGTTAGTTTAACTTTTCCCATATCATTAGTTGTAATATTAAAAAGTTATATCTATTCATATTTAGATTATCAATTAATCATAAAAAAAAATGATTCAACATGACGTAATAATATTCATAATCGAATCACTCAATAATGGCAAGCTTAGTCGATGTTTATCTGAAAATTATAAATTATCTTAGGAAAAGCCCTAGATTCAAATTTTTTCAACTTAGGATGATTGGGCATATTTTCAGTGCAATGTTTTTAGTTTTTCCTTGTTTGGCATAATCTAAAAAAAGATAACATTTTTAAGATTGGGCAGGTTTATTCGTGTGTCTGGAAGCCAGGACAAGTCTGTTTTGATGGGCGATAGCTTGCAGCCAAGACAAATACGAGGTGACGCACGAAATGAATCTCGCACAGATGTGCCTCAAGTGCAATGCATGTGTACTCTCTACGTAGGGTTGTCACCAATGACAGAACGGAGTAATCCGGACGGGATTACCACATGGTTTGGTCTGACATTTGTACCACACTTTAATTAATTATTTAGAGTTTACTCAGTAGCACGTTTTGAAAGTTAATCAATGAATTAATAAACAGCATCTTGGTATATGGCTCTTCATCACTTTTTTAGTCCACTGGCTATATAAATGCCATGTCCGATTTCTCAGTTCCGAAATTAAGGAATAGGATGAGCTGATAGCCCTACTTCTACGGATTATAACTACTCATACAGACACTATAATCTATGTCAATACAATAAAAACTGGACGGTAAACAGCATATCTAAAAAAATAAACAATTAGAGAATTGGCTTAAAAACAATTGGAAATTAACGTCGGAATTTATGTATTTGTCGATTGATTACAAATATTACAATACCTCACGCTTACTCATACATAATATCATTTATTAGCTTAATAAACCTAAATATTCGTCTTATCATGCTACATATTATTTTTACAAAAAGATATTAATAGATGTGTACCAATTGCTATGAGTAATGTCTTAAAATTTACAAGATTTTATCCTATCAGTGATTCACTCTCAAATTTCTAATAAAATTAATATCCAATTACTCATATAGACAAAATCTCGTGTACACTCATTTTCGAGATAATCTAGAACTACTATCATACTACAATCTAATTATTAAATTCCAAGTACCTATGTAAGAAATTGACAACGGGCAACCCGTTTTCAATTTATAACTTTTCTCACGTTCATTCATCTCATTTCATTTTATATTTGGAATACATAAGTACAAGGTTATAAAACGTTTTAAAATGCATACAATCTTTAAAATCAGTAAGAGAAAACCATTTAACCCCAAGCACAATGAGATTGTGTTGTTTCATCACAGAGCTCATGCCTTGTACCAGCTTCATTTGATATATCATAATATTGCCACCAAACTTACCTTTTTTCAAAGCATTTTTTCTAAAAGAGTACTTTGGTACAATTAGAAAAGCAAGTACCTTAGACAAGTATTTTTACTAAACTGAATAGCCTTCACACGTCTACTAAAACACTCTACTTTACACTGAAATAAACCAGCCAGCCATAATAGCCATAACGTACATACTGGAGACATATCATCATATCTACTATACCTACCTACATAGCCATCTACCTTCCACGCCAGTATCCCGCACAGGTGCGTAGTGATAGTGTTTACAATCAGCACGAACGATCGTCCGCATATGGCGATGAATGCAATGATATCACACGCGGCTAACAAACGTGTTTGTTTCTTTAGCGCAGGCCAACGGACTGCTGGGTCAGGATGCTGTGTTTAGCGGAGCGGGGAGCGGATCTGTTGATAATTAATGGCAATATAATCAAATCACTTTGACTGTACGGATAACCGAGTGGTATAGGTCTCGAAGCCAATTACCACTGGGCGCAATGTGTCGCGGGTCCGATCTCCGCGTATGACAAGAATTTGTCTTGAATGCTGAATTGTCTTGTTCCGAGTCTGGGTGATTGTCTGTGAAACCCCCCGCGACACAAGGATTAAATTCTTAGTGCAGGAATAAAAAAAAACTTCTTGTGCAAGTAGCCCTTGTAAATAAACAGTGTCGTGGCATCTCTTTTCTAAAGCAAAGTATTTAATTTTCTGAGATGTTTGGGAACTTCATAGAATCTTTTTGAATTCCGAAGACATTTTAATCTGAAGTCGAATTTCTGGGAGGTTACTACTCAATGAAATCTATTACATATAAAAACCTTAAAGACTACAATATATCATCGACTAGACTCATATTTAATGTGCAGTACTATACTCGAAAATACTATAAAATTTGTGGTCAAAAACTCTGGCACATAATAATACCGCTTCTCTTACCACAGTTGCATTACCTTAACTCGGCAATGTGCGAATATGAATTCAAAATCTTTGGCAGTGGCTAGAAATAATAAATTAAACAAATACACTTCACACGAGAATATTTACATTTTCCCAACACGACGTATTTACGTTAGTGACGAATAAAACAATCATGTCTTAAGATTATGTTTACTACTGAGTATTGTTTACCTATTTAGCTTTACATTGTAGTTATTTCTTATTAACTCATCTGTCATACTTCTAGTTAAATCACGCTCTGACTTGCTTGACGGGCCTGTTGGTCTAGTGGTTAGTGACCGTGTCTGCTATACCGGAGGTCGTGGGTTCGATCCCCATCCAGGACAAATGTTTGTGTGAGCACGATCATTTGTTCTGTGTCTGGGTGTAATTTATATACCTGCATATAATATGTATGTATTTATAAATATATTTATCGGTTGTCTAGAACTCATAACACAAGCTACTAAGTATGCTTAACTTGAGACTAGATGGCAGTGTGTGAATGTTGAGAAATATTTATTAATTTATATTTATTGTGACATAAAATCTGCGGGCCCTCCACCACCTTTTAGAGTAAGACTGTTGCAGTTGTGGAAGCGAGACAGCACTACACAGCGTAGAGCGGCATCTCTCTCTCTCTCTCTCTCACACACAATTACAATAGTGTTACTTTACGTTAAAGTCCTGGTAGGTCCTCTCCTGGTATATTTCCGTGGAACGATCACTGATGGCAGATCGTGTGAGGTAGACTTTATTAAAATAACTTATGACCAGATGTTCATAAACTGTTTTTAGAGCAATTGCCGCAGTGTATAGCAAGCTTAATGTTTGATGATTTTTGTCAATTCAGGAGTAACGCCTTGGACTCTATAAGCACTGAGTATTAGGTAGATATTAGTAAAATAATAATAATTATTCATAATCATTTTTTTTAAGAAATAACGCGAAATCAACAGCTTAAAAACAAGCAGTTGGTATACAAAATAAATTTCCATACAAAATAGTCATCACTAAATCAAACTTTGTAAAGCTCCATTGTTTAAGAAGGAAACGATAACAGCGAAATTAAAATTGATTATTTCCATGTATTAATAAAAACATTTGACATAAATCCAAAAGATCATTTTTTGCACTTTAGGATTGTACAAAACACCTTTGTACTCTGATTTTGACACTATAAGTGATAAGCTGATAAAATAACTTAACAATCTAGGTACATAGGTAACTGACACACCAAAAATAACATTTGCGAACTTTGAAGTTTGGACTTTTTCAATTGTATCATATGTATAAACAAAACACTACCATAATACTTTATTTATATCCGTACCGTTATCGTTATAAAGATATGTATTTCTACCAAAATTGATAAGTTAACCTTGATAGTACTTTTTAACCTTTGGTTTTACGGGAAAATTCCGCGTACACGCCTTGTATAACGTAAAAAAATCTTAAAGCTGCAAAAAAGGGTTATTACGTGAAAATATAATATAAATTTTCCATCCACCTAAAATCATTTCAGAACAACATTCAATCTCTTGTGTTTCTTTGTTCGGTAACCGTGTAGACTCGATCACCCGAGTCGCGTGCTATCGCTACATAACTCGCAATAAAAAAGACAAAATTGATACGGCCACCGCAGATATTCGTAGACAACTGGCCAAAACGTATAAAATGTAATTAAGGGGAGGAAATTCCGTAACGAAAAGTCAAGGTGTTGTAATATCGTGGCTTTAGGATCATCAGCTGCGAACGAAACGCATCAGGTGCTCAAATTCGTGAGGAAAGGTGTTCGGAAGGAGCAAAATATATTTTTAATGTAACAAAGGAATTCAACAGTGATCGCTTTCGATCTAATTGCCGGAAACAGACGGCGATATTTAATTATACCATTAAATAGGTCAGACCATTATCTTTGCATTAACCAAACGCAGCTCTAACTCGCGTATGCACCTTCCCGCGCGAAATGTCAGATGTCAATGCAGGCTTTCCAATAACTAATAACGACCTATAAAAAGAAATTAAACTGCCTTTTAATTAAATTTACTTTGTGTTCTTTGTTTTTAAATGTGCTGAGTAAATTATTTGCTCAAGCTAATAAATGTTCAATTTGTAGTTTATTATATCAAGTGTATTAAAGTGGCCAAATATTTTTGGTGGGCCATTGTAAGACTGTTGCTAACGTCAAGTACGCATATTAAAGCACTCTCGCCCAGCTGTCTCGCAATAAAGCCACGTGCGCGAGAAAAAAAATAAAAAGGATAGGGGGGGGACAAGATGGCGGGTCTCGTGCACTTGACATTTCCAATTAATTTGCGCGGGACATCTGTGTCGTTAGCAGCTGAGCGCTATAGGCTATTTGGATATAATGCGGATTACGTACAACGCGTAACGACGACTGCCCGTGACATCGTGGGGTCCATTTTATTTTAGGGTTGCGAGAATTTGGTAAGGATTGCCGATCATGGACGACGTCAGCAATTACACAATACAGAGGTTTATTTTTAATCGTGGTGTTGCTTTCAATTGTTTTAAATCAGATTAGGAAAGAAAGTTTTTTTGGTTGACGTCATTGAACCCCTTCGAGTAACAAATCGCGGGCGAATCTAATAACAGTTACGTAAACTTGTTTTGTTTATGTTCCCGAATTTCTTTGCTTAATTTGTAAACCGCATAAAGTTTGTTAACTTGAATAGGGTGCAAAAAGTCAGCTACGGGTTATTAAATGCTTTTGTTTTCTGTACTTTTGGGATATTTCTATTCTAAACCATTCACTTAAGGATAGGTCAAGGGTCACGTAATATGTATTGTGAAAATTTTCATTGTTTTTGACTCCTATGAACGCTTTCTTTGATTTTGTCATTTCTTAGCCACAATTTTATATTTGAAGGTCGGTTTTCTTAACGGGTCATATCTTATTAGAATTTGATAAACAATACTACACATGGGTAGTGAAAGTTGGAACACTCAATTGTTTTAAGTCCGATGAAGCAGTCGAAGCCTATGCTCAGGCTAACTGCAGATAACATAAAAAAACACCAACAACTAAATGTCCTTTCACTACTTTTTACGCAAATGTCGTCTTTCTTCCATAATTAAAATAATATTACTAGACGTGGTAGTTAGAAGGCCCCCTGAATTCCAAATTTTATGCGTATATCAACCCTGTATTGCTGTCATTACACCGTCACACGTGATACTATTCGGTTTTTGCACAATATCAATTTGTGGGTGGACAATTACGTGGCGGCGGAGCTAAAGGCGGCTAAAAGGTGCTTCATGAGGTAAGTGGGCATGCGCCTGCGATTATACATGTTTTATTACACCGATCTGTGGACGAGACTGCTGTCTCTTTGACAGTTGACGTGAAATACTGATCTGCCAAACGGCTGGTGAAACTGGACACCTTTATTTTTATTCTTTTTTTTGTGGTTTCTGGCTGGAGGATTCGGTGTAAAAGTTATCCTAAGCCTAATTATTAAGTTTTATCCAAAATAATTAGGATGATTTTTTTTCTAAAAAATACTGCTTTGAGATACAGGTTCTTTCTGTCTAAGTCCGAAATATCAGTACCTATAGATAGAACATACAAATGAACTCTACCTAAAAAAATAACTATTGAACATTTATTTCGTGACAATTCTGTAAAATTCATTTAATAAAAATAAATAAATAAAAAAAATTAAAAAACCCGACTGCATAAAAAACACTTTAAATAAAAACTGAAAAGTAAAAAACAAGCTTAGTCTAAAAGTGTAGATAGCAATGCTATTACCACAAAATTAAATAATTTCATAATCAATACACAAAAAATAATAATCTTATGCGAAACATAATTGAGTGTAACAGTCGGGACCCATTAAATAAACTAGACTAAAATCATTCAATATGGGTCCCGACTGTTATACTCAATTATGTTTCGCATAAGATTATTATTTTTTGTGTATTGATTATGAAATTATTTAATTTTGTGGTAATAGCATTGCTATCTACACTTTTAGACTAAGCTTGTTTTTTACTTTTCAGTTTTTATTTAAAGTGTTTTTTATGCAGTCGGGTTTTTTAATTTTTTTTATTTATTTATTTTTATTTAACACTTTTTAGTTAGTTATAATACGGCTATGTGTTTCTCAAGATTTCACCCGCGACACGAGAGAACTACTTCCAATACCAAGATAATAAAAAAGTAACACACGTCGATCCAGTTATTTTAGATTGATTGCGTAACACAAAGAGAGTAAAGGAATTAGAAAAATAAATTCATTGTAAATAATTTAGTTTAGACGTACTTTTATTATCACTTTTCACTTTTAAGTTCAGAAACCGCTAGTCAACCGCGTCGCATAATATACGAGTATTTAGTTTGGATAATAAAGAAACAATTGCACATAGTATGTTTTTTCTATATGTCAGTGATATACCATTTTGGAATCCTCATGATGAGCTCTTTAATTTGATACCCATATTGTAGCAAATATTTTTTTTTTTTTTTTTTTTTACTTCTATCTACGGCGCCTCACGGCCGCCATGTTGGTTTTTGTTTGACGTCACATATCTAAGAACACTTGGGTAATTAAGACGAATCCAACGATGCCCTGATTGTCGAAATCCATCAAGCCGTTTCGAAGATATGAGGTAATAAAGAATATTATGCTCATACATACATACAAGATACGCGCGAAAAACATAACCCTTCCTTGGCAGTCGGGTAAAAATAGCGAATGACACATACATTGGAATCAATACTTACATGTTTTCTTGATAAAATTTCGTTAAGATAATTCTCGTACACAACTGACATTCTTGTAATCGTTAGTGATAACCGTTTACTGTTAATGGTATGGGATTGACATTACTCATCGATAAGTCACATGACATTGGGTTCGTCACATTCATACATTTGTATGATTTGATTAGTGTTAATTGCTCACTGAAATGCCAGTTATCCATTACAATGATGAATGATCGGGAAGATTATTTTTATGGTCAGGTTTATAAACATATTGAATACGTGTTTTTTACTAATATGGCCAAATATAAAATGACTTTCAAGTACAACTTTTGCGATGATGTTATGTCACAGGGCCTTTGGCTCTAGACAGACGGACTGCATTTCAACTGCAATCCAACTGCAAATTGCAGTTCAAGGGCAGTTTTAATGCAGTTGACACGACTACAATAGAACTGCCAATCAAACTGCATGCCGACTGCAATTCAACTGCAATCGGACTGCACGTTTGCACGCTGCATTATTCCTGGTTTTTTAAACAGTTTTTCATTAAAATATTTTTTTGATCAGAAATAAGGAAAAATGCATGAAACATTGTTCTCATGTGGTACTTTAATTACAAAATCCTCTTCCCTCTCCCTACGGTACTATATGAGATGTTAGGGGATCGTAAGGGGGTGGACAGTAATGTCCACCTGTGGCCTGTATGTAACCATAAAACCCGTGTGATTATTGCAATATCAATTTGGATTTAAGAAATCGTTTCGTAGCTTTAAATAACCAGATGTTCTTACAATTATTTTATAAACATGCGTTTATAAAATGTACGTAATTACGCTGTAATACATACGTATTTTTAAGATAGCAGTGTTTTATAACAGTGGTAAAATAGGATTAAATATAACTTCATATTTATAGATAATTTGGGTAGATACTGTATTTCATGAATAAGTTTTCCTTTTGTGAATAAAACAATTAAGGAAAACAGGTGAGTATTCACGTAATTTTAATAACTACTTACAAACATATAGGTATCTACATTTAAAACTAATCTTCAATATTTATACAGGAAAATTATTATTAATCTACTTATCATTAATTGCCTCACATCGGAATTATTCAAAAATATTTTTTTGTCAAAAAAATATATTATTTGAAAAATAAAATAAAATTAAAACAAGAATAAAGAAATGAAGAGGACAGATAGTGTTCCTTTACTCGTCTCTTAAATATGGCAATGGATATAGAATTGCGTATATCAGGCGTATAATTATATTTAGTTCTATGTATAGAAAGGCACTTTAGACGTATGAACAAACTTCCACCCACATGATGGCCGCTACATCAAAACATCACCAAAGATGCTATGTTAAGTTTATTGACATCTTAAACCTAACCTATCGTGTAGGCAGATCAATTACCTAAATTAGGAAATTTTCTAGTTTTCGAGTTTCAACCTCAAGTCATTTTAGGTGATTATTTGTACAACTCCATACTTAAAATTTGCTTGACCTCCGTTCAAGTTGTGGCATACTTAATCACGCAAACTTAGTCTTTGAATATTTTGCACTTTCTTTCTCTCTCCGGTCGTGTCGGATTGCCGTCCCATCGGGCTATGAGAGTTAAGGAATAGAGAGTGCAACTGTGTTTTCGCACACGCTTGTGCACTATAACATGTCCTGCGTTAAGCTGGCTGGTGTCATAGTAACACTAGCCGCCCCGTGGCCAAAATAGGTCTGGACACATTATTAAACTAGGCTTCTAGCTGACCCGTGCCCACTGCGTTGGGCAATATTTTTGTGTGATATGTTCATTTGACGGTCACAAATAACGTGGTTTTCTAAGGGTTTTAAATATTTTTTAAAGTTGATTTAGCTGAAACTGAGATTACCTCCTACAACGTCATCATATCACATAGTTTATCTATTTTTATTATTTAGGTAGGTATATTAATAACACAAGTATTTCCTATTCACGTAAAGCCATCGAAACAGGTGCGATCGCTAGTGCAGTCGGCTTAAACTCCGCTGTAGGTTGGAAACAAGGAAATGATTACGATATGTATAAGGAAAATGAGTAAACACTCTTAATATTTGCGAAGAATCGTTGTTTTTAAAACCTATTCTATTTTTAGTGATTATATCCAAAAATAACAACAACAACGTATTATTTCACAGAAGTTACTTGTCACACTTACGTAAGCCTTTAAGAACGCCTCGTTCTATTGGTGTTGCCAATTAACAAATTATTATGTTAGTAGTACTGTACTGTAGTTTGATTGACCCTATTTTGTGAGAATAGCCGTTAGTTGGCATAACACAGTTTCCTTCGCCTATTGTTGGACAAACGAAAACATTTTTGCTTGCGTACAATGGCGTTGACCTTTGTAAACTTCGGTATGATATTGAAAAAGCAAATAAGGATTTTTTGGTTCGTAAAACTAGCCCAAAATCTACTGATTATTTTTAAATCGTTGTGCTGGCGACTAAAATGTGACTAATTTTTTTTACATTCCCGCACTAAGGAACTGAATCCTTGTATCGCTGGAGGTTTCACAGACGTTCTATTCACACGCACAGAGACACTCAGACTCAGAACAAGAATTTGTGAAACGCACAAACTCTTGTCCTGTGCGGGGATGCAACCCGCGACACATCGAGCACAGAGGTAAAAATTTGTGTATGTACCACTCGGCTATCCGTGACGTGCGTAACTTATGTATCTACATATAAAAATAAACTTTTCTGTCATCGTTAATACTTGCCATAAAGCCGTTGCGTCTACGAATGCAGTGGTCGCGACTCCAAAATTATAACAACCATCACAAGTAAAATTAGGTGATTTAGACTACTAATCACCAAGTTATAATTACTAATATCGTCGCTAACAATAATAATTAATCACAAGCCGGTAATTAAAAACTCATTACCACTTATGATTTCGTTTCTTTAATCAACCTTCATAGAGACCGTCAAACAAGTGACAAGTACACGACATACATTACTAACCATAGACAATCTAGAGTTAAACAGATTGAGACAGTGACAGATAGCTCTATTAGTTACGCTGTCTATGATCAGCTGTTTCACTTTTGTTTTTAACCGATCAATCGTTTTGTCTTGGTTTGACACTGGTAATTATATCGGACAATTATTTTTGCAGGCACTTTTTAGTAATACTTTTATGCATTGCGTTACACGACATAAACTCGGTTAATAGGTGACCTGAGGGCTACAACCACCTCTTAAAATAATGGGCCTGTTGGTCTAGTGGTGAGTGGCCCTAACTGCTATACCAGAGGTCGTGGGTTCGATTCCCACTCAGGACAAATGTTTGTGTCATTTATTGTGCGTTTTAACCGATTGCGTTAGACGTAGGTGATGTTTTTGCAGATAATAATCAATAGGTAATCGTCATTCGTGCAGTCGAAGTCGCGAGCAATAGCTAGTATACTACATAACAACTATATTAGACATATTTTTAAGGAACAAACCAATAAAAACTTAAATATGAACAGCACACGAGATAAAAAAATCTAACACATGTTACAACTACACGTGCATTGCATCTAACATCGGCAGAGTCTGACTGCTCCCATTGTTTTCAGTTTGTCTGTCTGTTTAGCGCTCCCGCCCTTGTGGCGGAAGTGACGTTAATTAATCATTTCCTCTCTCGATGTCCGATGTTTGTTCATTGTTTACAGGATTCGGCGTCAGTGATGGGACTGGGCCTGTCAAGTTGTATTTCTGAGGGCGTCGATGCTGAAGATCTTATGGCACTTTTGGCCTGTTGATCTAGTCGTTTGTGGCCCTGACTGCTACGCCTTGCATAGGTTCAATCCCCAAATGTTTGTGTGATGAGCACGATCATTTGTTCTGCGTCTGGGTGTAATTTATCTATAGTAAAAATATATTAGTAGATATGTTTATCAGTTGTCAATCACTCATAATACTAGCTCTGCTTAGTTTGAGACTAGACGGCGTTGTGTGAAAGTCATGGAAAATATAAAAAAAAAGTCTGATATGCTCGGTGTTCTGGAGGTACCATTTTCATGCTAGTTTTAATAGTCAATCAAAACAACGTAAATAGTTTTTAATTCCATGAAAATCTGTATATCTTTTCGTTTGACTTGAGCTCTAAGTGTACTCTAAAAATAATTGATGGTGATGATGATGTCGTCCTGTTATTCCTCATCGGGGGCATGGGGATCGCAGAAGATTTTTCTATTCCTTTCTTAAAAATAATTGGTTTAAGTCAAACGTAAAGCGAAGGCCAACAGTTTTATAAAAATAATTAATATTAATATTAATAAACCCCTCGGGGCAAGCCGTTACCTCATCATGGGGATAACGCAAGACCAGAGGGCATATTAGTATGCTTTTTCAAACTTTGAGGTATAAATAAAAAATGTATCTGAAGGTCTATGTAGGAGCATACATCCGCAGGGCAGCTTGTGGCGAGCTGTTTGTGTGTGGCGACACAACGGAACCTGAATGCCCCAGGGGGTCACTCTTCATGAGGACTCCCAGCTCTTTCTTGCCTTAACTGGCTGGCTAGAGAGGGGTCGCAAGAGCTATATGCTCGGGGGTGGAAGTGTCTAATGGCGTAATAACGAGGAAACCCGCTCCGGGTCTGTGACCCGCGATGGCGAAATCGGTGTCGCACCTCTCTACACCCCTTAGCCTTTACTCTCTGGTGTTGCCCACCTGCTGCCTATCGTGGCGGTATAATAGGGGGCCCATCTTGGAGTCGGCGAGTCACCGCCTGCCAATTTTAATTGCATTTTCATGTGTTTAAAGGCAGGTGCCATAGTTATCCATAGTTTGAAAAATAAACACATCCAACATATTATTATCCTATCCATAGCCCAAATTCGTTTTATCCATAATTTACAATAGTTTTGTAGCTACCTTGGGCCGTCCATGTCTGTTCTTTCATAGAGCAGGGGTGGATGGCCCTTGGTAGTTGCCCCATCACATATTAGATTAAAGTTCTCAACAAGGCCTCTGCATGTTGGACCTGTGTCCCCGTGTAAGCCTTTAAAAAGGACCGGGTTTCTTCCCTTGAAGTTATCCCGTGAATTAAAAGAGATACATATTAATAAAAATTGCCTAATTTACATCTTTCATATAAAGAAGGTACCTAATAAAAGTTGTTGCTAATGAAAGGACCTGATTTTCAGTATCGATTAATGTAAAAACATTATGAAATAAGACGTAACATGATACCACATAATCTGACAATCTTGAAAAAACCAGGGTATTTAAGATTTTTTATCTAGCAGACTAAATAGGGCTTTGCCATGTCATTCTCTGACTGACAATGATATGGCAAAAAAATGCCAACCCAAATAATTTAATCTAATCATATTAACGTAATAAAATAATCATATTATTTCTTTACAGAACTTCCATCCCATCATAATGAACCAAACAGTAATAACGTGTAAAAAAAACAATAAAAATATAATATCTGTAACCAAAACACGAATCAGTCGCATCGTAACGCCAATTCTTCATAAGTTAAATAAAAAATACATTTAAATTAAAAAAAAGATGTTAAAAATAAAAAAGTGTATAATCGTCTGAAGCGCAGGTAGCGCGCACGTTTGGAAAACAATAGCGCAGCGAGATGCGTGTGCGCAGGGCGGCGCGCGGCGCCTACCTGTACCTGTACCAGGGTTGTCGAAATTGGGCTATCCCCGATTTTGTGGTTCACCTGTATTGTGTATCAATCGATTTACGATTCCTGTTGAATTGTCAATAGAAACCTAATTAAAATAACATTTGTTGGATACAAGCTGAGTTCTACGATGTTGTAGGCGTTCTGCCTGTAGTTATTAGGTGCAACTTGATGACATACAGCCTTCTTCGATAAATAACCTATCGAATACGACAAGATTTGTCTTAATCGAACCAACTACTAGTACTATTAGGAGCTTGTTTAGATTTTTAAACGTATAGATTAGCAATATGAAATCACAAGTCCGCCAGTGAACTAGAGCATGGGCTATCGGCATTTTTTCGTCAGTTTACAATATTTATTATTGTTGTACGGTATGATTACATGCCCTGACCTTCAGACAAGGATGGACCTGATCGAAGAGTATTCGTGCATACACTTACCTTTTATAGAAACATATAATGAGGTGCTAAAACACACAACTCATTTCCTGGAAACTACAAACATATTTTGAAAATAAACGCAATAATTATCAATTGTTTACGAAATTACGACATTTAACACTTGCAAGATAGCGTATTTTCCAATATAGTTTAGGTCAAGATAAAGATTAAGACTTTTTAGTTTCTTATCGTCTGTAAAAATAAATATATAGCCAAATATAAACCAGAAAATTCTGACACCCAGGTGTTATGGAATATTGGATAACAATCAATTAAATGTTTGTGGAGGTCAATACGCTATGGTATAAAGTA
The DNA here is from genome assembly GCA_941860345.1 of Chrysodeixis includens. Classification (NCBI taxonomy): domain Eukaryota; kingdom Metazoa; phylum Arthropoda; class Insecta; order Lepidoptera; family Noctuidae; genus Chrysodeixis; species Chrysodeixis includens. Next base: position 11,547,501 of record OW796107.1, on the reverse strand, counting down.
GTACAGTTTTCAGCCGAATCCGGTTCATTCGATTCGACTAGAGCCTGGTCCTAGCCTAGCCCTCAAATAGCAAGGAAAGATCCCCGACTACCGGGGACGAAGTGGGTAATGTCAAACTCTTAGTGATTAAACTTGAACCGCCGTGCAACGTCTCCTACGTTTGATCGATGCACGATCCCGCGGCGTGGTCATAAGCAGAAAGACTTCGCAACGGACAGTATTAATTCTAAGCCCATTACTTTTTTTCAACTACACCTTCGCCGACCGCATTACAAACCTCACAAATCACGTATCAAGTATTTTTGCAAGACCAATAATCCTATTGTGCTATTTCACAATGAAATATTTGTTTAGGAGTGCCAACCCTACCATCAGGACAGACTTGTAGATCGCTATCTGGGAACCAATCTTGATACTTTAAAATAGATTTAAACTGGTAATCACGTCAACACGGGAATTTACTCTGAAGTCGTCTTAAGAAGGTTTTAGTGTAGGTAGGTAGTGTAAGATAAAGTTGATAAATCGTGCGATCTTGAATCTGTAATTTATTTAAAAAGGGCATGTTTTGGGTAAGTTCCCTATTAACCACCGGTATTTGAAAGGGTCAATTAATCTCATAGTTAATCTCTCTTTAATCTACTGACCACGACTGTGACTGGTGACCTCAAATCAAAGCACTCGACAAGAGAAGTGACAAGTAATTAACCAGTTTTTGCGTTGGGCAGCCTGTCAGAGAGAGGCAATTGTAAATTAACAAAATAATAAAGAAATGAAAATAAAACAGCTAAAAAGTAATACTAACTTAAATCATCATCATCTTCTTGCCCTTATCCCATTTTATTTGATACTAACTTAAATATCTAAAAAAAAATGCCTAATGAAAGACGGACCGACAGTGGTGCCATGGTCCACAGTTTCGGTTTACTCTTTGAGTACAAAACTCAAAAAAATACTAACTTAACAAAATGATGCAAGTATCAAAACCATACGATCACAGTACGTCTATGGATCTTCTGCGCAGGAGTGCGCGGCGCTTTGTTGATTTACCATCGATTTGAGACTTCACACGAGGACCAACCATTGACACGTATTGTGAGCCTAAAACAATCACTTTTTTGTAAACTCATTGACTAAGAATAAAGGTTATTTGTCAGAGAAGTATAGTTGTGGATATTGTAACGATGTGTATACTTTAAAGACGGTAATTAATGCTATAGAATTATATGCAGTATATTTTTATAATAATAAAAGGTGGTTTAGTAATTTGATGGACCTTCAAAAAGAGCTACTAAACAGCTCTAGTAAGAACGTGCTATGTGAAGCCTATTTACCTATTCTGATTAATTTTAATTTCAAGTCTTTAAAAATAAAAACTACGTTACCTACCTAAATACATCTAATATATAAAATTCTCGTGTCACAGTTTTCGTTGCCATACTCCTCCGAAACGGTTTGACTGATTTTGATGAAATTTTTTGTCCTTATCCGGTATCTATGAGAATCGGCCAACATCTATTTTTCATCCCAATTTTTTTCCTTTTTTTTCGCGAACGAAGTCGCGAGCAACAGCTAGTATCTTATAAAATTACTTAAAACCTGTACGTCATACGTTTAATGCATAATACAGTAAGCTGATAATTGTTTCTACAAAATCAGCTTTAAATCATCTCCACAGTTCATTAAAACTCAGCAATATTTTTCAATGGCAACATTATATTAATAATATTTGGCCCAAAATTGCCAAGACCACCGACGGATTGCTGCCATGACTCGGAAACTAGATTGTTGCCAGCACAAAAAAAGGCAAAAACTACTACAATAGTAAGTAATCTCTAACGGTTCAATTGTAACGCGTATTAGTTACGTATCATTAGAATTGGGTGAGGTAGACAGGTACGCAAAAACTAGGATCACTTGTTACACACACACAATGTTATGTGGAAGTGCACCAGTAAATAAAATACAATTGTATGTTTTTTTAGTATTTTTTTATATTATAATACCTGTTGTATTTAAATTCTGTTTCCACTTTCTGTGCGTGAAAATGAAAATCTGACAAGAAAACCAATTAAAAAATATTTTCTATTTTTTGGCTCATTATGTACAAGATTTTCGTCAAGTTAATCATCAAGGATCAGGTCAAGACCACATTTTATTCAGAATAAGTTGTCTGTTGGTCTAGTGGTTAGTGGCCCTGACTGCTAGAAGAATATTAGAAGAGACTGCTGAATATTGGAAGTCGTGGGTCTGATTCCTACCCAGGACAAAATTAAATGTTTGTGTGATGTGTACTATCATTTGTTATCTGTCTGGGTGTAAGTTACCTACTTATAATAATTATGTATATATTTAGAAGCATATAAGTATGTTTATCAGTTATCTAGTACTCATAATACAAGCTCTGCTTAGTTTCAGTCTAGATGACGTTGTGAAAGTCGCACTCCTGTCGTAGCTAGGTAAAACCAGTTTTCAGCAGAATTCTATCGCACTGAAAACCGACTTTTGCACAGGATAAAGAACAGATCAAAATATAATCAGACATTGTAACATTAATGTCACAATTAATCAAGTTATATCTCGAATGACAGGCGTTTCAAATTTACCAAATCTTTCAGGTGTTTAATATACCTGATAAGCGATGTTGTATCAATCGATAATCGTATTTTTTTCTAAAATTAATACGATCAGTTTAAATTACCTAACACTTAGAGCATTATTTTATATTATATACCTACGATGGGATAGCTAAGCCTGTAGAAAAGTTACGTTTCTCTGAGCGCCAAACGAATTTCGACTGGCCTGTTGGTCTAGTGGTTTGTGGCCCTGCCTGCTTTACCGGAGGTCGTGGGTTTGATTTCCACCTAGAACAAGTCTCGGTGTTTATGTGATGAGCACGATTATTTGTTCTGTGTCTAGGTGTAATTTATCCATAATATGTATGTATCTAGAAATATAAATAATAAATTCATTTATTCTATTCTCACAAATGGTTCTTAAAAATATGTGTAACAATACAATTTCTGTTATCTAAGTTCCATCTTTGTGAGAAATGTATAAGTATGTTTTATCAGTTGTCTAGTACTCATAAAACAAGTTACTCGCGTACACTTAATTTGAGACTAAATTACATTGTGTGAATGTTGTGGAATATTAATTTAGTTGTTCAAATACACCGTGATTTTTAGGTCGTTTTAAAAAAGTCGTCCACACAATGTATCCGTCATAAAATACCTCTAGGCGCGAATATAATTTTTTTATCATTAATTAAAATAATATGCATGAAAAAAATAAATAATACATTGGAAATATGAAACATCCTGTTAAAAATGTTTACGTATCAAACTGTTGAAGATACATGCTTCATACTTACTGCGAACATTATGATTGCAATAGTAAGACAGCTGTTTTACGCTAAGGTGAATGACCTGTGCAGCTGTGATAAGACGCCGCCGCGCCGCCCGCGCGGCCCCTTTGGCACAAGGTTCGGACCGCGCTCACTACAGAGTGTTCGTAAAACTGCCTTGTGTCATAATAATGAATAATATTTTTATTCATTCAAATCTTAAAAAAAACATATTTTTTTATTATAAACGTTTACTAGTCATTGGATACATGAACTGGGCTGCTTTTTTAAAACGACCTAAAAGTCACGGTGTATATTAAAATAAAAAGTCAAAATACAATCACTCGTCGAAATGGAATGAAATTTAAAGTAAGAAGAACTTCTGACTTGCAGTGCTGTTAGCAAAAACAGTGATTGAGGATTCGTTCATACTACAGATAGACCTACAGCACATTTACGACGAGTTCCAAAGAAAAGTGTTCGTTCTTTTTCTTATGAAAAGATTCTAACAGACGCCAGACATAATAGCGAATAATGTTTAGTACCAAGAAATGATGTGAGTTCTGTACTGTCTTCAAGGTATAATCCAAGGTGACCAATCACGCTGAGGTAGGTCTTAAACTTAGCGCCGTTTAATTGTATTACGATTCACGCAATTCAGGTCTGTGTTCAGTGTATTTATTTTATTAGAAATGTGACTTTATTTTGATCACTTTAAAGTTCAAAATGTTCTAGCATCAAATGTGATCCCTTGCTCAAAAGTTTCGAAATCATTTTGCGTCTTATTACCAATACTATAAAGCTTACTTAACAATGCAATTGAAATCTTTACCAACACGCTTGCAGAATCAACCCTTACATTTATTTCGGAGTTTTTTTTTAATTCTTTGAGCCTTTCGCATAACGCCGTCAGGTAACTCCAAGCGCCGTCATAAAACCGTTTTTTTTTTCACAAACACTCATTCTGCACCTGCAAAAAGAAAAAAAAGGGGGACTTGTGAATGTGGATGTTTTGACAGCGGCGCCCTTTATGCACTTTGCGATGCTGTTAAAGCAATCGAAGGCGGTATACCGCGAAACGCCACCTCCTTTAATTGCTTTTGTACGCCGGATTGCACGTGTTATACGATTTATCCCGTTTTTATTGATAGTTGTAACTTTGGAAGTATAATGGAACTACAATGATTGATGAAATAAAAGGGTGCAAATAAGTCTCGAAACTAGCGAGTAATGGAGATAAAAAAAATAACTTACTAATTTTTGTACAGTTTTAGAAATAAATAAAAGTCACAGCATTAAAATATCTATTGTTTTTCGGTTTCAACGATCCACATAACATTCAAAGGATATACTTACTCATATAATAGAAACAGTAAAAATACGCACACCCCGAATATTTTGCAGAGCAATAGTAGTAAAAATAATCGAAAAGTGAAAGAAACTAAACATTAGGTAGCACTGCAAATTTCACAATACCTCTCTAATCCAACAAAAGAAAGTTCAAAAAGCTCCCATACATACACAAATCCCATACAAAAACTGACTCATGATGGAATTCAACTAAAATCGTGTTCTGATGTATATTGTCCGAGCTCGTAACAATAGGAGTGAAGCCTGCAATCACCGAAATTATAGCATCGTCTGATATGAATATAGATTCAACACTTTCACACGAGATTACCGCTGATAAAACTGATCTTGATCGTCGATAAACTGGGATGAAAGCTTAAGTGCCTTTTCACACGTACCGGTTGCCGGGTGGCCGGCGCCGGTTACCCGGTGGTGAAGTGTATGGGCATGGTACATAGCTTTCACATGTACCGGCGTAATTTATCCGGCAGGCGGTTGCCGGGTGCGCGCCGGAACCACCACTGTGCGTCCGGTCGCCGGGCATCGGTTAGCCGGCGGCCGAACTGACAGTGGTGTATGGAACACGCAACTAGCTTTCAGACGCGCCGGCCGGTCAGTCGCCCAGGTACAGTCTGCGAGAACACGCGCGTGCGTAGTTCTGTCGCACGCTCGACGACGTTGCAAAGAGTTTTTCAAACGGCTATGTAATTCATCAAAAGAAGTTATAGACGTTCTAAAGTACTTGAAAAACCTGTCTTCATGTGCTCGTAGATCTGGGAATAATGTATAGTATGCACCTAATGCTTCTCTTTTCATATTAATTGAATGAACCCAATAATTTCTTGATTTTTCTTTCCGGCGTAGATATTTTCGTCTTCGATATAAAAGCCACATTGCAATTATTTGTTCACGTCCATCTTTGAAACTATAGAACGAGACTGTACTCTTGTCGGCTCTCTAGCCGATACTGCTGGCATCAACCGGCACATGTGAAAGCTTATTTGACACCGGGTATCCGGCGCCGGCTGCCCGGCAACCGGTACGTGTGAAAAGGCACTAACACTTGACGTTAAAATAAATTTTTGAATGGATTGAAGTTTAGTAAACTGACATTGAGTAAACTGTAAAGCTTTGATGGAGATCTGAGTCTAAGAGCGCAAGCTTTCTCGCTGTAAATATTACGTAGATTTGAAAATGTTCACATTGATTTTTCTGATATTCTGTTTCAAAAAGTCGTTTATTATTAAACTCTAAATTACATACTGTAATTTTGACGATAAAACCTGTTTTGTATCGAACTAGTATCGTTATTTATTCTCATAATGCGTGAGTAAGATTTAGAGTAAGGACTTGTTGCTATGCCGCCTAACAAGCTGGCAGATTATAGGCCGCTTCTGAATAGACAATGCAAATTACACAGCTTACTGCAGAATTATGCACGACCGTCCATTTTTCAAAAACGAACGCATTTTGATCATCGCCCGCGGCCATTCGTGTTCGACGCAACTCCCAACTTTGGGAGCCAATGACTAATTTCAAAATTCACATTCATTCGTGAGAATGGAATCCGTAAGTGACACCAGACAGTCCTGCCTCAAATTTCGAATGATTATCCTAAAAAATCAAATACTTAGCCAATATAAGATGAGCTGCTGATGTTTTCCCACGCGTCCCTTATTGGTCTTGTTTGTGAGGAATGTAGGGGGTGAGGTAGGTCTTAGTAATTGGTTGTTAGTAAGGAATCTGATAATCGGTAGCATTTGGCGGCACGCGAAGATCCTTGGGATTGAAATATTCGTTTTTCGTCGTGATTGGAGGTCGGCTGCCGGCCAGTAGGCACTTGACTACCGTACGTTGACCTTGCTACCTATATAGCAGTCAATTTGTAAAAAAATTGTAAAGAAATTATATTTTAATAACTTATACCATATTTCAATGTTCAATTAAAATATTTTTCTCTGATTGCATGTGTGTCATAAACAAAACCTTTTATAGTTTCAAAATTAATTTTCAAAATCGATTGCTTTTATTACGTTAGTTAGTGAATTCAATCAATTCGTTCATTTTATCATCTTAAACCAAAATAAGAAAACTTCTAAAGCATGAACATAGTTCATCAGCTACATTTAAGTCATGTCGTGCAATCGTTCTTTTGTCAAAATCATTCGTCTAACAATAGCCTAATCAAAGAAGTATAGGAACTCAATTAAATTTTAATTTAATTTATTCCGTGTCACGTCCATCACAATATAATTACTTATATCATTATTTTCTTGTATTAGTGAGTCTTTTATTATTGTGAGCTTAATCATAGCAAGATTTCATTAAAATTCCATATCCAATGAAAAATGTGAGTGGAAAGTTTCAAATAATATAGCTTAATCTTAATAATTAATTTATCCATGTGTATCATTGCTTATAATTATACTGTCTAGTAGCAATTAACTTTTCGCCAGGAATTGTAATGCATATTTATGGGGCTTACCACCACCCATGGTAGGTGGTAAGCCACTCCTCAATTATTTCGAAAGCAGAATAACATCGATTACCTTCGAGAGGTCAATCGCAACCTCGCAATCTATAGAACTAAGCAAAAGTTTAGAAAAATTAATACTTCTTTGAATTCAGAAAACAATTAATCACTGATACTGAATAATAAAACAATCTAGCAAATCTTTCTCACCATAAACATGACGTGATCATTCGTAGCCAAGTCCTCGGGCTAAGCCACCTGCCTTCGTCAGCTCCAATCACAGGCTAATTGGACAAATTGTCTTCAATCCAACGACTCCAACGTTTCTTTTTAATTTCATCTGCGTGATCATTACCGTTCTATCGCCCCGAGGCAACCGCAATGGGAATTTGCGTCTGATCTCTGTCATACATATCAAATTCCAAATTACTGACTTGATTAATGAAGCGATCTTCGATATTTCTAGCTGTAGTTAAACTCTTCAGTTGATTTGATTAATAATAGTTGTTATGATTTCCGCGTAACTAGTTTCTGGCAGCGAATGTCAGCGGGTTACTCAAGCTTTCAATCTTTGAGCTGTGAACATCTAACAATCACTTAATTGTAATGAGTTTCGATTTTTTTACGTTTTTTCCGTTAGCTATTATAGCATGGTTAGCCTTAGTTTTTTGGGCAGAATAAGATACAAGTATAAAGTCTCCACATTATTATATCTTTAACCTTAAGGTACACGTACCCTTAGGACTGAACGAATGTTAGTATATCTCGGGTGTAGCTATTCAACAGTATACATTGTCATGAATTCGTATTATAGGTACTATAGGAAGGCCATCAATAATATCACTATCCATTTTAACACCATCACATAAACTGACAATGAATATGCAATATTTAGGCTTATATCTAAAGATTCCATTAATCAGATACAATCGAATTGTACAATGAACATGATGCGAAATTATCAACTATAGCGTATTTCTTTAAAGTTCGCCGAAGGACACATAAAGTAGGGAGCTCTCACTGTGGTAGCATTCAGGTAGGTTCATTACCATAAGTCTTGTCTCCGGGCAAAGCCACCTGATCAGCAATATAACCCATACAGCCCTAATACACGTAATTGGTCGGCTTGACAGATTAATACGATACGAATGGCCCACGTCCGTCGCCCAGATGAATTTTAATGTGGACGTGAGTGCCATTGATAGAAAGCTATTGAAAACATGGAGGACATTATGCGATAGATAATTAGGATATTTATATCTCTGGATGTATGTGAGTACCACTAATATTATAAACGAAAGTTTGTAAGTATGGATAGATGGATACATGTTTGTTACTATTTCACGCTCAAACGGCTGGATGAATTTTGACACCTTGGATTTACATATAACATAACCTTGACCGAGTGCGTCAAAGGGGGGTAATGATTTTGCAACTATAACCAACCCGACATTCACGCGTAAGAAAATAGCGGGCTACGGCTAGTACCTACTATTTGTTCAGGATGAGAAGAATAAGAAGAGGTTAGTAAAAGAAAGAATGTAACGACAAAATTGATGGGAGTAAGAAAGTAGTTGCTGTTTTACTGGTAGACAAGATAGAAACAGAAGAAGCTTTGTGCCGACCACAAAATAATACCTAATTGCGCATTAAACAGGGAGATGATAATGACGAAGAAGCCAATCAAAAACATTCGTAGATATCGCTCCGAAGACGTTCTTATAATCTCTTAATCAGTTTTACCGTCAACATGAAATGGCAGAATTGCGCAAAATTATGTCATTTCTCGGCCATTTTATCATGCCTACGTGACTTCAGAAGAATATCCACAAAGGAAAAAAACAAAAGATAATGCCGGAAGTGAATATTAGTAATCTTGATATCTTAATCAAAATTGATGAGAAAATTCTTTATTAAATACTCCTTAGTCATGTAACCAAGTGGACACGTGAATAATACCTAAGTGCGTTGAAATGCATATACCTATATGAATGACATAATAAGTAGTGGAACCAGGACAGTCAGACCGATTTCAGTTCTAGCTATGTCGAACACACAGTCAAGCAATCCCACAAAAAAGAGTAAAAGACACAAACCAATGGACAGGAACTATGACTCAAGTAGTAAGTACAAACTTAAGGTTGAATAATCCCAGCATTCCCAGATAATAAAATCAGTACATGCAATACATGCGTCGTGCAAACAGTTTCATTATGACTTTGTCTTTGGGCAGCTGCGCAGGCGGCGATGGGAACGCCCCCAGGGTCTGAACGATCCACGCAAGCGTTCCGACAACTCTTGAACACTTACAACAAGCTCTTTATGCCGCTTACGTCAAAATTGTTGGGGCTGTGGAAGCAAGACGCCGCTATACGTAGTCTGGTGTGCTTTCTCATTCTCACATAGTAGCTGTCCCGTTTTCAAGCTTATAGTACAGGCTCTGGAACCTCATACTGCAGCATTTTATGGCTTAATATTGTATCGTTGAAAGATGTTGCTTTAAACTCTCTGAAGGATTAAAAAGTACTTTTATGAGTAATATCAACATAGACATGTAGTGAAGTCAAGCTTGTTTTTCCAAGATTTATTCTTAGATTGTGCTTGTAATGCATTTTTCTTTATCTAAGTTAGTTAAATGATCCTTATTTATTTGAATTGACCATTAATACTAAAGATCACAAACCATCTGACTTATTTATTGCACTTTTCTTAGTGACGACATTCTTAAATGTCTGTTTTCTCTACATTTCTCGTTAATCCACTTTACAAAGACAGATTTGACACTTAAGCGCGACTATTTTGGGACCCTTACACATGATCTCTTAGGCTTATGTTTAAAAAATAAGAAATGCTCGTATCTTCTTACAGATGATCAGATTCAGTACATATTTTATTTGAATGCTGCTCAACTTTTTCTTACTACATCTGTTACTTAACTTTCAAATAACTGCCATAATTTATAAGGTGAATTTTAATAAATATCCTCCATTCGTAACGTCTTAGAAAATGTTATAATTACATGTCACTAACAGAATAATAAGTATGTAAACACCGGTAGCGGAAACACAAATCACGTAGTATCGATGTATCGTTATTTTATCGATTTAAAATCGGTACTTATCGATTGATGTCCGAGAGGCGCGTAACTCGGTGTGAGAGGCGGGACGTTGCGAGTCACTTGAATGTAATGAATGGTTCTAAAATTAAATAGCGTTTTCCATTTCGATTGTGTTTTGTTTTTGTTTGGACAATGTTCTTATTACTTTGGAACTGGCCGCTGGTTTTTAACATGGGAATAAAACCTTCTTGTCGTTTTGCCTAGATCAAAGATTAGACAAATGTTGAAAGACTTATTGTCCTGTTAAGCCTGTATCCGACGTTTTGTATAGTTCTGAAATTGGAAAAGAAAATGTCCGAAGTATTAAAAATTATTAGGCATTGCATTTATGTTGCAGCTCCATGCCTTACACACACAAATGTTATTAACGGTGACCTTTCCAAACTATCTCTGCCCTTTCATCCATAAACTTTCATACACGCATCGAATACGTGACGATTCGGTACTAAAATTAACAAAAAAAAACTAACTACGGTTCATAATGTACCGCGTTTGTCGCCAAAGGGGTTTTCTCACGAGCGATAAACGTACTACAACCTTCACCACGAATCCAACTCAAAAGCCATGGTTCTAACAGTATAGTTTAAATACATAACTGGTTTAGTACGAATATTTGTATGACTAAGAAGAGAAAACAGAGCAATGGATGTGAAAATTTATATCGTGGATATAATGTCGTTGACCGGCCACTAGTACCAAATGATTACAGGTTACACTGGACAATATTTTAGCTATTACGATATTGATTTCTCCCAAAGTTAATTTACAACGTGACTGTACCCCGAAGGTATGTTTAAGCGTTTGAAAGCGTACAATTAAGTGCAAACCATAACTTAACGGTTAAGTGATTCCAATTAGAAATTGTCTGTGACTTGGATTTGATACGTGAAAATTATTTACATAATTATTTAAAAAAACTAGTTTAAAGAGTAAATTTCAGTCGCAACTTGAAAACAACACACAAATAAAAAAAAACATTAATTATTTCAATCTGAATATAAAACAATATACAAAACCAAAACACAGCGTCACATTTTGTTCTCAAAGAGTACCTGGATAGAAATTTTATTAATACCTCACTCAAACACGCTTTATAGAAGTTTTTTAAAGTTACATGCTTATAGAACAGCTGAAGTCCAATCGGCTCAAAATGGGAGGAGTTCTCCGCGACATGGTTAACCTTATACACCGTACAGTCATACAAGTGCGAATTAATGGTAATGCCGGCCCACGTTCAGCCTCATTCGGTGAAGTTGGTAATGACGAGCGTTAGTCATTTGTTTCAGGTCATCAGCACCCTACCGCTACCTCTCAAAGTAAGAGTAAGACAGTTGTGGAAGCGAGATGGCGCTCTATGCCGTGCAGCGCACTGTCTCGCTTCCACCACTGCAACAGTCTTACTCTAAGTGCCGGTGGTAGGCGTCTGGTCATCAGGTGTATGCCCCTTCAAGCAATATGGTTAGTATATTATGTGTGGAAAAAAGATGTGTGCATCTTCTTTGTGATCCCACGGTTTTTGCGTGTAATTCACGTGTCATTGACTTATTCTAAATAAAAGGTAAATTAAACCGATTGGTTGGAAACCGAAAAAAAATATCGTTTTAACCAGCAAAAGTAGTGTTGCACTGTTTAAAGAAATACATATTTTTGCTGTAGAAGAAATCGATGACAGTTCCTACATCATCACCAATATCATCAGTTTCTTATAGCTATTTACAATCAGACCATATGACTGCGAATCCTCGGAACTGTGCCCATCCCAACAGCGGCATAAGACAAATGTAAAACGAACAGTAGATCACCTACCGTTACAGGTCAGAGTTGCACGCGATGTTTTTGTGAGCAATTAGCGAATATAGAAGCGTGGTCGTGGAGAAAAGAAAGGTTTCGGAGCACGGCCACCGCCGCGGGACAGTGGGGCCGTGCAAGATGTAAGAGATAAGCGATTTGAATAGACATGTAGAGATGACAATTGTTATATTAAAAAGTATGGAAGTCAATGTATTAGGTCGGGGAAAAAGTTTATTATAGTTAGTATGAACTTGTAATATAATCTTTTTGGCTATAATATTTGTATCTGGCTGAATTTGTTGTAATTAAAAGTTAAAATTTTAAAGAATATAATTCCAAATTCTAATTTTATTAGAGAGAGAAAGTTCCTACATACTATAATGCGAAAAGACTTTTTCCCCGACCTATTATGTAAATCAGGCGAGCGAAACCTCATTTTATCATATCATCGGCAAATTTTGTTAGTGTTAAAGGAGAGGTTAACCTCGTTGTGCATTTAATTAAATTTTCGAATAAAATTTCAAGAAATAAAGCACTTATTTTAGGTCTAGCTCTTTGTTCATTTGATCAATACATTTTTTTAATCGATAAAAACTCTGGCTTCATTTCATCAATGAATTGACAACTCGCATAGAGGTCGTAAGGCAAATCCTGTTTACTGCCCAACCAAGAACGTGATACTCGTAACCCGTGATAAAAATAAAATGCCAAATAACTAGATTAATCAATTCGTACAAATCTGACTAAGGACATCAACAAGATGAAGCATCGCCGCGTCACCAGATGAATTATCAATTGGGATTAAAACGATGTTTGATTTCTTGATATCATCGTTGTCATTGATCATCATCAGCCCATTGCAGTCCACTGCTGGACATAGGCCTCTCCCAAGGTACGCCACAGAGCCCGGTCTGCTGCTTTATGCATCCAGTTTCTTGATATAATGAAATTTAATTGCGTATTTTTGTAAGTGTGTGATTGAATTTGTTTTTTACGTCATTAGTTTGTCAAACATTCACGCGTTTGACAACCCAAAGTGATACTTTTGATTCAATTTTGTCCTGATCGCGTACCTAGTTTAATTTTATAGACCTGAAGAGTCTCAACACACACAACTTTTAAGTCCAACTTTGTTGATGACTTCAGAGATAAGCATTTTAGATTTTGTTGGTAAATTTCAATCACTTGTCACTTGGACCTGTATCTAAGCGATTCGGTCGGTACGGACAGCAAAAAAATGCAAATTGTCATAAGCCACGGGCGATTCACGAGCAGACATTCCCACAGTGGGTCCGACACGCCTCGTTACCGTCAGCAACACAGGCAATATTTGTAATAGATACTAATCTAAAGCAAATTCCAAAGCTGACACTATATTTATTTACTAGAGAACATCTAGCATACAAATAATTGTCTAAAAAAAAATATTAAACATTTTGTAATAAGTAACTCGCAAAAAATACACATTTACTGATAAATTATATAATTAATTAATAATTAATAAACTAACCTTTAATCACAACATTGCTCTTAATATTTCCTTATTTACCAAGATTCTATTGAATACATGTAATGGACCCATTCTTTAACCAGGTCCAAAATTGGTCGGGTGATCATGTCAAATACACGCAATCCACCCTGTGTTTAATAATCACGATGATATCACTTCATGAAAATAATTATAAAAAGTACAATCTGTTTTGCTGTCCATACACGCGGCGTGACCAAGAGCCGCGCTCTACATAGGGTTTATCCGACAACAACAAATCTTTATCGCCGCAGTGTAGACATCTGGGGTCCTACCACCAAATCCACCACCAGTATCATCCCTGTTGTGAAAGCGAGACGCACTACACGGTGTAGAGCGGTGTCTCTGTCTCGCAGTCTACAGTCGAACTGTAAGAGTTGGTAATAGACCCCCTGTTGGTTTGTACCGCCGACGTGCGTTGGATAGAGCTTGATTGTAGGGGAGATAAACGGGTGGCGATGTATCGAACACGATTGACAGGCTTTTAAGGTAAAGGTCGTCTATTGAAAGCGAACCGAAATTGATATGTTATTAGAGTTATTTTAAGTGGATTATATAAGACACACGTCTGAAACAGATGAAGAAAAGGTTATGCAATCTTAATTAAAATACAGAAGAATTTTGGCATATTTTTTTATATTTATCACACATTAAAATTAAAGGATATGAACATTGAATTTTGTGTCGTGAATGCATAGTTAGATTAACTTTATCTCACACACTTGCAAGACTTGTAAGACTTGACTCTCAAAAGTTTTTGATCGTATCAACTAAATAAGTATTTCACACAGTTCAAGTCAACTACGCCAAGACCAGTTTACAACAAAAACCTTACCAATTTTCTTCAATCACAGATAAAGCACGTTTAAAAACAGATTTTTTCAAAAAGAAATTCTTACTTAATCTTTTCTAAATTAGCATTTCTCGTGCTTTCACACAATGCGAGGTTTACAAAGGCAATGTTTTGTAATGTATACTTACGTACAGTTTGAGACCTTTGAACTATCGTCCGGTCATTAGTACGGTAAAACCCATTATTTCGTAGGGAAATTGACACGGATACATATTGCCGTAACTTGTACGTCAAAATGATTGTTAGAGTTGCGTAGGATTTGGAAAATAAATACAGATTGAGTTGCTCGAGTTAAAAGTGATGTCCTGCCTTTGAGGGATGCCTTTTCAAGTCACAACAAGGTTCGGTATTAATACCCGTAGGCAAACATTTGCCTCAAAAACTGAGATGTCAAACGTCCCTAATCGAAAAGAAATATCATTCCCGTACATTTGAAGTTTTCATTCGTTTTCTATTCGAATGCGATGTAACAATGTCTAGACCAGGGATGGCGGACTAATGGCACATTATTTTGCATACGTCACTGATCAGGAATCACTAGTTTAATTTATGCAGTAACAAAAATATGTAAGGTACTATGTGCAGTTTTGCCGTTCCTGGTCGAGGTTATATATGTTCTATACACAGATATATCTAAAACAGTCACTAAGATTATCAAATCAAATGTCATCGGATTTCGTCACTGCCATGCCAATGATGACAGGGCCTTTATTTTACTGTGACGTTGATATATCGCCCTGTATTATCACGCACGCGCCAAAATTGTTTTATCATCCTAAGATGTAAATTTTTAATAAATACTTAATTTTAGGAACCTTAATAGACTGCGCACAATACGATGCTGACACCTGTTAAAGTAAGATTATTGCAATAGTGAAAGAGAGACTCGACACGATTCCACGTCGTGTAATGCAATGTCAAATCTTAATAACTCTTGATTTCTCCAATATTTTTAATGACAGGGAAACCGAAAACCATAACTTACAGAGATCTCTACGACTCCTGCAACAGTTTTACTTTAAGAGTTGTTAGCAAGCTCTCTACTCGAATATCTCTTGTAGTTCTGTTTCCAAATACACCTTCATTCTAAAAATCATTAGGGTTGAAATCATGAAATCCTAATCAAAATACGAAATTGAAACTCAAAGGTAGAGTCATGTCATGTGTCGATACTTATAAAGTAAGTAGTGACAATTGAAGTATCCATATCGTTTATTGCATTCTATAATGTACACATCTAGGCTCGGTCCATGATTAACTATTTAACAAAGACGGGCTCCAGTAATTTTGACATCCGCCCCTCTTATAAGGAAGTAACAAGTGAAAGACGGGGATCGGGACATGCGAGAGAGCGCAAAGAACAATAATACTCAACAACACTGGTATGTACTTACAGAGGGAAAAACAGCTTTTTATTATCAAAAAATTCTGCAAGAAAAGGGGGAGCCTACAGTATCCGAGCAATGGTGATATTGTTGCTGAAGAGAGGAAGGTTTGGGAAAAGAAGGGTAAGTTTTTCCCAGCTATGAGATTGCAAATAGTTCGGCAGAAACTAAGTATAGAAGCAGTACATCGTAACAATTCTAGTAGAGATTATAACAGAAAATGTGCCTATGGTCATATTTATCTGCCTTAATCTGTGATGACGTAAAAGGTACTTAACAATTTCTTCTTTGTTCAAAAATACTCGTAATTCAAATACTTAAAATCCGACTCATCTTTACGATACAACCATAACCAAACCACATACTAAATAATCCATTAGTCATCAACCAAAACTGTTTCATTTTTATTGACCTGAGGAATGTCAAAATATCCTTTAAAGGTGACGAATACTACAAGAACTTAATTTCGATGACTCCCTACCATATAACTCGCATGATCACTTAAAGCAGGAAGCGGCGACGAACAGACAAACATTGTAATTAATGCTAATAGATTAATGACTGCCCTACGATACGTTAAAGTCACTAACCTAACGTTACCAAGGAGTATAGTTATTAAAATAACAATGAATGAAAAAGTAAATCTCAGATGGCAATCAACAATTTCAACGGTATTAGTACGGGGGGCGTAGCTCAGATGGTAGAGCGCTCGCTTAGCATGCGAGAGGTACCGGGATCGATACCCGGCGCCTCCAAAGCCCAATATGTTGAAACTTTTGCACATTTATTTTAATAATTATCTACTATTTTAAAACAATTAAAAACTCTACATTTTCACATGCTTAAAAAAATATTGTTTTATTTATCCTGTTACATTTATGTATTTGAAATAATTATTATTTTTAATTCATTTTAACGTAGTCAGCAGTTAGTACTTTCATGTTACATAGCAACGGTCGACTTTATGGTCACCTAGTAGGTATTACGGTATACGGTACACGAATTTTGTACATCAATGTTTCTCATCTTAATGACGACCCTAACGATCTACGGACCAAAAAAATATGACATTAACATATTTGAACCAAATGAGGTAATGAACTGTGGTAGTGTTGACCTGAGGAGCCTACACCGCAGGGTTCCCACACCTTCCGCCATGACCCCTGTCCCTTCACTATTGACACTTCTCTCACCGAATTGGTCAAACATTTGAGCCAACACCATTGTACAAACATTGTATAAAACGAATGGCCAACATCGACACCTATTCTGTTTGGTAGGGTAAACAATAAATATTGGTCGTGTTGACCTCTCGAAATTTTCTCAGGAGATCTATTGAATACGATTTATTTTGGTCCAATGCCAATTTGAACTTTATAACGTTGAAATAGAGTTGTTATTAGAATGTTGAATTTTAGTGTCTGTGATTACTTTGAACTTTAGCTGTAGCGGTTTAAAAGGAAGTTTAAAAAAGTGTAGGTGGGGTGCATGTTAACGTGTTAGATGGGCCTTTCTACTACCGCCCTAGGTGAGCTAACAGTGAATACAAAGACCAAAACTGGTGATATAGGGCAGCCAGGTAAACAGAAAAAAGTCATAGCTATATACCAATCATTCAGTATTAATCCGATAATGAGTATTCTAGTCTAATACAACAAAAGGAAGAATGTCATTCGAAGATGAGCAAGTAAATCTTATAATTTGTGACTTTAATGTACTTTCTTTTTGGAAATGAAATGGGATTGGCAGATTATTAAATGATTATTAAATTATTATTAAAATCTTGTCAGCGTAACTGGCCATGGAATGATCCCAGAGCTTATTAAGATATATTTTTTTCTCTTATCAGAAGTATTAACGGAGAACTACAAATTTTTTATGACGATTGTTTTGCCTTCTGCTACTGAACGTGAGGTTTTTCAGAAACCTAATCCGCAATCATCAAATCGGATCGACAGTTACAGATTTGAAGGAAGAGTCAAACTTCCCGCGCTCGCAGCGATTAGTGAGTGTAAATTCTGGATTTTGCATAAAAACTATACAATAGAACTACTTATCGTATGTAACGCTATCACATTTCGCTTGTTTTTCAATGTTTAAATTAGTTGTTATGTTTATCAGTTGTCTAGTCGTCATAACACAAGCTACTTTAGTATGCTTAATTTGAGACTAGATGGCGTTGTGAATGAATATTGAGGAATAACAAAAATAATTCAACAATCACTGATTCACTAGACTATATCAGGATTGCCTGGTGAGTTCAGAACATTTCAGCGATTCGACAGCGTTTGTAGAAATCTCTTCTCTTCTCTATTAAAAAGCGACTCCCGCACTAAAAAATTCAATCCTTGTATCGCGGAAGGTTTCACAGACATCCAATTCACATGCACAGAGACAATCAGATCAAGCATTTGTGGAACGCACAAATTCATGTAACCTACGTGGGGATCGAACCCGCGACACATCACGCTCAGTGGCAATTGGCGTGGTGACTTACCACTCGGCTATCCGTGCAGTCAATGTATCTTGTCTACAGACTCTATAGTCGTGTCATAACGAGTGGGTGTTTCGCCCGTGGGAACTGGGAAGTCTGGGAACCTATCACGTTAAGTGACAAGAAATCGGGTTTCTACAGTGATTTTTATCAACTTACATTGTACTACATAGTCATTAGAAATAGGGAAATAGATTTGCTGGATTTTAGGTAGTAATCTTTTTGTGGTTGAATGTCAGCTTTAGTGAAAGAGAAAATAGTGGTTATCCACTTTTTGCCTTTTTAGAAGCCGTTTTAATATACATATGCAACGACATGTCAATATTTAAGACGTCCTCTTTTTTCCTAACCTCTTTCCAAACTATGTAGTCGACTTCATAAAATGCTTGGCTTTGTTTTACTCATTGATATACAGCTCACTTGGATTCCATAATTAAGAAACAAATTACTGACACATTTAAACACACTTAACTTACACATTTCAAAAGTTACAAAAGTCCGACAAAAAATTATCACTCATCACTAACAAGATTTTCGAAAACCGCTGTAAATACATAATAACACAGCCGCGATCGAGCCCGGGCCCTCTAATTACGAAGGCAGGCCGATTGATTCAGCCACTGTCATTCCGTATATTATTGCCCATGTTACATTTTTTTCAACACTATCTTTATATGGATATGCCGGTCGAATATATTTATGAAACAAACGAGAAACATATTTTTTATGGATATCTCTCTCTTGCTTGCGTGTGCATTCTAGAGCTGGAAAAGTTTTCGTTTAATTAAATATAGACCGACACTAAGAATTTTTACAAATTTTAATAGAAGCTAAGTTTTTACGTGAAATGTGAGATCAGCAAATTTTTGAATTCGGAAAATGTCAGCAGATCTAATGAACACTTTTGCTATTAAAACATAATAATAAAGAAAAGTATGTGCTTTAAAATCATTTTTCACAAAGTATTTTTTCGGAAAAGTCCAAGTTCATAAGGTAAAATTAAACAATTGGTTTTCATATACAATATTTTTTTTAACACTATGCTTATATCTACTTCTTCATTAAAACTAGCATATACAAGGTACCAAAAGGTGATTGTAAGGCCTCACTGGCCCTCAGTCGTATCCACCCCAACATTTCGTGCAGACCTGCGCCGGCGCCGCTGTTTTGACGTTCTGATTTACCGCGCACCGCTCAACTTGATTCTTTTTATTTTAAATTCAGGTACAAACATATCACCTGTTTTTAAATGGAATGTATTTATTGTGTCGTGGTATATGAATAATTGTAAATTTTGTAAAACAACATCTATTTATTATCCTTTTTTTGGTATCTAGCATATTAACTGTATGAGTAAAATACCTTTAATAATTAATTAATTACTACTTTTAGCCGTACCTAACAGGGTCCACAGTTGTTACGCATTCCATATTTAATACTAACCCCTGTTTTCTCAAACGCTGATCAACACAAAAATTTGTCAACCATCAGTCGAATGTCATGTTAAGCCCTGTGATCGGTTGTAAGTCTTATGGCCATCCAATCACAATCATGATCAGTAGCTTTGACAGTAGATTCAATTGCGCAGCCTTTAAGAAACGGGGAGTATCTTAACAAAGAATAAGTATTCGTTGATAATAATTACATAATATTATTCCTGTAAGACACCAAACCAGTATAAAAACGTCATTAATAGTAACTTGATCTATAACATGTTCTGTAGCATAAATTGGTATAATTTACAGTTCCTCTTAATCTCACTGCTTTGTTCCCAACATAGTTTAATAACAGCGTTGTCATTCTATGGTTCCCAATTATTTAGGGCCGGCACAATGTCTACTTGTTTTCCATCCCATTCAACTCTACTACAAGTCCTCAAAAGGCCTGTGGGCGAGTTATATTAATTGTCCTTGCACTAATGATTAAATCGCTTAACTTAAATGTATTGAACATAAAAGTCAAAGAATGCCACATACAAACATCTATCTACATCTACATCTCATACAGTCTTCCTTATCGATTTCGATAACTCATGGCAAATTCACCTCGTAGTGATATGCCTGGCTAAACCGAGTTTGGATTTAAAGAAACATCTTCAATACATTTGAAGTATTGTACTTGTTTCTCGTTAATTAATTTTAAAAGACAACATCAACAAGACAATTAGAAGCTCAGACGACATCTTGGGTTAATATAAGCATAGCTATCGGATACATATCTCTTAACATAGTCCGGAGAAGCAGTCAAAGGCTGGGCTCAGACTAACGGCATACTTCTATACAAATAATAAAACATAGATCTCCATACAATAAATTCTTAACTAACAGATGAATAAGAAAGCTGAATACGCTTCATACATCAGCACTTAAATGCCTAATAACTTTACACAAAAAAATAACAAAAGCATACGTTCACCGCAAAATAATTTACTTTTATGCCCTTTGAGAATAGTCCCACATTGAATTTGATTAACATTTTAATAAACTCTTCATTATTTATACATATTTAAACAAAGGCACAAAGAGCTCCGCGCGCATCTGCCAAAGTAAACCCTACCACACAATGATCGCAACACTTTGATGTAATTATCAACTTTATATCAAAGCAACAAGGACTGTTCTTGTCTGTAGTTTTGCTTTGACTGTACGAAGTAAGATCGTCGATATTTGCGGATTGTCTGTCATGTTTTATTGTATTAATTTAATAGTTTGGAGCTATAAATTTTCGTAAATGGCTAGATAGGTACGTTCTTTAAAATATATGTAACTTTTATTCTGTTTTATGTGTGTAATTTATCATTGGTTATTAAAAGCCTCTTATATGTTACTACGCCAGCGTGCAACGCCTCAAATTGCTATCAACGAAATTGGACTCTTGGTTACAAGCATCTGTAGATATGTTATTTTCAGCTTAATTACGAATATAAGGCACATAACTAGTGATGAATATAAACTATGCTATCAATAAAAAAGGTGAAGGATTGTCAAGGACTCAATGATATACTTATTATAATTAACCGCAAATGCTACGACATCGACCACCTAAACGCCGATCCTAATTTTTTTTACAAGGTACCTGTTGAGTTCGACCTCGCATCAGTTCACGATTCAATCCGGAAATAGTAAGAACCACAGCATATCAGAAACTAACTTCTTGTAATGGATTAAAAAGTATGCAAGCGATTTGGTTAGCACTGTAAGCCTGTATTGCTTTTGGAAATAAATAAATAAACGAAAGACTTCATATTCCAATATTTTAACAAACGTGCTATCATTGTTGAAACATTTTCTCGACTGTGTTTATTTTAAATCCTTTCTTCAGACTATCTGACACTAATGTCACATCCAAACTACAAAAAATTCAATATCGCTAATTATATTTTCCCAAACCCAAAATATCATTTGGCAGTATCTATGAGTATCGTACGAATTTTTGCTACCCTTACGTAAGTTAGCTAATACTCGATTGCGCGGGAACTCGATAACGAATAAGCCTGCAGGTACTCAGTTTACCGGTCAAAAAATGCGTGTAAAAAGATTAGTAAACTTGTTGAACAATGTATCCGGCTCGCGCACATGTCACCTACTGCGCACGCGCTAAGACATATGGTGTAACTGTCCGAGTAATTATAAAGATCATCGATACTTTTTGCTTGCATTCTCCCCTACATACAGGTTGCTTAACAAATAAATACAGAAGGTTCACTTCGGAAGAATTTTATAAGGAGGAAAAATTAAAGTAGATTTTATAAAATAAGACGAGTAAATGAGGTCTAGGAAATTAGGCATGAAAAGAGACCGTATAACTTAGCTCACAGTTGAGCAACCACCAACGATATAATTTTTAAAATAATATCTATCAAGATGTTGAATGTCGTTTCATTTCCGCTTTTTGCCATTTTTTGAGTACAAAAAATACTAGTAAATTAATAAAATGTTAGCGACGACACATAAATATACAATTATCAGCAATTAGTTATGAGCAAGATATAAGATGTAAACAATACTAAATTATTTCACTGACTTAATTTGTCCTAAGAATATTAAAATTGTTAAGGAAAATGACGGTATTAAGAATAAATATTTTGTTTTGAGTTCGTTTCATTTGCCGCTAGAGGCGCCACTTGTACCATACTCGTAAAAAGCTTAAGTACGACACAACTTTACCGTGCCGAGACCCGATATTTATTTTTGTTAATTTTAAGTGTAAAATAAGTGTTTTTTGATAAGGTTTTTTGTATATAGATAGAGAAAAAGGTTATCTAGATTATAAAATAATATATAACATTGTAAGGTTTGCCTGATTACCGAAAAACGTGAATATTAAATTCCCATACATTTGGTCGAAGTGTTCTGATTGGTCCGAGTAGTGCCGTGTGCAAAGTTAGGGTAATTTGATTGGTCAGAGTAGTGCCGGGTGCAAAACTTAAGTAAGCTGATTGGTCAGCAAAAACTATAAATACCGCGCAGTTTTCGGTGGTCAGGCAGTCCAGTTCCAGCAGTGGTATGAAGAAGAAGTAGCAAAAGGAAGAAATAAAAGGAAGCATTCCTCTGAAGAAATTTTAGTTTGATTCAAGTCGCCGACACCTCTTTTACCCGCCAGCGCATCGCCCGATTCACTTCAGTCAACTACAAATGGTCCTTCGAGCCGGATCGGGTTTAATTATTCAAGATGCCGTCAACAAGAGCAAGTTCAGCGCGTTCAAAGTCTACAGAGGAAAGTGCTACATCTTCAGATTGGAGTATGAATACGCCCAGTGATACTGCCAGTGGCTCGACGTCTGTTGCAAGTCGCTCGACACTTACGAGGAGGACTCCGCCGCCCAGCGTACGAGCACGTCAGTCACCTGCGCCCCAGCCGAAGGATACTGTTGGGAAAGACTCAACACAGGGGGATGCTGCCCGGTCAGCGCCTCCGACTACCACCATCAAGGAGCGAAGTGAAGCCACGGAATCCATACATCAAGAAAGAAGCGGACCAACGCTGCAGAGCGATAATAAAAGTATAGCTGTGATGACTCGCCGGAACATAAGAAGCTCGCCGCCGACGTCAAGGGAAGGGAGCCTGCAGCGGCCTCAACCAGTGAAGCCCATCCAAGAAGTAGACACGCGGTCTGTCCGTTCATCGCAGAGGAAGAAAGCGGAAGCGCAAGCGAGGATGACACTGGCACTAAGGGAACTAGAAGTAGCAGAAGCGCGGTCAAGACTAGCTCAAGCTGAACTAGAACTGGTAGCCCTGGATTCAGAAGAGGAAGATGGTGCTGGAGAAGAGTTATTCGAGCGGTCTCATGAAGTCGAGAATTGGTTCATCCAAGCTAGCAACAAACCGAATAAAGAACGGAAGCCGATCGGAACAGAAGAGAAGAAGAGTGATATTCAAGAGCTAGCACAAGTGATACTCAAGCTGTCCGACAAGTCACGTGACATCATCACCCCGAAGCACCTAGAACTGCCTCACTTCAACGGAGCCTGTGAAGAATGGTTGGCTTTCAAGAGATCATATGAAGATATGTCCGCCTCCTTCAACGACACGCAGAACTTAGCGCGCCTGCGAAGAGCGATACAGGGGAAGGCCAGAGAAGCAGTTCAAAGCCTACTGTTCACCGCTGAAGACCCGCGCGAAATCATGAAGGGACTAGAAACCAGATTCGGAAGGCCCGGCGCTCTGGCACTAGCTGAATTAGAAAAACTGAAGAACTTGTTCAAGGTCGGAGAAAACCCAAGTGACATCTGTATATTCGCCAGCAAAGTGAAAAACGCGATCGCAACAATCAAGGCCCTGAAGAAACCGCAATATCTCAGTTCACCTGAAACACTAAAAGTTGTGGTAGACAAGATGCCGCCGACCATGAAGTTCCGTTGGTTCGCCTATTATAGAAGCCGAAGAGATGAAGATCTTCAAGAATTACTACTCATTGAAGCATTTTTGGAAATAGAAGCCGACATGTGCGGAGACTTTGCTCCGCTCGAAGCGCCTTCGGAGCAAAAGAAGGGAATAAGAAAATCTGTACATGCGGTTCAAGAAGAGTCACAAGAAAAATATAAGAAGACATGCCCGAACTGTCAAGAAGAGCATTACTTGTTAGAATGTAAGGAATTCAAAGAAGCTAACATAGACGAGAAGTGGGAAATGGTCAAGAAAGCGAAAATTTGCTTTAAGTGTCTTCGATTCAAGCATTCAAGAGTCAACTGCAGAGCTCCAGTTTGCAAGCAGTGCAGAAGATGGCATCACACCATGTTGCATTCAGACAAACCGCCAATGCCAGTTGAGAAGAAACCGAACAAAGAACATAAAGAAGAGCCTCCGGAACAAGTTGCTTCGGTCTACGACGCCAAAGGAGAAGAAAGGGCCTATCTGAAGATTACTCCAGTAGATCTTTATGGACCTAAGGGTCACGTTCGCGTGCTAGCGCTCCTAGATGAAGGGTCAACAGTCACGCTTTTAGACGCATCAATAGCAGAGAAGATCGGAGCTGAAGGACGACCAGAAACACTTACAATCGAAACAGTCGGTGGAAAAATATTGAAAAAGGATAGCTCACAGAAGATCAAGCTAAAGATAAAAGGGGCTCATAGAAGAGACAAGAAGACTATCGAAGCAAGAACCATCGACGACCTGAAGTTATCGGAACAAAGCATAAGTAAAGCTACGTTGAAGAACTGTCAACACCTGAAGGGAATTGAAGAGCAACTTCTTTATGTCAAGGAACGACCGAAGTTGTTGATTGGTCAAGATAACTGGGGACTTATAGTAACAAGAAGACTGAAGAAGGGCAAGCCAAGTGATCCTGTAGCCTCCCTCACTAACCTTGGGTGGGTGTTGCACGGATGTGACACAGGAACAAACGCCGTAGTAAACTTCATTCGTTATGGCGGAACCCCAGCAGATGAAGAAGATATAGAAGAAGTTGTCCGACACCATTTTCAATTGGAGTCTATCGGAATTCAAGATCGATTACCGAAGAACGACTGCGACAGAAGAGCCCTAGACATTCTCGACAAGAATACTAGAAGACTAGAAAGTGGTCAATTCGAAACAGGTCTATTGTGGAAAAGGGAAGACGAAAACTTACCCAACAACTACGGACAAGCATACCGGCGCTTAGCAGGCATCGAGAGAAAATTGGATAAAGACAAAGAAATTAAAAAGGCTTACGAGATGCAAATCCAGAATCTAATCGACAAAAACTACGCAGAGAAGGCCCCGTCAGCTGCGAACACAGGAAGAATATTCTACTTACCCCACTTTGCTGTCGTGCATCCAGTCAAGAAGAAACCAAGGATTGTTTTCGATGCAGCTGCCAAGTATGAAGGGAAGAGTCTCAACGACGCGTTGCTATCAGGTCCAGACTTATTGCAGTCATTATTCGGCGTGCTTCTACGATTCAGGGAAGGACCAATCGCTGTCATGGCCGACATTCAAGACATGTTTCTTCGCATTAAAGTGAAAGAAGACGACCGTGACAGTTTGAGATTCTTGTGGCGTGGAAGTCGAAGAACGGGGAAACCGGAAGAATATAGGATGTCGTCAATCATCTTCGGTGCAGCGTCGTCTCCAGCAACAGCGATATATATAATGAACAAGAACGCAGAAGATTTTAAAAAGAATCATCCCGAAGCAGTAAAGGCAATAAGCAGAAATCACTACATGGACGATTATCTGCAAAGTTTCTCGTCGGCTTCTGAAGCAAAAAAGGTTTCAAAAGAAGTTAAAGAAATTCACGCGACAGCAAGCTTTCAGCTCAAAGGATGGGCCAGCAATGATCCGGGCATATTGGCAGAAGTGGAAGACACTAATAAAGAAGACTCTGTGCAATTAATGAAAGAAGAGAAGACTCAGGGGCTAAGATGGCTGGTGAAGGAAGATGCACTAGCTTTCAACGTTGGTCTACGCAACACATCAAAGGAGTTGCTAGAAGGAAAGAAGACTCCAACAAAAAGAGAAGTTACAAGCGCCGTAATGTCAACATTTGATCCAATGGGTTTCGCAGCACCAGTCTTAATACAAGGGAAGAAACTGATTCAAGATATTTGGCGTACAAGAATAAGCTGGGACGAAGAAATTAATGAGGATCAAAGAGAAGCTTGGCGGAAATACGTAAAAGAGGTGTCGGCGATATCAAAACTGAAAATTCCAAGATGTTTTTCACCATACAGTAGAAGAGGACAACTACACACATTCTCAGATGCAAGCGAAGAAGCCTACGCAGCGGTAGTGTACTGGAGGACAATCGAACCTGATGGAAAGATCCACATCTCCATGATCACCGGCAAGGCAAGAGTGGCACCCACGAAACCGGTGTCAATCCCAAGGTTGGAGTTACAGGCGGCCCTACTCGGTAGCCGATTGACAGCGGCTGTAGAAGAGGAGACGGATCTCGAAGTGACGAAGAAGACATATTGGACAGACTCCAGCACTGTACTCCAGTGGATAAGGTCGGAACCGCGGAAATTTAAAACTTTTGTAGCTAACCGGCTAGCGGAAATCGAAGAAAGGTCTAAACCTGAAGACTGGAGATGGGTACCAACTAAAGAAAACCCAGCAGATGACGCTACTAGGGGAACTCCATTTGAATTCGATCACAACGCGAGGTGGTTCCAGGGGCCGAAATTCCTTCGTCAACCAGAAGAAGAATGGCCATTCCGAGACTTCAAGCCAGCAGAAAGTGTTGCATCAGAAGAGAAGAGTAAACAAAAGGTGATGATGATGAAGGTCGCGAAAGAGGGCTTATTGAATTTGGAGAGGTTTTCCAGCTGGGAGCGGCTACTGCGCACTACGGCAAGAGTGGTCGCTTTCGCATGCCTCTTATTGAAGAAGACCCGTAAAGCGACCACCGCCGCTGCCCGCCAAAAAGAGGAGCCTTGGAAACCTCAAAGGAAACCTCCCAAAGAGAAGGCGCGAACATCCACCACCCCATGCAAAGAGAAGAAGCGACTGTATCTACCTCTAGCAGAAGAACATCTAAAGAAGGCTGAAGTTTTGTTAGTTAAAATAAGTCAAAATGACAGTTTTGCGTCAGAAATGAGAAAATTGAAGGCAGGGAAACCCTTGGAAAACACAAGTCGGCTCAAGAAAATCGACACCTACATAGATGACGATGAAATTATCAAGCTAAGAAGTAGAACTATGAAGTTTCGCGATGACAACAGGAGGAAAATGAATCCCATCATCTTGGATGGGAAACAAAGGATCGTTCGTCTCATAATACAACATTATCACCAGAAGTTTCTACATGGGAACACTGCTACGGTCATGAATGAAATTCGTCAGAAATATTGGATCCTGGGCTTACGCACAACCTTGAAGGCAATCTCACATAGTTGTCAATGGTGCAAGACAAGGAAGAGTTCACCGGAAACACCGCCGATGGGAGATCTACCAAGCGAGAGACTGCAACATCACCAGTTCCCGTTCTCTTGCACAGCCGTCGACTACTTTGGGCCAATGCAAGTTACCATCGGAAGAAGAGTTGAGAAGCGCTGGGGAGCATTATTCACTTGTCTAACCACCAGGGCCGTGCACTTGGAGCTGGTGCCCTCTCTTAGTACCAGCTCAATGATTATGGCACTTCGACGAATGGCAGCAAGAAGAGGAACGCCGAAAGTTATCTTCAGTGACAACGGGACCAATTTTGTCGGAGCGAATAAAGAGCTTGAAGAGGCTGCGCAGGAAAAGGGAATCGTGTGGAAATTCATTCCCCCAGGAACTCCGAACATGGGAGGCGCCTGGGAAAGACTAGTCCGCACAGTCAAGACAGCGTTAGCGGCGGTATTGAACGAAAGAAGTCCACCGGAAGAAGTGCTTCATACGCTGATGACCGAAGTAGAACACATAGTAAATTCGAGACCTCTCACTCCAGTCAGTATGGATCCAGAAGATGAAGAAAGCTTGACGCCAAACCATTTCCTGTTGGGAAGATCGTGCGGAGCCATGACGCCAGGGGAGTTTAGCGACACAGATCTGATCGGGAAAGCAAACTGGAGAACTACCCAGAGACTAGCAGATCACTTCTGGAGAAGATGGATCAAAGAATACTTACCTCTTTTGATGCCGAGGAAAATCGATGGAAAAGATACCAGTGATCCCAGAGAAGGAGATATCGTACTTATAGTGGACTCTACATTGCCACGAAACTCATGGCCCCGCGGAGAAGTTATCAAGACGTATCCTGGTCCAGATGGAAAGACAAGAGTACTGGACGTACGAACATCAGGAGGTGTACTCCGACGCTCGACGAGGAGGATCATCGTTCTGGTTCCTGCTGCATCGTCGCCTCAACAGGATGATGTGCTGCGCACCGTGGGGGAGGATGTTAGCGACGACACATAAATATACAATTATCAGCAATTAGTTATGAGCAAGATATAAGATGTAAACAATACTATATTATTTTACTGACTTAATTTGTCCTAAGAATATTAAAATTGTTAAGGAAAATGACGGTATTAAGAATAAATATTTTGTTTTGAGTTCGTTTCATTTGCCGCTAGAGGCGCCACTTGTACCATACTCGTAAAAAGCTTAAGTACGACACAACTTTACCGTGCCGAGACCCGATATTTATTTTTGTTAATTTTAAGTGTAAAATAAGTGTTTTTTGATAAGGTTTTTTGTATATAGATAGAGAAAAAGGTTATCTAGATTATAAAATAATATATAACATTGTAAGGTTTGCCTGATTACCGAAAAACGTGAATATTAAATTCCCATACATTTGGTCGAAGTGTTCTGATTGGTCCGAGTAGTGCCGTGTGCAAAGTTAGGGTAATTTGATTGGTCAGAGTAGTGCCGGGTGCAAAACTTAAGTAAGCTGATTGGTCAGCAAAAACTATAAATACCGCGCAGTTTTCGGTGGTCAGGCAGTCCAGTTCCAGCAGTGGTATGAAGAAGAAGTAGCAAAAGGAAGAAATAAAAGGAAGCATTCCTCTGAAGAAATTTTAGTTTGATTCAAGTCGCCGACACCTCTTTTACCCGCCAGCGCATCGCCCGATTCACTTCAGTCAACTACATAAAAAATGCAAGCTTTTAGGGGTGACAGTAAGTACATACACTTTATTAAAGGATTCATAGACCTGTACTTCTGTTTCAGTATTTTCTATAACGATATTATGAGAGGTGTCTGGGTCTGCCACGTGCGATGGACAGGTGACCGTATGTCTACGAAACTGTGCATTTTTATTAAGATAACGGTCTTTATGTGCAGATGGGAACGAGGGAAATTGAATTCCTTTTTAACGCGTAACTAGTCAGCAGTATTTTGTTCGTTAGGTTTTGTTTTAGGGTCAACGGTCACTTGCTGAATAGAAACATTACACTTTGCGTACTCAAGAAGCTATTCTTCGAGAAACGTATGTCTAAGTTTATTCCCGTGCTCCGTTGAAATATTTGCATAACAGTAATAGTGGTCTACAGAAATCTCATAAGTAACAATTTTATAATACCTGTATAACGCAAAAAAAAGCCTAGAGTTTTGCCGTGCTTAGTTCATTTTCTCAGTAAAAAAAGCGCACTTTTACCCGTATTTGAGATACTTGTAATGAAAATGGCCTGATTATAAATTAGTACAGGAAAGGTCCACTACTTTTTCAAAAAATAAAAAGAATTATTCTTAGATAATGTTGATCATTTTCAAATTAATAAGCTATACCGCTATCACCAGTTTTCACAAACACGTGTAAACAAATGATACAGCAAAATCGAAGTTTAGTCTCTATGTAGAATAATCAATAGGTAAATTTTCCTGTAACTGTTAAAAAGACGTCAAAAGTGACTCGCCAAAAATATGACTTGCTGAAAATAAAGATCGGATAATTTTCCGCAATTTTAGATGACTCGACTTTCATATTATTTTGTGGGTATTAATACCATAATAAACATTATGTCCTAAATAGTCCTAATAAACTCATCGGCTTATAAAATTCTCTCATAGCTAGCAATGTGATTTTAACTGTCATTTATATTTTAGAAATTATTGTTCTTTAATCATCTTAAATATCCCCTTTTCACAATGCTGTTGTATTGATTGGCCTGCTTACTTGAATAACAGTGCTTATGGGTAGTTATGTAAACTAAATTTATACGATGAATGCGAAAGCGAACCCCGTACCCCCGGCCATAGGCAGATGAAGACGCTCCAGTGGTTTTAGCCGGTATGAGTCCAGCACACACCCCCCGTCAAACCACTGACTGAGAAAAGCCCATGTCCCATGAGGATTGATCTAGATTGGAAAAAAGTGAACTAAACCTAAAATACGGCCCCACGAAGTGGTCTAACCTGAGACCTTAAAAAACTTTGTAATTTTACGATGCAATGAAATTGACACGACATTGTTTTTAATTTCCTAGACTGTTATCAACTAGCAATGTTTATAACAAACCATAATAAACATAAAAGCAACATTGTCTTACATTTTAAATATGACATTTTTTTTTGACGATACTGCCATCTTCGTTTTAACCGATCAGTATCGGTAATACATGTACTTTAATAACTCAGCAATATCATCGAAAATGCAAATTTATGCAAAGCTAACAGGTAATTTACGTTAACATGCTTCAAATTACCACAAAATAATTAATAATTGAGGTGTATAATGAAATATAATTAGTGAAAAAAGTGTAAACGCACATGCCGTGCAACCGTCTCTACCGAATGTTAGGAAGTCGGGGTACACATGAGATTTATTTGATAGGATCGGTCCTGAGATATGAGATCCAATTTTAGTGTATAGAAAGTTAAAATAAACGTTTATGAGTAGTTGCAGTTGTTGGTATTGTCATTAAATTAAATACAATACAGATTTGAATTTTCACAAAATTTAATATGTAACTTAAGTTTTACGCTGTGAAAACCATTCATATTGAAATTTACAAAATCTTTAAATTACCAATTTTAAACTTTAAGATCTAAGTAAATCAACCATATTTCGTTTCAAAACAGTACTTAGGTACAAACGTCAATGTCATGTTAACTTTTTTATAACTATCTAATTCAAAACATAATTATCTACGTATAATTTGAACCAATGTTCAGAACAAAAAAGAAATCTTCAGACAAATCGCCCGATATTTAAATCCCTTGTGCATTTTTACCGCCGACCAGAGCACCTGTTCACACGATCAGGTGTTCGAAACCCTCACAATAATCCTGCCTTAATATCGACTACCAACACATACATTGCTTGTTACGTTCGAAATTCTTAATACCTATGGTTAACAAAACGAGCAATGTATAGTGAAATAGAGAAATTTGTCGTTAGATACAGCTGACTTGTCGTTTTCATTCATTGATATTTTGACACGGCTACCATTCGCTTGTTCGTTACAAATTGCTTTTTAGGGTCTCTAAACAATTTGTAGTTATAAAACCTTCGACGATTCTTGCTTTTTAGATGTTTTTTATTATAACAATGTTGTTCCCGAGAAAATTACTTTGCTATCTAAAACTAGTAATAAATACATTGTTAGTAAACCATCGGTACTTAATACCTACTAAGTAGTGACCCTTTGAAAAATTTTAGGTAACAAAATCAAGTTTTAATGCATAGTCATAATATCCTTTAGCTGCGCTTTGTTTTATGTGATTTGATTGTTTATGAAACTATCTGTGACACAGAGATTTAATTAAAATAATATTAAAAATACGCATGCATTTTTTTTTTTAATTTTTTCTTTAGGCTTACAAAGTAACAGGACTTTCAGGCATTCAATGTAGGTAATGTATACTTACTAAGTAGGTACTGTTTGATACACATAAAAATCAACAAGTATCAATAAAAGCTTAAATAAAACCAAATGTGAGTGCCATATAAGTTAATTACCGACTCTTAACTTTTAACTTTCATCTTTATTTAATTATGAAAAGGAATGTGACTTTATAACTAGATGCAGCTGTCTCGAAAGCTGATTTTGAAAATTATAGTACGCTAAAAAGACCAGTTGGCACTAAAAACTAAAATTACATTTATGGCGTATCATCGTCGAGGTCTCTCATTTTGATGACCAGGTTTTATTTATTAGATTACAGGTCTAAACTACTTTCAATGTCATGTATTTTATCAATTATTCTAAGACTAAAATAATTAAAAAAAAACATAATATTAACATGAATCTTCAACCCGCATGTAAACAAAGACTTTTTAGCCTAACAGTAGGATGTATTTTTTCGTTAATTTTTTAAATACCTAACCTTTATCATTAATTTCCTATTTATTAAATTTGGGTATTATTGATTTAAGGTTTAATTAAGTCATCTAAAGTTTGGAAAGGAATTCATACATTCAAATCCAAGACAGGAAAAAAATGTCCAAAATGATTTCGGTTTCAGCGGCTAGTATTACTAGGACACTAGCCAGCTACGCGGGACATATTATAGTGCAAGCGTGTGCGCATACACAAGTGCACTCTCATGGCCCGACGGGACGGCAATCCAATACGACCGGAGAGGGATCAGGCACAGAATCCACCTTTTTACGAGCCTCCCGAAACACGGAAACTGTGATATTTATTTCTAAAACACACACACAACATTCCAAAAGTCGACGCTCACCGTGGGTATCGAACTACTATCGACTTTGACTTAGCAGTCCTACGGTCTTACTGCACATATATACAAAACTCAAATAAGAATACACGAGAAAATAAATACTAAAATATATTTATTTGATCCCGTCCCTTATAAGTCACGTTTATTATGACCAGTGTCCAACTTAATTTGAGCCGACATCGCACCAAAAATGGTCTGATTGGCAAAAACACTCGAAGCGTTCTCGAATAAACGACATATTGGCAGAAAATTATCATTGTTTGTCTATTTTTCATACGTCAAGAAGGTATATGGCGTTAAATGCCAACAATGGACACAAATAAGGCTATATACAGAAATACCACAGTATAATATATACAGAACCACAGTATAAATACATACAGCAGTTTAACTTTGCCGTTTCTAAACTACAAATGTTTATAGCCGCGCGGTATATTACAGCGATAGGGCTACCAACCTACAGCATTTTTATTACATCAGTCATAAACAACACACCATCCGGTCGTCACTGCGACTCGCTCGCGACTGTATCATGCCACGGTCATGCTACGATCCGATAGCGTAGGGTTAACACACCTTGAGCCTGTTTTAATGAAGACTTCATGATGGATTGCAACACAAGTTTTCAAGAACGGCCAAGTTAAACTACTGTATGTCTTTATACTGTTATTATACATACACTTCGTTTATGCGGTATTTACGAAATAAATAGTTCTGATGAAGCTCTTAAGGATAACTGAAATATCTTCAAAATTATGCCAAAAGAAACGTGCTTGTTAAGTTAATTCGGAAAGGTGAATTTAAATTGTATATTTAACTCTCATTGTCCCATACAAAGATCGTTGATTTAGTTTATTATAGTGAAACAGATGCAACGACTATCGATAAAATAAATCGTTCAATTCGCTTAACCGTCTCATTTATTTTATGAATCTTAAATTCAATGGAAATGTACCAGAATTGCTAAATCTACCCGATACTACTGTTCCTTAATCAAGGTACCTAGTACTGTGAACAGTAGACGATATTATTGCAAAGCCACACTA
Source organism: Chrysodeixis includens (assembly GCA_941860345.1). Classification (NCBI taxonomy): domain Eukaryota; kingdom Metazoa; phylum Arthropoda; class Insecta; order Lepidoptera; family Noctuidae; genus Chrysodeixis; species Chrysodeixis includens. The sequence continues at coordinate 11,513,575 of OW796107.1, read as the reverse complement.
AATGTTTTGGTAATGAGCAAATACTTGGTTTACGAAATGGTTTTCCTGAATACGGATCATTATCATTTCCCTGCCCTTATCCCAATTATTACTTGGGGTCGGCGCAGCATGTCTTCTTCCACACGTTCCTATCTAACGTCATCTCCCAAGTAACACTCTTTGCAGCCATATCATCTTTCACATAATCCATCCATCGCTGAATAAGGATGCTAAATAGAAAGCTACCATGAGGTTAGAAATTTGGACAACTTGGACTTGATACTCGACAAATTGGGACCAGATTGAAATTTGAAAATGGATCAAAGTAAAATTAGGCCCACCTGCATTAAAAGACCAGAAGCTTTATCACCTAGTCCTAAAGGCAACCCTATTGCAGTTGTGGAAGCTAAGCTATACATACAAGCTAATACCCCGGTAGGTCAAGAGCCATGAAAACTTATCTAAAAATAACTCTAAACTGTAATAAAATTACGACAAATAAAGCAAAAACTGTAACCTTTTTAAAATTAACAAGCAATACAATAATTTCTTTAACCTTACCCAAATTGGATTAACATATTTTTATACTAATGCAAAAGTCATTTTACACTTTGAGTTAAAATTTCCGGCTGGTTAGGCGACCTACTAACCGCTGGTATAGTAATATAAATGCAGTCGTGAAAGCAAGACAGCGCACTATAAGGCGTAGAGCAGCGTCTCTCTTCCACAACTGCGATAAAATTACTTGGTAGGCTGTCAGTTCGATAACGGCAATATGGCCGCCATTAAACAGACGTGTAACCTACAGGTGATATACAAATGAATGCAAGTACATCATTACTTTCATTTCTTAGATTCTCTAGATAGTAATCGAGACACGAACACATTATTTTACTGAAATGCTAAACGTCTGGTATTTAGTAATGGACTGCGGATTATGCCTGACCTATTATTATTTAGAGCTGATCATTTATTAGGATTATTTAATATAAATAGCTGTCTTGTTGTAGGCAAGTGTAATGCATATACAAAATTAAAATAAAACAATGTTTTTTTTTCATAAGGCAGCCTTTCAAACAATTGATTGGTACAATTTATAGCACGATGCATGCGCAATGTGTAGAAAAGAAAAATAAGCTTACGGTTTTCGTATAGGTACGATTGCAGAACTGCCACTTGCCTCTGATAGGAAATGCTCGATTTTCAGTTGTTTTCCAGACGAAGGATATCATTAACATTAATTACTGTATCCTAATGACAGATATGCTTAACATTTAAATATTGAATGACAGAGACAGACCTGCTATTCAGAAAAATAAAATTATAATTCTCTAACATTCAAGGTTTGTGCTATAAGGAATTTGAAAGCAAATCAATCTGTGTTTTTTAACTTTCGCGACTATTTGTACACATATTTTAGACCACAAAAGGGTCTTATTAGCGATGTACGCAGTCCACCCGTGACCACTGTCGGTGCAATTCGGCCGAAACGTCGGGAGAAAAGAAGTATCGTTACAAACCTTTATAATTACATTGCGAGTAAGACCTATTTGTTGTCCTTAACAAATTAATCTGATCTAGTATTATCATTCAAATTTCTGATCTACTAGGAGCTACGAGTAAACACAAAAATCAATAGCTAAAAAACACGGATCAAACCACAACATTTTAAGTTTTAACAGTCCCATAGACAAACAACCGCAAATATCCAACCTTTTTTCCTTCTCCGTTCTTTAGCAACACATTGTGCAAATAGTATCCAGTGATAGAGGGTAACATAACAATAACTTTCTTCTATAAGTAACCTATATATCTAAACGGGTCTAGTAAGTGTGTCAGTTGGTGCAGCTGGCGCAAGGTGCGCGCGCGCGGCATGTGCTGCTAACTGCCAAATCGATGCGCGTACCGCGATACATGCTAGGCGTAGGGCGGCGATGGATCTTGATGAATACAGGATATTTTATAGTAACTTTCGTAAGGATTCATACTTAAATGATGCAACGGTTTGCTCACACGTATTTATCGGGATAGCCCGACTAGTTTCGGACCCAACCGGAGTCCTTAATCATGAGCTGACGCGCCGGCGGGGTCGCGAGTCGAACAGTTCGACTCGCGAGTAAGTATAATACAGGATAATGTTTGTAATATTGTGTTATAATCCCCGAAAATTAGATACCTCGCCGCCATTTTGATCGGTCAACTGATAGTCTTTACAGAGATTTGACTGATTAAGAAAGAAACTCAACTTTCAAAGGAATTAATTTAAATTTAATGATATTCAGTTTAAGTCGGAAATTGGTCATGTGTGGCAGAAACAACCTTAATTTCCATCGTTGACACAAGTTTGTCATTGAAAACCCATCTCTAGGTTAAAGACATCTTTAAATATTAGGGACTCTTTGCTTACTGATTATGATTGTTGAGTTATAATGGTATGGCCGTAACAAACTGAGTACCTAAGTATCTCTACTGCATAGGCAGCGATGTGCAATTGTGCTAAGTCTTGTTCTTTAAAATCAGAGCTATTTAGTAGTAATTACAAAAACACTATCTAGTGTGAAAGTGAAATTTAAATAGGCTCGGACAATTCCCACAGTGCCTCAGAAGCTTGGTCACCGTGGCTAGAGCACGCACTGTCTCTATGTCGCGTTAAATTAGCCGCAATGTGCAATCGCAAGGTCGGGAGATACAGATCTGGTGAAATAGTGCTTAAACAGCCCAACACTTTTTTATTTCCAATGATTTATTATAAATTCGACGCTGGTATTCTCGTTAAGATGCAAAAATGGAACGCTTTTTAACTTTTTATATAATCTGTTCTTTTTTTTCGTATTCCATTTTGAAATAATTCGAAGCTTGCATTCTCGTTCACTTGGTAAAATGTTCGTTTTATTTATTGCATAAAATGTTATCGCACTATCTTGCAATTATTGTGAAATTTTAATGTTGTTTAAACTTGTTTTCTTCACGGTTTTTTACTGTTATTGATTAGCGGGTGTTTTGTTTTGTTGAAGTGAGATGTAATGATGTTACAGCTGCAGAAATTGATAGATACTACTGTGAAGAATTTTGTTACGAATAAATGTCATCTTAATCTTAAGAACGTGTTTTGCATTTAAATAGGAGAGGACAACGTTACCGTTTTACCTACTTATATTATTGAACTCTTCTTATTAGTACGTTCTGGTAATATTAAAATACGTTCTTACTTGGCCTTTTTCTTTACTTTTAATTACTAAAGTACGTCATTAAATAGGTGTGAGCTTTTTCTATACATTTTCGGCTTTGTAGTCAGAAAATACTTAAAGTAAGTATCTAATATCTTACAAGGATTTATCGCCACGAAAAGGAAAAAGAAAAAAATATTTAATTTATTATCAGTTAAAATTTTAGCCTCACGTTTTCAGCCGTATATGGTGAGGCAAAGATATACAATAGTTCGCCAACATTCCACCAACATTGGTATTAATTCGCGATAATGGTCGCCAAGTGACATTTATTAGGTAGCTACTTAGCCCTGCTTTGCTACTAAATACTTCTAATTAAAACAAACCACAATTAATGATGTAACCTGATACTAATGTGCTATTAACTTACACATTGTTTTTTTTAAGAATAAATGTGTTTATTTAGATAGCTTTTCAAGTCGCATATTATTGTCTGAATCATGAGTCAGATATTCACTGAATTAATGTGATAGACTTGTTGTAAATTGGTACCTAATAGACCAAAAGTGGTATAGTTGACCACGGGTAATCATCCACCGGCAAGAGTCTAATATCAATCGTTATAACCTTACCCGACTACGACATAACAACGGTTAATATTTTTGAACGTATGTAGAATATCTACCGTATTCCCATCTTATTAATTCAATACTTGACATTAACCTAACGTTAGATGCATATTTCTAATGCCACTAACAAAGAAGCATCCCCTAATCGGCAAGAAAACGGAACTACAATTACAGCCAACTGACATTTGAGTGCGTTTGCAAAACAGTAATTAGCGATCTAGATGTATTATTTACACGACACACATCAGGACAAAAAGGCTGACCTATTAATGCCCGTTATTATTGTAATGGGACCTTAGACAAATGTAATACTGCCAAGGTGTGACGCAACTGTCGGCCCATACAGGTGGACTAGTCAGGTGTACTCCACCCCTAAACGAACACAAACATACCTTTGCATCTCAGAAAAATAAGTTCCCATTAAACTGACACTGGAAACAGAAAATTTAACCGCAAATTAACATTTGTCATTTTACCTTTGTTAAAGAAAGCACCTTTTAAGAACATTTGCCACATATTAAGGTCACGTGACAATAAATTTGTAATTAAAATAAAGTAACGATTGCGTTTTATTTACGGCTGCGATATACCGCACATTGCGCCGGTATCGATCACTGTCTGTCAAAATGTGTTAATATGGCCGCCACGCGGTAATCATATGATGAATTGATAGTTTTTTACCCCCAGCAGAACGTCCTTCGCGATGTTTCCGTTAATTCGTCACCAGCGAAACGAAAAAAGATTAACAATAGACACTGCGACACTTGGAACGCGTTTAAAGCAAAATAATCGTAAATAACGTCGAATTAAGTCAGTGGGTAAGTAATGTAAGTAATTCCTGGCTATATGTGTTTTATCACACGCCTACCTCTTGGTAAAATATACGAGGACCTATACGGCCTCCGTATTTGTTTTAAACTACATTGTATGCTTTTCCTTCAGTCAACTTTTTATTGGTCATCCTATTTATGGCTGTCACTAAATACGGAGAAGGACGGCTCCTTATTTTTGCCGCCAAAAATATAACTGCCACACTTTTGATACATCAACCGTCTTAAAAAAGCATATGGTGCTTTAATTGAATAAATTCAGGAAATGTCTACACAAGCTTTTAAATTACCCTACATCTGAGCAAGAAGGTTCCATACATCAATATTCATTCAATTCTTTTTTTAATTGCCCCCGACAAAGGCTGCGTGCTCTTCTGCCGGGTGGTAAGGTACCCGATAATGGCTCGCTGGCAGAATAACCAGGTGTCAAAGCCGAGTGTTTCAATAAAAAAGTACAAAAACGTCAAAGATCATTTGGCTAAAAAATCTGTGCAGGTGCTTGTCCGAACGTGGTCAGGCGAAAAGACAGCTGATCGTAAAAACCGAATTAATGGCCGCATTAGCTATAGATTTTTTATTGATATAAGGTGTAGGATAGGTTGCAGATTGTGTTCGCATGTGCCCACTGCTCGTTCTGTATCCATCTAAATTAATTTACGCAGCTTTCGAGGGTAGCTTCATTTTACTGTACGTCGTAATTTTGTACGACAAGTTGTAGACAGCAGAGTTCTTTACAACGTGAGAGCTAGCACCTGAATGTGCTATTGTATTAATTAATTGATACGATTTATTATGTGCTTAGTGAATTGCATTGGTTATAAAAGTGACACAAGATTGAAGGTTTACTCCTACTTTATACCTATGGTAGAAGCTAACTAAGCTCAGTGCTATGAGAGACAAAACGTTTCACGACCCTCGTATTAGTGCATTTGACCACCACAGTGAATTTACTCAAAGAATACTCTAACTCGAACTTGGATTTTTGATTGTACAAATGTTTATCCTGTTCGGGAATTGAACTTCATCAAAATTTCGATACCGTTGCGTGTAGCATTATAGCACTGGATTATACGTACGCTCAATGTTTGACAAATTATGGAAAAACTTAAAACTATGCCTTACATCAGTCAAAATTTAAATTATATTCTAACTAAATAATGTAGAACTTTTCAATTTCGAACATATGAATATAGGTATGTCGTATACAATTATACACAGCGGATGACACAGTCTTATCACTATACCCAAAAACAATACCACTAACTTGTATCAATCACTATAAACATTATGGTTTACAGAAATACAATATTCTCCTCCCCACATCATAATACAGAAATTGATAAATTGCTCGCAATATTTTAAACTGCCGAGAGCCTACAAGCATGCAGTATTTATTACATTTCATATGACTTTTAAAAACATATCTATAAAGGAGAAATGTGCAATACATACCAATATATAACAACTATTCATCGCAATTTAATAGTAAAATATTGTTTTAATTACGAAACAAATTGCAACGGTTATCGTTATTTTAAATATTTAAATTTTCTGATAATAGCAACATAATATATTTAAATAAGTATTTATGTAAGTTAATTTTATTTTTTTTCTTCTGTTAAGATATCGGGTGCCAGCAACATGTTACAGCTGCTTGCTTCCGCAGTTTTTTGTGACTTTGGGGTATTATTACATATGTAAAAAAAATCGCTTATTTTTGCTACTACGTGTGGGTTCCGTCAAAACCACTTGAAGTCTCACAACCATGTCTCTTCAAGGGGTATAAATTAATCATTATTCCTACTGAAAAACGTCTGTTCTCCTTATATAACTGGCATGTAGTCTTCGTAAAAACTAATTGAAAAAATTGAAAGCAACTGCTCACCTTAATATAATAATACCATAAACCAACAACGGTTTCGTACATCTGTACCTAAAATAAGTAAAATATATTTATTGATACTTTAACGGATCCCTATAACCTTGGATAAACTTTAAAAGGTGCGTTCGATCTGCGTAGATCTTTAATTTGGAACGCATGTATTCTGAGTGAGCTATTTGTCATGTCATTCACTCGTTCATTTAGCGGGAAAAAAAATACGAAATGTCAATAAATAATTCCGAGAAATAAAAGTAATTGTGCGCCTGTAATAAATGTATTTGTTTTATAGGTATTTAACAGGAAGAGTGTTTGTTAAGCTAATAAGATGATAACAAACATAATTATCGAAATGACATAGCAGTTTTGTGAATGATAATGTAACACCAACATTAAAGGTTGATTTTATGTAGAAATACCTTAATATAATAAGCCTTTTGATTACTACATAATCCCTTAATCTAAATACTATTTAGAATTCGATTTAAACAAACATTACATAAGGGTAACGAGGTTTACGTGGTGATTAGAGATTTTAAGGGTAAATAGCAAAACTAAACATAAGTTGCTTTCGGTGTGTCGCCAGTGTCGCATATGTTTATTTACTTGAGCTTTGTCAACTTGTATATTATCACCCAAAAGTAATATTTTTGTCTCATAAAGCTGGCAAAATTTAACCCACAAAATGTCTTTGTTCATCCTGTTTTACGTATCTATTTTATAGTTTAAATGAAGTGACATCAACGCGTAACTCATCTATCAAAAATCTCAATTAGTTTGCCAGATACGTCTGTACTGAAGACAAATCGCTGGGTCCTAAGTACATGTTTACATAACGTCAATTGTTTAAAATAAATGTAGGGAGTGTTAGGCTAGTTGCACACCACACGACGCATGTCACGAGCGCATTCTGCTGGCTGTGGCGCGCAGCGTCGCCGTGGCGCCGCGTCGCATTGCTGTACTAACCACGACTTGTAGTGGCTACTTTTATGTATTTTGATGTTAAATGTTATTTTATTTTATTGTTATAAATATGTTATAGGTATGTTACAAAATAAATTGAAGAATAAGGCAGAGAGTGTTTTTTAAGTTTTATAAAAAAATATTTTTTGTAGGATTTCTATGCATATTTCTGCAGGGGCAGCTTTTAAGAGAAACGTTATAAATAGAAAATCAATAACTTACATTTATCAATTTAAAACGTTAAACAAGGGTCTCATATAACCAATAATCAAATAAAAACAATACAAAATTCCATATTTTTGATCTTAGGTACATACATACAAAGTAGGTATGCGTGTACAAAATTAAAAAAAAAAACATAACTAAGACCAACAATTAAAACTAAACACACTTATCTCTAAAATAACATATTTACAAAACATCAAAAAATATGTCGTCATCACCGTCAATAACGGGAAATGTGTAGACCAATATTATTGTAACATCTAGCGAGTGGCCAATGTGCTTCGAGCAGAGTGTCCGGCGCGTGCTAATCGGTGACGAATCTGTGAAATTGGCTCGTCGCGGCCGCCCGCGCCACTCCATCTCGCTAGATACACCTCCGAAGTACACTAAGACGTAAGTTACGCGCTGTAGAGGGGAAGAAAGAAGAAATGGTAATGATAAATGATAAAGGTATGGCATTTATCATATCTCAAAGACATGGATATTTCGTGGCTAAGGCAGAATCTGGAGATGTTTTCTATAGGATGTAAAACGATGTATTAAAAAGTAGAGCCCGAATGCCAAGTCGCTTTTTAAAGACCTTGCAAAGCGACTTGTTGACACTTCTCATGACCTAAATATGGCTGGCCTTAACCTCGCACAGAGGGTAGGCATTGCCATCCAACGTGACAATGCCGCCAGCTTTTTGGGCACACTCCTGGCCGTCAATGATGCGGACAAATTTCATCATCATCTTCCTGTCCTTATCCCATTTTACTTGGGGTCGGCGCAACACATTTTTTTCTTCCATTCTCCTCTATCAGACTAAGACTTCACACTATCATTTACTCCTTTTTTCTTTCATATCGTTCCTTACACAATCCTACCACCTTTTCTTTGGCCTTCCCCTTCCTCTCTACGGACAAATTTAATGACGCAATTTTTAAGCTTTTGTATATGTATAGAACTAATTTCCCGAAGACTTGATGTTTTCTGTTCTGGTTCGAAGTCGAGGCCCTCTACCTTTTTAAACCCGCTTACCGCTTACATTAGGCACAGCTAGGTATCTACGTCCGTATCGCACGTCCATCCGTATTAGATACACGTTACATTGTAGGTAGCGATCCGATATGTAATTATCATAGACATGCATCGCAGAACTGAGATTATACCCGCAGAATACCAATAACTGTAATACCAGCGCTTTCTAATGCAAGTGCGTTTGTTTTATAACACTTATATAACGCTTAAATCAATTTTCCCCCAAATGAAGGTAGAGTTCGACATATAATTTTTTAGGCTTTAAAATATAAAGATTTTATTTTCTTACATGCTTTTTCATTTACTCTGTTAAGTAAATTCTTTTATAACCCGTATTTAAATAATTTAAGATTTTTACCATAGTCTCTGTCAGTTTCTTGTATTTTTTTGACTGAATAAAAACTCTTTGTCAAGTAAAATTCGCGAGTTCCAGCTTTAGTTGTTTTATGTTTACAACTCGCTAACCGCTCTTAACTTAGATCCTGTAACTACATTAGACTCGCGTTTTAAAGGTACAAACAGTGAAACGCAAACTATTGAGTATTGCACTCATAAAAATAAATTAAACTCGGACTAATACAAGTGCGTCGGCCTATACCACCTCCTTAGTAAACTTATTGTAGTAGTGGAAGAGAGACGCACCTTTCCGCGAAGTGCGCTATTACACTTCCACAACTGCACAAGTCTTACTTTAAGAGGTGACTGTAATTCCCTGTAAACAATACTTTCTCTTAACACAGTACCTTAATTAAAGAGTTAATCGTATTGTATGCTATTACAGATTAAACCAATTACGAGAAACAAAAAACTCTATCTTTTTGATTCTTGGTTTATTTTCTTTTACAAGTTTTACACGATTACACGTGTATAATTGCAAGTGTCTGATAACATGTTAACTGTTTTATTATAATGTTCATACCATATAATGTGCAAGTAATGAGTTTTTTATCTCATCTGTATAAAATTCAAGTAAAGTGCGACGCCATTACTTGTTTTTTAATTAAAACAATTTTCGGATATCATTCTGTCTTAATTCTTTATTCAAAATTTGTTTTTTTTTTTAATTTTCGATTCCATAATGGTATCTTTATTAATTTTTATTTTCGGCCAGTTAACGTTATCTGTTCCTTAAGCCATCAATTTGAATAAAACCTTCTTGGTGTTTATAATTACCTTTAAACGTTGCTTTCGCTTTCCGCTTGTGTATTGAAGTGAGTGCAGCCGGAGCATCGTCCACATTAGGCGCGCGTGTTATGGCCGCCGCGAAAGTCGCCCGGCGCCGGATCGCTGCCGATAGCCAGCCAGGATACAATCCCAGTGGTTTATAGCTCCCACCTCACAAGAGGAACCTTTTTGTTCCCAAACCGTTTTTATTTGTTGTCTCTGGTGGTGGATTATTTGGTCGCATTTGAATGCATAGCTGCGGTTTTAGTTTGCGCGCGAGTGTGAGTAGTAGGGTTAGTACGGAGCTTTAGTGTTAAACACTATAGCAGCTTCATTTGGTGTCACAGAAGTTATACGTATCATATTATGCAGTTTAAAATATTTTTTTAAATAAAGGCAAAATTACATTATATCCTTATTTTTATTAGTTTTGCATACGTGCGTGAGCGTGTAGGATACGCGAGTCAGTATAAGATGTCACACCAAAAATACTCAAAAATAACCTGCTTAACTATTTTCATATGCTATACAGATACATATACTGCATTTGTTTTTAAGATAAGAAGTTAATGTAAGTATATTATATTCCATATTCCTCCCTGGAGAATTCTCTTAATGACAAGTAATTATCTTAATTACTAACACGACGAATAACTCCACAGGAACTGTCGAATAAAAACGTTTGTCACGTAACTTCACATAAGCCCATTAAAAATACTTTTGAAATTTCGAATTTGATGCAACAAAAAATGGCATTTTTAAGTGTTTGCTTACCTTTCTTGAAATTGCGATAGAAATTAAACATACGGTAGTAATCTGCAATAAATTCTCCGGCGGCTTTCAAAGTTCTTTACCCAATAATACTAAATAATAATTTAGTGGAACATCTGTGTCAATTTGTGTTGACATGAATTTGTGTCTGCAAAGGAGCTGACAATAAAAAAATAAAACTAACGACTTACAGCAGGCTGCACATGTGGGTTCCTTCGCCTCAAAATTGAACAAAGAAAAAAAAAACATCTCTATTCCAGAATTCGGGATTCATTCTCTTTGACATAGAGTCGAAATTTGAAAATGACTTTTCTTGCCGGGTACTAAATAGTGAACTGTAAATTTTTACTTAAATATTTTGTGTCATTAGTTATAATATTTGTTTCTATAACTTTACATGTGCTTCGAGTAACTTTGGACCTTAAGGCTAATGCGTTAAAGCTCACTAGCTATTCATCAAACTGCAATAAAGATGTTGGTAGTACTATACGCGACCTATAACCTTATGACTATTTGTCTGAAAATTTATTTGGTGAAACGTCAACATTTCTATTTCTATGAAAATCATTAACGCGTTAAATGTTTAATCATTATTACTTTTAAGAAACAGATGTGTATCGTTTTTATGAGTTCCATACATTGCAATTTTTTTTTAAACCTAACTTAAATTTTAAGTAGGTAGGTACTAACCTAACCGCATTAATGTTAATTGAAATCTTGATTTTAATAAAAACTTAATACTCTTTTGAGTGCGTAAGTCTGAGGTAACATAAACAGTTCGAAATAACACTAATTAAAACAGCCAATCAAAAATTGCAATATAAAGGCATTTAAACAATAAAATTTCCTTAAATGTCAAATAAAATTTCAATTTTTATGCGTTTACAAAAACGAAAGTACCAGGCGTTCATAAACGGTAACAAGTTCTAAGTCAACACCTGATATGGCACAGGTGCTATTGTTTGGGGTCGCGAAAGGCACGCGCCTCGCCCGCCACCTTGCGGCGACGCGACAGGTGAGCGCGGGAATAATTCGGAAAACGGAAATTGCGTTTGTCGTCGTCAGGCAAAGGTAGGCTGAATTTGTTGTTACCTGCGTGATTTATTCGATGCTCGATGAACCTATGTTTTTTTTTTTTAATAAGTTCAAATTTTCTAAGCACGTTTTAAGTTAACTCTACGATTCAGAGTTAATTATACGATACCTTTTTTAAATGCTTAAAATGCTACTAGGTATCGACTTTCGATTCGAAATATCCGGATCATATCAACGCAGAAACATTTATCAAGTGAACAAAGCGGTCTGCATCTACATTATAAGATGTATCGGAAGCACCCTTTAACATTTCCTCGAACCACTGCCGCCAGTTTGGCGCCAAGCACGGTCGATACCACATCAACCCTCGAGCAAACCGACCAAATCCAAAAACCCAAAGTCCAAAACCATTGAAAAAATTAAGGCACCTTCTATAATAAGTCGGGTTATACGAAATATTATGCGATGAAAATAAAAAGTTGCTTCTACATTTGAAATGCTAACACACTTAAGTCTTTTTAATTTAACTGCATTATGATTGCGTTTGAAATCGCTGCCAGATGTTTGACTATTTACTTTATTTTGCAAAAGTTTTAGTTTTTCCTTTTGTTTTGTATTTGTATCTATTTATGCACGTAAAAAGCTTTGCGATTAATTTTATTGGTTTTACTAATCCAATTTAATCCTAGGCATCTGTCAGCAGTTAAAAGAACTATTATTGATTATTTGTTTTATAGTATTTCTTTAGCTTGGCTACGGGTATATTTTTAATATTGGTATATAAAACAGCCTTCAAATAACTGCAGTGTAAGCCTCGACCCATCAACGGAATAATAATGGCAGCCTTGGCCTAAAATAAGATACATTTACCGTATCCGGGTGGTATTTCCCCAAATCATAAATAACCGATATTAAATAAGTAGGTTTGACCTGCCATCATTGCTCTTTTCTTTAGAAACCTCATTTCCGTTTTAGTGTTGGTAACGGATTTAAAGTCTCAAAAAATATGACAGAATTTAAAAAATATTTTTTGAAGACTTTGAACACAAGAGGAGTTATAGATATCTAGATAGAGATAGGAATTATAGATATGACCGTCCCATCGGGCTATGAGAGTAAAGGAATAGAGAGTGCACCTGTGTTTGCGCACACGCTTGTGCACTATAATATGTCCTGCGTAGCTGGCTGGTGTCATAGTAACACTGGCCGCCGTGGCCGAAATCGGTCGGACCGCTATTATTATAGATATCGTTTCTTATTTAAAATTTCAAATACAAAAATAAAGATTTAAGAAAAATACTAAGTAAGCTAAAACTATTACTATTTACCAAACAAAAACAAAACACTTTCAAAATACGACTACTTTTGAAAGCAGCTTGGTTTTTTACTTTGTCCAGCCTTAGGCCGAGACTCCACCTAAGCAGAGACGAGACTAGCGGAGAGACGATGTTTTTTAACAACCAATACATTTGTGTTATTGATATCTGTTCGCTCAGTTTCAGATCGCTGTGCGGTGATGAGTAATATGTGAATTATTATGCGATGGAAGCGGAGATATAAGCTGTGCGCGGACAACGCGCAGCCAGCCGGGCATCTTGGTAGCACTTAACGCTTCCCAACAGAGTTGAAAAACATCTCTTTTCACGCAGCGCACAACACACCGCACACATCTCCGCTTTGGTAGAGTCCCCTGAAAATAAAAAACATCTACTCTCGTACAAAGCACACATCTCCGCTTTGGAGTCTCCGCCTTATGCGGTGAAACAAAAAGTAAAGACACCTTTTCTTATTTGTTGGCTATTAACTAAGCTTGCAACACTATTAAATCTTCATTTCATTGCATTTTGTTCCGTCTGAGGCGCATGAGCGTTAATTTCGTTTAACTAGCCACAATTAAAAGAAACTACGTATATTTTTCATTAAGCAGTGAATATGGGCTTATTAGTTGCCAAGACAAAGCGTATTTTTTATCTGTAACTAAAAAATCATTGCATTTACTGACACTTCTAGATATTATTCAGATGACCACCTAGAAAGATGAATCCTACCTATTGCTGTATGCAGTTACCGCCGTACTAAAGAAATCTGATGGAAGTCGCCCTGAAATGGCATACTTCTGAAATGAAATATTCCTGGTAATTTCAAGTTAAAAGACAAATAGATCATAAACATCACTAAGAAAAGTCTTTTGTGGATATACATGTCGCAGATTCAAAAGGATTAGAATCCACGTGTTGATAATTTCCGTCCGCCATCTAAATATTTCTCAGTCAGTGCGCACACCCGGCGCCGGTGAAGTCTCCGGAGCCCGAGAGCCAGCTCCATCGACATTCACACTACTGACAGATTGAACTGACATTCAAATAAACTTCTTTTTAAACTGTCACCGTCAAAACATCAACATGAAGGTCAGGAAGCTAACGATATTCAGCCTCTTTGCCACTCGAAAAATAAATAATTATTCATTCTCCGACACGGCCATTCTGCGAATCAACGCGCTCTCGCGTTGCCCGTTGATATCATAGATACGACAGGTCTGTCTCGGATACTCAAGTTATTCTGATTACCCCGCAAAGCGAGGAAGCTTTCAACATTAGGACCTTAATAACACCTTAGCTTAGCAAACTTATGAAGCGTAGAAGCTTCCAGCAGTCACACTGGATCAAGTAGCAAGCTTTCAATCTATGTCGTAGACAAAGCGTACTAATTTTCAGGCTAAGCATAGCAACTTTAAACCAAAGCGTAAAAGCTTTCATCTTGTTTCGGACAAAGCATATCAGCCTTTTTCCAAATTATCGAACAAAGCGTAAAAGCTTTCATCTTGTTTCGGACAAAGCATATCAGCTTTTTTCCAAATTATCGAACAAAGCGTAAAAGCTTTCAGTCATACCTTCAGCCAAAGCGTAAGAGCTTTCAGACAAAGCGTAGGAGCTTTCAGTCAAATTCTCAGACAAAGCGTAGGAGCTTTCAGTCAAATTCTCAGTCAAAGCGTAGGAGCTTTCAGTCACAGTGTAATATCAAGTTTCCATACATTACAATCCATTTGTTGGTTTCGGTTGTATACACAATCATTTTAAAAACAAAGATGATCTTCCTATTACCTACAATAGTAAAATAATTCGTAATTCTTATAACACTTCAATCGATGACAATTTGCATGCACCAATAAAAACAACTTCGACTACATTACAATATTAAACTCAAGCATTATTCTTTGTACCATCTAAACATTCAGACAGGTGTAGCAAACTATCTAGTCTATCATCTGTCATGAAAGACTTCGTAAACATCCAACTGGATATTTACGAAGTCCCTTACGACTAAAATTCGCGTCAAGATCAGAAGTTAGGAAATTAAATCTTGGGGAACTTTTATTGCAGCCGATCAACAACTAAAGTGGCGTTTTACCGATCCTCTTTAACCTCACCGATAATAATTGACTTCCAAGATTTGTTCTCGTGATTTTCAGCAATGGTAAAACAATTGATCAGCACTGATATCATTCGCTCTACCTGGCCATTGGCCCGCAATACACCACTGGCAACCTCATGAAATCCATTGACCATTCACTACACAAGCTTTTTTAAAACTCCCGTCCGGTAAAAGAGGCACCTTGTTCAGATTCAATTCGTTTAGCTGCACCAAAAATGTGAAAGAAACCTCCAAAGGCCTCATAGGCTGAAGTCAACTGCACCCAAATGACAAAAATTTCGCAAAAGCGCCCATAATACCTAACCATGATACACTTCTTTGTCATCCTCCCGCCGGTCATCTTACCACCAGTGTCAACATGAATAGTGTTTTACCAGAAAGGCTTTTATTTACTTTGCATGGTAAACAATGGTCTACGCAGGCTTTAACAGATGAGCTCATATCAGGAAACCAGAAATGGTCCCCCTACTTTTGACAAGGTCTTATCCCAGCCTAAGCGTTTCAGTTCGACATGAAATCCTTGAATTATCTGTAATTACCGGGAACTATTGTTCCACTAAAAGCCCCACCATTCATCTGTAAGTTTTTTAAAAAAGTGAATTATCTTTACAAGTATACGGCGCTCCAACTCCAGCATCAATCAATTCGCTTTCAATGGTCAGTAATGCGCTTTATTTCGAGATATAACCTCTGCTCGGCCTGCAACCATTAATTGTTTAAATGAGAAACATTTACCAGTATACTTATTGACTAGGTTCTTTCTAAAATAATCTACGTGTGGAATCCATTCACCCTTTCGATATTTTATTTCGAAATCAAAAGATTGCATATACGCCCACCATCGGTGAACGCAGGGTAACAATTCACGTTTATGACGCGATGCCTTCAAGGCATCACAGTCTGTGATGACTTTAAAATGACGATAATACTTCAGGGCTTAAAAAACGGCTAGAGTCTATAGCTTCTAGCTGTGATATCGGCTTTCCGCATCGGTTGGTCGCTGACTGAAATAATTTTCAGTTGTACATCATCCTTTTGAAATAACACCGCACTATATCCAATCGAACTCACGTCGGTGTGGAGTTCGATTGGTTTACTAAAGTCAAAGATAGTCAACACGGGTGCAGAAGTCACATATCCAACCACAGCAGAATGAGCCAATGTATGCTCGGCGGTCCATACCCATTATCATCATTTTTAGTAAGTGCGTACAAGGGTGCCATGATAGATGAGAAGTTAGGTAAAAATTTTCTGAAATACCCAGCAAGACCATTAAATTGCCGTAGTTCTTTTACGCATGTAGGCAAAGGAGAGTTAGCCAAAGCTTTTATTTTGTTAGGATTTGGTTTTATAGAATTGACACTAATGACATAGCCCATATATTCTACTGAAGATTTAAGGAAAGTGCACTTTTTCCAATAAAATGTAAAACCTGCCATTGACAGAGCCGATAACACGCGCTCCAAATTCTAAAAGGTTTATTTTGAAATAACCAAAACATCATCAGCAATTTTGTCTTTTAGCCCTTTGAGAGCATTATTTATTGCTCTTTAGTTAACAGAAGGTGCATTTGAGAGACCAAAAGGCATTTTCAAAAATTTACAAACGTCATCTTGGGTATTTTAAGCAACTCTGACCATACCTGAGTATCCGTAATACCAGAAATGACAACTTAAATCTGGTTGGGCTCGTTCCAGCCAGTTTCCTGTCGATCTACCAGCGCCAACTTGTTCGTAAAATACTCGACGTAGGTACGTTGCTGCTAGATCGCTCTTGTACTCCGCCATGTCACAGAAAGGTCGTGAAACCTTTTTGTTGCTATAAACTGCCGTGAAAGCCGCTCCTGTAATTCTTTGCAACTTTTACATCAAGGATACGTACGCACCGCAGTAGGTAAACTGACACTCGTCTGGATCAAATGGTGGTAGGAATATTTCACTCGCTTTCAGTATTCTACGTAAACCAGTACTCGTGGAAGGTTGTAGGTCAGAATTCTGAAAACCCGCTAACATATTTTGGAAGAATATCGCCCATGCTTCCGGTGTGGAGGCACATGGTTGACTTTCTTCGGTTACCCAAGCTAAATCCGCCACATTTTTTTACGCTGAAGATTAGGACGTAAAATATCCTTCTGTAGCTGGCATCGCAGTAGGCTCGTAGGATGCCCCTTGGGGTAATCCCACCGCTGCTGTCGCAGATTCAAAAGGATTAGAATCCACGTGTTGATAATTTCCGTCCGCCATCTAAATATTTCTCAGTCAGTGCGCACACCCGGCGCCGGTGAAGTCTCCGGAGCCCGAGAGCCAGCTCCATCGACATTCACACTACTGACAGATTGAACTGACATTCAAATAAACTTCTTTTTAAACTGTCACCGTCAAAACATCAACATGAAGGTCAGGAAGCTAACGATATTCAGCCTCTTTGCCACTCGAA
The DNA here is from genome assembly GCA_941860345.1 of Chrysodeixis includens. Taxonomy (NCBI): domain Eukaryota; kingdom Metazoa; phylum Arthropoda; class Insecta; order Lepidoptera; family Noctuidae; genus Chrysodeixis; species Chrysodeixis includens. The sequence continues at coordinate 11,496,045 of OW796107.1, read as the reverse complement.
AAATAAATAATTATTCATTCTCCGACATACATATATCAAAATTAAAACGTGAAGATCAAATGTAAGAAGTTAAGTCCTTGACTTAATTAAATCACTACTTTACTAGACACTAGACAGTGCTATTTTAAAACCTATGATGAGGCTTATACTAAAAGCTGGACTAAATTACTCATTAAACGCACAAAGTATAATTTCATTTCCCAACTGCGTCATAAGTTATTTTATTTCCGTTACGCCCCGATCGAGTACATTACAAAGGCACGTCCGTATCGTCCGTATTAGTACGTACAAATATGATCGGCTGTCAGCTTGCCAGCTACCGCGCATCTGCTTCGCGAGACACACATGACACCCACTTGCAAACTGCAGACCACAACAATAATAATTCTAAAGCCGTTTACACATATGTTTTGCAAGCCTTTGTTGAAAATGTGACTCTTTACGTAGTCTGCTTAGTAACAGCTTCGCGGTTAGATATGACTTCACCAGACTATTTGGCGGGAGTTTACTAGAGAGAAGTTTTTAGAGTATACTAGAATCTAGATAATTTGAAAAGTGGAAAGTGACTTAGATACACACGTTATAGGAATTTTGGATGTGTGTGGAAGTAAAATATTCAGCCTTGTATGAGATGCTGAATATAGCTTTGCTTCATATTAAATGCATTTAGTTTTCAGCCTAAACAAGAAATGTCACATCTAAAGGATCATTTCATTTTTGAGCCTTAAAATGTAACAATAGGCGTTTAAAAGTTTTGCTAATTAATTCGAAGCATCATCCATTGTGTACAGGTCTGTAATAGCCTTACCAGCACCATGTAACACGTCCAAATAGTTTTATGAAAGGGCTCCCAGAGTTTACTGTAATTGTGTCCTTAACTTATGACGGCTTGTCCGTAAGTAGCGGCTACTTTTAATTACATTTCGTGTGTTGTAACCATTAACCTGTGTTTACAATGCTTGTTAACAAAAATACTACCTTATTTAAAAGTTGGGATGATATTTTCGATATTTATTTTGTTTGTATCAAAATAAAGTTGCGTTAAGTGTTGTTATATTTTTTTAACATGGTGCTGTGTTTTCTTAAATTGTTTTGTGTTATGACGCACCTTGCCTTATAAATACTTGTAGTCTTTGTTTGCATAAGGGGATATTGTCATGACATACGCAACATAGTTCCAGACAATGTTTTCAGTTCGACGACGATATGTCTACTGCTTGTCAAATTTAATAGTAGTAAACCAAACAGATTAAGTCGATCCCCCCAATGATATGGAAGTAAGTACAATAATTGATAATGATAAAAATCACATGTTTTGAATTTCTGTTAAATCATCGTATTACTCACAGCTACTGCTTATCTCTCATTTCTTAGATAGGATTACTTAAAGAAATATATTGACTACTAATGCCATCTATTGACGATTTTACAAGCGAGTAAGTGTATGGTCATGCTATGTAGTTCTCCTACTCGTCACAAGATAGCGTTAGCTTAACCTTAATAAGATTGCACAAGTCAACAACGAACTGTCATCATAGGTTATATTACAACATTTGTAATAATACAGATTACATAGCCGCATAGCGTATCAAAGAGTATTTCCCCTGATCTATATATATTTCATTGTCTCACATCACTAGCTATCTTTGTTATCATTAAACATTTTAGATAATTTGACAAGGTCATACTGTTAACATCTGGCGAAAACGTATAAAACAAATAACTTCAGATGAGTGTTTATTTATTATAACAACCTTATTGGTTAACTGCGTACCAGTCTAAAAGTGCAACAAAGTGAATCGATCTCGTAACAAGAAGTGCATTAGATTAGCCGAAAGATGTCGTTAAAACGAGTTCTTATTGTAAACAAGTCGTTCCCAGTCGCCGGCGTCGAGTTGTTAAAAAACAAGTAAGTTATTTCATGATTTGTTCATTGTTTTCTTATATAAATTTCATCGACTATTTGCAAACAATTCTCACCTACGTAATTAATAAATATTTTTTTACAGTTACGTAAGTTTCATTGATGTTTCTACAAAAAAACTAAGTGCACCTAAACTCGACATATTCTGAAGGTCATTTTAATTTAGGTATCATTTAAAAAACATTCCTGTTCTTTAACTATGATGGAATAGAGTGAAAAGCTTATTATTTTAGTTTTAGAACGTTACCTAATTGTTTCATTCTATTTTTTTTTACCTTTCTACGTCAAAAGACGCAAATGTTTTCTTATACTCTGCTAGCTTTTGGCAACGACATCGGTTTGAAACACACGGGAAAAATGTCCTGTGACCTACCTTTAAATTGATAGGTATTGGAAATAAACCATTGTCAGTTTAGCACTACCAGTCTATTCAGATGAGAGACGCCGCTGAACTTTAATAGTGCGCCGCCCTGTCCCATCTCCCTTCAACAAATGCGACAGCTTATTACTATTACTTACAGTTTGTTATTATACCTTTAATGATTCGTAATTAGTATATTTTAACGGTTTACTTACGCGTATTTATCGAGATAATCCGACTAGTTTAGGACTCTACCGGAGTCCTTAAACAGGAACTGACGCGGCAGGATCGAATTCGCGACTTCAGTACGTTAGGTGGTGAAATCTAGTCTTGCCTCTATAAAAACGCATGAGAAAACCATTAAACCTATGATTAGGCTTACCAGACGCACTCTCCCTTTTCTGCGATCCAACATAATTATTTATTTTATTGCCATTCAGCGTGTAATGCGGCCAGTCTCCTAGGCACGTTTCCCGCCATTAACGATGATGAGGATATATTTTTCGACGCTTTGTAAATATGTAATTTTTTAGTTAAGTACATAAGTTTAGTTATAAATGTAGATATTTCTTGTTTAGTATTGTTTCTTACATACATACATACATAAACGTCACGCCTCTTTCCCTTGGGGGTAGGCAGAGTATTGTTTCTTGTACTTAATAAATAGAATTATTTATTTTGTGAATAGAGTTCAGACAGCGATAGTGCCGCACCTAGACTACGAGCCGGAGAGCTTGCCGGCCATCAAGAAGACCATTGCAGGGTTTGACGCCGTGATATGGAACACGAAACACAAGCTCACCGGGGACATATTAGATATAGCTGGTTAGTAACAAAAGTTTTAAAAACATAAAGATTTATAGTATAATGGACAATAGATTATAAGAAGGCTCTTCCGCTAATTTACACGTGAAATTGTTGCACAACAATTGTTGCACAACAATTTCACGTGTACAACGCTTTCGGTGTAAAATGATCATTTTTATGATCGGACGATTTTGGCCTAATCTCGCATTAAAGGCCGGGGTCTTTCCTCACTATCGCAACTAACGAAAGACAAGTTTATATTTTAGACAATTAGCGCCATTGTTAAAGAAACAACACAGTTTACTGTCTGATCAAAGAAACATTAAACGAAGAACAGTTAAAATAACTCCTCGAAGGTTAAATATTAATAAGGATTCCAATATCAATTAGTTAAATATTTTTATCATTCATAAGCTAATATTTAATATGGGCTAACCACGGGGGCTAACAGTTGTATTCTTTAAAAAGCCATTACGTTGACCTGCTTAGAAGAAAGTAAGTTTGAATACTAAAAAGAAAAAAAAAACAATTTTAACATAAAACAAAAACCGACCACAAATTAGCGACACTAAATCATAGAAATAATCTAAATGACAAAAGATATCATCATATTATCAATTTATCACCTAGGTACTCAATGAAGTCGGTATCAAAACCTATTTATAGACTTGTAATAAGCTGTATGTTACAAATTCATGTAATTTTACCTATTGTACTATCTATTAGTCTACCTTATATACAGATAAATAAATAACGCCATACGTTAGAGAAATATTGAACCTACTAATTTGGCTACCAAATTCGAAAACAACAATTACAGTACACATTTTCTCCAGGTCCTCAATTGAAGATCGTGTCGACAATGTCTTCTGGTATCGACCAGATAGACTCTGTGGAGACTAAGAAGCGCGGCATACTCCTCGGGAACACGCCAGAAGTCCTGAATGACGCCGTAGCTGACATCACTGTGGGGCTCATGATCGCCGCCGCAAGGAGGTTCAAGGAAGGAGTGCAGGAATTGGAAGCGTAAGTAGAATTTGATAGACCATACTTACATAATTATGGCGCCTTTGAATATTTAATAGTGGCAAACCTTTTTTTTTTCGTGTCAAAACTATGTTTCTTCTGAAGCCTTTTGAGTGCCAGGGTCGCGGTGACTCTTACGAACAACCCCAGCGGATATGAATTCTTTCCTTTCCCTATTCATACATTAGGTATAAACCTAATGTTTATGTCTAACAGTTGGGCTAAAACCATGTTTCATAATTATGTAGAAGGATCGAGTATTGATCACTCTGCTCTCTGATTAATGATTCCTTAATGTTTTTAAACTTTCGCGACTTGTACACATATTTTAGAAGACAAACGGGTCGGGTCTTATTCACGATATAATTCGATATTTCTTTTCTCCCGACGTTTCGGCCGAGTTGCACAGACCGTGGTTCTTACCTTAGTTAATCAAAACCATCTAACACTTTCCCAGAGGGGAATGGAAGTATGGCGTCCAGTGGATGGTGGGGCAGGACATCGCGGGCAGTACCGTGGGTATCGTCGGCTTCGGCGGTATCGGCCAGGCTGTGCTGCGGCGACTCAAGGGATTCGATATCGCCAAGTTCATCTACAGCGGACGAACAGATAAGCCAGAAGGTATATGTCAAAAGTCAAAAAGTTTTTATTTCAAGTAGGCCTTTTCAGGCACTTTTAAAACGTTGCTTTAGTTGCGCGATTCCAAAATGTCATTTCTATGGAGAAGAACCGGCAACTTCGTTACTCTTTTAAAAATAGAAAAATACAATTTATACATTACAATAATTATGCAACAATGTCGGTTATCGCCAAATTCATACTAAAATTTTATCTTTATAGATACCTACCTACCGTATATTTGCTTTCACGGTCACGCCATCGATTTTTTTAGGTTTTACCCATTATAATCTATGGTGAGATTACCGAAACATGAGCACAAAATTATCTAGATTCCATAATGTCAATGATAACAAAATCGATTTAATGTCATAATCTACACTTACGGTGCAATATTTGGTTTTTGATTATGCTATAGGTAATTAGGTACAGCATTATGCATATAGGTACAGTAGCAATTTGCAAACCTGAATAAGGTGTAAAGGTTTTGTTGCTGATCATACTTAAATAGCAAAATCAGGTAAACTTATAAGATCTTTAATCGCCTTGGCATATCTAGTTAGTTTTTGCGACTGAGTTCCATTCACTTCTAATTATAAACACTTGTACACAAATATATAGAAGTACTCCGTAGCTTTCTAAATAAACTAATCGATAAAAAAATCTATGACGGCAAAAAATAAAGCAACTCTAACAAAATAGACACTACGAAAATATACATAGTTTTTTCAAAAAACGGTGCTTTCCACCTTCCTGGGTTTAAATATATCTATTTTCAATCTGAATTGGATATATCTTACTAATTGGAAATTCAATGGTTGATGCTAACGACCATATACTTACAGCGTATTTCAATAAATTTCGCATCTGTACAGGAAATTAAAAGCTACTCCATGATTTTTTTATTTAGGAAACAAACAGTCTCTTACAAACTATTGATCAAAGTGAAATTAATACATAAATAGACTTTGAGTTTCATAACGTTAATTTACTTGAAGTACCAGTTTTTGACTTATCTTATTTGCAACAAAATTCAAAGTAAATTAATACATATACTTTAAACTTTGAGTTCCATAACGTTAATTACTGGAAGTCTCAGTTCTTGACTTTTCTTATTTGGAACAAAATTCTCAACTATATTTTTTCCAGCCAAGAAACTAGGAGCTGAGCGTGTGCCACTAGAGCAACTGTTAAAAGAGAGCGACTTCGTGATCTTGGCTTGCCCCCTCACTAAGGAGACCAAGTATTTAATCAACGCTGATACACTGAAGCTTATGAAAAAGAACTCCATAGTTGTTAATATTGGACGAGGAGGTGAGAACTTTGGTTTATATGTCAATTATAAGACCTTTAATATTTCACTTTTTAATAATTTTTCTGTTGGGTCCTAATGTTTAACAAGTGGCAAAAGGTTTGCCATTTTGTAGTTACTTCCTTTATGTACAGATGGCGATACTCTAATTTGTATAACAAGCTCGAAACTTTTTACAGTTTGGAGTATCGCCGTCTGTGTCTTGCACACCGTGAATGTACATTTTGATTTTACTCCAAAAACCTTGTAGCTCATTTCCGAAGCTGTCAAGTTATGCTTCGCTTATCGTGTATATCTTTTGTAAAATAATTCGAAGAGTTACTACATGAATAACTTCATGTGATATTTTATCTGTACAGAGCTAATAAACCAAGAAGCCCTGTACACGGCATTGAAGGAGCAGCAGATTTTCGCGGCCGGCCTAGACGTAGTGACACCTGAGCCCATCGCGAAGGACCATCCACTGATCTCACTACCCAACTGCTGTGAGTATTCAATAGAAAGTTAGACACCAATATTATACACATTAGTATTAAGTACCTACCTACTTCCCAAATCGACGTATAAACCAAAGTCCACGATTAATGACTATAGGAATAGGTCCATAGGAATGTTTTTGTTCTATTGTGGAGTATTCCCACTTTTTTCTATCCTAATAGTATGGCATTCCTGTGCTGAGCAAAGGCCTCCCCCAAATGGTTAACCAATACAATACTTACCCCTCTTTAATTTATAAAAGATGCAAGGGGATACGCTATCTAGCTATTGATTTGGTGGGTGTGTGACATGTATCTTGCGGATTGGACATGTAGATTATTGTAGACTAGCTTTTGCCCGCGGCTTCGCACGCGTTAAGAAGTATTATTGTTTAGCAAGTTAGTGTAAAAAATTAGTTACTACAAAACTTCCTTGTACACAATATTCTTAACTAATTTGTCATTTGGCGCTAAAGCTACTGGGAGAACTTACTCGTGAGCAAGCAACATAGAACTGCTCATGAGAGAAGCAATGTTCTCTCAAGTTAATACCCGCAAATTTGAGAGTTTGCCCCTGAGACTTGTTTATAGTCATGGCTAGTCAAAAATCTAAGAAGATTTCTACAAACATCCCCTATTTCATCCCCTTATGTGTGGAATTTATCAAAATCTTTCTTAGCGGATGCCTACGTCATAGTACCTATGTGCATGTTAAGTCTCAGCCCGATCGGTGTTTTTGTGACAAAGTTTCATAAAAAATTTCATCCCCTACTTTATCCCCTTGGGGGTAGAATTTATCAAAATCCTTTCTTAGCGGATACCTACGTCATAACATCTACCTGCATGCCAAATTTCAGCCCGATCCGTCCAGTAGTTTTTGCTGTGCGGTGCGTTGCATTAATTTCGATCGAATTTGATTATCATATTCTAGTGAGTTAATCTTAAAAGATAGACATATACTGTCGCGGACATTTTTTTAGATCATTTCAATAGGAATATTTTTTACATATATATTGTGTGTACCTTGAACCGTTTTCGCAGCACACGCAACGGACGCCCTCAAGGATGAACAATTTTCCCCGTTTTTTTTCACATTTTCCATTATTTCTTCGCTCCTAATAGTTGCAACGTGATATTATATAGCCTAAAGCCTTCCTCGATAAATGGCCTATTCAACACAAAAAGAATTTTTCGATTCGAACCAGTAGTTCCTGAGATTAGCGCGTTCGAACAAACAAACAAACTCTTCAGCTTTCTAATATTAGTATAGATGCCAATTTTGGGAACCCCCACATCTATTAACATTTTTGTAGTAAAGCTAAGGTATGCTCTGAATGTATAACATTTTATACAAGGGAGCGAGATGTATTATGAGTTTTCATGCATGTTGAAATGCCAAAAATTTGTAACGGTAATTTGTTTGGGAAAATTAAAAGATGACTGAAAGTTGAAACTCATGCGATATTGACTTGTCCTCTACATCAAGTAAAAGCTATTTTTAGCAAAATGATAAATGAAAGACATATTTTAAACCATTATGTGTCTAAATATAAGTTACTCTGACATTTTTATTTATTTTTCAGTTATTTTACCGCATTTGGGCAGTGCGACTATTGACACGAGAAACAAAATGGCGTCGATTTCAGCTCAGAACGTATTGCATGCATTGGAGGGGAAACCTATGCTGTTCCCATGCTAATACCTTGATAATAATGAAAATATTTCATCGTAAATGATCATAGTTATATGACTTACGTATTTAATTATAAATAATTAAATGAAATACTTGTTAAGTAATTGTTTTCTGTTTAATTTTTTGAAGGTACTCAATATTTATGCTTAAGGACTAGGTGTAACTGTATTTAAAAGAACTAAACTTGGGCCTAGGCCTAAGTTTGGTTCTTTACACTTGTCTCAATACATTTGCTAGACAAATGTATTTAATACTAGCTGTGCCCGCGACTTCGTCCGCGTGGAATAATTATTTTGGGCATCATTTATTTTTGCGGACAACCTCCTAATCTTTATAAATTACCAGTTGGATCACAGTTTAAAGAATAACAATAAATTAATGATGCGACCCACCTTGTTAGAAACAGGACCTGCTCGAAACGAATAAATATTTTGACAGAGGTCATTAAATGCAGGAAAATCTTAACACCGCGATTCAGAAATATGACGTCATCGTGAGTGCGCCATCTAGTATAACAAAACGGTAGTTTGTGGTGTTACTTTGGGCGTAGATAATAGATGGCGGTGGTAACTATTATTGACTATTATAGTATTTATGTTAGCCCCAGTTATTATTGACTATTATAGTATTTATGTTAGTGGTAACTATTATAGTATTTATGTTAGCCCGACCTTCGGCAAAAACATAATGGTGTTAAATCTTAACACCGCGATTCAGAAAACGACGAAATTTGCACATGCAGCGCCATCTATCGGATATAGAATTTATCTATCAACATTAGTTCTATTTTTTGTCATAAGATGTCGTTGCAAGTACTACACTGAATTGCGTAACGTAATTATTTTACTTCTTGAATTCACTTAATTAATCATATCTTTTGGTAGAGTGAACCGATTTTGATCAAACAAAGACTAAGTTATACCTCAAGTTGCGTATAATTTTTGTGTATAAACATTGTCTGCATTGAGTTCGTAGATTTTACGTGATGCGGGAGGGACTTTCACCTCTCCTCCCTCCCCCCCTGTATCGGTTTCCGGGATGAAAAGTAGATATGATCCTTCCTCGGAGTAGGTACTATATCCATACCAAGTTTCATCAAAATCCGTTCAGTAGTTTTTGCGTGATTCGCGTTCAAGATACAGACAGACAGACAGACAGACAGACAAAAATTTTTTTTATTGCATTTTATACTTCAGTATCGATAATAAAACACCCCCCACTCATTTTTTTTTAAATATCTTCAATGTACAGAATTTGACCCCGACCATTTTTATTATAGTATAGAAATAAGTAGGTACACACTGTAACTTTTGCGCCAATTAATCTCAACACATTATTTGGTCTATTTTGTGGCTTAGGTGCCTAGCCTCCTTTTCATTTCCTTCGGCCTTAGCAACAATAAAACAGTTACAAACTACTTAGTTAATACTCAACGTCCTTCGAAAAAGTCCGGTCATATTTATATACTTACTTAAGTAGAAAATAATTAACATGGCTTACTTGAATTAAATTATGATCTGTCTTTTTACACAATTAACTGATATATAATGACATCAAATGTGTTATGGCGAAAATAATTGTGATGAAATATTTAAAAAACTGTTTCATTGGACTTCGTGGTAAGCTTACCGTCCTTTCGAAATTTTCTCTAACTGCTCTGTCTATTGAATAATTAACATATCTACTAAAACAAAGCCATAAAGTACCGTGTTTAACGTTCAGTGTGGCCAATGCTGTAATAATAATTTAATTGTTACATCAATATCCATACATAAACAAATGCGATAAACGTATGTGACGTCACACTAGTGTACCTCATTCCCGCCATTCGTAACGTCTACTTTGACATAACTCCATCTTTGTCTTTCATAATAGAACACCGTGTCTCTGGGAATAGCCGCTCTATTTTTTTTTTGACCAAGACCTTGACTATTCGGCCGACCGCATAACCGCATTACAACTTGGACCCGCTTAATAGCAATACGTACTTATCATTTGATTTCCAAGATACCGTATCTTACTACCTGATAAATAAACAATGATTATACAATACGTAGTTGCCGTGGCGTTAGTCGCTGTCGCGTTACCGGCAAGAAGCGTTGCGAATAACACAATGACGAAAAATTTAAAAGTTTTAGTGTCTTCAAATGACTTCCCGGCCAGTGGACTTAAGGTGCTGGAGGAACAGTAAGTAATGTTATTTAATTAATAATAGTTAGCATAATATTCCGTCCCTAAACCATTAATCGCAGATAAAAATATTTTTTTTTATTTTTAAGTACGAACCTTTTTACTTGCTTGCATATCTTAAATCATTTAAATAATACAGGTTTAATGTACACTGTCTAAAATACATTATATAATACTTGTGACTAAACGAAACAATATTTTCTGTGATTTCAAAAATCTTATTTATTAGTAGTAATTAAATCACGTATGCTTTATTAACTAGAGACGGATCGTAAAAATAGCTCACCGAGTCTAGTGGAGGCAATGCCCTATTAATGTGGATATGTTTGAACAAGGCCATTCCAAGTTATTCACTTCAGATAAACATAACTCACTAATTTGTTAGCTAGACTAGACTTGGTAGGTAGGTACACTAGCTACAGGTATTCAAATTATCCTTATGGTTTATTAACCTCTCGAGACTGACATAAAATCGTTTTTAATTGAGGAAAAAGAAACCGATATCGACTTATGTTATTGTTAACATACCAAGGCAACATATTCCTTCATATTTTATCACCTATTGTAGTTATGTCTAAGTATTGTAGCCAGGTATATATTAAAATAACAAGAATAAATCTTTTTCCTTTTTATCGGGAGAAACTCAATTGTATTTAACAATGTAACTCACCGCTCATACAATCATCGATTCGGTACCGATAACCTTAGAGTTATCAAGTCAGTTATTTGGCTTCAGAACTCACATGGCTTGTTCCTGATGTTATATAATACAATATAACTTTTATGATACACCTTTGACCCAACAATGACAATTGCTATTACAACTTTGGAATACTATGAATTTTTCCCCTTACGTTGAGGCATAGTATAAATAAAACAAAACTTCTTTTTTCCCATTTTGATTGAAAGGTAATTTCCTTGAATCTTCAATAAATTAATCCCAAAAACAGCTTCACCGTCGTCCAGACGAAATACTTGAACTTCGGCGAGGAAGGCCGGACTCTGGCCAAGGAGGACCTCCTCAAGCTGATCCCAGGATGCTCAGCGCTGGTGTGGAGCTCTAACCTTCCTATTACCAAGGAGCTGCTGGATAAGGCTGGTAATTACTTTTTTTTATTTTTTAGCCTGTAGTGTCCTACTGCTGGGCAAAGGCCAACTATTCTAAACTCATAAATTTTGCGCAATTTTTTCGATCTCTTTTCGAAATACTAAATATACATTACTATTACTACAAATACTGTACAAAATACAGGTGTCACTCCCCACCGAAAACAGTCGTATATAGATTCGATCTTCAGACTCAAGATGTCAGTCTATCGTTGTAAACAAAGGAGAAGAGGTCACCGCCCATCTTCCTAAATCTCTTCTACAAATAATTTAAGGTAATTACTAGGAAACCACTGAAACGGTGCGACAAGCCCATAAGGTAATATCCGCGAAGGTCACAAATCAAATTCAGGATAACCCGTTAAGGCGTATTCGTGAATTCAACGTGATTTACAGGATAAATCTCTGCAGACTAACCTTCTGTCATTAATCTAACAAAACCCAAATTCACGTGGATACTAAATACCAACAGGTCCTCAACTAAAACTGGTAGCGACAGTATCAGCGGGCTACAACCACTGCAACCTGGACGAGTTGAGGGCTCGCGGCATTAAACTGTCGAACACTCCCAATGTCCTCGCACCGGCGGTCGCTGAGATAGCCGTGGGCCTCATCCTGGGAGCCGCTAGACGGTTTACTGAGAATCTGGATCAAGTCCGTAGGTAGGTCTGAATGCAAATGTACTAATACCTATCTTTATCAACAGGTGGTATTTACTGTCATAAGAAGACAAAACAATTCCGTGTAAAATAATAAAGAATAGCACCACCCCATATCCTCCACTGGGTGTCGTAAAAGGCGACTAATGGACCTTAAGACCCAGTGCACGGTACCAAGCACCTTGGGTCACCCGAACGGTGGCGGGTAAACAACCAACAATCGCATTCCCAAAGAGGGTTAGTGTCAGGCAGGCGGCCGACTATAAAATCATAGCCAAAACTTTAAGCAACATGTCTAGAAGACGTGTTGCGCCGACCCCAAGTGAAATGGGATAAGGGCAGGAAGGTGAAGAGGACAAAACAACATGAGCAATCATTTGCCAATTTAGTAGACCAGTATTTTTTTTTTTGACGACGACTCTCATACATATTATGTCGAATGCTTTCGTATAAAAACGATATTAATTGTTGATTTTGTCGATACAAAATGAGAAAGATCAGAAATGTTATAGGAAAAATGTTGGAATTCAGGTTTTCGTATTCCAATATTGGAGTCCAAAATCATAAACCTGCAAGTTGATTGATACTCGTATCTTATTTATACGGTAAAAAACTCTTTCGTTCTTCCTTGGCCCACGGTAGATAGGGTACTATTCTGGTTTTGCTAAGCAGAATTATTCACATCGTCGATTTTTTCATATCAAAATCGCTACTTTATAGCGTCGTGAAAACCATTGTCTATCTAAAATCTACCTGCACACAACAGAAGCGCTAGCGATAATCTTATCGCATCTAAGGCACTTCAATCTGAATGGAACATAAACTCAAGTGGAGAAGAATTGTTTTCGTAACATGCATTATGCAACCGGCTGAATATTATGAGTACAGTTAGACTGGGCTGTAAAAATATAAAAAAGGAAATGCAATCCACCTGAAATAATTTACACCCTGAAACATGTAGGTACAGTTGTACACCAAGTACATTATGTAAGCCTATTAGTCTAGTGGTTAGTAACCCTGACTGCTATACCGGAGGTCGTGGGTTCGATTCCCATCCAGGACAAATGTTTGTGTGATGAGCGTGATCATTTGTTCTGTGTCTGGGTGTAATTTGCCTATAGTATGTATTTAGAAATATATAAGTATATATGTTTATCGGTTATCTAGAACTCACAACACAAGCTACTAAGTATGCTTAACTTGAGACTAAATGGCGTAGTGTGAGTGTTGAGAAAATATAATATAAGTACACCAATAGGTTCAATAGCATCACATAATCACAATTTAAGAGGCAAAACATCCGTCCGTGTGGTGTCCGGATATAAAGAATAGCACCACCCCATATCCTCCACTGGGTGTCGTAAAAGGCGACTAATGGACCTTAAGACCCAGTGCACTGTACCAAGCACCTTGGGTCACCCGAATGGTGGCGGGTAAACAACCAACAATCGCATTCCCAAAGAGGGTTAGTGTCAGGCAGGCGGCCGACTATAAAACCATAGCCAAAACTTTAAGCAACACGTCTAGAGGACGTGTTGCGCCGACCCCAAATAATAATAATTGGGATAAGGGCAGGGGAATGATGATGAAGAGGCAAAACATTTCGAATCGACGGCGTTCCAGAACGACACTTGGTGATTACATACAGCCATTATATACATGCTTATTATGGGCATACAATACATATTAATTTTCCACTTTTGTTTCCTACAGGGGAGAATGGGAGATTGGTTTCGACAAGGTCCTCGGTCAGGACGTCCGTGGAAGTACCGTGGGTATCGTTGGTTTGGGAGGAATCGGCCAGGCTGTGGTGAAGCGCCTCGCCGGCTTCGAAGTCGAAAAGTTCGTGTATAGCGGCCACAGGGAAAAGCCAGAAGGTAGGACGCAGTTTTTTCGCGACTTCTACACATATTTTAGACGACAAATGGGACTTATTTGCGACCGCGCCTTCCTAAGGCGCGGTACAGCGGTAATGGTCAAACTATAGTGAAAGTTAAAGCTAATAACCACAGACAAATTAGCTAGTTGGGACGGGATCACGCGAATGTCACGATTGGAACATATCGCTGTAACAATACACAACATCATTGATTGAAGCGATAAAGAGGATTATCGTAAAAATAGCAACAGATGCGATTAGAAATTTTAGATAAAAAAGAAAAGGACACTTCTGCACTCAACTGATTTTCCCTTAAATTTACACAATAAATGAGATTAGTGCATCTTGGACACTCCAAGGGCCTATCGCGTCCTACTTATTAAAGACTAGCAGCTGTAATTAAATATTTCTCTACATTAACACAGCTATAGAAGAAAAATAGTGATTAAGCAAACAGTTTGAAGTCGAGGTATACAACCTACAATAAATTTTGGTAATGGGAAATGACAGTGACGTGAGTAAATAACGCACGCTTTAGCATTTGGGTAACCTACTCGAGACAAAGGTTGGCAAATCATAACAAAATATGATGTAGTATATCATTTTATTTATGATTGGGAACATGTTTCAGCACCATTCCAATGCAGATATAATTTCCTTTCTAATTTAGATAGACTATAACGCAATAGGGAGATAGAAACAGAATTACTGATTACACGACTCTTGACAGACTTGACTTAAGTATTTGTCCCATTTGCAGTTGTCGAATAAATCAAAATGTTCTCGCAATGAATCTTTTCCAATCGTTTTCAATAGAATAATGTTCTCTTTGATTTTTGTCTTAACAGTTATCCTGTTGACGCTGTCATTTTTCTTGTTTCTTCATGTTACACATTTTCATGTTCAAAGAGTACGAAGTTTTATAGACGGTACGATGGATTAGAATTAGAAAGTTCGAATAAGTACCTGCCTGTTTTAGCTAAAGCCCTGGGAGCGGAGTTTGTGACACAGGATCAGCTGCTTGCTCAAAGTGACTTCATTGTTCTGGCTGTTCCCCTGACTAATGAGACGAAGCACATGATTAACAAGGACACCCTCGCTAAGATGAAGAGCAACGCCATCGTCGTCAACGTGGGACGCGGAGGTGAGGGAAATTACCTAGTTTATCCGATTCCGTGCGGAAGTCTTTTTAGCAATCATTAGTGCCTGGCGTCAAACAAAAATTCTGTGATGCCTCTGAGGCACCAAGCGCCAGAAAGTTTGATGATTCCCCTGGGGAATCATCCGCCATGAATTGTCACTTTTAGCTTGTTTTCGTGTTTCTACTTGCTAAAATAATCATTTGACATTGTGTATCTAACGTAGGCAGTCAGTAAATTCGTTCAGTGCGTTTAAAAGTGACGATCTGTGTGTTTTTATGGAAATGGAAGGTAAGTGACTAATTTATATTAGGGGTCGTAAACCTTTTTGCATTATTTCATGGATTTATTTATTCAAGTGTTGTAAAGAATTTATACACGTACCACTTGAGTTTGTCGCGAGGTGATATTTATTTATTATTATTTATAATACAGTGTTTTGTAGGGAAACAATTTTAACTTCACTATTTTGATGATAAAATTGTTTCTCTACAAAATACTGGATTACTGTAGAACATTTAACTGAATGGGAAGTCCGATTCTAATGAATCAAAAATATTGTACTCGTAGGTACAAGTTTTAAACAATAATCAACCGTATACGCAAGGAAACACGGTACTTCGTAGGCGAAGGGCCGGCGAACAGCGCACTCTTTGTACGTTTTTAGGCAACAATGAACCTTATGACAAAAGCATTTGATTTTTGAGAAACATTCCAGAAAGTGGGCTGTTAGAATTATAATCAATAATAAAATGTGTCGGCAACTTGTTTACAACCCCTGATGTCAGCTAATTTGCGAAATTACTTAAAACGAACACTGTGGGCATGATAAGGGTGACAAATAAAGACACTTTTATTTAGGGGGCTCTTTTGACAAATGTCGTTTAAGCCGAGTTTTGTATGATTTAGTTTTGTATCCTCTCGGGCACCATACGCCATACGCAATAGATTTACATGGTGCCTGTGCGGCATCATCCGCACGGAAACGGTTATTCTGCCTATTATTTTTTGTCACATAACAAGTTCATTCCGAGTTCATACTCTTTTTATAACGATGTTGAGACAGTTAGCAGATTATGTGTTCCTATGTGACAAGAGAGTACGAAGTAGTAACTGGAAACTGCAAGTGAAATATTTTAAGAGTGAGAATCCGTTACATTTCTCCCAATTAAGAGGAAAATAACGACTTCAAGAATAGATTCTTACTCTGTACTCATTATCTAATCTTCGTGAATTCAGATGCTACCTACTATCTACCTTTACATTAAAGATAAATATAATCTGCCTTTGCTGAGCGCATTTGAACCAGAGCGAAAACTCTTTTAAATATAATAATAAGATACATATTTATTTTCTTTACATCGCAAAGCCTTGGTAAATTCCATAGACCGCTGTTTATTTTTGTTGTAAATTCTATACTCGATACGATTTTTAAACTAGCCATGAAAATCGAAAAAATAGACACCTACCTAAAATTCTCGAGATTTTTTATTTTAATTAAAAATCTGTGTTGCAGATCTCATTGACCAAGAAGGGTTGTACGACGCATTAAAGAGCAAACAGATTTACGCCGCCGGCCTCGACGTCACCACTCCTGAACCACTGCCCAAGGACCACAAACTCTTCACTCTGCCCAATCTCTGTAAGTACCAGGATGTGTGCAAATAATCGACAATATCCTTTAGATCATGTGGATCTACAGGTATCTATCTATCTGCACTGAGGTGAGAGGTCTTTTGTAAACGGGCCAAAGCAACCGCGAACGTTAGGTTGGCTGGACCAGACGAGATAGGGTAATAAGACAGAATATAACTATAGGCATTATTCACTACCCATTAGTAATCCCCTGAGCTAACATAATAATATAATAGATGTTAAATGACCAGCAATTTAGACTGACTGGTGGACGCAGTTGGCTGTCCACTTTTATGTTAGCTTAAAGATCCCACGGCAAAGGCCGCCCCTTTCCCATTCTAGACCTGTCTTTTGCAATTTCTGGCCACGTCCGACCCACATATCTGACAAGATCATCACACCTTCGCCGCGGATGAAATTACGACGATGTCCTTCTTTTGGCGTCCAGTGGGTGACGATCTTTGCCCGTCGGTCAGGCTGCATTAGCGACATGATCAGCCCACTTTTAGTTTCCCATTATTTTTAAAGCATGGCCAAACTTCATATATACTTCTAAATATCGTTTTTTTTCCAGTCGTGCTTCCACACATCGGCAGTGCGACGGTGCGCACACGCAGCGATATGGGCGTCCTAGCAGCAAACAACGTAGTCAACGCGCTCACTGGAAAGCCACTAATCACGCCTGTTAAACTGTGATCACTATAATAATATATAATTTATTACATAGTACACGTGAAAAATACTTATAAATAACCAATATCGATCAATGGTGATATGTTTAAATTTTGTAGTAATCAAAAAGTATTTATTGTGTGATCAATAAAAATTGGTTTGTCTCAATTCTGTTTATGTATTGTAGATAGTGAAGGCTTTTAACCCACAGGTGACTTTTAATATACGTTAAAAAGAGGCCGTACGAGAGAGGCCATATTGCCGAATTACAAGATGAAGCCACGTATTCACTGACCAACAATTGTTTATAAAGATACATATTTTTTTTCTGTAAACACTGTTTGTATGCTCGCCAGTTGAGTTGGAAAACTCGGAAACAAATCAGTTGCGCAACAGGTGCATGCGATTGTGGACGCGTCTAAACATTTGTTTATCAACATGGACGATAAGTCTTTAAATTGATAGAAGTGTTCGAGAAAAAAATAAATATTATGGGATTGCTCAACAAAGGACTACAAAAATAAAATAAATTTCGTATGCTTTGGCAATTCGAAAAAAAAGATGTTGAGAATAAAATGCTTAAATCACATAACAACACTGTTTACCCAGGCGCCATGACCTAAGCAACTAATGAAATGACTATATGTGATGTTTCAGAAACTGTGTCATCATCATCATTCCCCTGCCCTTATCACAATTATTATTTGGGGTCGGCGCAGCATGTCTTGTATCAGAAACATTGTTGCTAAGTGAATATGTGGCTTAACAATTATTTATGTTATTTACTTAATGAAGTCATAATTAAAACTGTTAATTTTGTGCCACAATCCAGTTTGAACAAGAATGACAGGTATTTCGGTATTAGCATAATTTGCAGTCAAAAAATAAATAAAATGTTTATAGAAATACAATTTTGGCTTTATTTTCAGCTTAAATTTAATGCTAATAATATAAAAGTATTTAATATATCTATATACAATTACTTAAGTAGTATAACAGTTAGTTATGGGCTTTACAATCAAATAGTAAAGGTACCTATGTAAATAAGTTTATGATAAAATACAAAACTTTAATTCAATACATTGATATT
This sequence comes from Chrysodeixis includens, assembly GCA_941860345.1. NCBI lineage: Eukaryota > Metazoa > Arthropoda > Insecta > Lepidoptera > Noctuidae > Chrysodeixis > Chrysodeixis includens. The sequence goes on along the minus strand of OW796107.1, from coordinate 11,477,457 downwards.
GCTGTCTTGAAGTGTCTTGTGGGCAAGGTATATTTTTGTATCACTTGCTTGTTTATATGTGTCGCCTACACCCGTTTTTCAAAATATTGTACACAATATGTTACATGTCATATACAATGTTTAGAATTTGGTTATACACATTATGTATAACGTCGCCATTGCCGGCGCGTTATCTGCGCGACCCTTTTTAACACCACAATAACATACCCTGCATAATCTGCTAATGAAGTGATTATGATTCCACATACTTCACAGACATTTAAACAGAATACGGAATCAACTTGGTACAGAGTTAATCCTGCACCCAGAAAGTGTCTATAAATAATATGAAACATTAACAATTTCTTTTTGAAGACATTGTTTGAAATTTTTGTTATTGATCTAGGGAAACATGTAAGCCACAGTTAAGATTCCTGCATCATTTAAAAGGTACCAATACTATCTTGATTCAAAAAGCTAGAATAATACATACAGCCCATTGAACATAGAATATTTTTTTTCTATTATTTACTTTTTAATTATGGTGCATCAGCGACAACAGCAGCTAAATCCTTCAGGAATGGATCAATCTGGCTTTCCAAAGACAATATGTGGCCAGTGTTGCAATTGTCACTACCTATGAATGTGATAACTAATGGTAGTTTGTTCATTTGTATTACCTAGAATGTAAAAACAAAAATATTAATACTTATAATACAGATTACATATTTAGATTAATAGACAAATTAAAATGCAAACTACATGTGTTTGAAAATATTTTATGAAATAATTAAATGCATAAATTGTTCCCTTTTTCTAATATGAATAAGAGACTATTGAAAATGTATGTTCCTCAGAACCTTGTCCTAAAAAGTAACCAAATATTTGGTATCAATTTGGTGGGTCCAGAGAAATACATAAATTATTGCAAAACCAAGACATCACTTAACCTAATTTATAAATTAGTCATAACAAGATAGCAAACAGTTACCTGATAACTGGAATACATCGAAATTATGGTTTTGTTTCTCCCTAAGCCGAGTTTACTAGCTTGGTCTGTCGCCATGCCAAAAGTTGAAATAAAGTTTGGTCTTAAAGCTAGCTGCGGTGCCCTTTCAGTAACTGCTCTCACCAAAGGTACACCATCCCGATCAGTTATAAGGATACAGTGAAGGCCATTTACCCTAAAACACAAACAACTCGTAAGTAATAAGTTCACTGCATAATTAAACAGTCTATGGAAACAAATAAGGAAAAATACTTCTCAAGAAGATGATTTAAGTATTTTCGTAGGTCGTCAACCATTTTGCTCAGGCTTATTAGATTATTCAATGGTAATAACAAAATAACAAGACAATCACAAAGCACAATTTTTTATTTTGCAATATGACATTGACATTAATGACAGCTGGATCGATTGACAGCAGTTTTTTCAATAGACAATAAATTTCGTTCATTAATAATTACTGTTGCTCGGTCATGTTTTTGATGTCACCACGAATGTGCATCTACTATAGGACGTAGGCCACCCTAAATACTCCATAGTATTGTAGAAATGTATTTTTAAATAACCATTTCTCTAATAAAATGATTAACTGTTTGTAGACAAGTATTACGTCGCCAACTTTGCAGCGTGTCGTAACTATTAGATGAGAGTTTGTTATATTATGACTCTAGAAATTTCAAGAACATGCCAGCATATTTATTTTAGTAAACACGTATTAGCTGTCTATAACAAATATGTAGTTCTATCTTTTACATGACCTATGACGTCTGCGATGTTGAGCAATATATGGCATGAGAAAAACATTATATTTGTCTATAGCCAAAATGGCAGAATCGAATTGACAAGTCGTGCAATTTTCGTAATTTATTTCTGGGTGCAATAATTATTGCCTTTGTACGTAGATGTTTTTCGCATTACATTATAAGGCATAAAATCAATTCTTCATACTGTGTTCAAAATATTGTACACATCATCATCCCACTCGTATGTTGCAATTTCACGAAATATCAAGCTTTGGTATGATAACAAAAGATATAAAAATTTAGCCTTGTCTGGGTATGTGCTCTTTTTCGTCATGTGTGTACCGTCGAGATTAACATAGCATGAATGGTGACTGCCGCGAAGATCGGGGTATGTATACGTAACTGTCCAGAATCGTGATATTCGGTATTGTGACGTCACAAAATAGACAAGACGTTATTTACAGTGCAAATTAGGTAATAAAATGTTTTATTGTTTTCACCGGTGAGTGGCAAGAGATTTGTGGCGCTCCCGTGAGGATAGAATTCGCGGTGAAGAGGTGGGCCTCCGCTAGGATGGGCGGCGATGTCTGCCCCCTTTGAGAGCGCTGCGAGCCCTGCACCGTGCGCATGCACTAATATATCGCTTATGCAATTATTTCATGAGCTTAAACAGAAATTTCCTGGTGTACCTGATCATGTTGTGTCAAACACGATCGAATTGTACTGTCACGATAAACAAGCCTGCGAGAAGCACCTCCATAGCGAAGTCAAGGCCTCCCTAACACACGCCTACCATGCCTCTTCCTCGGCAGCCGCTCGTCAGCTCAATGAACTTAGACTTAACCTGCCTCTCAAGTGCCGCAACCAGCCCATAGTGAAGCATGAAGCTATTCACTCAACAGTGCTGAAATCAATCACTTGTCAAGAGCCACAGAAGGCAATACTAAGTTCTGGCACTGAATCACCTGAACAACTGAACCTATTGAACACTGATGCCAATCAAAACATTGTTGAAGCTAAAAACGAGGAAAATTGCAGAAGAAACAACAACACTTCACCAGTCACTGTAATAAACATTGATAACTGCTATGCAAAATACAATGCTGATTCTCCAAGTGATTTTGAACTAACTAACGAAAACATAAAGGATAACAATGTCACTCCTAGTCCAAATAGACATTTAGAAGATAAAGTTGATTCACCAAAGCAAGAACAAAAGGAGCTTGAACAACCAGAGAGTACAAACTACAGGATTTTAAAGAGTCATAAAATTAAGAACAATTTACATGAAAGATTAGAGAAGGTTAAGGAAAAGAAAACAATAAAGAAAGAGGAACCACAACCTCAAGAAGTACCACAGGAGAAACCTAAACGGCCCAACACACTTGACTTCATTAGGCCAAATCCAGATATTGCATTTAAACAGACATTGAAGGAGCCAGAGGCTGAAACTTGTCGGACAGTGTCCCCGCTGCCACCAACATCAAACAATGATAGTCAGCCTATGAAGGAGGCCAAGTCTAGCACATCATTTAGGCCAGAACGAGGATATCCCTTGAACGTGTCAGTTAATGTCAATTGTCATATGGACTTAAGTCGTACTTATGGTGATCCTTGGTTAGAAGATTATGATAGTCCGAGGGCTATAACATCTGTGAATTTGACTGTGTGTACACCAACATCGAACATGGCTAGTCCTGTGAGGGATACGCGGGAGGAGGACGGTGGTTTCGAGGGTCACGTTACGGTGACGGTGAGCCCCAGCACGGCGCGACCGCCACGTCGCCGGGCCCCACCGCCGCCCCTGACGCCCTCGCGCCTTGACTCTCCCAGACCAACAAGAATCGCTCCTGAACCACCTATGTCTACCATTGGTAAGTTTATGATACTTTTATACAGTAGTAAAACATATTGTGGCAACAGATTTAAAATTTTATAGTAAATCGAAATGACTTCTAAAATTGTTTGATACTCTTGCAATAGAATGACTCAGGACTATAAGGCTATCAAAACACAAGCTTAAATAGCTTATTTAAGTAAACAAAAATTGTTTCTAATGTAAATAATACCTATAAATATAATGTAATGTGAATTTAAATGTGAAACTAAGCAACAGGTGGTATTTAGTCATTCATTATAAATTCATACCATGTCCCCATTATGCATTTATATTTCTATAGCAGATAAACAGACTTGATTCTGGTTTTCCCCTGTTTATTATTATAACATTAACTTATTTTATTACCTAAGTATTTAAAGTATCAATATAAATATTCCATCCTATTTAAAATTAATAAGGGTAATTTAAAATCTAAATTATACAACCCAATTTAAAAATTACTATGAAATATCTGTTTACTCCTTTACTTTTCACAATAAATGTGGTTGCTAAATCGGATGACCATACAGCTAAACAGCCATATGGCAAATTATTCATTCTCTCTCAAAAATGTGGAAAGTTTTAAAGACCTCTTAAAAACTTTCTATCTAAATATAAGCTTGTACATGTTCTGTTTAATTAGGAATCACACCCCTTTGTTTTAAATTAAAACAGGTGAATAAAAACGCAAGAGTACAAAATTGGTTTTATTGTGATATAAATTCAATGAATATCCACTGTTTGGACAGCAAAGCTCTGAAAACAATAAATACTAATGACATGGATCTGGGACGATCTGTGTTCGTACACCGCGAAAAAAAGCGTAGGTGCATAGGTAATTTATACTTAGCTTATTGTACACGCAACACATTTGCAGGTGAAATGAGCTTCGTATTTAAATGTTTCGCAATTCCGTTTTGATTTTTTAAATAATCTACGATGAGCCCGATAATAATAACATATACGGAAAATCTGCTTGATTATATTTATTTTTCTGAATAATTGGTAATTGATAACAGACCCATGCAGATAAAGAAAGTCTGGTTATATGCTTATCTGTTGAACTGTGTAGTATAGCTTTAGATAAGGTATTAGGAAGTATTTGTAAACCAAATACGTTTCGGCGTGTAAATTTGTACAATGTTTTCCTTGCCCACACTTGAAACTGATGTTATGTAACTTTTGTCGCATGGCAAAAAATGTTTGTCGATACATTACTACAGCCAACAACGTATAGATAAGAAATGTACTAAGCACTTTCCATAACAATACGACATGTGTTTCTAGATCGTGCCTTAATAGAGCGTCAGAAAGAGCGTCTGGAAAGGTTAGCGATGGCGCTGGCGCAGGAGAAGGGGCGGTTGGCGCAGCTGACGAAGGAGACGCGGATCCTGGCGGGCCCCTCGCCGACCATGTCCGCCACGCAGCGGCTGCGGGACGACGTGGAGCGCCTGCGGAACCAGTGCGGCACGCTCGCCAAGAGACTCGAGATGACTGGCCATGGTATGACTAACTAGCATAGCAACTTCTAACGTAGTTTCTGTTTAAGGAATTAGTTCTTGATAGCAAAGATTTTCATCTTCCAAGTGAAGGTAAACAGGGAAAGTACAAACCCCGAGCTGTTCCTAAGAGCAATCTCGCATCAGACTTAAAGGGACATGGCGAGTTAGAATCCTTTGCGCAGACGTGCTTTAAATAGCTACTGTCGGGGAAAGGTAAATGAGAATACGTAAAAAGAAAGAAGGCCTTTGCCCTGCAGTGGCTTACTTAGAGCTCAAACTACATGCGAAAAATGCTGTCTTGGGTTTTTATGATTTTTTTATAAAAATTACACGAACCTGCTACTCGCGTGTTTGTTTATTAACTAACGGTTTCCTTATACTACGCATTGATCACAAGATGACTGCCACTTGGCCTCGAAAACCTATTGACATGCAATTAGCGTGCGTTGTAGGCAGTAACTTTCCATTTTTAAAGCCTTCAAAGGATTGGAATAAAACATTGATACATATTACTTTTGCTTGATGATGATTGCCTCAAAGGATTGGAACAATGCCTATTGGTACATATGAATTTTGCTTGACGATTGACGTTGTTACCCTAACACATTCCAGAGCCGGACGACTCGGGCAACTTCTACAGCAACATCTACACGGGGCAGCGGCCGTCGTCGTCGTGGCAGTGCCACATGTGCACGTTCCGCAACCACCCGCTGCTGGACAAGTGCGAGGAGTGCGACATGCCGCGGATATTCGTAGGTACGTCCCCCCCCAGGACCCACGACTCGGGGTTCGGCTCGTTCCGCGACAGGAACCGGCGCGGCGCCAACAGAGACGACCTCCCCCCCTCACTAACACAGACTCAGTCAGCCTAGTCGCGCAGGACGCTACCTAGTTCCTCATTTTTGCCTTATACAGTGCCTATAGTGTTAAAACAGTGCTTGAGTGTATCAGTGTTTAAACTTTTTGATATAAACTCGTGTGTGTTTGAAGTGTTCAGACTTGAGGCTAATATGAACAATGTTTTGCTTAAGACTCACCCAGCATGTTACTGTTGGAATGCAAACTTTATTAACATTGAAAATACCAACGATGTGATGAACTTTGAGACCCAGTTGGGAACTTTCTGTCAGTTGTTATTTTCACATACTTACGATTTTCTTTATGTTTAATCGTCGTAGAAATATATTTACCTATTTATTCTGTACTCATTTGTACAAAGAGCTGAAAAATCTAAGTGATAATCTACAGATAAGATTATGGACAATTTTTGCTGTAAGTGTTTTGCTCTATGTATAAGTGAGGTGATAATATATTATGATCCTCGCATGTGTGTTCGTCTATTTTATGTGACTGGATTAATGTACGACCTATCCTCGTATGATATACAGAGTTATCTAATAAACATAATAATTTCGACGGTTATCCAACATTCACGAAGTGCAGATCGGATAAAACGATTGCGATATTTTGACAGGATTTACAGCGTCCGTGTACATGATAAAAAGTACAATAATGAGCTGATAGCATACTGAGGTAAAACCCAAATAGGCACAACTACGTTGCATCACAATATTTTTAGTAAAAAAAAATTCACTTAATATTAGGGCGTATTCGCAATTACTTTAGTGCTATCTCCGTTTGAAATATATACCAATTTAGTTTCTTAATTGGGCCACACCTTTTTGGTCTTCTTCTTTTTCTTGGCTATGTACAAATATTTTTACAAATAAATTAAAGTACAATCATATTTTTATTTTCTTTCCCTTAAGTGTAAATCGAGTAAAGTACTATTTCAATACACAAATCCTTTGTGTTCCAAGGGGAATTCCGTAACAATCTTTATAAATACGTATACTAGGCTATAGGCGTGCCTGCTGTCTTTCTTCATATCAATACAAAAACAATGACTAATCCTACTATTGTTTGTAAAGTCTATAATTAAATTAAAGTACCGGAAATTATGGAATATATTATCTCAGTACGTGCTGTTTCCCGCGCGTACGATTACCTATGTGTGACGAATTACTTTTTTACGCAACCTGCTTTACCTCTTTCACTATGACTCATTGACTATTGTGTAGCATACAATATTAATGTAGCTATTATAGAACGACTAAGTTTCTATGAACAGTGACATTAGCCGAAAAAGTCCAATTACATTAAACCTCATTGAAGAATTATACAATTTATGTTTAGTGTTTACATATTTTTATTAAGCTTACATAAACACATTGATTTCTCGTATGTTGTACTGTGTATTGTTTGATAACCGTTCATTAAAAGTTTTGTAATATAGTTATGTTTATATAATGTTTAGTCTACGATGAAATTATTAGATTTTATTAGATGAGATGTATTTATTGTTTTACTTAATTAAATTTTATTAGGCAACTAAACATCACTTGTTGACTGGTCAGATGGTGAAGACATCACAGGATCTCGTTATAAGACTATTTTATTGCGCCTTGCCAAAAATGTATCATAAAAAATATTTATTGCCTATAAAAAAAACATACGCCGTTTTTTTAAATTTTGCTCAAATTGTCTTGCTCAGTTATTCTTCACTAACAAACAGGAGCATTTAAATTTCGTCTCTTATGCAGGAGGGCCAATGTTGGCACATTTCCGACGCCGGAATATGCCTCATCTGGGCTTAAGAGTGATGCCTTTAGAGAATTCAAGCAATACCTTACCATAATGGAATAATTATAATAAGTATAAATAAAGGAAACAGGTATTTTTGTTATGTATGTTCGAATTTAACTGTGATAGACGTAGGGTCTTTCCATTATTGAATAACCTAACACATAAGTGTCTTTAACTTGAATTAGGATTAGCCGATTTTTCAAGTCACTAAAGCGCATCAAATTTAAGAATCACAATTACATATAATAATCATTTTATCATATTTGTATATTTAGTTTCATGTTTCAAATGATCAAGATTTGTTCAACATTTTTATCTAGTATTCATATTTTATTAAATTCCAATGTTAATGTTTCTATTGAAATTATATCTTCTTACATTATTGTGATAATATTTCGGCCTTAATAAATAGTAAGAATGTTTTAGAAAAATATTATGTACTAAATCAAGTACCTAGGAAACGGTTGCACCACACATATTAGACGTAGATATTTAAATAAATAATGTGACTAACGGTAGGTCTACCTACTTTGTTCTAGGTGTAATTTCGATTGTGATTTTTATTGTATATGAAAGAATAAATAAGATGTTTATTATTATTTATTGATTTTTCTTTAATGAAACTTAATCCTGTTGTGCTTAGTTTATGCGCTCTTTGCTAAGCAGTTAGAATTTAAATATGATCACAATACCAAGAATACATTTATATATATTTTTTCTTCTAATAACCAATACGCAAAGGTAAGTTCCGTTTTCGCTCATAATCTTTTTAACAATGAATGTCGTGCAGTGGAATGATGTGTTTTTTTTTATTTTTTTTCTTCAGTAACATTTCATTTTACTTTTTATACATATATTATTTGATATTTTCAGTTTGTTTTATTCTTTATACAGTTCGGGCTCCTGATGGAATCACTGTTCGCCTCATGCCAGGTCGGCGGAGTAAGTACATAATATGTTATAACGAAAATTGTAAATGTATTGAAACTTAAAGTTGTTGTTCAATCGTGCAAAAAATGTGGCCTCTTAATAAACCCTTGTCTCATAAAGACAAAAAGAGTTCTCTCTTTACGCAGAATAACTTTAATGAATTTAATAAAAATCTGTAGAAAACCTTGTTGACATTGATATCTAGTAACAAATAAACCCTGCAATTATGTTATCCTAGTAATAATATTCGTTTGTTTTCAGAAATAACACGCTCGTGGGTTTTATGAGATGCAGCCGAGATTCGAATGAATGGTCGTACGTTAAGAGGCTTGATCGCGTTGGATTTCCTCACAAACGGTTTCACTCTGACCATCGACTTTGAATAGACTGCAACAGGCACAAAAGAAACAGACTCATGTGCCTGTTGCAGTCCACTACCTTGAACCATACGGAGTTGAACGCGATCGACCCTTAAGTGCAGTAGTACAAACCTAATCTGTGATATTCGCATTTGGTAATTAGAAAGTCTGATTTTTACTGTTATAGTTATAAAAACAGTAATTTTATTTTTTGATTTAACACATTCCAAAGACCCCGTTATTCGATCACATTGTTTTGTTCTTTCCTGTTCTCATTGAGTGCTCTGTTGTACCAAATGCGGATAACTCGAATGTTATTTACATTTTAACACTGCTGCACTTAAGGTGGATAGGGAAGTATTAACTTTATATTTATATGATAAATTGTATGAAAATGTGTTGTTCTGAACATAAAGTATCAAAACTTGCTGGGCGCAGTATAGCGTTGCAGACAGATATTAATTCTGCTCTTTGATATTGTATCCGCTAGATTCGGAATCGAATCTTTGTATTTAAATAAATACTAGATAACACTTGAGCTTTCGACTTTCGTAAAGTAAAATATATTTCATAGTGCACAGTGACACAATAGATACTTGAGTATTTTGTGAATTTCTAAAGTATTATCTTTTAATTTCTGAATGCCGCAAGTACCATTTTGTTTCGCATTTTATGCTTCACAACAAATAACTTTTTATTCTTTAGAGCTCAATCAATTTCATAAACTTGAATACACAAAATTTTATTTGAATACTAAATACCACATACCGTTTTGCAACATTTACGAAATGTGAAAGTGGTTTATTCCAGACGTAAAGTTTGTAGTCATAGCACTGGTTAACACTACTCTTGTACTTAATGAACAATGTAATGTAATTGCTCAAACAGCTTTGACGCTAGATGTCGCTATAGTCTATGCAATAGTTCAACTGAAAATATCTTAGGGCCAGCACTCACTGGGAACAACACAGTTCTAAGACAGTCTTGCAACCATCTTCCAACAAAACGGAATTGTGTTGTCAGCGATATTATTAAGTTGCAGGTCAACCCTTCGACGCCGATGTAACAGGCAAATCAGTTTCGTTCTAATTGGAGTATAGTTGCTACTTGCCAGTGAGCGCAGACTCTTAAGTATTCAAATAATGTCCAGAATTTAGATTTGCATGTAAGTTACAGGTTAAAGTGTCGGGCTGCTCGCTTTTATACATATTTTCGCTAGTTGCACGAGGACTCGCGAAACAGGTCATAATATATGTCGATGCGGTATTAGGGTTCGTCGGCTAAGTTGACTGAATTCTGGATTATCTACTTTATTCTTGCTTTTTAACTGTTGATATCATAGTATAATGGAACTTGTATAATAAGGTGTCTATGCCTGTACTACGAGATCTTAAATCAGGACTATTGCCTGTGTGGAGGCAGGACGCCGCTACTCGGTGTGGTGCGGCTATCTCGCTTTCACAATAGAAACTCTTGGTTTAAGACCTTGTAAACCTGCTGGTGATGGTATAGAACTGTGTCTACTACAGTGACGTCGAATAGCATCACAATTTACTAAAGAGTATTTACGCAATTTCAGCTAAAGGTACTCAAAATTATCTCGTCTAAATAAAATTTATATTTCTAGAACTGATTCATGTTATAATAGTAATAAACTTACGTTTATTCTTGGACATATTTAGAAGATAGTTATAATAACACATAGTTCTGGTTATTTCAAAGGAAACGCCTGTCTTTTTCAGTTTGCTTTATTCTTCTAAATATGTACACCAATAAAGTATATTATTGAGGAATTAATGAAACAATCACTGTGATTTCTAGTCGAACTCCGAACTTATATCATTATAAATGTGTATGTATTAAGCAATAAGCATTTCTTTCTGTATAAAAAATAAACTTGTGCTCATTTTAATGTACATAATTATATGTATGAGTATGTATGTCAATGCTGTATTTCTTCTTTCTTGTAAGTTATTATATATATGTGCAAGATATTGCTGTCAAGTATTAATTGTCTGACAAATATATTGTATGTGGTCTATCAGAATAAAGGAATTTATTGACATAACTACACAAACGAGGCCTTCTGAAGTTAAGTAACATTTAATAAATTACTTCACCATGTACATTTTCTTTTGAAGTTATTAAAAAAAAAGTTTTGAAAAGAGAATTTCAAACCATACGTACTATTTCTCAGAAAAAGTTGTAATATTCTGTAAGATGTAACTAGTATCAACCAATTTCTAATTTATTCACAATTTCCAAAATCAATTACAGGAAATGTAACTAAAACATTTACAGGAAACTGAACGAAAATAATTAGATTCCTATATCTACAATGTTTTGCACATTAAGGTTCTATGTAATAAAATAAGTATTTAGCGCTTTTATACTATGTATTTAAAATATCTATTTGATATAATAATTATTTTTATTTAATCGGCACATTTATCAAAATAAACTTGTTACTGAAATTTGGTTGTTTTACTAATATAGAGCTGCAAGAATATTTTGGCATGTTCACAATAAGAACCAACTGAATTATCTATAAAAAGTGATGGTTTTTCATATATGACAACATTAGTTCCAATTTTGGAAATGTACCAAAAGATCCTTGTAGCACTATACCACACATTTATTATCTCAACACTATGACAGTAAAAATCTGCTGTCTATTATTACATAGGCTCTAAAAAATATTTTGTCAAGACCTATCTTTGTATTGGTTAAACAGTCTAAAACCTAGGCACATTTGTGTTTGATAACAAATAACTATTGATTACAAGTAACTAAGTCTAATTTACATCATTATACTCATAATAAAATGTACTTTAGTAAAATTACCTATTGATACACAATAATGTATCATAACTAGAACATTTTACCATTATTTTTATACTTGGCAGTTACAATATTAAGTATATATTTGTACCTTAAAGACATGACATTGCATATTTAAAGATGTGTAAATTTATGACATTATGTATGTCATATTATACTCATATCCTCCTCCTCGCGTTGTTATCCTCATTACTGAGGGTCGTGATTCCCTAGTTGAGGGACGATCTTGCTCCAAACAGTTGCACACTACTTATTTCTCTCTTTGGCCGAATGGAATGAACAACATGCAAGTTGGTCTCCAAGGTTGTTCAGATCTGGTCAGTCCACCTAGTTGGGCTACATCCTCTTGGTCTCCTGCTGTCAACCTTTCCAGTGGCCATTAGTTGCTCGAGGTTGTTCCCTTCTTTCCTGGCGATGTGACCAAAGAACTCAAGTACTCTTCAAAGGCAAATAGATGAGTCGGGACTTTACTTTAAGTTCCTGTAGGATAGACACATTTGTGCGGAAGGCCGTCCATGGGATCTGAAGCATTCGCCTCCAACATTTCAAAGGTATTGATGTGGTCGCGGTCAGCTTTCTCCAGTGTCCATGTTTCTGCTCCATAATACCCATATACATTCTAAGAATAAGTTTTCAGAGATCTAAGCCGAGAAGTATATGATTTGGAAGAGGTCAGTTCATAATTATAGTTTAATTCTAAGAACAACCCTTAATAATAATTAAAACTAAGATTACATTGTTCTCAAGGTTCACAATTCACTAATAAAGCCACATTTTACATAGAGGCTGATAAAATATTACAAAACTATTTTATCAAACTGCTAAAATAAGTTGCACTTTGTATGAGGTTTATAGATACTGGTTGTAAGGCATTTAAACAGCTAATTGACATGGTGCCATAGAGTAATAAATGCAATTAACAAAGGAAGCCTAATGAAAAGTCTATGAACTGCTGAAAAACAAGATTTATATTGCAGTACCACGCTCCAAGTTCTGTTTGATCTCTGCGGTGTGTTCCCCATAGAATCTCTCCAGTTTTTTGTTGAACTTAGCATTTCTTTCATTAATGTAATCAATGTCCGCATCATCATTGTGAGTACGTCTTCTGGAGTATTTAGCCCTTTTAGCAATCTGGCCTTCTAAGTCATCCACCATTTTGTCTACAGCTTCCCTGCGGTCCTCATGCATACCATGGATAATAACGTTAGGTCCTCCATAGAAGGCATCACCATACTTTTGCTTCTGTTTGTCATACTGTTCCATATCAGCTGCTGGCATGTTTTTCACTAGTCTATTGTACTGCCTTATAGTAGCTTGCTCATAAGTTGAGAATCCCTGATCAGGATTCTTCTTTTTCTTTTTGCGTTCCAATCGTTCAGCTTCAGTCGCTGATATGTTCAATAACTTGACTCTGTCGTAATCTTTGCCCGCTTTCTCAGCCTCTTCTCGCTTTTGTTGGTCGTCGAGTAGCCATTCAGCTTGTCGCCGTTTCGCCTCATAGTTGGGCGGCAATTTATTTCTGGCCTCTTCGGCGACAACTTCTTGGTAGTTGTGTGTTCTTGCTTCGTTTCTGGCTGAATGTAAGGATCGCAGTCTCTTCATCCGTTCTGCCTGTTTTTCAGCGAACGTCATCTCTTTAGGGGCTGTGGACGCCTCCTCTGATGCACTCATTTTTAATACTTAAAATCACTTGTTTCGGAAGATATTGACGAGTAATAATGTAATCTCAGTAAATATGAGATGTGCGTGTTTTCTATTTCTCCACAATTGACAGCTATGACAAATTCACAAAGGCGATTACTACTGACGTAACAATATTGTTTCTGTCACTGTCATTTACAGCGAATGATAGATGTTGCAAGGATTTTATCCCTTATAAAAACATGTTAGAAATGTAATAAAAATTGTAATTTGTTGTAAAATCTATAGAGATCAAGGGAAAACTGTGACATTTATTTAATTGTCGATCTCAATCCATACTAGCCGAATATGGATAATTCATTCAGCATCTAATCCGTAGTAATTTGAAGCATTGGTTTTTTCATTTGATGATTTAAATAATAAAGATTTATAATTTACAGTATTTAATTTACGTGGAGTTTTATTTTATTGAGTTTACATTTATTTCTTGTTTAAAAATATTAAAAAGGCTCAACTCGGTTTCGTTTGAAAGTAACATGAGAGTGAAGTCAGCTGGGCAACCGACAATTTCGTTTGTAATGAACCAAACTGAAGTGAGGCAGTCTGTCGGTGTTTTGGAACAGTGACGGTTGTGTGAAAGTGTGTTGAAAAGTATATTTTTCTGATTTTAGTGTTTTTGAAGTTCACGATGTCGGATGAAATCGCGGAGAATGGAACAGCGAACGGAGACGTTCCAGAGATCGAGCTGATCATTAAGGTAGATATAGTTATTACACGTGTTTAGTATAAGATTAGCTGCTTACATCGGTCAACACGGCACGCGTTACTGTAGTTGGCCTTCGGAGATATAAGAAGATTGTGAAGAGGTGGCAAACGTGATAAACGCTAAATTATGCGGCGAACCTCATACTTTCAAGAGTGCCGAATTTTATATATGTATGTAGTAAAACTGCATTTATGAATTGCATGATAGTCGAGCCGCGCTCGTATGCATGAAAGTATATTATTACTGCACTTATTATCCGCGTTATTTAGGTCACTAGCGACTCTGTTTTGTTAGTCTCGTTGTTTGGCGCGTATTTTTATTATCCATGGTAAGTAGTTAAGTCGTTAAACATAAAATAAAAAGTTTACACAGTATCAGTTGCATGCTAGACTGCATAAGACGTCATTAGCTGAATCCAGTTAGCGATAGTTATATAATTTCTAGAAGTTACTTAGTGACATCTGTACAATTTACAAAATAAACAAAGATTATTTTAAACATGGCACTCAAACTTTTTTTGTTGCTTACATCATATTTGGCAAAGGTCATAATGTATAAGTTGTAATGATTAGTCACAAACAATAAAGTCATACTCCTTCTATACATTTTGTAATAAATGAGTCATGCTCCTTATGTGGGATCTACCTGCATCGCATGAACTGCTATTTATAATCATTAGGCTCATGTGGAGATGTATGTTGTAACTAAAACTTGTGTAAACAATATTGTCTCTGCACAAATTTAGTTATAGCATTAACTCATAAAACAAATGTTTGTTCTAGATTAGTCCTACACAACATTTCTTATTTTAAGCTCCTTTATGATACAATAATCAATTTTGATATTATTTTTATAATTTAATTTAGCTATCAGTTAAAAGAATGCTATTATCATAGTGGCTATACCTAGATTATCAAGAACCTATCATATCCAATTTCATTGTAACATTACAAGATTCTTATCAATGCTAATGATATCAGCATTGCCTACTGATATGAATATGCAGCTGGGAATTGTGCTGTTATGATAATTTTGTATTTGTAGGTGAAATCAATATCTTCTGTACTTCTGAAAGGACATTCACTGTCATATGTAAGCTTAAGTATGATGTATTAATTCTTTAATGAATAATTAAATAACAAAGATCTACTGCGATAGGTCAGTGTAGGTAGGTCAGTTATGAAATATATGCACCAACTTAATCTAGATTCCAAAGTATACTTGGCTGCGTTTTGTTATAATAATATGTAATTTGTGTAATTAGCATCCAGATTAGTTGATGTAATTTAAAAACCAAGAGCAAATTCTTTCAAGGTTTTTCGGAATGTTAAATATTGTGATGGATTATTAAGAAAAAAAACACACATCTGGTTACCATCTGAAAGACTATTGCAATTTAATCCACAGCATAGTCCAGTACATTTGAATTGTTGCCAATATATGCAAAAAGTATAAACAATGTTTACTTCACTTTTATATTTATAGAAACCATGTCACTAAGTCAATGTTAGATTGTGAGACTTCGGTGTTTTCTAATATGTAAAATCAGATAGATAAGCAGTTCATTATTAATTCATCATGAGTTTAAATATTGATGTTTGCATTTTTCATATTATCTTGGTCTGCATTTTATGTCCGGGGTGACGTAAATTAAATGTGTGCAGACTTTATTTATAGAGCTATAAAACTGGTATTTGTTGCAATGTTTTAGGCAAAATCTTCAGGTTTTCAGCTGTTGTTCTGCACAGGTGTCATTTCTTGCCATTATTTACTAACAATGATTACTATTGATCAAGACCAAGTGTTTGCAAACAAAGCTTATATACAACCTTCCTTTCCGATTCTCCGACAAAGTTGTTTAACCTCGTACGCCTACATGACACGCGCCGCGACACAACATGAAAACAAAACAGTCGGGCGCTGCACTAATTAACGCGGCACTGTTTGCCGCCTACAGGAGCCTTTTTGGACCCTGTAAATTAACCTAAGTACCTAACCACTGGTGGGCAAAGTTGGGACGAGGATTTTGGACCTAATTGCAAGTAAATTTATCATATTTTTGACTCCGTTGCGCGATTACTTTTTATACCAGGGCATTACCACACAATAGTTCCAACTCACACGTACATGACATGTGCACTTAAACGCTGACACGTAACCCAAACAATATTTTACTGAAAAACCTTCAAATGTCTGAAAAAGGACATGCAATTTCTTGCGTTACCAATTCAATTGCTTGATTGATACTCATGACATTACATTGTCTTACGGTTATCATACTTACACAATTAATTGGTCACTCGTGTAATACCATGTATTAGGTGTCTCATAAATTCTTTGCCCAAAGCGAGTCGACATTTAATGAGCTCAGTTCAATTATCGCGGGCCCATACTTGTTAGATGATTAGCCTGCCCCACTTCCACTGGCTGCACTATGCACCTGCTGTTTGCTGAATTTTAATTCTTTTTACAGCAAACATCTATATTTAATTTTATACTTACACGGCACCACATATTATTTTTCTTAGTGTTATTGTTGATGTTTTTAATTGAAAACATTTATAACAAGGTTTATGTCTTTTGAAATTTTATTTTTATGGTAAACCATTAATCGCGTATGGGTACATCAGAATGATTCGAGTAATTATTAGAATTATCTGTAGTTTAATAAATTACAGTTCACGGAAAAATATCCAACGAGCGCCTGTTGAAGTTATGTTTTATCCTTGACAATAAACTATTCCGTAAATCATCGTACCATTTAAGAACTTTTATTACCAGACGACAGCCGAAAAAGCTCAGTCCACAAGGACAACTGCAACCAGCATAGCGTTGCAGTTTAGTTCGTGTTCTATGATCGTAAAACACCTTGTTTTGGTCGTTCATCAACTGCGTTCAGCGTGGCTTGAATTATATAACTTTAATTGGCATCGCACTGCTTACGAGCGCGCAAAACGAATATCTTCTAGGAAGTCAGCGGCCCGCGAAAACGATAGTTGCATTTCGGCCTAAAAAACTGAAGACGTTACCAAATTGATGTTGAAGTCAGTTATGATTGGATTTATTATATGATTTATCTTCCGTATCGGGTGGAGATATTGCTTATATCAACACCAATTTTATTTAGTCGGCACTTGCTTTAGGATTGGATGATAGATTTGGAGCCTATTCTTAGAAAGAAATAATTTCGATTTAAAGCTTGCAACTTTGTGTTTAATGTTGAGTATTTCTAGAAGTCGAAGTACCTGCATTGCAACTCCTAGAGCGGCGGGCATTCCGCGCGAGAGAGCGCATGCGCGCCTTCGAAACAGAAACCTGCGCAGTGCGCGGGCGCCATCCAGGGGAAAGTGACATAGCGCACGCGACTGCTCGTGCGTCCGGGGACCAAGTCACATGAACGATTAGCATGCCCGCTCAGCATTAGTGACAGCTTAAAAAATGATAATAATTTGTACCGTATCCTAATTATCTTTTAGTAGGGCAAAAAGTTTCTATATCAAGAAAATATCATCAGCCCTTTGCTCTATGGCACAAAAGCCTCTACCATTCTCTCGAAGCAAAGAATGTTGTTGTACTTCCTAAGCTGAGATATAGCTCACTCTTTATTTAATTGCAGAATATTGGAGTGTTTCCTCTGGCTCCAGATTCGGCCGTTTAACAAACCAGAAATACAAGTTATTGGACAATTACATTTTATGAAGTGACATATTTTAGGTTACGAACGAACATATTTTGGCAAATGATATTGAATCTGGCTTCGACCGTACGGCTAAAGATTGCGTACGGATTTCTTTTTAACTAATTCAAGTCTGTTTATAATTTAGTACAAAAAATAATACGCATCATCCAGTATATGAGTTTAGGTACTAATAAATCTGATTAATAAATATTCAATGACAATAAATAACATCACCGTGCAAGACAACAACGGTTATTGAATTAGTTATTCAAGCGAGAGGTGTTTTTAAAGCTTGGTGTAAAAAATATTAGATGCTGTCTAGCGTATCCTACGCTTTAATAGATGTAACGTCGAATTATAATAAATTCTTACATTACGCATACGAATGCTACTGGCACGCATTGATCTCTACGCTTTCATTGATCACGCCATTAGCAGTGTTGATCATGGAATAGAAGTAAAACGAACAATGTGGACAGCCAACGGACGTATCATACAAATACAACGTCAAAATTAAACAAATCTAAGTTACAAGAATTACATCTTCGTTACGTAAGTGATTGTCAGTATCTACAAAGTACAAGGTGCCTCAATGACATCGCTTGCTTACCACTTATCTGAAATTCTGCAAATATTATACATCTCTGTGTACTTAGCAACAATCGATCATGAAGTGAATGCGAACACAAAAAGTGACGCAAATAAAGCCTTTGTCACGACTCGTCCGCCCACGCTCACTGCCTCAGTCCACTTCGAGATAAATTTCTGTAAAATAAACTTATAAATAATGTGTCAATGGTTTATTTTCGATTGGCAAATAATTGTTAATGAAGCGAATCCTTGACATTGGACTCGAAGCGTTCGAAATGGCCTTCGCCTGACTGGATGCACGGCCGGACTCGTAACACATAACTCGTACAATTATGCAGTGATGCGAGCAGTTGTTCGAAATAATTGCGTTAAATAATAACAGGTTCTTGCATCGTTAATACTCCGTATATTAAGATAAATTGGATCCCGTGTATCGTTATTGTTACCAAACATAAGCAATTTTAATTGTGCTTGATCTTCTCGAATGGAGTGGTAATGAATATTGTTTATTCCGAATGACGTAGAGCTTAATTCAACATCGATTCTTTCGCATGGATGCAAATAGATTTGCATACGAATACAAATACGTGTTTCTCTACCAACGTAATAGTCAGAATTTGATCATCACAATTTCGAACAAAATCTGTGTGTAAAGTTAATAGGTACTCATTGGCTTCTATTTTCTTATACGAAGAGTAATGTATTATGTACACACTTCAATAGCGTTGGACCATGTCTTGTCACTGTAGGGCACTTCACCACGCCGGCTGCGCTTGTGCAATCAACTGGGGAAACTATAAACGAGACTTCATAAATCTTCCTACTTTAATGTTCTTATAGTATGCAAACAAATGAAGGTTCTTTCTTATTGAAGTTTAGAAACCAGTAAAGATTTTAATTTGAATATTGTAATTACTAGCTGCAAAGAATAGAAATATGACTTCATTGACTTCTCTTACTCTTTTAAATAACTATTAGGACCTTTCTATCTTGATATTTTTGGCTCACTATCAAAAGATTGATAACATTTGCTATGGCTTTTCTACAGCTAAACGGATCCACCTAGTCGTGTATTAATTTATGTTGCAATTCACCTGTGGCTAGCTTGTTTTGCATAATAACTTGATTGTTTTATGTCCTCCAACATGGTACTGTTATTTTGTTAAATTATCTTCGTGTCTGATACATTTGAATGCGTTTTGCATGTAAATCGTTTGAAAGTTATTTTCTACCGAACACTACAATATTAACTGTTATTCCAACTGACTTATAGTTTCAATACTCTACTTTTTTAATTAATTATTGATATAGTTTACACTAACGAATGTCGGATAATGATTTGTTGCTTGCATTCATGATTTTCTTTTCATTTAATAATGCAGTAATGCCAGGCAGTTCACGCATTTCATAATAATTACCAATTAGTGTCTCGATTTAGGTGACATGTCGTAATTATGTATAATTACAAAAAACGTTTTGTTAGATATTTGTTGATGAACGAATATCGTGATTTGGACAATTTGTGAACGTTAATCGTGGAACTGTGAGCAATATTTTCACTTGTGTAATTGTTGCGTATGATTTAGCTGGACGACGATGTATTTTGGTTACATAGTTATAAACATTTGAGCATCTGGACAGCTGTTATGTTAAGACGCTACCGCGAATATTTTCATTTTAGATAGCTCCGCCCACTACGCTCCGCGCGCCCCGCAAGCTATCGTCTTCACTCAATGTGTCAAATTTGAACTTCGCGCCAATCGCACACATCGAGGTCAGCGCGGGGTCAAAAGAACCGAACAGGGAAGATAAGGAGCCGCAACTTACATTTAATTTTTAATCGTTTTTTTTTTTTTTTGTATTTACAAAAAATACTTGTAATGAAAACTTAATATGATAAGTTGGACGTGCATGGTTGTATGTATGTATGTGTGTAGTGTGTTGTGTGTGTGTGTTTGTGTATATCCTGAACGGCTGAGTCGATAGTTGTTTAGTTTTTTTTTTTGTTTGAAATGGGAATTAATCGGAAGTGTTCCTAGCTTTATTTGGTGAATATCGGCCCAAGACGGCCGCCGCCACAAATGGCGAATAGCATATTTTTTTACAAAACCCTCAATATGGGTATCAAATGAAAGGGTTTGACTAGTGTAAAATAATCTATACTAATATTATAAAGAGGAAAGATTTGATAGTTAGTTTGTATGGATTGTAATGGCTCTGAATCTGCTTGACCAATTTGAAAGATTCTTTCACTAGAGGTGAATACAGGTTATATTTGATACAGTGCGGGTACAATCGCGTGATACAGTTAGTAAAAATTCAGCGGTTAAGGAATAAAAGCGTCGCGGATCTTATGGTGTTAAAATGTACGTAGTGAGGTGTAAGGTATCAAAGAAGTAATGAAGCTAAGTAATTATATTTTTAAACATATTTATTAAAACTGAAATATAAATAATAATGTAATGTTAAAAATTCATTGCTGGAACGGCATCTAAAGCACATATTGTTTTTTCTGGCAGAATCCGTTCATTTTGTAAACTTCTCCTAAAAGGCAATACAAGAAAAATAACACACAAGAAAGTCTCCATAATTTTTTTGTTCTTAAAGTGTTTATGTTTACGTAGTAGTAGTAGCTATTTAGTGATTTGTACTAATATTTACAATAATATCTAATAACACTCATATTACTTACCTAGATAAAATATAGCCTGTGTTACTCGTGGATAGGTAATGTAGTTTTGTAATGGTAAAATAATTTTTAGAATCGGTCCAGTAGTTTTGAGTTTCTCCATTATACAAACAAACAAAAATACAAAATTTTCCTCTTTATAACATTAGTGTAGATATACCAAAAGTTCTCGCCAAATTTAATAGTGGCTGGTCGCATCGCATCTAACTTCCGAGTACCTATACGCGTACAACCTTGTTGTAGGTACCTATGTGGCCCACCATCACCCGCTGTTACCTCCCTGCCTAAAATGGTGTTTATGCAGCGACTCGAGCAATATCCAAAGCCACCATAAAGTTTGGCGAGATCTACCTATAGTTACAACTCTCCTACGAATGGTTATTGTTTACAACTACAAAAATATGTTATAGAACAACAATTTCACTAAAATTAACAAATTACATAACTACATACTAGTTGCATAGATAGGTAATGATGATTTTATTTTATTTACCTTGCCTTTTTCACCTCCTGCGTTTTTGGCACATTCTTTGAGGTGTTGTTTTCTTTTTTCTTTAAGAAACTATATTTTTTTTAAGTTCTTGCCATTTTATATTATAAAACCTAAACCTAATTTAATAATATAAGTATTACCTATAACGTCTAAGCCAACTAATATTTACACTTGCAAAATATTTAAAACCTAAAATTATCACGTCACAAATGAATATACCTACGACCGGAGCGACAACATGCATAGGTACAACTCCGAAGAGCCCAATCGCCCGACTGGCTCGTCTTCGTACATTATTGTGTATCAATCGCTAGCGCACGGGCATAAGGTTCAGAATTGCGTAGCGTCTATCATGATCGCGGCCGCTCAAAAAATCCAAAATTTTAAAACTTTATTTAAAAATGATTGGTAATAGTTATGGAAAAATTGTTCTGACAGAACCTTAATATTGATGTTACGAATGTATTAGAGTAATTTTGAAACATAAAGATCGTGTAACTTGCTTGTAAAATCAAAAATAGTACTTTTTTAGACGTGTTTTCGAAATTAATTATGATCGAGTAAAATTATCACTATCGTGTTTTCGTTCTGGCAGAATCTAGATAAAGATATCAATTTACCTATATCAAAATTTCAGATCTATTGGTAAGCTGGTTGTCTTATAATTTGCCATGGCAAATGGCAAATAAATCGAGGTAGCGCCTTAAGTAAACCTTGTAAACTTCAAAGTAAATCTAGCTCAAACCGATTTCAGCACAGTTTTATTCCGATAATGCTATTGAAATGAATAAATTCTAGATTCTTGCCTGAATAGCGTTGTAACAGGATAGTATTGAGTATTGTCGATGTGATCATGAATAGAGCATTGTCATAATCGTGTATGCCATAAATTCATAAACCATATGGTTTTCTATGGCACAAAAGAACAAATAGATTTTTTCTGATGTCATTTCTTGCACATTTGATTCGAGGCATACTTAAAGACGTAAAATGTTCCTTTAGGTATATAGATATAAACAGCGCTTATGTCTTTTCCTAGATCTTGGCAATATTTTATATTTATGATAACAGTAATTTATTAGTTTCCTTATGAGACGTTATGCGTTGTGTGTTAAAGGTCAGGTTATAACACCAGTAATAAAATGGTCTATAATGCCATCTTTCATTATGCCGCCAATGCTGTGATTTGTAATAATGCAGTGCCGTAATAAAACATCTGTACAGTTCTTTCGATAGTATTTGTAACGATTAATTTACTCGCTCAATAGTATTTTGGCACATTTGGTATTACTTGGTATTTTCCAGAATTAATCTCTACCTCATAATATCTTAATCGGTTTAGACTTAACAACATTTTTCTTTTTATAAATAATTGAACGTCATTGTATTTAGTTTTGATTATGATATCAAATCTGTGCAATAGAATAAAATGTTCCAAGAAAGGTTTCAAGCAACACGTATCGAATGTTATCGACTGTCACCTCTAAACTTGTCAGTTGCGAAAAAAGTATTACATAGGCAATGGAACGCCGATATTCAGCCGTCGCAACTGTTCTGCATGATCCGCGGCTAAAAATGTCAGACGGTATTGCGAAAGTCATAAATTATGCGCAAATATTGTTACACAGTTGTTATACGTTTTGTAATACTCAATATTTCTTCCGTCTCGTGTATACGTAGCGTCGTTAATTAATAAAACAATTTGTTGGATCTCGTGGAAACAACTAGAATCATTAGGATATTTTTTACTTGTTAATACGTGATACTAATAGACGTCACCGTCACACTCTCGATACATAATTACAACTACGTTTCTTTACTAAGATTAATATTATATTAACTGTTAACAAGGAAAGTGAACGGGATGACTACACGATTGTAATGTACGTGAATGTCGAATCAATGTTCACGGTCATCGATGAATCGAATCGTGTCGGATCACAGGCGGCTGTTGCTGGCTCTAAAGTTTCGAAATTTGAATTTAGAATAGGCCGCAGCAAATCGTCGAGTGTATTCCTTTGTATATTTTAGATAAATGGATCGAAATTGTATAAACTCGTCATGGTATAAATGAATACAGGTACACAAAAAGTTGTGTATTTTATTAATTAAAAACGAAATACACCTGTACAGTTTGAAATTAATCCAGCATAGTAAAACACGCTGCCATATTTCGAGCACTGTAACAACGATAATGTTATACTTGACATAATTACATTAAAACCTTAAAAGGTTAGCAATTTTAATACAATTATCGCGTCGGTTGCACTTCGACGCTATATATCTTAGATCGTTTGTAGGAAATAATTAGAATCCACCGACATTCATCTTTGATGGCACCAAGTTCAGCTGCGACGCAATTACATTGAATGTGTTGTAAAAAGTTCCACAATAAACTTTACTGTCATTAGACAGTAAACGCCACTGTTTATCGGCAAGTAAAACAATTCAAATAATTAATGTGTCCATGAAAATTACAATTCGAAATTAAAATCAAACGACTTTTTTACGCGTTTTGCTCATAGATGCTCGGTAAAGACAATTTAATATTATTATGGTCTTATAAAACCGTAAATTAATTTTATCCTCATATGAATTTTCCATTTTATTGTCCGTAAAAACCTAGTACGACAGCGTGACATGTTATTATTTCTTTCAATACACTAACCATAGACTTACGGTTTGCACTTTCACTAATACAAAAACAATGAAACTTTCCTTTTCTATTTAAACCAAGTCCAGTGGGAATTATTCACCTTTGTTCAGGGAACACTAATGCGTATAGTGACGGCTAGTACACCAGTATTGCCATGTCCAATTAATAAAAAATGGCGACTACCTACGTTAAGTTTGTGATCGCTGAAGAATGTCCTAGGTCTTCGCTTCACTTAATTAACTGCGATGTAATGCTTTTTAATTAGCTTTAAATTCAATACTTACCTAAAATACTCAGTTTCGTTGGCCTTGGTAAACTGATGTACGGGAAGTACAGTGAGAGAGTTTGAGATTAGGATAGGATTATATAGGATATCTTACTATTTTAGGGATACAATATGCTGGACTTAAAAGATCTCTGCCATTGATTTTCAACACTATTTTACTTAATTCTTAAGCAGTAAGTAGCTCTACTTAAATCAATATCTCCATGTACAAGCCCCGTCAACAGTCTCATTAAATAAAACCTGCTACGTTGAAGTGAAACATCCATTTCTCAGGACTGCCTGTACGTTTTTGCTGTATGGTGTTTTTAGACAGGTGTGGCCAGCTAAGGGGATCGGCGCGTGCACAACGAGGGTGCGGACTGCGCACGCGCGCACCTTTTTGTCATTACTTTTTCATTTTCCTTTTAACAATTTTATGGCTAATTTTTATGTGTAACTAAATTTGTTCAATCATATATGTAAGTTACACCTTGCTATGGTTACGACAGTACCTGGAGCGAGTAAGTAGTGTTATGGATATATTAATATCAGAGCTTTGTCAACTGTTGATTGCTTACATTTAAAAAATAAATATGCGTTTCATTAAAGTGATCTCATTCTTTAGGAAAAGAGCCTGCGCATCATTATTTCAATTATAACTACCTGTAGGTAAACGTAAACAATTTAATAAAAAATATACTGAACTACTAAATTTATATTATTATTTTAAGACGTATAATATTTAGATTAAGGTTCTAATAGTAACATTCATAATTAGCCATTTTAAGCACATGTATTACGAATGACTGGTGTTTGGTAAAGTCAGTACTAAGTCTTTATTTTATTACCCACTACACTGGTCTTAATATACCAATTTTGCTACAAAAGTTGTGTTGATATCTAACACACGAATATAGTCCAACGTATAATTATATTGTAGAGATATGAGCTAAGGCTGTGTGTGTGATGCCATGCCGCATATGGCATGTCCGCCGGTCAGACAGCTGGCAGCCGTTACACTCAACCGTTGAACATTCAAATTTGACGTAACGATTCTATTCGCTTTTTGAATATGACTTGATATTTATTATGTCGGAATAATAATTTGAATGCTAAAAATGCATGCATGAGTAAATTAAATGTGGATGTTGGGATGATAAGAAGATTGGCAAATGTTAAATAATTTTGTGTTGAAGGATTAAAAATTAAATTACATGAAGGTAATATTTACATTTTTTATACAATACATTGGCATTATTTGTAACTTCCCCAGAAGGTAGGTAGGTAGGTAGACTGCTTTAGGATGTAATTATATTATCCTCACCACTGAACTTGAAACTCAAAGTGACGTGTAATTAACCCTATGGATTAAGTACATTATAAATGTAATAAAACAATTTGTACGCTACTTAAATAAATAAAGTAGGTAGAGCATGTAGTTGTACCTGCAAAATAAATTGCTCAGGATAAATTACAGTGTTCAGAATGTTTCACTTTCGTGTGGGCAATATAATTAAGTTATTATCTTTATCAGCTCATTATACGGAATATCTAGCAATATTAATTGTTGTTTAGGTCTTAGTAACACCCGTGGCTAGTAATTTTTTGCGTGACGTTACGATTTAATTAGACGGGGGGGTTGCGTGATAGTTGTGCCACGCCCCCACTCAGATGCACTGAGCACTTGATGATTTCAGATGAAGTCGAAGAAATAGAAACGATTACTCATTTAATAGTTGTATAGACAAGGTTTTTATAATAATATTGATTGGCTGCCTGTAAAGGACGACGTTTTATAGCTTTATTTGCGCTCGTTGAGTAAAGAACGACCAGAACGGGGCTAAAAATCCATAATTCCATTCCTAAAATATTAGAAACAAGGCAGAAAGATTATAATGACATCATCACATCACTGACAGACTTATCTATTATAACAAAATGTTGAATAATACTCGTGTTAAGACATAAAACCGTCGCATGTAATATTCCATACATTATTCATAGTCTACGCGTCTTTACTTATTAAAATTAAAACCTACATGTTCCAAACGATTGTAGAGTTTCTTTTGCAAAGTTTTAAGAGTGCTATGTATGTAGCCACTAAACTGAATCAGTCATAAATTTCACAGCTAGAGAACAATGTGCAATAAACGAGATTTTTATGTAAATCGTTAACATACATAATTTATACAAAACTTTTTGACTTTAAAGTACTTTTATTAGTATTTTTTGTAGCGATGAATTTTGAAAATTTAATTACGGCACATAATAGGTAAGTCTGTAGTTCTGTACTCTATATTATATTCACCTTAAAAATTAAATAACATCGTAAAATTATGCGCTTTTAAATCTTATTGAATTTATTTTCATAATTATATTATACAATGTTTTATTATATTAATAAAATTATTGTTGTATTATTAAAGAGATAAAAACTACGTGCTAAGGGTACAGTAACTGGTAAGCTAACCAAACTGTACAGTCATACTAGATAAGAACTAAGCCGGTTCGTGTACGTAAGAAAGTAAGAAACTGCCACACCTATCAAATAGTATGACATAAGTACGTACTTGCACATGTGGAGGCTAATATACTAACTATTTTTATACTGTCCCTACTCGAAGATAGATGAAGGGAATTACCTTACAGACTGCTCATAATCTAAAATGTTTTGGTCGCTACAATACTAGCTTAGCTAGATCCAGCAGGTCAAACATATTTTCTTAATTGTGGACTGCGTAAAGTTCTAGCTGGTATATTAAATGCCGGAATATATGATTCATGTTGCTAGCTTCATTCGGTAAGGGGTCTTTGGAAAATACGCAAGTTTTTTTGCCCTGTAAATACTTGATTGGTTAGTTTAGAACATTTTGTCCATTGTGCTACCCTTCTTTATTTTAACGTAGTATCATGATTTATTACTACAAATTACTAAATACTTGTTAGTACTAACTCTGATCTCAACTTAATAATCCTAAAATCTCTCACATAACATATTCAAGTTACCAAACGGTACGAATTGTTGATACTAGCCCAATGTACTAGCCTCGGTATTCGCACTAGGGACTAGCTTAGATCATCGGCATTCATCGGTTGCGCGATGAATAAATATTGCCTTCGCGAGTCGTTCCATTGAGCATACTAATATAATACTGATAATATTCTCGGTACTAGAGGTACTAGTTACCTACCTCACCTACTTACATACAAGTATACGTATTTATTTGTAATTGATATGATAAGGACAATGGAATAAGTACAGTATCAGGTTACATTAAAAGTGTCTGCAAAATCGAGTCAACACAGCCGGTTATTTAATGGCTTATGTACACAAAAAATAATTAATTGACCGTCAAATATTATGATTATTAGTATGTCTTGTGGTCAATCAGTCACAATCGCGTTCAGTTAATTTGACAACACAATAAATTGGTTCCTTCCAGACGCCTAGGCTAGTGATAGTTGTATCAGAAAGCATACCGTTAAAGGCAAAGTTAGCTAAAAAGGAAAAGCCAAAAGAACATATGTTTTTGTTTTATTTAGATTGTATCCCAAGCTTTAAGCATCATCCGTACGTCGAGCTCCGCCAAGGTTAAAGGTTGATAATTTTAAGATATTCGCTGGCCATTTATAAGTTATGACTTCCCAAGGTCGTTCTGACCTACATTGCCATTTCTCATCGATGACATATAAAACTATAATCTACACGGAACAAATAACAGCTGACGAATTCCTTTGCGTCGCGTCGTTAATTTTGTAATTCATTTAGACATTAATGATATCATCGAATTATTACTAACTTTGGCAAGTGTTCTTATTTGGCGTGCTCCATTTTCGTCATTCGGCCTTGTTGCCATGTCAGGTCTTAAGTTCAAAGTACTCTGTCACAAGTTTCTATGAATTATACTTTCACTGTTTTTGTCCAGTTCGGCGATATTTTAAAGATAAATTTAATCTACAAAAAAGCATTGCTGTAAAGAAACTGTCTTAACTTGAAAACGCCCTGTATGTTTTTGTTTATTTTTATGGGACCGTAATTACAGAGAACTGAGGGTATAAATTCATAATAAATGGTTTACGTTTTAATGAGATTCGTCCACTATTTCAAGGATTTTAGAACTGATCCTACTTAAGTTTATTGACTATAATAGTGCGCGTGCGCCGTCGCTGACAGGCAGCTGGTCCGCACGTAATCTTGATCTTTAACCCAACACGCAATTCCTAGATAGATGTAGCTTCTAATAGAAATATTTACGAGAATCAGTATTTTAGTATCCCAGACGTTTCACAATAATTTTCCTTGTTAACGTTCTATTGTTACACGGTCACAATAAATTATTTTACTATGGGCATTAAAATTATTAACGAATTTCCTAAATATTGTTAAAATTGAAACTGGTGAGTTATGAATAAAAATATCCTGTCACAGCCGCTATGTGCGTCATGTTATACGGAAATTCTGCCTCCGTTAAATGTTCAAATAACTTTTGCACACATTCCTGCATTATTACCAGAATCATTGAAAAAACTAACATACTTATTCCACAAAAACTTGTATAAAAAGCATGGGAAACACATAAACACATTGTGATTACCTCAGCAACATGAGGCTTTGGAGAGGACATTCGGATAGCACCGGTGAGGTCGGCCGGAGGTCGCGGTGACTCATTGCAAAACCGGATCTGTACCGGCGAAGTTACGCCGATCCTCCGCTTACACTGTTACTAACATATTCTGTGATGCTTCTAAATAGCCCGCTACCTGTCTGGACTATGAGCGAATTTTAGTTGGGTTATAAGGGAAATAAACAGTTTGTACTGCCATAATCATCATCGTCGTCATTGACTAGAAAACTTCTTGCATGTCTTGAATATAAGGGTTTTCTTCTATAGATTTTAATCATAGGGGTCATAAACAAGTAAGAGGTTCTTATGGGATAATCATTGCAAGGCATTAGCCTCCTCTATTTAATACGATTTGTTGCCATTGTGCGTTACTCGGGATGTGGTTTTCAAATTGAAATATAGGTTCAAAACTGATATCAAAAGATTTATATTACCGAATAAAACGGAAGTTTCTGATTGTGATTTGGGGTTTACACGTACAACTCACTACTGATATACTTATTATATTACTTTTTGTACTTAGGCATACACAATAGACGTTAATAGAGATAGCAAAATGTCGACTTATACGGATCCTGGTTCAAGGTGGTACTTACTATATTATTATAGTTTATTCATAGTATATTATAGTTTATATTAGCTGGCAAAGCACTTTTCTAACATGATTGGTCCATGAAAGTAAATAATATTGAAGTAAATGGAAATGAACGTGCGGATTTTTTTAAATCACAATTAGAAACTTCTTGAAAGTATGAATTTCTTATTCTAACAATTTTAATTTAATTCTCCATAATCCATAAATATTGTTTAATGCCTTCTCTGGCAATGAAACATGTGAGCATTTTATATTTACAGCAGATATTTAATTTGTTGTGCACAACAGTTGATGGCAACTTTCAAGACGGTAACTATAATAAAATATTGACAACCTTTCTTAATCCGTCAATTTAGGTGGCTTTCCTTTTGAATGAGTGGAGTATTCTACTAATGTAATGTACTAATACATATTTTACCTAATTATATTCGGTATTTGAGCTTCGTTTGCTTTACTCTATCATAACTCTCCTTTTTAGCATATGTCGAGGAATCAGTAAAAATGCATATTACGAAGTATCTTTTTCTATGGAGTTTTAGCTTCTAACGCAGTGCTATGCAATATGATTATCATTTAAAAGAAATATCTTAAAAAAATATTCTTCGTTAATAATAACACAGTCGATTAGGATACTAATCTGACTTTGACATTCAAAAGGCCTTACAGAATGACTGTCATCTTTAGTTGTCATGCGATAAATAATTTTGCAAAGCCATATTATTTTCAAGAAAACCTTATCACACTAGAAATCTTGTGTTGTTTACGATCGCTAGTTTCTAATCTTGCTGCCTTAGTATTTTTGTATTGAAAGCTTAGATTTCTCCCTTTCATACCCTTTCACTGCATCGACTGTGAGTCGGAATGCAGTATCCACATCCACTATAATGTTTATTTACACAATAAATTCCGTTTTATGGAAATCTTAACAATGGTTAATATCCATCAATGGGGCATTATAAGAATTACTTATATTGAAGAAATTTTTAATGATTGAGCTATTAGTAAAAGGGTTTACGTACCTATGCACAAAGGGATGGTTATTAATAAAGTGAAAGATAACTGGTTGGTACCTACTGATAGATGTGATTCATATTTAGTGGACACCCTAGACCAGTTGTAGCTTAGGAAAGTTCGTAATTTACAACGTGTGTATGCTACTACTTGTGATGTAAAATGGTATATTTATCCTTTTTTTCTCCACGATTAGGGAACCTCTTTTGCAAAGGTATTAAGAAAAATAACTGTTATTCCTCACAGTTCAGCAGTCACAGTTTAAAATATCTTTATTCCAAGTAATTGATCACTCTGTTGTACAATATTAATGTCGTTGCGTCCGCCATTGCCTCAGAGCCGACCGATAACAGTGATAACGGTACGATTAGATTAAATCTCTCCAATTTCATATTTCGTATGCAAAATGTGGAACGAAAGTCCGATCTTACCAACACAAGCAAGCAATAAGTTTAACCGTTCTTATTCTAACGTCTCGTGAAAGCTTTTTGAGACCTCGAACTGGTTTTCAGCAATTTAAATATGCAGACGTAGAAATATTAAACGGTACTAGATTTTTTCGAATGCTAATATATTATAGTCTTTGTTGATAGAGAGTTGTTTAAATTGATGCAAATGTTTGTTTTGATGTTGGCTGATCGGTGACCACCAACCACCTGCTTGTTTCTCTGATGATTGTAATTACAGGTGTGCCGTGTGACTACATACTAGCCGATACAATTTACTTGGCAAGCGATAATGTATCTTTATAACTTCAAGTGCATACATTTTGCGATAACCTAAGTACTCTTTGCATGTAATTTTGTCGTTTGTTTATTATAAGTTCTATGCAGTAATGTCGCTAAGTATTTTCCATGTTTTTGCTAATTAATTGATGTTTGATTCATACAATTTATATAAATATCCAAGCCAAACAGATATGACGCGCTGATATAAGTGCTAATCACATGAGCCTGTGTGATATGAATAATGGGTATTAAAAAAAAAACAATTTTAATTAACGATTCAAAACTGGAACAGTTTGCGTCGTTTCAGACTGGTTCGTCAATGTCCCATTGTTCACCTACATTTTAGAATCCGAATTTCAACGTCGCGTGCTTACTGAATATAAATCAACAAACACGAGTGTCGTCTCCATAAAACATTAGTCTGTGACCGCTTACAGGGTTAATGGTACGGACAAACGCTTTTTGCCACTTACGCACGCCACCAATGCAATGCTTATAAAAACCTTGTGAACGTAATAGTTCCATTTTTTGTGCCTTTTTTCACCATAAATGTAATGACGACAATGTTTTCGTTCAAAAAAAATAAATAAGAATAATGGAGATGTCGTACTAGTGTTTACATGTGTAAATGTTGTTTTTAAATAGCTTTCCGTTTTACTTAGAGTTAACGTAGACAGCTCGAGACAGGAACAATTGTTCTGAGCGTAGGTACTGTCATGCTATACAATAATATGTGTAATTGTTATGTGTTTTAATAACGAGGATACAGACATAAATTGTTGCCACCTCGTCGGAATGTTTTATATACCTTGCGCTGGTTGATATAATATACGGTTCTTTTTATTTATCCTATTATCACAGTTGTCAAACTTATCAGCTTTAATTTTAAATCGCGCCGCTAATTTATCGGTTAGCTAGAATCAGCGGTATGGTTTATGTTAGTCTAATCTTCATTTATCATAATCGGCATTCCTAATTTGACGTTCAAATAGAATTTGCATGTTACGAATGATAAATTACTTACTGGGCGACAATAATTTCGGAAATCATAAAATAATTGTCAAGATAAATCGAAAGCACGTAAAGACAAACAAAATTATGTCTTTTCTTGTCTCAACCAACATATTTTCATTAAAGCAAGTGCTATTTATATAAAACGAAAAACTTAATGTCCGTCTTGTGTTCTATGCAAATAGTCAAAATATTTGAACCAATAAATTAATATAAGACACTTGTAAAGTATATACCCAAGCTTTTCAATTTTGATTAACTTACAGATATGCGTCGACTAAACAGATACATTGAGTGAACTTAATGATCTGACGCATTTTCTTCGTATTCATTAAGCCTTCTATAACTTTTAACACTTAAACTTACTTATTTCGTGCCCACACAGCGTTAAAGTGAATCAATGCGTACATAAAACCTTCAAAGTCGGCGGGAACTTACAAATCCGAGGCGTCTTTATCTCACCCACTTGCGTCTCCAATTACAACCGGCCAGTGACCCCACTTCTAATTGTTTGGAATAAGCTAAATTGGTTTGTGACTGCCTCTTCAGCCTTTGACTGATATCAAGTAGTTTCTGAACAGTTTGTTTTACACGTAATCCCCTCGTTACGTGCTGCGAAATTGTTGCGATAATCGTTTCTGGACGTGGGTGCTTAAATGTCAATTGTGTACTTTTAAGGTGACTCCTTGTTCTAGTTTGATCTGCACCTTGGTAGTTTTAATGGGCTTTGAAAATGGAATGTTTTATTTTGAAGTTGAGTGATATTTTTTTGTCTTTTTTTGTAGGTTACTGGTATGATAGCCTGACCTTTCTTCGTCTTCCTCTAACCAAGAGATAGATGCAAAGGTTCTACAAAACTGAATAATTAGCTTAGCTGTCACATGCTTCTTGCACTTAACACTGATACTTCCCTTCATAGAAGTTTAATGAAAAATGAAGTGCA
The DNA here is from genome assembly GCA_941860345.1 of Chrysodeixis includens. Taxonomy (NCBI): domain Eukaryota; kingdom Metazoa; phylum Arthropoda; class Insecta; order Lepidoptera; family Noctuidae; genus Chrysodeixis; species Chrysodeixis includens. Next base: position 11,443,879 of record OW796107.1, on the reverse strand, counting down.
GTACAAAAACTTCTTACAGTCAACTTGACGATAAAAATCAATAAAATAAATATTCTACTATCCCCCGGACAGCCAAAACAAAAGATAAAATACATAAATGTTGTCATGATTTGATAAATCGTTATCGTTCTTCCAATTTGTCTTATGCAACGAACAAGATCGATCTTCTTTTGTTTGTTGACAATTCTAATTTTTATTTGTATTTACCAGAAACACCCTAAACTGATGATCAGTCAATCTGCATTAAAAATTGTACAATAGTCACTTAAGAGAACGAAACTTGAATCAAAATTACTTACCAGTGTCGTAACCAGAGCTGTCTTAAAACTACAATGACTCACTCGCCATATGCGGTTGAAACAGTTGACACACGTTTTTCCCACATTCGCGTATGTATCAGTGTTTCTAACATGCGTTTGTAGTGAAAAAAAAACGGAGTACATCCATCATGACCTACAGTGGTTGTGCAATCACTTTATGTAATGCTCACATAATGCTGTTACTCGCACATTTCTGCTAATACCCATTTTATCTAGGTATGGATAAGGCTTCTCAATTTGAAGGTCTTATCGTGATCAGCTGTTGTGTTGATATGTCTAAGATTATAATAGACAGTTGGAACTTGTAATTGACGTTGCATGTGTCATTTGCAAATAAAGGATTCTTTTTCTATTTAAGTGGTCTGGGACAGATGTAACTTCAGCTTTTATTGATCCTAGATTTCATTTTTCTTTAAGTTACCAAATCTGTATGACCCTTATGTTGACTTAAAATTCTTCGACTTAGGCCTCAGGTCTTGCGAAATACATATTTAAATAACCAACAAAATAACTAAAACTTTACATACATCGAAGGTTTTCGAATGTTTTACAAGATTCGTCGAATCGTGTGTGTTACTTAACGCCTTAAGTACTCCTTTATCATTGTCGCCAAGGCCATCGCAATTATCACTGAACATCCAAGTGGTTAGCTTACAGACGTGACTAATGGACATCGTATGTGAACAAGCTAGTGACGTCACTGTAGATATATCTCTAAAAATAATATTTCCTGTTGACGCGAGCCCTCAGTTTCCGTTAGTAGTCGAATTTTAGCTTAATATCATAGACAGTAATCATTTATCGATTGGTATCTGATTTATCGGCAAAGTTTAAAGATTTCCTTTTTGGAAGAAACATATGTCTTGACACTATTACATATTAAACAATGTGATATTAATGTCCCATCGGTACTCCGCTAGTTAGGAAACCAACAATAGGCCTGCCAATTTCTCACGTTCTAAATTGAGTATGATTCTTGAATGTAAATCAGAAAGGGTGAATTATGATGCATGGCTTGAAATCCCTAGCGTTTTGCGGAGTGTACGGTGACGTCACCAGGTGCTTCTCTGAGGTCAGCTCGTGGCACACGCCCTTCAGCTTAATAATCATAAATAGTACATCAGGCATCATTAAGAATTAAGAAAAATACATTAATAATTCCTTTAACGTTTACATACTTTTATTTCAAAGTAGACTTGTACCAATTACTTGTACTAATTAAACTTAAACAATGGATTGTCAATAAAGACTTCTTATCCGTGATGGACATGCATGTACAACTTGTCACTTTTACTAAACTTACACCCAATTCTTTACAGCCGTATCGATACAAAAAAAAGGAACAAATTAATCGATAGGCACATTTAATCCATCGTAAAGTTCTTAATTGCAGATACATTTAAATGTTATACGTATGTTTACTTAATTCGTTTTCCTGAGAACGTGTCGGTCGGGCAGGTGATCACCAACACCATACGCTCGCTACTCGAACCTCACTTGCCATATATGAAGAAAACATCTGTGGCAAATTATTCACATTTAATTTACCCATTCATTATAGTTTTTTCAAGTCACATCTTACTCAATTACATTAGAAACGAGACACGAAATACCGCAATAAACTTTCCTACGGTTGATCATTACGAACTCACGGTTAATGAAAATTGTTTCTGCTCGATTATTTTGTAAATTTAGTAGACGGGTACAATGGGGGAAAGTGTTGTCAAATTGGCCAAGTGTACGGTTCATCGCGCCATTGCAAACGCTGCAGACGGGGAAAGTTGCGGGTTAGATACGCCTGAATCATCACCGGGGGCCGTAGACGCAGGCGGCCGAGAGCCGGCACTCGACAGCTTTTATTGCATTGTTGAAAGCCACACCTCACCATTTAATTATAGCCTTCTAACGAAAGTTCTACGTTTGTTTGTTACAGGTAATTGTCAAGATTTATGTTCACTTCGAAACGAGAATGTATGAGCCGGCGTCAAATAAATTAAGTATCAGGTATGGATGCATTGTAATAAAATGCGAGTCTTGCCACTAAGTGCATCATAGTTATAACTATAAAAACATGTAATTATAGAGGAAGCCAGCTGACGAGTTAACCTTTGTCGCCTGGTGCCCCCTTTACTTCTCGCATTATGTGTTGGCATGAAAACTACAGATAGAACGAATTCCTATAATTTTAGAGACTACGTACTCGTAAAAGAAACACATTTTTGAGTGCGGATACATTTTTTTGCAAGAAACTAATTATAGACTTCCCACTGTACACTTGTAGTGATAAACAAAGACATTATAACATATTGCGTACACATTTTTCTTCATTATTTTCGTGAATTATGTAAACTAGTATCATCATAAAAATAATAGGAAAATACATATCATAAGAACAAAATTCCATTAGAAACAATCGTGTCAGCATTGTTTCTATTACCATAACTATTCGCAAGGAAATAAGGCATGTCGAGCCTACACGGCCCTCTCTTCGCCGGTCTCTACAATTACTGTAACCCCCACATTTAGCGAACACGCGTATAAGCGGCATTATTTATAATGAAAAGCCATTTTAACGTAGAGATCAGTTGAGCACGTGAGGTAAGCGCACATAATAACAATTGTAATTGTTGCAATTACTTGTACAAGTGTTGTGGCACCGAACGCGCAAACGCGAATGCAGTTTTATTCTTGGAATACCTGTGTGGAAATTTCTAATGTTCTACGTTTATTATAAGGATGTTAAATGAATATCTAATAGCGTTTCTCTTTAAATTTATTAAAAATTCGGACTAATTATGGAATATACTGTTGTTTTTAACACTTTTTTATGATTATAAATGGTTAAGGTTATTGATGCAATCAAGGCCTTCGACAGATGTTAGCACTACTATTGTAGTAGTCACGTTATCACATTAATTAAATACGTAATATGCTAAAATTGATTAGGAAAGTTTAATACTACACCACACAATATTTCCACATGAAACCAGTTCTCAAAGTCAACCGTGACGAATACTGGTCCTTTGGTCATCAATCTAAAATTTCTCAACCAAGGTTGCAGCTTAGGTCCAATATGTGAAGGTCAGCAGAAAGGTTACGAAATTCATTAAAACCTCCTCTGTTAAATTAATTTTAACCTAGTGATTCCTATCTAGTTAAACTAGTAGAATATTGATAATTTGTAACACTATGTATGCCGAAGTAGTGGCCTTTTATTGAATAAATTTAAACGAAATTATAGATCTATGGTCATGATAATCTTGAACACGAGTGAAGATTATAAGCTACATGACAAGAATACGGTTAATTCTGGTCTACTGTTCAGTAATACATTTCTAGAAGGATATTACTTACAATAATTTTGTCATATCCTATCCTGGAAATGGAAGTAGTGGAAAGTTGCCAAAGCTTTTAATGTATTTCGACACAGTAACAGTAACAAAAATTTCCATACACTATCGTAATCAGTGTCAAATAAACAGTCTGATATTGGCATCGTGAACTAAATGGAAACGAAGAACTGCGGTAAGCGGCCCTTTGAAAAGGCGTGAAAAATATTTGAGAAAACAAGCCTATTCACTATTGTTTCCTATACCTCATATACTATAGATTAGAAACTTGTACACAAACAAAGCCCTGTCTACTTAGAAAACGACAATAAACTGTGTTCTAATGAAATTCCAAAACCAACTAGTGCTTGACGATGATAATTGGCAATAATTATGCAGTGTTCCATCTATGGAAAGCCATCTTTGTGGGTACGAGTGCGCCAAGCTAGCGGTCCTTCAGATCTAATTTACTACCAGCTTAGCATTACCTACTTAGTACTTAGCTATCTAATCTACCACATGTTGTACCTCGAACGTTAACGCACCTGTCTATGTCGTTATTTTATAATGGGCCTGATAAATTAATACAGCCCTTGTCGCTTTTGGTTTCCTTGCAATTACTGATTTTAGATAAGATCCCCCTTGTGGTGTCTGGCTTTACACCGTTGCTTGTGTAGCTTTATGACATGGTTGTGACGAAAAAGTTATTATTACCCGTCTGGCATATGAGAATTTGTATCAAATATTATATTAAAAGCCTATTTTATACCAATTCTGAGTATAAGGACCTCTATCCATTCCCATAGAGGACATTTAATCGATCTCGCGTTGTCGTGTTTGTGGTCTTATGGAGCCTTTTTTCTTTAATTCCATGCCCTGTTACTATATTGCAAGAACAGATAAAATTTCTAAGGTCATAATCATTTTTATTCGGCAAACCTTCCTTCCTTTGAGTGTTTGAAGAAATCCTAAAGAATTAGCAAAATTTTGTATATGCAACAGTTAGTAAAACTTTTTACACTGTGACCTGTGTAGTAATTAGTTTCGCAAAACAGTCGTGAGTTAGTTCGGGGCATGCTGAACAGTCGTGCCGTAAGATGTTGTCCTTTGCATGTTGCTCAACGTCCTCTCTCCGAACAGCTGACGAGGTTGGGGGGTCGACGCGGGCCGTAACACTGCCCTTTCTAACGGTGTGCCAACCTTACCAACATATTACATTACTATATTCAAATTGGAGAATAAAACCACCGTATTTAAAGATTCTAAATTCTTTAATGTAACTTTAAAAGGTTATTTGTTTCGTAATTTGAATCTCTGTTTCGACACGATTCAAGATGCTCTTTCAAAGGTAAATATGGAACATAGATTATTCAATTTCGACATTACAGAAAGTAATTCTATTGTGATATTATTAAAAGTTAGAATAACATTAGTAGACGATTCATACATTTTTGTAAGCAATTGAGTAATTTTTAAAGAAGACAGGCTTCAACATCTGTCGTATTGAACAAACATTACCAACTCAAGAGCTATTACGAGAATATTAGAATTACAATTTATGTGTAACCTTACATTGTAATGATGGAGACAAGGCCATGATGTCATAGTAATAGTTAAGTTATAAATACTCATAAAACTCTGAGATCACCATAATACGTAAACAGTAGGGAAACATCGTGCAAATATTTGAAAGGCCATCTATAGACTTGGTCATGAGTTTATGACCAGTTGAGGAAAAATCCGAATGAATGAGCTGTAACTAACAATGGAATTTAGAGAAACATGTTATTTATCCTGCTGTCGTAATACATCAATAGTTATAATATGTATTGTACCGAAATTCACAAATCTAAGTCTTAAACATTATTACATTCGTTCACACAGATCAAGTTCTTAATTAAATACAGATTAGTACAGGCTCGGCTACATCTTACTCGCGTTCAATAGACTCGTGCAAGAGATCCGGGATAAAGCTATTGAGAATTCTTGCCCGATGGGTGCCGACTACAGACAGATTCCTCTGCCTTTAACGTAAAGAAAGGTCTGAGTGCACGCCGCGAGCGATACTACCCAAGCTATAGATCTATGTATAAAGCACTGAACGACACGAATCTAGTTTTACATTATAGCCGCAAACTAGAAAGTTTCAATATAGTGGCACATTTTCTTTATTGCAAAAATATACTGTCAACGTAGTTATCAATGCAGCTATAAAATTTTATGTGTTACGATGAGTTAGTGTTTCCAGTTTACGGCAAATAGAAGCTAAACTATCTGTAACTATCTTCTTGCTTGCCATTGGACGTGACACCTTAACCTTCAGAATCTTTATTGCATACCGTTAGCAGACAAAGAAGTGGTACACGTCGCGCGATCAGAATTTAAAATACCCATTTCATTCCTTATTCAACTTGAGTCATTCTTAATTAGATTGTTGTCCGCTGCTAGGGAATTACTGTTACTGTACGTGTTCCAAATCGAATGAGTTGTAAACAGTGTTTTTATCGCAAACGTGCAGATATGAGCCTTGACGAGGATCGGCGAGATTGTCGTGTGCACATGCATTGTGATTGTAACTGTAAGCTACACCGGATGGCGACGTATTGTGCAAGTTACCGCGCCCTCGTGTTTCCGGACCCCGTTCTAACCGCTGTGTCTCTTTAATCTGGACTAGTTTTTGTAACAGATAGGTTTGACATTTCGACGTCATTATTTTAACTAGTCCTTCTTTTTGGCTTCCCTCCAATGCAGTTTATGTGTCAGTGAAGCTCATCTGTACCAAAACAATACCAGAAATGCGTCCACCTTGGTGTATTTTTGTGTTCATTATCCTGCACAAAATTCGGAAGAATTTTAATGTCTATTTCAGGAAGAGTTTACTAGTGAGAGTAATGTACAATCGTAAATAATTCTAAATGTTAAAATAATGCGGAAGTGTGTCCGCAGCTGACAGGAGTAATGCGGAGCGCTTTGGAAAATTTCACTTCTAACGAAGCTAGGCAGCTAATCGGCACGCGATACAGTTTTTATTTATTTTGACACACAAGATCACGTAACGAGATTCTTGTTTAGTTTCCCCGTCGGTTGTTCATTCGATTTTCATCAAATGTTTTTCTCAAGGATTTACTTCTATGTAAGGCAAGACGAGAGTAATTAGAGAGGCAAGCTATACTTTCACGGCGGTGACCAGGGCCGGTCCGTGGTCAGGTGCAGGTTGCATTTCACTGTCGCGGGTCACTGCACTTCCCTAGGATTAGTTGTCTGGTTTCAGACTGCATTAGATAACTGGTTTTGCCCAGTTAGTCTAACTCCACTAAAGAAACATATATTAAGGTTCTTGTAGAATTTTTTATATACAAAATTGTAGCGAGAACTTAATTTCTTATAGTGTTAACACCACACTGTCGACAAGCTATGACAAAATCCATTGCCGACTATCAATCGCTCGAATATCACAGAAAGGCGGAACGCAGCAACGTACTGCTGCAATTGACAAATTGATGGCCACTGGATGCGCTGGCGCGCGAGGCCGTGACGGATTATCAAGTTTTTTCGCCGCCATCTTTGCAAAAATGGCGCGTCTTGTAGTGTGCGGGAGATGTATGTGCCGCTTTCGATTTCACGAAACTGAAAGTGCCTTATATGTTCGGGTGATGTCGTTGACTCTGATGTTTGTTTGTCACGCCTGGTTGGATCCATATCGTACGCCACTACAATACTTATCCTATCGTGTTCAACTAGAATGTTGTAATTTGGACTTGTAATTTATTTTGTTTTCAGCCTGTCTTCGCTGTATGACGCGTCGTGCATCGCTGGCCACTGTTACTACTTGTCGTTCTATTAAGTTTTTGCTGTTGTTCGAGTGGCTTCTTCTGAGAAATTCATTGAGATGTCTCTGGAAGTCTTCGTTGTGTTTGTCACATTGTTGGATGTTGTCCATAGCTTAATTGGCTCTGACTCTCGTGTTACACAAACAGAAAACTATGTCACGCAATTGTTAGGTTGAAAAAGTCGACCAAATTAGGCTACAGATTTTAGAATCAGCATTGAAATACTTACGCCTTCAAAGATGACTGTTTTTGGGTTTGAAGCACTTATGCGTCATGCGTTCTGCGTCGTCATTGCTGCGTTCAAAACTTCAAAAATATCTCACTCCAACATCTCATTTGAATATGGTGTGATCTTTGTATGGAATTGTTGTATTATTCATAGATATATGATTGCAGTCGAGAGCGTTTCGTCTTCCGCCATACACATTATCTCATACAACGCGACTGGAAAGTTGCTCTTATTTCATATATTTTATTGTTAAAATGTATATTAGATACACTCCGTTGAACGTTAATTGACTATTTAATGTTTTTGCTTACACTTTTTTTTTCTTTGAATGCAATTTTATTGTTTGTTTTGTACTGCCGCGTTTTCTACAAATGAAATGAAATAAAAGAAGTTCAGACACCTTTTTTTTGCTATATTGTTTATCTGTTCCTAAAGGATTTTGTTTATCTGTTCCTTGATATCTAGATGTTTAGTTTTATAAACTTTTAATAAATCGTCATAGCTGCTTGCTGATTATACCTATGAGCTCTGATTAATGACTTCGTTTGTTATTGACATACCTACGGCGGCGGCGTTTCACCTCACGAACGTTAACGATGTATGAAATATATTTCCCTAAGGCACCGCTCCACATGTAACCAAGTACTAGGTACACAATAATATCTTTTGTTCCAATCCAATACATAATATTTGATAACTGCCACTATGTTTAGTTAGTTCTACATTGTTCTACAGTCGAGGATGGTTTTATGCGCGAGCGCACCGGGCCCGTGACTTACAACACTTGTTACGCACCATTGCACCACCAGTTTCTATTCCACCAGCTAATGACACCATAGCTGTATCCATGACACATTGTTACAATACTTAGTTGGTACAATTTTTTTATGATGTGATAATTGAATTGTTGGAGAAACGGTCTTGTTGAGGTCTCCTTGTTATAAATTGATTGAGTATAGTTAAAATAGTTTATGAATGATTGAATCATTTTGTTTCTTGACCTATCAGATGAATAAACTGAAATACTAGGTACCTACCTGCTGAAAATGTACGCCTATTCTTTCATGTAGACAAAAGAGAACAATATTTTTAACGTGAAACTGGAAACAAATGAAGTTAGATTTATACTGTTCCAAAGCCTGTCTAAACGTCCAATAGTAAAAGAAAAGTTAACCTAATTACCTTGTTACAATGTTATACAGTCACGTTAATAAGCGACGGTTTATCTAACCTGCCATAAATCTTGGTGCCCCTACCCACATAACGGGTACGAGCGGGGCGTCTGCGTCCTCCGTATAAACGGTTACCATTATATTGTCAGCTTACCTAAGATACGTATCCAACCTATTATTTACATGTTCCTGTCATAAATTATGAAGTACAGCCTCAATCACCTGACCATGACAATCGGACGCATTAAGAGAATGCATGTTCTCTTTCTAGACAGTTGATATATTAAGATTTGTTGTATTTGCTAGAATGAAAGCGAGACAAGATACTTCTGTTGCAGTAGTTCTAAATATCTACAATTTTATCTATAAAAGAGGTTTCTCATTCAATAATAAGCACTATTACTAGAGTGGTCAGTGATCATGGTACAAAAAGCGGACATATTTTACGTATATTCTACGAATTTGTATATGAATTTTACCCATCTTTTATATCTTAAAGGTTTAGATTCCAAATGATAGAGCTATAGTGTATGCTACGGTAGAGAGGAGTTGAGGTAACACTAGTGTTTAGCATAGAAAGTCGGCAGAAATCGCGCTACTACACGTGTACAGCCCTTTGACCTCAAATCGTCACGATGACTCACGGCACTAGCTACAATGAGCTTTCGAATAACGCAACAGCCGCCATTTTAACTCCAACCGAGAAAAATGAAAGAAACCTATTTGCATCATCACAATACGCTTAGAAATATTTTGAATGGCTTAGACAGATTCAATTGTTATTGTACTTTGTTAAGGTTTGAAATTTAAAGTTAACAGTTTTGAATTTGTGACTGGCTGGATGAAATTGAATCGAAGAAAGCATTACGTTTTATTAGGATTGAATGTGTCATACACATCCATTAAATGTGTTAGCTTCATGGCACGTTCGTTACGAATGGAAGGGCGATGAAACCCTTGTTATAAGAGGATTGACGATCACAGCCGTTACTTGGTACCCACTTGTTGAGCTTATTCAATTACTAATGCGAGTCTTAGAAGGTTAGAGGTAAAATAAAATTTGTTTAGTTAAATAATATCCGCATAATCACTAATAATGATGAGAAAACATGAAGACTTGTGAGAAGCCTTGAGTAATCACGAGATATGACAATTTACTGTCACAATACACATGCGTCCTTGCGTAAAATGAGAGTTGTACAAACAATATGCCATAGAGGTAGCGTCGCATACAATACCTAATGAATATTCACCAAGAAGGATCCTATCTTAAGAGCCTGTTGAGAAACGCGCGTATGTACAACTGTCATGTGACGCGGCCATTAATTTACAAGCAAGAAACGTTCATTACCGCCGTTATGAATGACCAAGTAATTATATGTTATGTTTGAAAATATTACAGCGTACAACTATCTGGTGATAATGAGCGATTTGCGCAAAACGGACGTGATTTAGATTCGTAGAGATAAGCCTGTCTACGATAATAGAGTTAATACAAGAGGATTTGTAATTGCAGTTTGTTGTTGCAAGATATAATTCAATATGACAAATAGGTAGATATGAAATCTGACATGAACAGTTTTTTCGTTAGACTCGTTCCGGTGTTTGGCGATTTCTTGCTTTGCACTCCTCTTGAAGTAAGACGAGCAGTTGTGGAAGAGAGTCACAACTCTACACAGAGTAGTGTGCTATCTCGCTTTCACAACAGCAACTGCCTTAATTTAAAAAGTAATTAGCCCCCAGAACGTGTACCACGTGTATCTATTAACAACGAAATTGACAAAGAAACTAACATTGTACGCACGAAATTACGACAAATGTTGACAAGTTATAGTTTTTAACGGTATAAAGAAATCTTAAAATACGGACAGAAATCTCGTAGCATATCTATCTCTCCTTAAAAGTACCGAGCGTGGCGAATTCTCGATTCATACAAGTATAATATTTCGCTGCAACTTTCTGATGTTGAAATACTTTATGCAAGTCTAATCCTCGGTTTCTCCAACACAAGAATTAGTCGGCTGTCAAATCTCATGTTGAGCTCAGTGATTGGTTGTAAGTTGTAGGCAAAGTCGTGATCAGCCGATTTGATTAGGGAATTTGTTAACCTGTCTTCTAAAGACCGGATGATAACTTTGCAAATAAAATTCAGGAAACGAAACTGATTCTTCACATATATTTCTGTGTATATGTATTCGCGTTGTTATTTTTTACTTAACAATAATATACAACCTGTCTATTCTGTTTCAATAAAATGTCTATTCATTCCGTAGTAACTAACTAGGTACATTTAGATGATAATTATCTTATGTTCTCATCGTGTATTCTTCTCTAGAATATATAAAAAGTCGCTGCCCATATTTGAGCAGTGAAATTAGTATTCTTAGTATCGTGCGAAACGCAGTAATATCATGTTCACTGCAATTTACGCAGATGTTCAGACTTCTATAACACAACAACTTCATTAACTTTTACTCAAGACGTTATTTACTTCGATTGTTAAACTCTACCATATTGAGGTAATATGTGCATGACACGGTATGTTTTTGTGTAGTTCGGAACAGAACTAAAAGATGAGAAAATACGAAATGTAAATGATCACAGTCACAATAAACATACAAAAAATATATCTATTTTTTATTTGATGCTACCAACTTGTTTAAAAACTATTGTATTCCCTTGCCTTAAGAACCATTTTAATTTAGCCATTAACTTATTTATAACATTATTTACAACCTCGTAAATATCACTGTTACAGTGAACTAGAAAACGAGGCCGTTAAAGTAACGCGCTGCAGTTAAACGTTATGTGTGTCAACTGTGTACTTGTAATCTGTTTTAGGCAAAGCCGTTCTGGATTAACAGATTTACAGTAGATAATGTACAAGGTTTCATTGGGCTTGGTAAACTTCCTATGTGTACAAGTTTTAAGATAAAGCTTTGGTCCTGAGATAACACTGAACTCTCTTACAGAAACGCAAAATTAACGTGATATAGCCAATCCAATCCTCTATCCGTCATCTTGTTACTAAAACTTTCTTGAAATCAAGAGGTTTTGTTACTCTGTTGCTTTTAGGCCTCTCGAAGCAATTTCTTCGGTCCAGTGCCAATCTAGACCACGTTTAACCTAAAACCTTTTTTTGAATTGACGTCTGACACCATTTTCTCCATCAATGGACACGTATTCGTTATTAGAGTGGTACCTCAATCTCCTCTCTAGTTGAATCAACAATGTGTTCATCTGAATCGATTTCTCGGTATTTGGTATTAAGTTTGAAGTGATATTTTGCAGTCACGATCTAGTACGCTAAATGTTAGGTATTACTTGGGCACGGCGAGGCTAAAAAAGGCAGCCTCTCTTAGCAATCTGTGAAAAGCGATTGGATGACCTATTCAGATTCTTCATCACGCAAAGACGCAAAAATAAACAGGTTGTGTTTCTTACTGGCGGTTACAACTTACATCGCATTTTCCGTTTATTGTTAGTTATTTGATTTTGCTGGAAGAAAAACAATTTAATTCCTATTGGTAAGAAAAAAGGTTGACCTAAAATCAACTATTTTAGCGTATATTCTGTTTGATAAAGTGTCATTAGATTACTAGTGGCTACTTGGCGAGTATTCATTAGAAGTTTTAAAATACGCCTACACACATTCAAAAAGCTATTTCGATTGCACATAAAATTAATATTAAAATCATCATCATAATTATAGGCCATCGTGAAACATTATGTCAATTCTGAGCAATAAAATTGCATAACGATTGCATTAGTTCTAATTCTACGTTTCACAACAAACAAACGTAACACTCATTACTAATTAGCAAGTCTAATTAAACGTCTTAAATAAGTCGGCCATACTCGACGTGCTTTAAAGAAATGTAGCATTCCGTTCTATTATGTAAAATTGAGATGTTATTTAAACAAAAAACTGAAATTACTGCTGACCCAAAACTATTAATTAACATTTCATTACATTGTGTTATTATATCCTTATTTCTTTAATGTAGCTTCATTTAATGAAGGAATCGTTTCAGCAAGATTATATTTTCTGCATTCTGTAATACTTCTTTCGGAGATGTGTCGTAATTTGTTATTGTTTTGTCGATAACGCATTAACTGTCTTAACTTTTGACGTATAAAAGGAATCTATAATCCGTTTTGAGCACTGTAGTGTGCAATAACCATTTATTTTATAATAAAAAATATTATCCACTTACGAATGAAATTCTTTTGTGAAGTGGATTCATAATTAATTATTTAGTAACAATAGTATACACACTTGCATTACACGCTTGACCATTTGTATGAAAACATAATCATTTATTTTTCTCTTTGACAAATTATTTACTTTTATTTGCGATGCCCTCACAGTCTTGCCAACATTCATATTATCCTCAAGTTCAAACAAGCGAATGTCACAATGACTTAACCAATGTTATTATTTAAGTTATAGTATTGTTTTTAAAACAATAGCCAGTACACTAACTTAATGTTGTTGTAGAACTATTGAATAACACGTTTAGATTTCATGTGTCGTCATCGGTTATTCTACATCGTGAGGAAACCAGCACACTCAGATTTTTTTTGAAATCGGTGAATGCCAAAGCAAACCCTGTCCTGTGCCTCCGGCTATAGGCAGATGAGGACGCTCCAGTGGTTTTAACCGGTAGAAGTCCATTATACCCCTGACAGAACGGTCCATAAGGATTATCACAGGACATACAAATAAATAAACAAATGGTGTATTGAGCCCCGTTTGAGGCCTAAAGGCGATTTAAACTCTATTACCAGGTGGTAGATCAACCGTACAAAGAAGAAGATCGGTCAATCTTAGTAATGAAGCGTTTTATAGAAAGTTGTCAACGTAAGGTTTTAACAGATTGATTAGGCCTTTAGTTCGGGTTATAGATCTCTAAAAGAAAGCATTACGATTTCACGGTATGACAGGCTTTAATTTTGCGATGCAAAAAAGTTTCCTTGTATTATGTCATGAATTTTCATCCGTCTCTCACCGTGACTAAATCCTACAAAAAACATTCGACTGACATCATTATAGACAATTGATATTGGAAAAAATAACTGTTTAGATTACGTAATGTTATTAGGTTCGAAAGTGATCTGGCGTCAGTCCCTAGATTTATTCGCGAGTTACCGGTAAATGATAAATCCACACTAGAAGTATTTATGAATCTAATTGTCAACATGGCTCACATTCTCCTGTTATCTGATCTTAACAAAGTATTGCTTATTAATTAAGCAATCATTTCGCTAGCTGTCATTCTCTTAACGCACCACACAGCAGTGATATTACCGCCACAAGTAATTGGATATTTATTTATGTATGATTCTTATACAAATAATGTACAATGGCGAACTTAGGCAGGCATTCTCTACCAGTCGACCATAGGGTGGTGCAGGGAAAACAAGAATACTCAAAATTGAAAGGAGGAAATAAAAACTGAAGATACAATAAATTACATTCAGCCATCATACCGTGGAAAAAAATACTACCTAATACAAAAAATGTTACTTACACATTTCAACACAATCTACTATTATCATAAAAGATAGATGGATTGTATAAGGAATGTATGTAAGCATGATGTACACTGTGACGTCTGATAGGGAAGAATGGACGAATAAAAACGTGTTGCGTCGACCCAAGTGAAATGGGATAAGGGCAGGAAGATAATGCTGGTGGTGATGATACTATTATCATAGCACGGTATTTAACTTACTTTGTTTTGTGTTTCCAGGCATCGACGATTGACGGGCGACGGAAGGGCGCGTGCCTCTTCTGTCAGGAGTACTTCATGGACCTGTACCTGTTAGCTGAACTTAAAACCATCAGCTTAAAGGTAACCAACTTATTGAAATTATAAACTGAAGTTTTGGTACTTACTTTTCATTAATATAATGTTAACTTAGGCTACTAAAATACCTTGATATATAGACTCTATTTTTGCTGCATAGACACAGTCTTGTGTTTAAAATATTAGAAAAACGTACGGTGCTCATAAGGCCGGTAACTAATTAAAAAAATAAAAAATAAATAAGATGCCATTTGACGTAGTCATGAATAAGAAATCTTATTTATTCAATCTACCTGTAAAAAGCCCAATTTTTTTATTCCACACTTCATTTGTTCATAAGTATTATTTATTTTTACATCAGGACAAACATCCTATAATGTCAGTACATTCTTAAACCATATTATTATTACTTATTACCCTTTAACATTTCCAGGTGACAACAGTTGACATGCAGAAGCCGCCGCCGGACTTCCGCACCAACTTCGAAGCGACGCACCCGCCCATACTGATCGACAACGGCCTCGCGATACTGGAGAACGAGAAGATCGAACGGCACATCATGAAGTCCGTACCAGGAGGTCACAACCTATTCGTACAGGTATATAACTGAAATGTACATGAATATTATTATATAAAGGGTACGAAAATGTCCAGAAGGCCTTTTTAAAGTAGTTAATGCGTTAAAAGAAGAGAGACGCCGTTTTACGCACTGTAGTGCGCTTCTACAACTGCAATAATAGACTTAAACCAGGATCCTCGAAACTTGTCAAATTAGAAGAAAGTGACACTCAGAAAATGCATTGCATGTCATTTAGAAATTGACCGAGTTGAAACTCCTTTTATAGCTACTTCTCTATACTAATGTTTTGTCTTCATAACAACTTATTATTTGCACCATCAGAAATAGCTAAACAAGGACATTGACTAGACACGAATAATTTTTAACTTCTTAAGCCGATTAAATTATCCATAATTCAGGTAGACTTCGAACCTTTAATTTCATCCCACGAAGTGAATAATAAATTTTAAATTCGGGATAATTAAAATACTGTCTTAAGAACTTGACCCCCTCGCTGGTCTGGCGTCTCTTACAATACAGGATTTAATGTATGTCAACAGTTTTTAGTGTCAGGAATTAAATTCCGTTAATACGTTCATAAATAGACTTAGGAACAGGTTCTCTAAAAACAGCTTGAGTTTACACCTGAATTTTACGAGAGCTGTCAAATTATTTCATTAAATATTTTAAATAAATTCTAGTCTTTATGTTTAATACATACAGCCTGGAAAAAGTTCATAAATAATGTCTGATAGCTTTAGGTTTCATTTCTGGTGAATTGAGAAGGCGATTTAAATCGAATTTAAATTAGTGATATTAATATTTAATGGGCACGAAACAGCTAATACCCTAATCAGCATTTTTAACATCGTTTTGTAATCCATACTAATATTTATAAATGCGATAGTAACTGCCGTTACGCTTTCACGGCTTAACAGATTTAAGATAAACTTTGTCTGGAATACGTTTAAAAAGAAAGGACCTTAAACTATTACTTTTTACCGAGACTGACATTCATGTGGTGGAGTCCTGACAAACAAACGGTAAAAACTTAACAACAGTCAAACTTCTGATTTCAAGCAGCAAAAAATATAATATTTCGTTCGAATTTCGTCTTCGATAATTCTCTTAATTTATTACTAACCTTCTTGTCTTCGTGTCGCTGCTACTTTCGATTTTATCAAGTTTTATGTGCCCAGCCATTTGCAGCAGCAGTTGCAATTTCAAGTCACCTCTGACTCCCCAAAATAATTTGTTACTGACTCATAGGCAACTGACCCATGTTGTATGGTGTTCTCCAGGACAAGGAAGTGGCGTCGCTGATCGAGAACCTGTACTCGAAGCTGAAGCTGGTGCTGGTGCGCAAGGACGAGCAGAAGTCCGCCGCCCTGCGCGCGCACCTCGGACGTATCGACGGCCTGCTCGAGCGCAGGGGGACTAGGTAACATACATGCTTATATTTTGAACCTCTCATGTTGGCGAGGGGGGGGCGGGATGTAGAGAGATCAATAGATAAAATATTTTTATCTATGGTCTAAGTTTTGCCTAGCCTAAATAATAAAACAATTTCTAAAGATATAATAGAAAGAAAGCAAATAAATTTAATTGCATAATTATAACGCATAGATACGTTACATCATCTTAAGTGATACTACATTAAACAAAAAAGGAGCTAGAATAAAACAATAATGGTAAAGTCTCTTAGAATCTAGATTGAGATTTTAATAAATAATAAATAAAATAAAATAATCTTTATTTCGGATAAGTGACATCCAGATGGGTTACTAAACAAAAAGAGAGATGACTTATAACTATGTTAGTAAAGTTATTATAAATATGTATCTATTTGGACACCAGGTTGTTATTCAAAATGCATCTTTGAACAACATCACCTAACAAAGGAGAATCATACCTCTCCGCAATGGTCTTCAGGATGGAGTTGGAGCTTTCCCGCACTCTGCAGAGCAAGGAGGCAGATTTCTGTCTAATGATGGCGTGGAAGCCATCGACGTGTGCTTGTGCAAACATACCTGATGCACTGCAGAAACGAGGCAGCCCCATCAACATCCTGAACCCGTTATTATATTGAATCCGTAGGGCGCTAATAGCCCGCCGAGTATAGTTGGTCCACAGGCTGCACGTGTAAAACACTTGGCAATAAGCTTTAAATAGCGTTATTTTGACTGCCCCTGAAGCGGAACGGCTTTTTTAGCGGAGGCATTTTTCTTATTGGTTCCACCCCTAAATTCAGCCCTACAATAATGACATTATTATAATATCATGATTATAACTTTCTTGTTGTGTTTGCAGGTTCTTAACGGGCGACACGATGTGCTGCTTCGACTGCGAGCTGATGCCGCGGCTGCAGCACATCCGCGTCGCTGGAAAGTACTTCGTCGACTTCGAGATACCGGTCAGTATAAATCAAAAGGTTTTTATTTCAAGTAGGCCTTCACAGGCACTTTAAAAACATTACTGACTCGCGGTTCCAAAATAATCATTCTTATGGAAAAGAAGCGGCAAGAAACTCCATAAGTTACTCTTTTAAAAACAAAATACAGTTTAGACAACAATAAGTATGCAACAACAACGTAAATTAGCAAAATGTACAAATACTTCTTCTTATCGACTTGATGACAACATTTTTCCGCCAAGATATTTGCTACTAGGATACCACTGTGAGTAGCGCTCGTAATAATTATTACCTGTATAAAAACCATTGTTTATGGTTCAAAGACAAATAAAATCCAACCATAAGTATTGCAATACCGTCAGTCGTATTTATTGTTTTATTATAACTGACGTAATCTCTTTACAAAGTTAATTTTAAGGAGGTAATGGAATAAGCCATTTAAAGTATGTAACTGTTGACTAACCTATAGAAGGTATACCTACATAGTGATAACATTATATACAAATATACTTTACCTATAACAGTATAATGTAAGTTCTTGCTTTTATACAATACTAGCTGTCCGCTCGCGGCTTTGCCCGCGTGTATATTTGGTTACTTTGGTTGATTTTTTTCAGTTTGTGTCCGAAAAATCCAAATATCTTACGGAACCCTATTTTTTTCCAAAATAAAATATAGTCTATGTTACTCGTGGATAATGTAGCTTTCCAGTGGTGAAAGAATTTTTAAAGTCGGTCTAGTAGTTTTTGAGCCTATTCATTACAAACAAACAAAGTTTTCCTCTTTATAATATTATAGTGTATAAATATTCTATTTATATGTGTTGTATTTGCAGACGAGTTTCCGCGCTCTCTGGCGCTACATGTACCACATGTACCAGCTGGACGCGTTCACGCAGAGCTGCCCCGCCGACCAGGACATCATCAACCACTACAAACTGCAGCAGGTAACCCCCCACCCCTCTTACCCCCACTCCAAGTAGTGTCATACTATCTATGGGCCCTTTCTCTATGGCATCTAGTTCAAATTTACCAATTTATATTCTATTATGTATTGATTACTAAATCAACTGGTTTCCTATTTAGATATGTGTATTTACTGTAAATTCTGTAAGCGTGTCACAATGACAAAAGCTCTCATTGGCCTCATTGGCCAGCTATCTGGGTCTCTACACTCTGTATCTATCGTGTTACTATCGCCTTCAGTTATCGGCGAAAGGTTTGGTGCTGACGCCGACGCCCACACTGCAACGGAAAGAGATACCAACAGAAGCGGTATGTGCGCGGGCATAGTGACGTCATACGTACCTGGCATACGTGCTATAACATGCATTGTTTGCTCATACAATCATTCGATAGAACATTACTCGCATCTCGATGTCAGACGCACGCCATTTGTACAATTCTCATACGCTACTCTTCTGTAATTCGTTACTCTACTACATTATAGTCTGAATATCACGTTTAGACTAGCCAGTAATAACATAATACGCATAATTATTTGGACGTGGAAATTGACTGGTTGGTCATGTACGGTCGGTCGATTTTACTAATATAACTAAAATATTAAAACGTCTTGTTCGTCACATTGAAGTTTGTCATTTTCTTTCATTTCAAGTTTTGTAAAACTGGACATTTAGTCCTATCAAAGTTGCATATAACTTGAATGTTTTGAAAATGACAAAGGACTGATTTTGTAAATACTTTAATAAGATCAGGCTTTCTTGAATACTGACACAGAGTACATGCCCATGGTGTTAGTACCATTTGTTACTTGCTAAGAGGTGCGCGGAAGGTTGCGGTGTTTGTTTGTTGTTTTATATCCTAATATAATAACTTATTTTTAAAACCCTGACAATAACATTAATATGAATAATAAACTTTTTGTTTTGTTGATATAAAAAAGATACAAAAAAACATTGGATGTCCCAATCATTAATTCTGTAAATACGTTTTTGAATGTTGTTATTTTGCTATGTAACGTGTAATTTTTCATAACATTATTACAGCTATCTTGATATGCTGCAATTTGTGTACAGCAAAATTAAAACCCTGAATATATAATAATATATTTCATGAATTCGTTACAGGCGCTGAAAATGAAGAAACACGAAGAACTCGAGACGCCGACGTTCACGACGTCAATCCCCATCGACGTGAGCGAGAACAGTAATGCCGAGTAACCGGCCGCGGCGCGCACATGCCTTGGTACAATAGTAGGCGGTAAACTTATTCTAAATTATACCACCATCGGGATGACAAACCTTTTATAATTAAATGTTGCCAAAATCACACAGCGCCTGTGTAACCGTCCACACATCGAAGACTGCCTTTATACTTTTCTAAAATTGTACTCCCGAATTTCAAATTTAATTTGTTATTGTAAGTGTGGTGTGGAGTCGAGTTGCTTAGAGCTCCACATCTTCACGTGTGGATGGTTATGTTGAGGCGAGTGTTGCCGAGCGCGCCGCAGACCAGATGCTGACCCCCCCCCCATATCCTGACTGCGAACACACGCCAACTCCCCATAAGATATAGTCAGCCTGCGAAACATCAGCGATCTTAACCACACGTTTTGTGGAAAGATACTGATGCTTGTTAAGCGCTAAAAGTAAATATATTTTTGTACTAAATTAAGTTTTTTTTTTGGCGTAGCAATGTTGATAGATTCGAAATCTATGAGAATGTATGGTTTGGTGCAATCGGAATTAAGTTTTTATGAATACATGTTGAGAAAAGCTTAGGATATTGTGGATTATTTATTAGAGATTTGGACATTATTTTGCAAGAAATATCATGTTTTCTATGTGACATCTTCAACAGATCAGTATATTTAAATGTTTATTGTTTGCAAGTTGTAAGAAGATTGTGGCCATTAGTATTTCGAAAATAACTTTTGTGGTCCAAAAATTAAGTAATTACGCATTTTATTCAGATGATATACATTATTTGGCAGAGAAGAATGAACAAATTTGTAATGTAAGGTAAACCAAGTTGCATCAATCTTAACAAATTTCAGTGTACCTTTTTCTATTTATGGAAACAATAATGATTTTACAAGATTATTAAATAGTGTTAGTATAGTTTCAGTGTTCAAACACAACGAATAAATGCCCAGAATGTGTTGTTGTATTATATTCACAATAGTTGTAAGGTTGGTTCACAGTATTCATTGTTCTGGACCCCTGTAGTTAAATTGTTAGGTTACATAAGATCAGTTTCGCCGCCATTTAGGTTTTTGCCTCTGCCTTATTGTTTGTTACTGTACTTGTAATATGTACTGCAGCCAATCACTGTGTTAGCGCTCTTGCCTGCCTATGTTACCTTGAGGATAAGGTATATTTGTCATTAGTATGTACTTATTTTCGTTTTTATTTTCAGTTCCTTGTTTCCTTTTTTAATATATTTGTGAACCTACAGTAGAATGTAAGATGGGAGGCTTTAAGTTGGACCACCTATTTAAATAAAAGATGTTTGGGTTCTCATTTTTGAGAGTATAATGTTTATAATAAGAGTTTGACATGATGTTATCATTGTGGAGTTGACTCCATGTTTTATTACAAATTTGGGAAATTCAATACATAAGTATAGTTCACAAATACACAATAGCGACAAGGGCGAGAGACGACCATCATGTCGATTGGACAATGTATAAAATAATAATTACTAGATTATAATGTAAATGTTAAGGAATAAAACCTGGATAATATTATTTTTTTTGTTTTGTGTTTTATTTTACTTTTGTTTCTATTGTTTCCTACTTTTTATTTTATGTTTCTTTAATAATTGAGTGTGGTTGGTGCGATAAACGTATCTGCTCAAATATTGCCAAATTATAATAATATGCTTCTGTGCCTTGCTTTTAGTAGTCTGTGTGTACAACAGCCTATAATATGTGTACTATCAATGTGATAATAGTAGCTTTTATACAATAAACTTTAGTAATAAAACAAAACAGTTTATTTTTTCAATAAATTATATTTTATACAAATATAAAAATTACACGGAACTAATCGTTACTGAACTAATAATGATTTGGCGCTTTCGCCGTTATTTAACAGCGATCTTATCCAAGATAATTTTTTTTTTCATCCATTCATTTCTATAAACATCTTTGGTCAATATTGAACTTAAAAATGAATGCGTTATGTAGGCAGTGATTCCCCAAATTTTATACTCTTCAATCACAAACACTGGCAATATGAAGCCATTGCTAAATTGAGTGTAAAATTGATTTTTAGGCTCACAAAGCATCTCAATGGGGACAGTAAAAACTTCAGCAATTTCGTTCATGTTAATGTTTAAATCGTCTTGCGTCAAATTATCTATAGAGCCAATAACGGGAGTGATCATGATCTTATTGTTCCGTCCTGGCAGGGGCGGACCCTGGCCCCATACGTCTATCTTGTCTGGTGCCAGTCCTATTTCTTCGAATGTCTCCCTCAGGGCTGTCTGGGTGGGGGACCCATCTCTATGATCAGTTTTTCCACCTGGGAATGCTACTTCGCCGCCGTTTCCTCTAAGATTTGTCGCCCGAACAGTATATAGCAACGAAGGTTTGCCGCCTACTTGACAAAGCGGAACTAATACAGACCCCGCGTCCGTCGGGATCTTGCCGTATCTTGGAATGGTAAGTCGCTTGAAATTTGTTATGCATCGCTCACGGGCTGCTATTGAGAAAATGTTCTTGATACCAAATGACAGTCTTGAATTCATAATTAAGGGACATATCACCAAAAAATATATCTTTTAGCACTAAAATTTACAAAATTACTAGTCAATATTCAAATTGCCATCTTTTTGTCCAAGGTTTTGTTTTGTCAAGAATGAAAACTTAATCTTATTGACATTGACATTTTAATAGCATAATAAGGTGCGTGTCTTTATTGGTTGGGTCTTTGGGTCATGTCTTTCTTTGATGTACTCTTTTGTCACGATTAGACTTGAGAGGGCCCAAAGAGTAGTGACAGTAGATAAAGGCTCTTTAAATCAGCACTAAAGTTAACGCGTAAAGGTCAGGGTCGAAATATTCTGAACGCTAAAACCCTCCATAATCGCGAGGTTTGTAACTTCAGGAAACCCAGTTTTGTATTAGCACGCAAGAAGCAATTGTTCATGTTGTTGTGGCATCGATATGTGGTTGTTGTAGGTATCTAGTGGATAAATGACCTGAAAAAACACACATATATCTGATGTATCCGGTGTGTCCATAATTGACTGAATGGATGATTATAGTTACGGATTGCTCTCGTCTCTGTTGACAGGAAATGGTTGCACTTGATTAAAAAAGCGTAAGCGTACCTAAGCGTTAAAATTAAAAAAATTGCGAGAGGAGATTTCTATTTCAGATACAGTCCCTATTTAAGACCCTATAACTCTATTTCTGATACAGCCCCCGTACTACCAGTTACCCCTAGTTTGTTTTTAATTCGGTTTTCGATTCGATCATAAAACATACTACCTACATACCTACCTTGCAAATTGGAAAAATTCATCAAAAAAGTAGACATTTAGGAAAATCATTTTTTTTAAATAACATTATCCAGATGCGCACCATCCCGCTGCAATCATTCTTCAAATTGCAGAAAACTCGTTCACAAATGGCGCGCGGAATAGCGGCCTATTCTCCACGGATATTGGCCTTCAACTGGGCAAGTGTGGTTGGATTATTATTGTAGACTCTAGTTTTCATGCAGCCCCACAGGAAAAAGTCTGGTGAGGTTAAATCCGGACTCTTAGGTGGTCATGGAATGTCACCTCGGCACGAAACGAGTTTCCCAGCAAACATCTCCTTTAACACTGCCAAACTCTTGTTACATGTATGGCTTGTGGCGCCATCTTGTTGAAACCTTGTCGCACTATTGTAACCTTATAGCGCCTACAGACTCACGCGAGAAGTCTCGCCGAGAAATTGCGCGAGAACCGAGGAGGTATCTTCATTCACGCGACCTTCTCATTCGCATTCTCGATCGTTATCCGAAATGGACAATAATGCAGCGGCTTTGGTTTTGTGTGCATTAGCATATTATATTATAATCTTGTGAATGTGTGCACTGGCATAATAGATTGGCGACCACAGACAGTAAATGATAGTTAATTTAACTAGTAATGAACTAAACAACAACTCACAATCAATGGTACGGTCGCTCTGAGATCAAACAAGAATGTGATGCCGTTCTCTTTTCTCGCCCGAGAAACCCTTTGAAGCGGGCAAAATACCGACACTGGTCGGAAAACAGGCGAGCGCGAGAACGAGACACCGAGAAAGCGATCACATTCACGCTTCTCGGGGGTTCTACAAGCTGCGGGAAACAGAAATTGCGTGACATAGCTATGTATCGCTCAGTGTTTACTGTCACAGAGTTCCCTGGCTGTTCAAACATTGTAGGTATCTACGAAATCACGTCGATCATTAAGTGGCTTTAAATCTTGCACTAGTTGAAGTTTATAGGGCAATTTTTGTCTCTTTCTTCAAATTTCGACGCAAAGTCGTTCTTGATATAGAGAGCTCAGTTGATCGCTTGCGAGTTGATTGCCCAGGATTGCATAGTACGGAAGCTTCGACTTCGTTTATGTTTTTCTCTGTCCTTTTTGTCCTTTTGGCCCTCTTAGGTTTCTGATTGAGGGTTGAACCGGTAGCCTCGAATTTTCTGACCGACGCCCTAATCAAACTTTAACTTGGACACAGTTTTAAGTCATGCAATCCATAATGAGAGCGAAATTAACGTCAAACAATAGCGCACGAATCGGCATTTTTGTAATATTTTTTTGCACAGAACGCACGCTGTTCACCCGTGAAGTGCGCCATCGCAAAATGATCGCAACTAAGTGAACCGTGCTACAAATCCTCCCGCACCCCGCTCCCTTACCCCGTTACAACGCTATAGCGATTTTAAATTCGTACGCCTCCGTGGCCCACCCTGTATTTCTAGATTGAGCGTAGCTTCAACTCGTGTCACTGCATTAAGTAGCGCTAGTGTCGGGTTTTAGAAAATCAATTCGTTCTCAATTCCGATGAAACAGAACTCGAATATATTGGGAGTTAGCATAACGTCGGGAACTTTATTTCAAAGTAAAATTAAATTATCTAATAACCTTTCTTAACATAAAATTTTAAAATGTCATATAGGAAATAAATGACGATAACAGTTCGCCAATATTTCAGGTCCCAGATCTGTCTAAGTATTTTTTTAATCATTTGACTTTATATAATCACTACCAACAGGATTGTATTGTATTGTACTTCTATAAAAGGTAATTATACTTAATTACATAACATAATCGTTGAAAGTATTAGTAAAATAATTAATGTGTTTTAGTTTTAATCATAAATGACTATACATTAACTTATTTACAAAGTGTCAAAAGAAAGATGATATATTTTTTCAAATTTAGTTTTAAGTGTGCATATTTTTTGTTTAGTTTTCGTCACACATTGTAATGTAGTTTAGTTTATAAAGATTTTATCATGTAAGTATACCGTCCTCTTTTGTCTAAGAATGTGTCTTGTGTATTCTCTGTTAGAGATCTTGAATAAATAAATAAATCTAAAGATATGTTTTAATTTCGTAATGTAGGTTGCTTTTGACCTCCATGTTAAACGGAACGCTTTTATCAGTTCTGAAGCTGTGACATCAACAGCTGATAGATGTTTATAAATGTCAAAAAAGAGAACCGCAATAAATGATGCAAATTGTAAACTAAAGTCCAAAGTACAGCAGTGTCGATAACCGGTATAAGTAATATTAGTGAATGAACTTATGAAGTCGATCAGTGTATTGTATAAACTCAACATGTCTCTGTCCCCTAAGGTCCTCCTATCCAGTGTATCACGCCAAAAGTGTATAGCTAATCTAATCGAACTGCCAACCATTTTTTTAACCAAAAAAGTTGCAAAAAAACATGCAGCTGTTTTAGTTCCATTATGTGAGGAGAATGGTGAAGTATGCCTGTTATATACCTTAAGGTCATCTAATTTAAGCAGCCATAGTGGTCAAGTGTCGTTCCCTGGAGGTAAAATGGATAAAGATGAAACGGAGATCGACACCGCGCTTCGTGAGACGGAGGAAGAGATTGGTGTCCCATCAGAAGACATCGAAATATGGTCCAAAATGTGTCAAGTTGATGGTCGCTCGTCAAAAATTATAATCACGCCTGTGGTTGGTCTTATAAGGGACTTTGATATGAACAAATTAGAACCCAGTGAAGATGAAGTAGCCGAGATATTTACTGTTCCAATGAAGGTGTTTTGTAACAAGAATAATCATGGCTGTTACATGTATAACAATTTTATTATACCTGTGTACACTGGTGGCAAACACACAATATGGGGCATTACAGGAATCATCACACATCTGTTTCTGCAGTCCTTTTTACCTGAAGATGTTTATAAACCAAATTTTACAAGACAAGAATACAAGCTAAGTGAATTGATGCCTGCAAAGCTTTAGACATAGTTATAAATTACTTTAAGGATATTGGTTTGGGGTGTAATAATATAATAGTTAAATTATTTGCAGCAATTATTTTTTTTATCAATATGAACTTGCACAGATTGATTCATGCGCATCGCAAGTATAAAAATAAATTATAAGTTCTAGTTAAATGTATGTATGGTTGGTCAAAGAAGTGGTCTATTGCCTTTAGATTGGACAACATTTAAAGGACATACAAGAGAAACAATCTGTTACACAGATTACATATATTTCGGAAACATAAAAATTATATGTTTGCTTTAAAGTATATTCAATACAAACAAAAACAATGCTCACGTACAAGTCACTTGAGTATGAAGCGTCCATACCATTTATTTATGAAATGGCAAAAAAAAACATTTCTTTTTAAAAATTAATTGATCAAATTTAAGCATGATCAGTACTTAACCCAGGTAACAAGTCCACAAATTCTAACATTTTGTTGGAGCTGGACACCACTTTCTTAACTGAACCTAAATTTTGTAAACTCGCAACACCATTGCAATGGGCCATTGGAGCCTACGAGACGAGAATGGAGCCAGCCACCAAGTACCAACTAAGTTTTTGTGATTTTAATCTAAAAAACAAAGCTATTTAAAAAGCTGCTATTTCATACTTATTTGTACATTTTGCAATATAATTCTTTATAAAACATTTATTAGAATTTTACAGATTACTATTATAAAACTGTATCTATACAGTTTTGCTTGAGATATTATTATAAGCAAATCATATCACATTAATGGTAGGTTATTAAAAATATAATTCTTAAACTAATCAAAGTACATACAGAGTTTCAGATATGTGTGATATTATGTGTTTGTAAACAGGCAAGAAAAATGTGTATAAGTATTGAAATCTATGGTCACAATCAAGTTTATGAATAAGAAAAGAGTAAGTAGTTACATATTATTATAACATCGACAAATTAAAAGTAAAAAAAAATAGTATTTTTTTTCAGCAAAAGACGTAAATGTGACATACAATGAATGAATGAATTTAATAATTTATACTGCATGTAAATAATCATATTTTTGTAAGAATGGGCAAGGCCAATTGAATGTCACTAGTCTTAGCTATATAATAGCTCTAATTTTTCATGTCATGTTTTCTTTTATTACTTCCTCAAAGATTTTGTCATAGCATCTTGTGCAATCAATTTTAGATTTAATTTTCTCAATAATTGGCTATAGTTTGTATTAAATTGTTATTTCAATTATAGATTTATTGCCCCAATGTGTACAATTTTTTTCATAAGAATGACTTTGGATCTCAGAAATATGAATTTTTCGTTGTATTAGTAGTGTCCATATAAAGTAACTTATGAAATAAGCGCGTATACCGGTACATAAAATACTTACATCCTGTGATAGTTAGGGAATATATTTTGTAATAAAATATAAACGCATCATAACGGTTTTTTATTTTTCCTTGACTTTGAACCTAACAAAATTTATGGAACGTATTATACAGAAAGGTACGTGTCTATGTTAAGAGTTGGTCTTGGCAGGCACTACGTTTTTAATTTAATTATCCCAAATTACTGGCATTATGAGACGTTATGCTAAGTGACGTCACCTGACTTGACTGATCGAAAGTAAATTAGTGATTAATTAGTACGTTCACTGTTTCGAGTTTTTGTTTCGGAACTGAAACGTTTATTATCATCGAATCATTTAGTTTTTTTTTGTTCTTTATATTCGTTACCAGATGTCGCTACTAGACGTCAAGAGTTGGCTGCAAAGTGTTGCATGGTACTACACGAATATGGGGTAGTTTATTATCTAATAGATAGTGTATTTTACAATTATAATAGCATGTATTATAGTATCTTGCCATGTCAGAAGCACACACAGGGTCGTATTGACTGGTACAAAAACAGTTCAATTTGTTCCATCTCGGTGGCTGCCCCTTCGCTGTTATTAAAATAAATGCAGTGAGTATAATAAAAACGAGAGCTGGAACAACAATAAAAGATTTCAATTTTGTTTACTTTCTGCTGCACTGAAGTCTGGCAGAGTTGATAAATTATTGCGTACTTCCAGGTTGAGTTTAGATTGAATCATGAGACCGAGAAATATCACGTGTTCACAATGGGTACGATCAGTGTCTTTCATATCATAAGCCAAATAAATAAAAGCGCTTGTTTCGAACCGTGCAAGTGAACGAATCGTAAATTAGTAATAGGTAGCTGGTAGATACCTACTCACTTGATATGGGTTGTTATTAATTGCATAACATTACATACGCTGTAGTGTAGGTAATAGGTATACCTTTCTGGTTTTGTAGATAATATCCTTATATCGCTATCGTGTTTACCATGTTTTTCCCATAATGCAACTACGCCTATACCTAGTTTATTTCCGTGTGTAGTAGAAACTTATAACCTGATTTTTTATAGTTTGCCGCTTTGTGGCGAAAATGACCATAGATTTGGTTTTTTTTCTTAGCTAAAGCAAAGTAGGGATTATTCCGTCAGTATCCATTTTCAATAGATAGGTACAATGAATGCTGGTCTATGCTCTTTTTAGTATCTAAAGGAGTTTGGTTTCTAACTTTAAAATTAAAGGCTGTGTTGCGATAATAAGAGTTTAATATATTATTGTACAAAAAATAATTAAAAGTAGGTAACAACAACTTACATTCGAATTCAAAGGTGCCTCAAATAATTAGAAAGTAACGTTTTTTTTTTACAGAATATGGCCCAAGTGGCGAGTAATAAGTTATTGCCTGTAAATGGCCGAGCATAATAAAATTATGTTTTACTGTTCCTATATTTGTTCTAAATATGGTTTGTTCGTTATCTACTTTAAAAATATTTGAGGCTGAGGACATAGCGTGTTCATACTAATCGCACCGTGAGCCAGTAAACAGTATGCTCATCGGTTCCCCTCTGTTCGTAAGGTATCTGTTTTCGCAGTTATATTCGCACATGCTGTTGTAGGTTCTTCGTTCATCGCCGGCCTGTGCGCATAATGGCGCGTATATTTTTGGACAGGGACACGGTGGGGCCCGGCCTGCGCAACTTACTGATGCCACTACCAACGCCACGATGAAAACTACGGATCAAGCAGATTACATTTAATTTGTATTGTCTATGGTTTTGGATATTGGAGAAAATTGTAACCGGATAGGTGGTAAATAAACTCTATATTTAAAAAAAATCATTAAACTGGAAATGGGACTTGCAAATGGAGACCCCATTTGCAAATGCTTTCTATTGGTATTTGTAGATTTACGGGTTTCTTAGTATAGGTAGGTAGGACATAATACTTAGATCTCTAAAGATAATTATTATTGACGGGGTTAATTGTAGTTACACAGTAAACTATTTAAGATAAATCATGAGCGTGGGAATTCGTCTACAATTGTAGGTTGGAGTAGTTTTTTCCAACCATCATTTTGTAGGTAATAAGGTATTTAGGTATAATTATTTTTACACAGTTTTTATATTCGTTTTTGTAGTAAGAGGCTGCGCAAAGTAGTCATCAATATTTTTTACTTCATGTGTTTACAAATCTTTTACGTTTATTATGTATTACTTATGCTTTATTCATTATTTTAATAACGTTTTGCCGTAGTTATTTTTGTTCTTACCATAAAAACTACAAAAAAACTCAATTGGTTACAGAATATAGACCGAGATTGATTTTTTACTCGTTACTTATATGTATGAAAATGTTTTAAAGGGAACCAAAGCATAAAATAATATTCACATTACTTATATAAATAAATTATAAAAAATATCTGAATAACGAAAATAATAGAAGAACTTAATGCAGCGTGAAAAAAACCGGAGTTAGATAAAAGAACTATAAAATGTTTAAGGCCCTTACCAAGTTTATAATCCATTATAGATTTACGGCACGGGTAACTGTTACACTTTAATGGCGGCAGAACACTATGCCAGGCGCAGTACCGTTTTATTTTATATACCTCGTTAAGTACTAATTGTTTAAGAACCAGTATTATCGCGTTTCCTTTTGATTATCTCAAGTGTAATAAGGAGGCGACAATTAAAAAGGTACTAATACTTTATACAGTTTAACTGTTACACCCGTCTTGCAAAACGTAGTGATGGATAACAATTGTGATCGTAACAAAGTGTTCCAGTAATTATACGTTTTTATTCAGGCGTCATAATAGCAGTTACTTATAGTATGAATATCCTTGGGTAAAATTATTTTGTCATTGTTTATTGTGTGGTTCTTTCCCTTTACGTAGGCGCATTAGCACGAGGATTTAGACTCGTCTTTATTACGTCTCTGAGCTCATCGTTAATAGGCAGTAAGGTTTTATGAACAGAGTTGCCTTAAATATCGTATTATGATAGAAAAATAGTCTACACCTGACCTATAGAAGGCATTATTATGTTTTACCTTTATTTATATCTAGAGGCTATTATAGAATATCGGTACCTAACCCTTGATTCGGAAAAAGTAAGACGGTTTTTGACTAGATCTCATATACCTACATAGGGAACAATAGCAAATCGCCAACTTTATCGCCAATAAGAAATCCGAACAATTCACCAAGATTCTGATGGCTTGCTTTTATTACATCTACTTATATAAAGATTCTGTATATATCTTCTCATTCGGTATAAAGTCTGAAAAACTATAAGGACGGCCAAACTTAACCTGGAAGCCCGTTGTAGACGTAGCACTCTGCGCCATGTTGTGCGGAATCTCGTTTCCAGAATTACAAAAATCTTTATCTAACTTTAAAACTGTGTAAGTGAGTAATAGCCCTTAGCCACGGTATCTCATCACCCTGAAGATAGCCCTGTTATCTTCATTGACGTGAAATCACGGCGTACACCATTGTACACTCTCGTAGAATAATAACATTTGCATTTGTATTAGTCTCCGTGAAGTACTAAGTTAATTCTATTGAAGGATTTTAATAACGATCTGTGGGTATGTATTTCTGACACAATTTACCACTCGTAATATATTCTGATACCTGTATATCTGTTTCTGAAACTTAGATCCAGTCCTGTCTTGCTGCCCTCGACTTAGTGCTTTGCTAGAGATGAAGCACTAGTCGTAACCTCGAGGTAGAAGTTTGAACGCATAGTGTGCCCTTAGTAAACGTGGCTATAGTTAGTATTAGGAAACACGACTGGTGGCGAAGGCAACGGACTTAAAGAGAGAAGATTCGACTGTGACATGCACGACGGAATAAAGGCAGATGTTGAAGCTAAAATGGCGTTGGTAGGAACAAAATCCGTAATTATATCAAAAAAGAAAATTTTGTACCAATTCAATGGTAAAATTGAATCAATTGCACATAAAACCATATCAGCGAGTAATAGGAATTGATTAAGTTTATAGAAAATGGTCAATACAATCTTTTGTATACAATGGAAATAAGAAAAGAAATAATATGGTGACTTCGTATTGTATAATAATATTGTTCACCGTATATGTATAAAAAGTCCTAAGTGGTATGCCAGGATCGTAGCTAATGGAAAGATGTGATCTCTGCCTACCCAAGGGAAAGAGGCGTGACGTTTATGTATGTATGTATATAAAAAAATACAAAAAATGTAGAATAAACTTAAAGAAAATAAAATTGTAGTACCTACACTAATTACGTAAATAAGAATAAATGAAGAAAATGAATTACCTGTAAATAATTTTAATAAAGTTGAAAAACAACAGCAACAACATAAGTTGAAGGTCCTAAAGTCTCGACAGTAAGTCTGATAAAACAGTCAAAGCCTGCGTTAACCCTGCTCGAAAATAAAATCTCTTCACGCTTGTATTATTCCTGTATCATTTTTTTTGTGTGATTCATAATGTGTTATTGTTTGTTTGCTCTAACAAATAAAGTAAAATAAAAAAAAAAATCCTGTTTTCGAAACCCGTGAAAGGAAGTATGCATCTGATAGAGATTGCAATAGGTACCTAGGAAACTGTGCCGTTAACCGATTGCTAAGCAAAGATTATCTTGTTGTTTATGACTTATCATACTTTCTATTAAGCTGCAAGTGTAGGCTAGTGGTTTTATTATAGAAACTTACCACACAATGGCCAGGTTTTATAAAATGAAAGCGTAAAGTGCACTAAGACATTGCTACTTGTAACGTCAGCAATATCAATAAATAAACTTCTGAGTACAGTAGGTACTGCATCAGTCGCTGATTTTTTTTTTGTAACTCGAAAAACCTTTTTGTTTGGTTTTTTATTTTTGCGGTAAAAAAATACTAAAGATATTATTTTGTATCTTATAGTAGGTATGTAGTCCTTTGAAGGATTTCCAATTTATAAAAGTGTGAGTTTTTGCTTTACTCGTGAAGACTAACCAAGGGCGGATCCGTCAAGGATCGGTCAAGTTAAAAACTTACAATTTAGTTTTGATAACAAGTTAAAAGTAGGCAATTTATTAATGTACATAAGTACTGTAGTTAAAAACCACGCTACCACTACCACGCTGAATGGCAATGCCAATTCTTTGCGCGAAATACAGTCCAGCCTTCTGATCACGGGTGGAGTCGACCAAGCGCTTAGCGAGTTCCTTATACAGAGCTCGTGCACCCAGCCCTCATGTCCCAAGCGTCTCAACCCGAAAGGGCTCAAAAATATAATTGCCCGTAAGGTTATTATATTTTCACTTTAGGGTTTCCGCAGCTCCAGCAGCAGCGCCGGGCACACATAATTACTTGTGCATGTACATATTGCCATCTTCTCTGATATCTAGTAATAATGTGTAACTACTCAGTAGCTAGTTATTTTACAGTTTTAATGTCTTCATTACTGTATTCGCTTTTTGCGATCAAAACGCTTATATTTTCAAGCTGGGGCTTGAATGGGTACGAATTTTGGCCACTATCATCTCTTAAATCTTTTTTATGAATGATATCAATCTCTAGAGAAGACAATCCATATTACGGTTGGTTTTCCAAAAATGGCTTTCCCAAAAAAAAATAGCAGGGTCAATAAAATCGATTTCTAATTCACCCGTTTTTATGCGGGTATTTGGTAAACTAAGTATAAAGTTATTGGAGTATTTTCTCAATATAGGTACCCAATAACCGATCTTTGTCTTATTCTACGAGGTCGGTATCTATCGCATCTTCGTTAAATTACGAAATTGTTGTACAAGAGTTAGAAATATTTTTCTCAGTAAAAGTTAAACTATCGTTACTAATCTGAGCGGAAATCCCTAGTTCTAAAACATTACGGCCTACTAAAACTTCTTAACTAAGAAACTGAAATTATCTGGCAAAGCGTGATACGTAATGAATAAGGTTTTGGAATTTAGTAGCACACTTAATTTGTAGCGGAGAAATCACATTACTACTTCCTACAGAAAAACTGCCTCAAGAAATTTACAATACTTAATCACACTACATTCTGAACCGGAATCAAAAACAGAAGGCAAATTGAGACGCCTAGACGGTCGAGGATTCTTTGGTTGGAGGACGGTGGTGGCTCCATCTTGCTGCCACTGCAAAGTTTTTCACGCCGAATCTGTTTCTGCCGCGACAGTCTTGACCTCGGTGACCATGTCTCCCGCAAAAGTGGAAGCTGCCGCGAAACGAAGTAGCGCTTCTAAAGCGTTTTCCATCCAAATCGGATGAACCAGTGTCTTCGTTACGACGAAAATGTCTATTTAGTCTAAAAACACGAAAAGTGAACTTACTGGCTTTTGTTAGGAGTAAGTTTGTTTTTGAGTTTGGTTAGGTTTGGTTTTTAGTTAGGTTAGGTTAGGTTTGTTTCTGAGTTAGGTTAGGTTAGGTTTGGTTTTAGTTAGGTTAGGTTTGTTTCTGAGTTAGGTTAGGTTAGGTTTGGTTTTTAGTTAGGTTAGGTTAGGTTTGTTTCTGAGTTAGGTTAGGTTAGGTTTGGTTTTAGTTAGGTTAGGTTTGTTTCTGAGTTAGGTTAGGTTTGTTTCTGAGTTAGGTTAGGTTAGGTTTGGTTTTTAGTTAGGTTACGTTAGGTTTGGTTTGTTTCTGAGTAAGGTTAGGTTAGGTTTGTTTCGGAGTTAGGTTAGGCTAGGTATGGTTTTTAGTTAGGTTAGGTTAGGTTTGTTTCTGAGTTAGGTTAGGTTAGGTTTGGTTTTTAGTTAGGTTAGGTTAGGTTTGTTTTTTAGTTAGGTTAGGTTAGGTTTGGTTT
The DNA here is from genome assembly GCA_941860345.1 of Chrysodeixis includens. Taxonomy (NCBI): domain Eukaryota; kingdom Metazoa; phylum Arthropoda; class Insecta; order Lepidoptera; family Noctuidae; genus Chrysodeixis; species Chrysodeixis includens. Next base: position 11,409,621 of record OW796107.1, on the reverse strand, counting down.
TTAGTTAGGTTAGGTTAGGTTTGTTTCTGAGTTAGGTTAGGTTAATTTTGGTTTTTAGTTAGGTTAGGTTTGGTTTTTAGTTAGGTTAGGTTAGGTTTGGTTTTTAGTTAGGTTAGGTTAGGTTTGGTTTTAGTTAGGTTAGGTTAGGTTCGGCTTTTAGTTAGGTTAGGTTAGGTTTGGTTTTTAGTTAGGTTAGGTTAGGTTTGTTTCTGAGTTAGGTTAGGTTAGGTTTGGTTTTAGTTAGGTTAGGTTAGGTTTGGCTTTTAGTTAGGTTAGGTTTGGTTTTTAGTTAGGTTAGGTTAGGTTTGTTTCTGAGTTAGGTTAGGTTAGGTTTGGTTTTTACTTAGGTTAGGTTAGGTTTGGTTTTTAGTTAGGTTAGGTTAAGTTTGGATTTTAGTTCGGTTAGGTTAGGTTTGGTTTTTAGTTAGGTTAGGTTAGGTTTGGTTTTTAGTTAGGTTAGGTTAGGTTTGGTTTTTAGTTAGGTTAGGTTAGGTTTGGTTTTTAGTTAGGTTAGGTTAGGTTTGTTTCTGAATTAGGTTAGGTTAATTTTGGTTTTTAGTTAGGTTAGGTTAGGTTTGGTTTTTAGTAAGGTTAGGTTAGGTTTGGTTTTTAGTTAGGTTAGGTTAGGTTTGGTTTTTAGTTAGGTTAGGTTAGGTTCGGTTTTTAGTTAGGTTAGGTTAGGTTTGGATTTTAGTTAGGTTAGGTTAGGTTAGGTTTGGTTTTTAGTTAAGTTAGGTTAATTGTGGTTTTTAGTTAGGTAAGTTTAGGTTTGGATTTTAGTTAGGTTAGGTTAGGTTTGGTTTTTAGTTAGGTTAGGTTAGGTTTGGTTTTTAGTTAGGTTAGGTTTGTTTCTGAGTTAGGTTAGGTTTGGTTTTAGTTAGGTTAGGTTTGGTTTTAGTTAGGTTAGGTTTGTTTCTGAGTTAGGTTAGGTTAGGTTTGGTTTTTAGTTAGGTTAGGTTTGTTTCTGAGTTAGGCTAGGTTAGGTTTGGTTTTTAGTTAGGTTAGGTTTGTTTCTGAGTTAGGTTAGGTTAGGTTTGGTTTTTAGTAAGGTTAGGTTAGGTTTGTTTCTGAGTTAGGTTAGGTTTGGTTTGGTTTTTAGTTAGGTTAGGTTAGGTTTGGTTTTTAGTTAGGTTAGGTTTGGTTAGGTTAACTAAAAACCAAACCTAACCTAACCTAACTAAAAACCAAACCTAACCTAACCTAACTAAAAACCAAACCTAACCTAACTAAAATCCAAACCTAACCTAACCTAACTAAAAACCAAACCTAACCTAACCTAACTAAAAACCAAACCTTACCTAACCTAACTAAAAACCAAACCTAACCTAACCTAACTAAAAACCAAACCTAACCTAACCTAACTAAAAACCAAACCTAACCTAACCTAACTAAAAACCAAACCTAACCTAACCTAACTCAGAAACAAACCTAACCTAACCTTACTAAAAACCAAACCTAACCTAACCTAACTAAAATCCAAACCTAACCTTACCTAACTAAAAACCAAACCTAACCTAACCTAACTAAAAACCAAACCTAACCTAACCTAACCTAACTAAAATCCAAACCTAACCTAACCTAATTAAAAACCAAACCTAACCTAACCTAACTAAAAACCAAACCTAACCTAACCTAACTAAAAACCAAACCTAACCTAACCTAACTAAAAACCAAACCTAACCTAACCTAACTAAAAACCAAACCTAACCTAAGCTACCTTAAAATCAAACCTAACCTAACTAAAAACCAAACCTAACCTAACTAAAAACCAAACCTAACCTAACCTAACTAAAATCCAAACCTAACCTAACCTAACTAAAAACCAAACCTTACCTAACCTAACTAAAAACCAAACCTAACCTAACCTAACTAAAAACCAAACCTAACCTAACCTAACTCAGAAACAAACCTAACCTAACCTAACTAAAAACCAAACCTAACCTAACCTAACTCAGAAACAAACCTAACCTAACCTTACTAAAAACCAAACCTAACCTAACCTAACTAAAATCCAAACCTAACCTAACCTAACTAAAAACCAAACCTAACCTAACCTAACTAAAAACCAAACCTAACCTAAGCTACCTTAAAACCAAACCTAACCTAACCTAACTAAAAACAAACCTAACCTAACCTAACTAAAAACCAAACCTAACCTAACCTAACTAAAATCCAAACCTAACCTTACCTAACTAAAAACCAAACCTAACCTAACCTAACTAAAAACCAAACCTAACCTAACCTAACCTAACTAAAATCCAAACCTAACCTAACCTAATTAAAAACCAAACCTAACCTAACCTAACTAAAAACCAAACCTAACCTAACCTAACTAAAAACCAAACCTAACCTAACCTAACTAAAAACCAAACCTAACCTAACCTAACTAAAAACCAAACCTAACCTAAGCTACCTTAAAATCAAACCTAACCTAACCTAACTAAAAACCAAACCTAACCTAACTAAAAACCAAACCTAACCTAACCTAACTAAAATCCAAACCTAACCTTACCTAACTAAAAACCAAACCTAACCTAACCTAACTAAAAACCAAACCTAACCTAACCTAACTAAAAACCAAACCTAACCTAACCTAACTCAGAAACAAACCTAACCTAACCTAACTAAAAACCAAACCTAACCTAACCTAACTCAGAAACAAACCTAACCTAACCTTACTAAAAACCAAACCTTTTTTTTTTTTTTTTGGTAAAGCGGGGGAATCCTCATGGACACCCGCGACCCCGGGGGGAGCCGCGGGTAGTGTCAGACTCTTACTGACTAAACCTCAACCGCTGTGCTACGTCATCCGCGTTTTTGTATCGGTGCATGGCAGCGCATAGTACTACTTCATGCACCGACCGCGGGCGTCCGCCAGCCAGTTGAGAGCCGGCGGGTTGCAATATCGCATTTGTTGATGGAGGCCGACGTGTAAAGGGCGTCGGCCTCCTCACCTGATACTGGGACCACACCCATAGCACCGAATGTGGCCCCCCGTCGCGGGTCCTCTACTGCGGACGGTGGCACCCCCGTGCCACCGTCCGGACCCTGGTTAGGGCGGGAGGGCGCGCTCATGCGCGGCCCTTCGCCGCCCCATCCGACGTCGGCGTATTTGGGGCGCGTCCGGATCGTTTTCCCGGACGCGCTCCGCGGCCTCCTTCTGCGACATAACGGTCTCGCAGAAGGAGGCCAGTGCGTCCCACGCTGCGCGGCTGCTGAGCGCGGCTGCGACAACAGCCGGCAGCGCGGAGACGTCTACTCCGCCCAGCGCAGACACAAGGACGGCGCGAGGCCCATCGAAGGCCGGACACAGGGCCAGCGTGTGCAGTGCGGTGTCGTCTGGATCACCGCACTGGTGACACGCTGTGGTGGCCTCTCTTTGGGCCACCCGGCACAAGTAGTGCCCAAAGGCCCCGTGTCCGGTCAACACCTGCGTGAGGCGGTACGTCAATTTTCCGTACCGCCTCTCCGCCCACTGTTGTAGATGTGGGCGGATCGCCTCGACCGTCGCCCGCCCCGCCGTCGGCCTTGCGAGCCGAAGTTCCCAATTTCGGAACACGACGAGGCGGGCTTGTCTGCGCCAGGCTTCGCGTTGCCCCGGCGAGGGGTCCAAGCCCCGGGACCGGAGCGAGGTGCAGCGGGTGTAGAGGTCCGCTAGCACCCTCGCTTCCAAATCCCAGGGGGGAGTCCCCGCCAGGGCACACGCCGCCTCCTGCCCGACGGTGCGATACGCCCGGGCGACCCTATTGGCCACCACCCGCTGCGCACCGAGCAAAACCGCCCGGTGCTGGGGCTTGAGCGCATCGCACCAGATGGGTGCGCCGTACAGGGCCATCGATTTTATGACACCTGTATAGAGTCGGCGACACCCAACGTCTGGGCCCCCGACGTTTGGCAAGAGTCTTCCGAGAGCGAGAGCGGCGGCCTGGAGTCTTGGCTTTAGCCGCTTGAAATGCTCCCGGAAGCTCATCCGCCCGTCGAGGACCAAACCTAAATACTTCATCGTGCCCGACAGTGGGATCCGTGTGTCCTCCACTGTCAGGCACGAGTCGGGCAGGGGCCGGCTCCGGGGACCGTGCAGCATTAGCGCTTCGGTCTTCCCCAGAGCCACTTCCAAACCTAGCATGCGGATGCGACCCACGACCAATTGGACGCCGCAGGCCGCAATCCGCATGCATTCCCGGGGGTCTGTCCCCCGGGTTAAAACCAAGGTGTCGTCCGCGTAGCAGACGACCCGCATGCCGGGGTATAGGGCCCCTCTCAGGGCCCAGTCGTACCCGATGTTCCACAGGAGGGGTCCTAAGACTGACCCCTGTGGAACACCGCGCCCCGTTTGATGGCGCTGCAGGCCGTTCTGCCCCGCGAACGAGACACTTCGTTCGGCGAGGTAGTCCGCCACGACACGCTGTAGATAGAGCGGCACCCCATGGTATCGGAGCGCCGCTACTATACATTGATGCGGCAGCGAGTTGAAGGCGTTGGCAATGTCAAGGGAGACGGCCAACGCCACTCCCCCTCGCGCCGCCGCATCCGTGACGAACTCCCTCACCATCTGCAAGGCGTCCAATGTGGACCGCCTCGCCCAAAACCCGAATTGACAGTCCGACAGATTCGGACCCGTCCGGTCTAAGTGCCGGACGATGCGGGCAGCAATGACTCGCTCAAAGAGCTTGCCCGCCTCGTCCAGCAAGACAATCGGTCTATAACCGGACGGCGAATCTGCCGGACGCCCCTCCTTTCTGAGGAGGACCAGTCTGCCTCCCTTCCAAACTTTAGGGAATCTGCCCAACTCTAAACACGAGTTGAGCAGACCCCGCAGACGGTCCTCGAGGGGTCCCAGGGCCAGTGCCAGCGCTTGTGCCGGCACGCCGTCGGGCCCTGGGGCGGTCTTCTTCGGGCGAAGGCGGTCAATGGACGCCCTCAATTCTCCTTCAGTGATTTCCTCCGGTGGCTCGTACGGTGGTTGTGTCGCACTTACCACCGGAGGAACGAAATCAGTCCCTGCTGGGAATAGGGACGAGACGACGGTTCGGAGCAGCTGGGGCTCCATGGTCTCCGTGATCGGGGGCGCCGCGGCCCGGAGCTTGTTTCGGGCCGCTAGATACGGTCGCCCCCAAACCAAACCTAACCTAACTAAAAACCAAACCTAACCTAACCTAACTAAAAACCAAACCTAACCTAACCTAACTAAAAACCAAACCTAACCTAACCTAACTAAAAACCAAACCTAACCTAACCTAACTAAAAACCAAACCTAACCTAACCTAACTAAAAACCAAACCAAACCTAACCTAACTCAGAAACAAACCTAACCTAACCTAACTAAAAACCAAACCTAACCTAACCTAACTCAGAAACAAACCTAACCTAACCTAACTACAAACCAAACCTAACTAAAGTAAACTTGGATCTCTCAAGGAATCTTGTCATTGCACAGAGATAGCAGGGAACAGGCAAAGCCAGCGATCACCATCTCGGGTATATTCACTTCAGAGTTTTTTTTATTCGATTGCCATAATCGCAATTTCAGTAGAGCTCTCTTTGCAATCCAACAAAGTAGAGTAGAATTGAATCGATCCCTTTTATCAGTTTCTGCTTAACTATCATTTCGCTAAATTCTGATTCAGGTTCATCAGGGTCTTAGTTGACTAATTTTATGGGTCCACCCTGAACAGGTTCACGAGATGTCATATTTTCAGCAATTTTTCCGAAAATTGCTTCCATACCGGACGAAAATGACATCATTTGCTCCATTATTTGATTACTTGGTTCGTTTAGCATTGGCAAATCTGGTCCAGATACACCACTTCATTTACAGCGTCAGGCTACGACATTGTTTTTAAAAAACCAAAAGGTCTTCACACAATAGCTTTGTTTATTTTAATTTTATTTACAGAAAATAATTACTATGATTAATATTTTGGTACTTTATTAACAACAATAGTAATTAAGTTAAAACACACGCACTGGAATAATGAGAAACTGATTACTGACCATTTCTTGTAAGTCATGATTTTGTTGCAACAATTTTGAAAACTATATTTTATTTTTACCTATATCTATACAGCGTGTATATTTGAACGACGGACTTATTGAAGGAGGGTGGTCAGTATTCGATTCTCGTCACAAATATGTCAAAACACTATGACCTTAATTTTTCATATAATTATCCGATAAAATACAGTATTTATGAACACAGAGCGCAAAATGCCTTATATCACGCGCCAAACACGTGCCTCTCCTGTCACTAAGGCAGCGAGCGCGCAAGCCCCGCCCCTTTCCTTTGTGATGTCGCGCCCGCGCCCCCCGCGCCCCCGCGCCACCCGCTCTGCTGACCGAGTAACCGCCAGTCTATGCGCACGCGCCGCTGTTTTCGTATTGCGTAATCATTCCCGTTTACCAAATTCGCGTAAAGTGCATTTCCTAGTGTGTAGTGTAATAATGTCGTCGCAGTATTCTAATGAAGAATGTTGGAATATGGTTCGTGCTTACGCGCTATCAAATGATCGTGTGCTGCAGTCAATTTGTACAGAGAAATGTACCCCATGCATGAGGAACTTGGGGTTAACGACCACGAACCTAGAGTGAATATTTGTCTAATTTAAACAAAAACATTTTATTCACCGACGAAGCCACATTCACAAGAATGGGGATTTTTAATGTGCATAACTAGCATTGGTGGATCAACGAAAATCCCTACGGAACGCGACAGGACACTTATCAACATCGCTTCAGTGTAAATGTGTGGGCAGATATTTTAAATAACAATTTAATAGGCCCTTATATTATTGATGGACGATTTGACAGTGTATCATATTTAAACATTTTAAATAATGTAGTGAGTGAGATGCTGGAAGATGTGCCATTCAATATCTACCGGGACTTGTACTACCAACATGACGGAACGCCCGCGCACTATCAGGTGCGCGTACGTGAGTACCTAACATCACATAAATTTTGGTGACAAGTGGATAGGTCGTGGCGGGCCCGTGCCATGGCCCGCACGCTCGCCAGATCTCACTCCGTCAAATTAATCGTCGTAAATACTCAAATTATTAACCGTTGTAAATAGGTGTGATTACATTTTTTAAATACGCCAAAAATACGATAGTGCGTCACGTCTTATGAAATTTTACATTACAGAATGTTTATAGTTTGATGTACCTAGATATTTTTGCCTGTCCTAAGCCAGATTTAAAGTATGAAGGGAAAATGCATTCATACCTACGTCGTTACGTCGGCGTGGGTCATTGACCGCGCATATGTTCTGCGCTTATCGCAAGGTTGTTAAAACGTTGCGATGTTTTGAGGACTTTTTTGGAACGATTTTGTTCGTCATTATTCAGGGTTTTTTTATTGTTTATACGTTTATTGGTGAAGTCTATGCATAAACTATTGGTGGTTTGAATAAGTCCGTCGTTCAAATATACATGCTGTATATTTTTAGTTATACACATTGTAGGTAAAAAGAAATTTTAGTTTTTTAACTTAGAACTATGTTAAAGTTCAGTCGTTCCGATTCCGACTGAGATTAGGTCTAGCTAGACTACGTAGTCCACAAGCGCGCGCAAGTATGGCGCGGTAAAATTCAAACTTTCGATGCATTCGTCCCCAAAAGTTTGCCAGTATACAAAGTTATTACATTACATGAAATTAATTAAATATTGCAGGTACATATGTAGGTAGTTACATAAAATTTGTATGGTGACAAAATATATATCAATTAGTGAATTGGACCACCTAAGTCCTGGAACAAGCTCAGGGGGGGGGGGGGTCATGACCTGACCCTCCCCCTGGATCCGCCCTTGAGACTAACCTAAATAGGGATATTTTCGTATGTTAAAAATGAGGAGAGATAGAATACGGAGATTATTTTTCCACGTAAATTCCAGTTGCAGCTAATAATGTTGAGGTCACTTTGTCTTCGTTACAGCTCTACTTACTTACAATTAATTTGTATTAATAACTGGTCTTTCCATTTTACCGTTACTTATCCAATGTTAACCAAAGGCCGTAAAAGGAGAGAGGATTTTCCCCTTGTGACGTCGACTAAACACATTGCAGTTGTTGCTTACGGCTTTTATTGGTATTTTTATAGATTATGTTAGTGACTGATGTTGACACACTGACCTAGTTTCACCACTTAAGGGTTAAACTTTATGAGTAAAAGATATACGTAAAGCCTTCTTTCAAGATAACTTACCTACTTAGTCACATAAGTAAACCTAACCTAAACCTTATTTTTTTTTAACCTAACGTAAAAGTTACTGATAAAGTTTAAAGTTGCAGTCAAGCACATCTTTATAGATGTATTGCAAATTAAAGACGCGTAGGCACTGAAACATAGCATTATTGCGTCATTTTGTAATAGGTATTCTATCATCTTTATTGCAGTTATTAGGTAGGCTATGAACGACAAACGATATGTCATGCCTTATTATAATATTATCTGCCTAATCGGGTTTTGCACGCGTCCTTTACAGCAAACATGTTGTAGTTATTAATTATAATTGTCATCTCACACTTAATCATACTTCGTAGATCACTTATTATGCTGTAGTTAAATCTACGAGGTTGTGATGGGATTACGTCCGCTTCACGATTATTCCGTATCTAGAGACATTATCAGGAGAATTGCCTGGTTCAGGGTCTGCCACCACCACTGAAAGTATCGCTGTTGCGATTGTGGAAGGTAGTTCGACGACGACGTTCTACACGGTGTAGAACAGTGTATTCTCTTTCACAAATGCGGCAGTCCTACGTTGTTGGATAGCGCATGATACACGCCCCTATAGCAGGCTGCAGGATAGCAGATTGTCAAGTGATCACTACAAAGCTAGTACCAAGTCTGTCAGTACATGAATCCATTTTTGATTTCCGGGGTGAAAGAGTCATGACTTTAACCCACGCTGAGAGCACGGTGTGAAGATATCTCGAACTCCCACCGACTAAAACACCCCCGGGTCCTTTCTACTACCTAAGCCAGAGTTACTGGATCTTTCGCATATGCTCTGCGTGCCTTTGGCTGTTTGGAATAAATCCTGTTAAAGTCAAAATACAATAATCATGACCTATAATAACGTGAGAACAATGTGGGGTAAACGGTAAAACCTTGACAAAACAAATTGCTTAACAATACAAATCTATTTAACCTTTTCTGACAAAATTAATCTTCAAGTGAACACTGCAAACAGTGTTGCTGCAAAAAACAAACTCAACTACTTTAAAGTTTTAGTGATAACATTGTAAGTATAAGTACTGATCACGGTTTTTTGTTCAGATTTTGGGAAACACGCAATGAGTTTCACGGAATTTAAATATGATGTAAATAAACAACTCCTTTATTTTTCAGGAAAAAGATTTTCCTTAGAAAATCATATAATTTACTCGTAGCTAGTAGAACTAGAAGTGAGGAAGGTACTTGCGTTAACTTCTGTTTAAACGTAAAATCTCCACATATCGACTTACAGGGAAAATATTTGAATTTTTGTTTTAGTGTTGAAATTTGTGGAACTGCAGATAAATATTAACGCCGTGTCATGCGGGTAGAGCTGCGGGAAATGGCTAGTTAATTATGAACTTCTAAATACTTATAGACTATAAATAAAATAATTACATGATTACTTTTGTTTTTGTTTGCAAAAACGGTACCGGTTTCCCGCTTGACAACATTATCAAGAATTGTTTTTTAAACAGGCTAAAAAAAACGTGAATTTATCACTTCATGCGTAATGTCTTGTTCTAAGATACGTTGTATTGATAAGGAAAACAAAACCGACTGATGTGGAAATGAGATTATTTGTTCTCGTAAGTATATAATAAGTAAATATTTATCGGCTATTCGCAACATTTATTTGCGGAGATACGGAGGGTAAATACTGTATGTCTGTATGTCTTTGTATGCGTTGCATAATTGTCTTCCCTGACCCAATTCCTGAGTGATTGTGAATCTGTGATGTCATATTTACCTTACTTGTTAAGAAAACTCTTAAGGCACGAGTTTGTTTTTTATTGCTTGCATACTTGCAGTTAAATAACTTCTCACAATCAAACAGAAAAACGTATACACTAAACAATACATATTTTTGTTTAGCTAGCAAATAGAAAAAAAATTAACACACCAAAATAAAGTGTCATAAACCTACATTATTTAGTAAATTATGTTATCGCGATCGTAATCAAAACATTTTTACAGACAACCGTAATTTGTACCGACTCAATGTATGCGTTTCCTTATGATAGACATATTACGATTTTCCGCAAGGAACTATTTCGTAAAGATATGGCTAGATATGGCCCTTATTTTTGACGTAAGAGAAAACCGCCTACCGGAGTATTTTACGTAACTTATGAGTTTAACACCACCTCCAAGATTCTTGATTTGTGGTAGCGAGACAGCACACTACACAAATGCTCTTTGGTACACCTACTTAACTTTGAATGACCTCTATGTACCTCATAAATCATCCTTGACCGTCACCAATAGGTAGACTGCTTAGCATGTTTGTCTACTATTTATAAGCTCACGTGTTGTCATGCTAACTTATCTAGTAAGGAATCATACGCAGTTAAAAGAGAACAATATATTATTCCACAACTTTCACATAACGCCATCTAGTCTCATACTAAGAGGGCCTTTTATAATGAGTACTAGACAACTAATTAACATACTTATATACTTCTAACTACATACATATTATAGATAAATTAGACCCAGACACAGAACAAATGATTGTGCTCATCACACAAATATTTGTCGTAGGTGGGAATCAAACCCACGACCTTTCATATAGCAGTCAGGGCCAAACAGGCCAGTCAATTATTGAAAGATCAGTAAGTCCCTCCTTTCCTTCTTTCCCTTCCTATCCTCTCTCGGTTCAAACAAATGATACTTTGCAAAATTCCAATTCCCTAGATAATTAACCATGACATATATTTAAGTACTTTAGGTAATTAATCAATGAAAAAGTAATTTTAATTATTTTTTTCAGTAATTTTTATCTGTCCAAATTACAAAAAAACGACACTTAATCTTATGCTGAAAATACAATACAATCAACACTCCACATAAAAACTTTTTAAATAAACATTTGTTTCAGTAGGTAAACCTACTTACCTGTAATATAAAACCGGATGTTAAGAGTTAAAATAACTTTAACGGTGTAAGAAAGTGATTTTAATTAGGCCAATCAATTACATTATCAAAGTTTACATTGCAAAATTGTAAATAAACACGAAACGACGAGGACAAACTTCGGGGAGTGGCGCCGGCAAGCAGGAACCTCACCTATTTAAAGTAGGGAGATAGAAATATCCTCGTATTATTAGTTAAGGAAAATGCCAGCTAGAAACTAAAAGCATTGCAAAGCTTCCCGCTGGATTCCTGTTAAAGGGAACCGAGGAACACCACAGCGGTTTTACCATTGCGAGTTCAGAGAACAATCTATGTTTTAATATAGGTATATTTTAGTACTAGCTGTTGCTTGTGAATTCTACGCGGTTTTAGCAGCAAAAACAACACACCCCTCTGACACAGTTGGGTAAAAAGTAGTCGATGTGTTAATGCAGGGTGTCAGCTAACTACAAAATTTCGTGTTTATAATATTATAATAGGATTCATCCTTCGCGGTTCCTTTTTTACCGTATGACTTATTTTTCTGAACCTGGCTGATTAATAATATACCAAATTATGCATAACTTCTGTGCACACAATTAGGTATGTGTGTATAATAATTATTAATTACCTACACATGGGTAGGTAGGTTAAGTATATAACGTGATGTATTGCTAATAAGGCTTATTATTATAAGGTAAATATATCGGCGTCTTGTGTGACTTGCATGTGACCTTCCTAGCAAAACCAGTTCTATTTATCTTACTTATTTTGGTCTGGCAGAATGTTTGTTGCCATGTGTACGTCTAATGGCACAAGCGACGACTATGCTCAAGCAAATAAGAAAATGCTATAATATTCCTAAACATTCCCATAACACCATCTAGTTTCAAATTAAGTATACGAGAGCAATTTGCGTTATGAATACAACTGATAAACATACTAGTATATTGCTAAATACATACATATTATACAATGAATTACACCCAGACACAGAACAAATGATCGTGCTCAAAACACAAAAATTTGTCCTAGGTGGTAATCGAACCCATGACCTCCCGTATAGCAGTCAGGGCCACTAACCATTAGACCAATAGGCCTAAGGAGTGGCTATTTCCACTCTCAGCGTTGTAAAAAGATTCTAACGATTCTCCACGATGGGGGTGTGTCACCACTTGCACTCGCGAAGACCAGTATAAACCACTGCTAACGTGACTGAGTACTGGTCTAAAAAATATGTCTCATTGATCGACACGCAAAGAAGAAGAAGAAGAACGATTCCCCTAAGTCCCTTTAAGATTTTGATGGAAAAACACTAATTGGTATTGCAAATAGTGTACGCCTTTTTCGTCATTTGCGTAATAACCATCGAGGAGCATCTAATGATGCCACCCAAATGGGGCATCATTTAGCACAAGCCATATTTTATTTTAGATTTCCTTAGTAACTATTTTGAGGTTTTACTATCGGCGTAAGTGCTTTTTGTAGTGTTGTACATGTAAACAAAGTCTAAAACGTGTCTATAGATGACTAATCTCTATTTGGTGTGTCTGTACGTCAGACACACCCAGGAAATTATAATTAGTTTCGCTATCATTATACGTTTTTTGTTAACTCTACGTAGATATACGTATTACGTTGGTCGCGTAAAAAATCTCCGAATGACTGTACTTTTTTACCGGCGGAAATTTTGTTATGTGTAATTTCCTGGTATTTCAGACGTAAAGTATTTTTTTATTTCCAAAAAATGTTGTTCAAAATTAATTATGAAAATAATTAGCTAATTATTTGGGTGAATCATTACTGTTAACTCCTGTGTCGTTGTACGTGGTTCTTAGATAGATGACATACCTATGTCACATCGCTTATTTAAACTAGGATACGTTATACAAACAAAGAAAAGTATAATTTGATCACTTACACCTTAGTCAATGGTACAACAAATTACTTTAATGCATGCAATTTAATGTAAATGTAAAATAAACCGGTATTTTTAATTGAGTCTGATACTATAGTAATTCAAATGCATTGACTTCAATTAAATTTGCATTTAATTTAATACAGTAAACCTAAACTGTTACTTCTCCGTTGAACAACTATATAGGTACTAAGAAATTCGAAACCAAACTGTCTGCCAATTACATTCGCAAAGATGCCAGTAAGCAGTGGGTTTCACCACAACGCACGTAGATAAGAACAAACATAGCTATATTCTTAGACCTCTGTTTTCCTGCTAATGAGGTGTTAATTATAAATATAAGAAGTACTAAAATAATGCTGATGTTTGCCAGTACGCAAAATTAGTGACTCAAATAGACTGCGCAGAAACAGATAGTATTTATCCTCGTTGGGAGCAGGGGAAGTCCTCCTGTAACTGTCCAAATTTTAATGGGCAGTTTAGGTGATACCCAAATCTGTCATATCCTTGACAGTGTAACTTCCACATTATTACGTGTTGAAAGACTGTTTCGTATTTATGGAGGAGATTGTTGTGATATAAAACTACAAGCTAATATTTGAAAAATCTCCGGTGCAAAGATCTTTAAGAGCAAATAATTCACCCATTTAAAGCAAATGAAAAAATAAATAAATTTAACTAAAATGCATCGGCTTCCCTGAAACTCACTAGGTAGCAGCGTCTATTCCAGTTAATATTATAGCATACTTTACCTTTTCCTTCATACAATTTATTTATTTATTCATATTAAGGATCTCCAACTAACAACGATTAGACAAATGAGGATGGTATACATTTGTGGTTGTGCTTCCTCTATTAAAGGAGAACACAGCATTCGTATCTAGACAAATTATTAATTTCCTGCAAATTGATACTGATAATATTATTGCACATAAATATGATAGAACAAAGAATAACAAGACATCTTTCCTTATTATTCATGTCTAGTCTATTTCGAAAATAATGCTACGCAATGCCAGATTTTCAGAACAATCTTAAATTAATCAAGGTATTGGTTGCGCATTGTAACCTACCAATACCCAATAAAATAGTTGTGTAGCAGTTGTAGGAGAGGGATAGAGCACTACACGATGTAAAGCGACATCTTTCTTTCACAACTGAAAGTCTTACTCTTCTAGGTGTTGGTAGCCCCCGTTATCAGCATTAACTTGTAAATTAATTTCTTTAATTACTACAACACATTGAATGTCGAGAACTAGTGCTCCAAGATTAATAATTTCATTTAAACCGTCTAATCGCAAAAAAAAAAACGATGTTCATTTGTTTGTTGTAGAATACAACTACACAAGTACAAATCATCTATATTTTTTTAAAGTTTACTACTAGTAAACTTTAAAAAAATATAGATGATTTGTGAAAGAAATGAGTAAATGCTGAGAAGACGAATAGATGATAAGCAAAAAGAATCCTAGGCCGGCCTCTTCATAGGAGAAAAATAGATGTCAGTTCACAGAGATGTTGAATAATTTATTGACACAAATGCTATAAGCACAATACACTAGGGTAATAGTACGATTACCTAAATGTTTGATCGTATCGCGAGTTCATTAAACACTTGCAACAAATATTTGGTTAGCTTACATATCAACAATACAATAACGTCACCTGCTAACTGTTCGCTACAGGCCAAAGACCGTAAAAAAGTAATAAAACACACAAAAAATATTATTTGCAGATATTTTTTTTTAAAGAAAGAGACTGAATTTTTTAAGTATTTATATTATAACTGTACCTCTGAAAAAAAAATTTTCAGTTTACTCACGTTCATATATTTTTGCTTATAAAACGTTTACATAAAAGATATGCTGCACTGCAACCAAGGGCTTTCAAATGTTTATTCCCTTGGTATGATTAAATTTTCTTTCCTTGTTCCCAACATTCGATTCAATAACAAATTGGTACCAATATTATTTACTTTAAAAAGGTAAAAAAAAAAAACACCTAGTATTAGGTATAAAAACAAGTTCAAAAAGTTTATGAAAGTTGTCATAAAAATCATTTACGTCACCACTGCACAAAAAATCACTGCCGAACTTTCGATTATGAAAACATTCAAATGTATTTACAAACAGGTTTTCCTAGTCTGTAAAATTTAATATTATCCGTTGATAAACAAACGCTGTGTCGTCAAATTCCGAGTAAATTTGAAAACAAATAGTCGTCGGCAAAGTCGGTTCCTCAAAGATTCGCACGTCGTCTCTTAGCACGGTAAAGTCAATACGATTAGCTGGAACTAGCCGGCCGGTGACGCACACCGGGGATTTACAATGTTAACAGAACCTCGAAATACAATAACAATAAGTATAAAAACATCGGTCCCCAAACGAAGAGCATCACTACACTCGCTGCTCACAGCCGAACAACTCAGTTATCCGGTGATAACCTCTATTGTCAAGTCAAGTTTTTAGTTCACACAACTATCAAATATGGATTTCAAATTCGGTAAGCTTTTTATTTGATTTTCGGCAATTTTTGAAATTATTTTTTGGTTTTTAATGCAACCCTTGCTTCTTCTAGGTAACTTTATTAGGATTGTGGGGTTGAAATTTGATAAATAATTTTAACTAAATATAGCTTTTGTGTACCTTTTCGGGTTCTATTTCTGTCCAGTACAATTCTTTTTATAACCATGACTATTTGTCTCTGTTGATTCCTAAATGGCACCCAACGACACTGAGTCCTCCTTTGAGAATATTGATGACCACTTCTAGTAGTCTATTGTTTTAATAACAATCGCGCTATCAAAATTGTATTGTATTATAAATGTAATATTAAAGAGACTTCTTTACATGAAGATGTTTTTAAGTTGTAAATAGTGGTCTATCTATTCGGTTTGTATATTTTTAGACTTCTCATACTATACCTATACTTTTAGTAACGACATAAAAACATGGTAGGAATCAAATCAAAATACTCTCACAAAACAAAAGATTTAATACTAAATGAAAGGGGTTCGAACTGGCAGCTAAACACGCAACTATAGCGCCGATAGGGTTCGTTCCGCTAATATAAATTATCGTGATAGCCGATAGGTCATTTAGGTGATAGCTCAGAAATTATACATTGTAATATTAAGTAATAAGTGGTTTAGCAACAACGTCAAACAACAGTTCTGACAATATTTTTTAAAGACATAAAACATTAGCTCATTATTCATAGAAAAAAAAAACAACTTTATGTGCTAATTAAATGTTAGAGCAGTCCTTTTTGCTCACTAGTATGTTATGTGATAAGTGTATTGACACCAAACTGTTAATTAAATATTCAAATATTGAATAAAATATCGCAATTCCATGTGAAATACAAAATAACTACTTTAGTAGGTATATTTCTCTAAAGTCTAAGAAAAATGAAATAAAACATTTTTCTGGGATAATAAAACAGACCTATTTATATGCAAATTGACGGATTAAATTGAATGAACAATAAATTAAATTCTAATTCGATTAGGTAGACAATAAATAAATATAATAGGCGATGACTCATGAGATCTATTAGATGAAGGTCACAGAGCTCGTCCCGGGAGACTAGAAAATTACGTTTTGTCCGTAAATCTAGATGGATGTTCATTTAATAAAATACCTGTATGTCGCTTAAATTATAATAATATCGGCGGTTATTTATTACTTAAGCTGATCACGAAAATTAATCCAACCAATCAATGATAAACCCAAAAATTATGACATCTTAAATCAAATTTTTTGTGTAATATTTCGAGATCTTTTATACAGCTATATGATTCTTACTGATATACAATGTGGGCAAGCAGTAACACCTTATCACATAAGTGTTACAGTATTTCATAATTACGGTATTTATCTGCTAATAATGTCAAGGGGAAGCTCTTAACACCATAATTATGTTCATAGTGACACAATAGAGATGATTCACAGATGTCACAATCAAATCCAAGTGCAAGACGTCCAATCTTTTGATACACATTTGTTTTTACGTTATCCTAACAATTAAATGTTATTGTTTCAGGAGTTCTTGTGGCCCTCAGCGCCCTCGCCTACACAGCATACGCCGCTCAAGCTCCCTGCGTCTGCACCAGGAACTTCAAACCCGTCTGTGGATCAGACGGCGTCACGTACAGCAACGAGTGCCTGCTCAACTGCCAGCGATACAACTCACAATCCGATGTCACCGCTGTCAGGCCCGGGCCCTGCGAACAGTCCTTGCCTGAAAGATGCATCTGTCCTTTGAACTACAGCCCTGTATGTGGTTCAGACAGAATAACTTACCCTAACAGCTGCTCGTTGAGATGCAGTGCGCAGCGTATTGCTGGTCTTGAAGAGATCCACCCCGGTGCCTGCGTTCCCACTCCTCAGGAGCCTCCTTGCGTGTGTCCCCGCGAGAACAAGCCGGTCTGCGGCAGCGACGGCAACACCTACAGCAACTCGTGCCTGCTCAACTGCGCCACCAAGGACAACAGCATGCTTAGCATCAGGCACCTGGGAGACTGCCCCGACAAAGTCAAAGTAGTCGACTTCTAAGTGTGACGTCACAGACTGACCGTTGAATTGCAAAAATTTGCAATTCAAAAAAAGTAAATACTTTTTTGACATTTGAATGAAGAACTACAAAATTGTACTTTTTTATATTGCCATAAAGATATTCATGTTATGAATACTCTTCTGTAAGATCTACTTACATAAATTAGTCTTAAGTTTATAATTTTATTGAAGATCTGATGCACTAGGTATTACTTCTCTGTGCTGTTTCGACATTATTGTCATAGTATTTGTTACTATTTAATAAATACATTTTTACACGAGTATCTTTTTTTTTAATTCGTCCGACCTGAGCGTAGCAGATAAGGCATAAAATATTTACAATAATGCCTACTTGTTTTATAGTTTTTCCTTCTTACATAACTCAAAAACAATACAAACAAAATCGCGGGACATTTCATAATCATTCCATAACAGTAAATACATATCTAAATCCAGTTATTTCAAACGTTTCCACTTATTAAACCTATGTGTAGTGATTACGAATCTCAGTGGAGAAAATTATCAGTTGATTAACATTCGTGCCAAGAATTATAAAGTTGATAGCTGTGAGAAAAAATAATTATGAGCAATGTTTACTTTTTATTTGGTAAGTTTAGTATTTATGTATTTTTCCTCATGATACACAGGTGGAGAGCCAAAAAAAATTAACAGTGAGACAATACCTACTCAGCAAGAGTCGGAAAAGGGGAAAAATAAAGACGGCTTTTTCTTTTAATAGGGGTAAAGTTATAAATTAAATATATTTATTAAAATTTAAATCTTACATTCTCAGTTTAAGATCCATATTCAACTAACTTACAGGTACCGCGTTCATCATATGTCTTCACATCTCAAACATCGTGGGAGAAAGCTACGAATTGGAATACATAAGGAGTCTTGAATACAGGAGCGATGAGGACAAAGACGATGACGATGACTTCTGCGACTGTGTACCTATCAACAACCCTGTGTGTGGCAACGACGGGATCACATACAAGAGTAAATGTAAATTCATGTGCGCGGCAGACAAAGACTCGTCCCTCAGGATACTGCATCTCGGTTCCTGTAACGAAAAGTTTAAGAGAAGCGAGATATCAGGCTATTTGGATTCTAAAGTGTAATTTTCTTGTAATTTATGTTTTAATGTGCATTTATTAAATATATACACTAAGGAAGTTTTATTAAAATGCTTGGTATAAAATTAAAGGCATAGTAGGTACTACCTCTTGAATTAAGTATTTACCTACCGTTATATATGTATAGTTCTGATAGTGGCGTTATTATACGCCGTGTAGACCAGAGTTTCAATCAACTGAGGAGTTTTAGGATATGGAATAAATTTTATGCGTGTTTATGGAGACATGATAATATATTCCCGAAGAATCCGTGGTGCATTTGGTGTTGAAGTGCCGTATGAAAGGCAAAAATTAGCTTTTTCGACACCAGCTTTTAGATATTTTGCTTGCCTCGACCAGCCCGGCTGTATGATAATTTATTTTGTATCGGACTTACATTAATGAGATAGTAACCATGGGATAGTTCAGAAAAGTAACCTAACGGAAAAGATTGTAACTAGCATATTAATTTCAATCGTAAAGATTTTGTATAGGAGCTGATTTTTCAAATCTTTTTATTCACTCTTTTACAAACATAACTTGCACATTATTTGTTACGGTCACTCTTGCCCATAGTAGGGGCCAGTGCTCTTCTACAAATATTAATCGCACTTCCATTTTGCGAACTCACGTGGTCCCAGTTGGGTGTCTAAAAATTATATTTTGAAAACGAATTGCGATAGTCGATAGCACGATGTTTTACTTCATAACTTCATAAGAATTGGTCATTGAATGGGTATCGACATTTTGGGTGGCATCGTGTGGCTACGAAGCGCGCGCAGGAGGCGCCATGAACAATAACATTGAACGTAATTATTTTTAAACCATTGTCTTTAATTATTGAAATGTGTTTAAATAATATCAATTACATTTTGTTTTTATAGTTTCTTTTTAACATTTCGCAAATAATTTAATACATTAATGTGATATTGTTAATCTCGCCGTAACATAGAACAAATCAATTTCGTGAGTGTAACGGTAATTATTTTTATAACATTCCATAAAGTGACGAATAGTTAATAAATAGGCACTTCAAGATGTGGTATAATATAAAATTTGATTCGGGTAAGCTACTCACCTAGAAAACATAGATATGAGGAACGTACTTTAGTGTTAAATAAATCAGGAAGTAGGAACTACGTATTTGACACTAGTTAGGTAAACACGTACACGGTTTTGAATAGTTTCTATCATGTCCAATCCCCATGGTACTGACATATGGCATTTGAATCCTTTAGAATATACTTGAATAACTTGAAAAATTTGCCTACCTAACACATACAAACAAAAAGGATGATTGAACGACTAACATACTCATACACATACCACAGGTCAGCTGATCACCAGTGCAATCCTTGTGATCACTCTCGCTCACGCTGCCTGGGGCGCGGAGGGACAAAAGACATGCGCCAATCTCGCAGAGCTAGCCGAGCCGTGTGGCTGCACGCTCACAGTGGACAACTTCGACCCCATCTGCGGCTCCGACGGCCAGTCCTACATGACCCTCTGCTTCTTGGAGTGCAAGCAAACCATCGACGGAAGGAAAATCACTGTGGAACACAAAGGACCCTGCTCTAAGAAAACCAACTGCGTGTGTAACTCAGCCTACGACCCGGTGTGTGGCAGCAATGGAGTCACGTACCCTAATGAGTGCGTGTTGGCGTGCAATATAAAGAAGTTATCCACACTCAAGCTGAAGCACAGGGGCTCGTGCGGTGATGACTACGATTCAGGGTATCATGTGTTTTATTATATTTTATCAGACTAGATCAGAGAGTGTCAAATAATGAGTATATTTAGGACCGTTAGTTTTTGCCTCTTTCTTATAGCACCGTTATTTGTCTATCAGTAAATTTCAAGCCGTGTTATCAGTTAGTTACAGTACATAGGTTTTGATAGTCTAAAATCGAATGCCAGCTATAGGCACTTGATTCATTCCGATGCTTCAGTATTTTTTTTTTCGTAATCTCAGACCTGTCCCCATACACCCGAAACTGGTTTAGTTCTGCTTTTGATTAAGATTAAAGTTTGATTTGGTTCTCTATTGGATCCTGAAATGGAACTTACGAAACAAACCAAATCGGGCTAAACTTCAAACAGATTTCTCGATCGAGGGTGGTTTCAACTCATGCCACTTCACGAATTGTCGCTAGTGTCGGGTTCTGTTGGGAGTAAGTGGTCTACCAGGTCTGGGATTACTCAGGGATAACAGTCTGGATATTGTGAAGGAATACCAATGTGCAGGTTATTAAGATTAAGAGAATCTGAATCAGGGAGGTGCATCTGTAACCCCACGAACAGTCCAGTGTGCGCCAACAACGGCGTCTCACTCCCCAACCTCTGCGTGCTGCATTGCAAGAAGACCAGAGATCCCTCCATAAAGTTCGCCCACTGGGGAGATTGTGAAGAAACGTATCAGATAGACGACTATGATTATGGGTATTTGTTACTATAAGCAGTTTTGCATCAAACAGCTCAGTCAATCACAGTTCAGTGCTGCTCAGTTCTCGCGGTTTCGAAGAGTTTTATGACCGAAGAAAGAAATGGAAAATACAAAATTATCCTTGACAAAAGCAAAACTATTTGACGAAACTTGCATAGTCTTCTAATTATTGACACCAGTCGGCAACACTGGACTGTTTGACGGGAATACAGATGATCACTTCAAACGTAGCTTTATTTAAATAAAACTTTACTTTCTTGTTATTAGATATTCCATTAGCTTGAATTTGGCTTGTTACGCTCCCGCGTATCTGATCTACTGACATTGCAAGTTTACAATACTTAATATTAATTTAAAATTACATACAGGGAGAAATTAAATAACCCGCCGAAAAAGAAGTGTGGTCAGAACAACCGACCGACAACACAGAGGCCCCGGCCGTGCGACAGGTAAGGCGTTATTTTTATACCGTCATACAACCACTTAAGACATTTGTTAAATGTAAAAAAAATTAAAAGTCGCCTACTTCTGATATTAAACTTATGAAACGTTATAACATTTGAAGTGAGAAATTAATCTTTAAATCTATTCTACGCAGAGAAGAGTCACTTAAGGTGGAAGAAAAGGATGACGACACATGCTACTGTTCGTCCGTCAACCGGCCGTTATGTGCCAGCAATAGCATGACCTACGCCAACATGTGCGTCCTGCACTGCACGAGGAACAAGGACCCGTCTGTCAAGTTCGTACGGTGGGGCGGCTGCGAGCAAGACCGCTCTGATGAGAATATACGGTACCTACGTTGTTTTTTTAACCGTTGTTGTTTAATGTAACTTGACGGTCCGGCAAAGAGATAAAAGATCGTTGAAGCACTTGGAGTTAAGTCAAAGTATAGATGTAATATTTTGAGATAGAGACAGCGATATTTTGCACCTCTTTCTAGTAGTTTCCAGATGCGCCAAGTCGTATCGGTCCCGCTGTAATTGATATCTTCGTTACATGTCTAAATTCTGAAAGCAACCACTAATATGTATTGATAATCATCACGTTTCGATCTGTAATAATACTAATAATAGTTCCACGACTAAGTACTAGAAAAGAAACAACGCCATCTGTTAACCAGTAGCGAAACTAGCGAACATTTGTTATATGTTCCAGATCATCAGATTCACTTTCAACACCTTTCTTTTATTTTCAGGTTGGTCAGCAGAGGAAAAATAAAATATTATGACCACACTCTTCGTAACGCACGCGCAAACAGGGCCTCCCTGAGGTTTGACTTCCAACCATTGCATGGACGACCATTTAGAACTAACTGAAATATTGTTTAATATCTAAAGCAAATACACTGTATAGTAGTAAGCGCAAGAGTAATAAATAACTTTTGTAAATGATTTATTGTAGTTTGCACCTCATTATTGCTATTAACCAAACTTGTACTAAAAAAGGTTAAACGAAAATTATGCAAAGCAGTGTCAGGTTAATGGGTTGCAAGCAAATATAAACTAAAAATATGAGTGTTTTAAGTTTATACTTGCTAGCAACAGATTTCCGACCTCTGTAACTGTTCAAAACGATGTTATTATTTAAAATTACTATTATTTATTTATTACAACGGTTTACACCAATATGTATGTACCAGTATGTATATTTATTGAACTTGGTTCAATCATGGTCCTTTGGCAAGCAAGTCACCACGGCGCTCGCTGCTACACGGAGTATAGTGCGCCATCTCTATTCTAAAAAAGCAAAACTTTCTTTCAACATTATCAACCCGTTGAAGTCCACTGCTGGACATAGGCCTCTCCCAAGGTACGCCATAGAGCCCGAAAAAACTTAAGACTTTAAAACTTGCTTTAGGTGCTCCTAATCCAAGCTGTGTGTAAATAAATAAAAATGCTCATTAATCAAACAATAACTTAATTCTTTAATAAATACTAGGCAGTTTCATAAATCAAGGTTGGCTAGTAACTCATCATCTTCATCATCATCCAGAAACGACTTATCAACATCATCAGTACTTTGCATGGGTGATGAGATATTTGAACTAGAATTATCATTTAAGGAGTCTTTTCGTATATTAGTCCCCGGTATATAATCGTTCTTATTTTTCTGTATACAGGGTGATAGGTATTGTGATATGTTGTTTTTGCTTTCCTGAAAGAAAAAAAAATAGAAGAAAATCAAGAGTTTTCTTTCGTTTTTTTCTGGCTTTAACTAAGTAATAAATTGATGTATTCTTTACCTGATGTTTTAAAGTATTATCTTCAAACGTATCTCCACTTAAACCTACATTGTTGAGCACCTGAAAAAATATAGTTTTTAAATCGATTAAAATATGCCATGGATTTGTTATTTAGTTGGAACAATAAGAACTGGTGTTTAGTTTGGCAATTAGTAGTCTGATATATTAATTGTTTGCCGTAGTTTGTTTCCATAGTCTATGAATTCATGCTTTTAGCTTGGAAGGCCTGTAAGTAATACCTTTCCGGCTTCCTCAGGGTGAAAGAAGTTTCTCGAATCAAAAAATAGATATATAAAAGCGAAAAGAGCTGTGATAGTCTAAACAATGACCAGTGGTATTACAGGCAATTATAAACGTTGTAATTACCCCTGTAAGACGGTGAAGGAAAACATCGTCAGGAAACCAGTACAATTTAGATATTCTTCAAGAGTTTGTACTAGTCGGGCTACCCCGATAAATACGCGTGAGTGAACAGTTACATCATTTAAGTAAGAGTTTGTAAATTCATGTCAGAAGTAATACGGACGGTTTAAAGTTTAACACCAGCTTGCACATCAATTATAGTATAAGTCTTAGAGACCGTCGCCGTCGTGCCAGCGTCCGCGCGACGTCCAACTCCAACTGACGTCGACGTCGCGGCGAACTATTACAATTGATAGCGGGGCAAGTAGATTGCGTTGAGCGTTGTACTTGTTCACAAAGAAACGTTGAACTGGCGCCGCGGCGTCGACGTCGCGCGGACGCTGGCACGACAACGACGCACGGTGGGCCTAAAATCGGTTTTGGTGGACTTACAATTTTTTTGTAAAAAAAATATATTTCCTTCGTTTTTGGGCAGAATTAATTCGGGTGTCATTTTTGTACATAGTAATGATGAATAGAAGCGATATCTGGCATAAAAACAAGCACTTGCGAGTTCAAATCTCTAAGTCCATGAAAACCGATTTTCGGGCCACTGTGCGACGCTCGAAAGACGCTAGTGTGGGGGGTCTGTTAGTAGTGTAGTGCTGTCCTCACATTGAGCTTCCCCTGCAGCATGGGCCACATGTGATCATCCGCCGTGCGCGGCGCCAGCAGGTAGCGCACGCGCACGCCGCGCGCCTGCCCCAGCCGGTGCGCGCGGGACTCCGCCTGCGTTAGTACCTTACGAGGAAATACTTGCGGTAATGACGAGGAAATAATGACCAGAATTTACAATATGGGGCACAGCTCGCAGCCTTGGCCTAAAACTTACATTGCTTTAAGCCAATACGAGTATTTCGAATGGTACACTGACGTAACAATGGATCACACCATAAGGGTATCTTTTCGCCAAAAGACGTGGTTTTGACTTGTTAAGCATTTAAGTTATTCGATCGGTGCTGGAAGAAATGTTTAATTAATCCAGATTTAATATAACACTGTCAACAACTTTACAATAGTTGAATCTCATGCTACTGTCCCAAAGTCTCCTTCACATCTTCCATTTATCAATGTAAACCTTAAACCAGTCAGCCAGTCTTTCGAAAAAAATTAATCACCTCACCGACTAACTCACTACCTCTTAATACCCCTTTTTGAATGCTATAAAGGACCTTATTTGCATCAGACATAAGGTACATAACTCCTTACCCCGGGGTTCCAGTGCAGTTCTGCGAAGAGCACGAGATGCGCGGCCGTGAGCGTGATGCCCGCGCCCGCCGCCGTCAGAGACAGTACTGCTGCGCGACATGATGACACGTGCTGGAAACGGTCCACTAACTCCTACAGAAGAAAAAAACAGTTTAGAACAGTGCTATATCGAATATGCTGCTATATCTAATTGAAGCTGTGATAGCCTTTTTCCGTGGTGAAACGCTAATGACTTCAACCCACGCCGAGGGCACGGCGTGGGGATATGTCGGACTCTCACCGACTAAATACACCCCGGGCCCCTTCTACGACCTAAGCCAGCGTCACGGGATCGCTTGCGCATGCACTGCGTGACCCTGGCTGAAAGCTGTGATAGCCTAGTGGTAAGACCATAGGACTACCGACTCAAAGGTCTCGAGTTCGATCCTCACGGCCCGGACTGACTTTTCGAATGTTGTGTGTGGTTCAGAAATAATTATCACAGCTTCCGTATTTCGGAAGGCACGTAAAAATGTGGGTCGTGCGCTTGATCTCTCTCCGGTCGTGTCGGATTGCCGTCCTATCGGGCTATGAGAGTAAAGGAATAGAGAGTGCACCTGTATTTGCGCACACGCTTGTGTACTATAAAATGTCCCGCGTAGCTGGCTGATGTCATAGTAACACTAGCCGCCGTGGCCGAAATCGGTCAGGAAACATTATTATTATTATATCGATTTGCCTTTAATTAAAATTGTCTCCGACAATATTAGGTATTTGTAATATTGATTATTTCCAGCTAAAACAGTCTGCATACTAACCGCCCTGGTATGAGAAGGCGTGGAGCCCACAATAGTGATGTAATGCACGCCGGCTTCATCCAACGTCTCAGAGATCGCATCAATCACAGCGCGATGGTGAGCAAACACTAGGAATTTGCCTGTCGTCTCCTCAGCGAGAACCTGCTTGATGTATTTACTGGAAAATGAAAAGTATTCGTTAGGGATAAGGTTGATATTCGAATGATATGCTTGTGGTTTTATGATATAAAATATGACGAATTTTCTGTAAAAGAGGATGAGAAGGTACTGTTAATAAGGTTGAAAATTGATTGTTTGTATTTATTTGCCGTTTTAGTATTAGGTGATTCTAAGGATGTGGTTGATAAACACTGGCCAGTTATCTGTATTTTTTTCGACGAGAAAGTGTTTGATGTTTTTAATGGAAAATGAAACTTATAAGTATGTGTTAAGAATAATATTTTATTAGCACATTTGTACATTTGACGCAAATATCGAGTAATAAACAGTGCTTTTAATGTTTTACGTGGGTTCTTCGAGTGTAAATGAAACTTAAAGGCTTTTGAAAAGTCGATCAATCAATCACCAAATCTACTAAAACTGACTGGGAATGGTTGACAAAAGATAAACACCCAATCACAGCTTTGCATAGATTATAACGTAATTTTTGTTTTTCCTTTTCGAAACTGACATATAGTTCAGCTTTTCGATCGATGTTTTTTTCGAAATGGCATTGAGAAAACTTTGTTCAACAAAAGGTCACCATAGACTTACAAGAAAAACTAATAGGCCTAATAATTGCTTATTATACTAACCATATAGCCGGTATCTTGACCCGGGCAGACTCGCTGAAGTATGAGATGAGCGCGGAGTGTTTGTCCCCGGAGCGACTCGCCTTGTAGGCCTCCGCCATGTCGGACAAACCCTTGCCGGGCTCCCCGGAGTACTGCAGGAGCGTCTGGTCTAGCATTACTGTTTCCCTGTAATTGAATTGTTTAAGATATTGACGGGTCTTGTCAAAGCTATAAAAGTATGAAATCTTATCAGATATTTTTCTGTTTTACAGTATATTAGGTTCATGATGACTGTTAGAATTACAAGACATACTAAAACATCAAAATATGAAAATACTATAAGTTAGCATTGGAGTTAGGAAAATGAAAACGTAAATGTGTTGAACTAAAATATTTAGTGGCTTTATTAACCGTACTATGGGTTTCTCTAAACGGCGTCGTTAGAATCTGACTTATGTTTATAGAAATTATTCCTTAAAATATATTTATTTCAAAAATATCCCTATCCCCCTATCCCCCCCATATCCTCCACTGGGTGTCGTAAAAGGCGACTAATGGACCTTAAGACCCAGTGCACTGTACCAAGCACCTTGGGTCACCCGAATGGTGGCGGGTAAACAACCAACAATCGCATTCCCAAAGAGGGTTAGTGTCAGGCAGGCGGCCGACTATAAAACCATAGCCAAAACTTTAAGCAACATGTCTAAAAGACGTGTTGCGCCGACCCCAAGTAAAAATTGGGATAAGGGCAGGGGAATGATGATGATATTTATTTCAAAAATATGTAAAAAGTCATCACCTGGTCTTTTCCTCCAGTTTAGTAAGGACCTGTTCCTTGGTCCGTCTGATCAGGAACCGCTTCTGCAGTATGATCTGTAGTTCTGGCAGATTCGACTGGCCCGACATGTCCCATCCGAAGTTGTTCTGTTTGCCGTCACAGTATCTCTTGCCTAGAACACATTGAATTGACTATTAAGAAGTGTTAAAGGGTTTTGAATGTGAATGATGTCGCACGGCAAAATTAACCCGAAAAAATACTGCAATCTTAATACTAGCTGCTGTCCGAGTCTCCGAAAGCGATGGTACACGATACCTTATGTCATATGTTTGGCACAAAAAAGTTATTTGTTATGCAATTTCCGACATTATATGACAGGAAGTGATGAATGAGACATCGTATGACAAGAAGTGATAAATAAAAAAGGTTTGTAGAAGGCATATACGAGGCGGACAATTCAACAGTTACAACTTTGACGATGATAGACGAGGGAATTTTGACAATACAATAATGATACCTACCATACTCAGTGTAAGACGAGAACAGTCCAGGTTCTATGAGTGTGAGCTGCGTGTAGAGTTCCGCGGGGCGGGACAGTGCGGGCGTGCCGCTGAGTAAGACCACGCGCTGGCTGCGGCGTGAGATGTGGCCCAGCGCTATCGTGCACTGCGCCTTGTGGGACTTCAGGTAGTGAGACTCGTCCTGGGATACAAGGTAATATATTAAACTGTAGTCTCTATAGACTATTTATTCACTCTGTCTATGACAAAGACATGGTTGAAATTTAATCGACTGGATAGCCGAGTGGTATAGGTCACGACGCCAATTACCTAGTCAGTAGTCTAGGTGTCTAGCGCGTCTAGTGTGTTCCCACGATACACGGATTTAATACCTTAGTGCGGGAGTCGATAAAAAAAAAACGATAGTCGTTGATAGTGAGTTTACTCATAAAAAAAACCTAATCTCCTCACACTTTTTATAGGGAATTTGGTGAACCAAAATGCGATTTAATAATAGTGATTGAATTTACTTTATCCTGTTGATGTACAAGTTAACAAGAACAAAAATAATAATTAGCAATTGTGTGTACTTACTATAACGACGACACCAAACTTTTTACTCTTCAATAATTCCGTATGCATACTTGTTATCTTATAACTTACTATTACTATTTCAGTCTGGAAACAACAAACAAACACGATATCATTAAATAACAGTGAACTAGTTTTATAACACATGACATGTTGTGTTCAATATTTACCTATTTTAGACGACAAACGGATCTTATTCGCGATATAATTCGATATTTTTTTTCTCCTGCAAAGGAAGCCAAGGAAAAAAAGAAATATCGAATTATTTCGCGAACAAGACCCATTTGTCGTCTAAAATATGAGTACAAGTCGCGAAAGTTCAAAAACATGAATATTAACCTGTTGATCAGCAACTAGTTGCGTGTCTTTCGCAGTGCTGAGGGTCACTGTGTTCATCATTGGCACTGATGGAAGTAACTCCTGGATCTTGCTTTGCCACGTCTCTCTGTAGGGGAATAAGACGGTTTATGAATAAGGGGTACATCTACAATAAAGGTTTTGCATATTTTTGACAACCGACGGATCTTATTCGCGATGTAATTAGGAGATAATAGTTAGGAGAAAAGAAAGAAGAAGTTAGTAGACGGATAGTTTTGCAGTTCTTTAATATATCGATACTTTGCTAATTTGAATAGTTACTATGCACCCTGAAAAAAATATCAAAAAAGAAAAAGGTACGTATTTAATTATACCTCATTATAGTTATTACTTATGTAAGAACACTTCAAATATTGGTACAGTTTCCATACAACGTGTTTCCAATGAGTTTGATGGAGAACAGCGATATTTTAAACAAGCCGATTTTGGCTATGGTGACTACTTTTAATTATAATTATTTACAGAGGAGCTAAGGTTACCTCTTCTATTCGCCATTTGATGGCTGCAGTACCATATTTTATGTGTAAACGTGCGCGTTTTGGCTGCACGTGAGGATACCGTCGACGGTGTAATAGAGGGTAAGTCCAGGATATGAGAATGTTTACCTCATTGAAGATGTGGTAACAATAAGTAGCGGCCAGTTATGCCTGTAGTAGCTGGCGATGGCGAGCGCTTGGAATGTCTTCCCGAGCCCCATGTCGTCAGCGATCATGCAGCGCCCGCGCCGCGATATACCGAACCTGTAAACAAATCACAGCTGTATTCATTTGTCAATGTTTGAGATATTGTGGCACCAGACCCAATTAGCCCAACAAGTTAAAAAAAAATACAAGTAAATTTTCAAATTAGGCTATGAAGTAGCTCTTTTTTTTTTGGAATTCAATGGACAACACCCAGATTCACCCACCCTTCACCTTTTCTTAAGTATTTTTGTGCAGGCATAAGATATGGTACAATCAACTCTCCAGTAGCAGGCAGTCTTCAGTGATATTCAAAACTAAATAGCTCTAAGTATAATCAATGTTACCGAAGCAGTTTATAAGAGTTCAGCATTAATAAGCACTCTTTTCTAAGTAAGCCTCTAGTATGCTTGTTATTTATATCTCCATTATTTTTAGTGAGTACTTTTGTTAGTAATGTATTATATTATGCAGGTAATAGACCAAATCAAGGCATATTATGTATCTCTCTATATCTCAAATATACAGTGGGGCAGCAAAATTCAAACAACACAAATTTGAAACTAGTTAGTAAAAGCAAAATTGTATAATGGTTAACAATTTAAAGCTTCTATCCAACATTTACCTGACACCTTCTTCTTGGAAAGGCATGAGTTTATTTCTCAGTGTGGCTTCAATGGGTGACAAATCAATAGAGTTAGGGTCACTCGAGTTTTCTCGCAGCACCTGATTGTTACATGGGCAATAAAGAAAATTTGGAATCCAAAATGTAATCAAAATATATAATTGCAAGGCAAAGATATTGGGTATTCATCCCAAGCTGTCAAAACTAGAATTTTTTTACAAAACTAGATGAAAAATAAATAAATGACATGTAAAATAAGTTATTTTGGTTTTTTTGTGTAATGACAAATAAGTTTCGCACAGCTTTCTTTTGCCATCAATTTCCTACTGCAAGGCAAAGACAAAGCTTCCATTCTACCACTTGTTTGATTTTATTATTGTTTATAGCAAATTGTAGACATTAATTAAATAAGACATTATTACCCTTAACACATATGGTGGGATAGGTCCTAAAACTATGTGAGGAGCTAAAGGTGTGACTTTTGAGACCAGTTCTTGATAATCATTTATTGAAAAATTCCATAACTTTGATTTTGTATCTGAAAAGGAAACAAATACTCATTAGTGCAATACACTAAAATGCAATTTATATTTTAATCATTGCATTAACAGATATTTTTTTGTAGGAATAGGCTGATTAGATCTCATTATAGATAAGATCTTTGAATCTTATCTTTATTGATATCATTAGATTATAGGTTAAATTTAGATAAGACTGTCCATATCATAAGGACTAGTAAAAGAATCTATGTGGTGTTTTTTGCAATATTACAATTTATTGGCTGTATGTCCCATTTGGCAGATAAAAGCAATATATTAAAAAAAAAAACAATATTTTATGTTATGTGTAACAGAATACCCACCATAACTTTTTGAAGGTAAACTCTTGAATATATTGATGAGAGGTGTGCAAAACTCTGAAGGATTAACTTCAAATCTCTCTTCAGAAATCAGGTACATTGTGCCACTGACCACTTTACCAATTGGCACAATACGGGCATTGCTTTCTTCACTACTCTTAGCGACCTTCGCATACGGGTGATGTCTTGAGTTATTAAACTGCGTTTTATTAACGTATGAGGATGAGGGGGATGGGCTGCCAGACTCCATAGGATTCCATCTCCCTGGAGAATTTTGATTAAAAACACTGTTGCTGCTGGTAGACAGCTTGATGTTTCGCTTCTGTAAGGCAGCCAGGCGTTTTCTCTCTATTTCTTCCTTCGTACAGGCCATTATTTTTTAAAATATTTATTTATTTATCTAACTTCATGGCAATAAAAGCATTTACACTAAGGTTTAACTAAGCATTGTCTCGTATGCTAAACGTTCTCTATGACACTTTCAAACATTTGCCTTCTAACAAATCAAGAAATTGGGCATATTTTTTCTTGTTTGACTGTTAGCTGCCCTATTCAATCAACAAACAATCAACTTCAATCAAACTATTCAAAATCAAAATTTCAAACACATCAAACTTCAAAACTGTCAAATTGAAGTTACGAAAAATTTGATAACTCAGTACAGAAACGTGTCAAAAACGTTGACTTGTAACATAACAACGACCAGAAAAAAAATCTTAATTGATCAAAATAATCAATTGTAACATGTTCATATTTAAACTTTTATAAATTAATACTTAAGTCTAACGAAAAACAAACAATAAGCTTTCGATTTGAGTATTTTGAGTAACGCGAAAGTCATTGTTAGTTATGAGTTTTGGAACGCACTTCAATTGGACTTTGACATAATCGACAACACAGCTGTTGATTATAATATTTAATTCAAAGTATCAAACGAGTTTCCCATTTCCTAAGGTTATCCTTTCACCTACGAACGAAATATAACGAATCGAAAATGTCGGAAAAAAGTAGCCCAATTAAATATTTTTTAAGTGGTGGTTTTGGTGGTGTCTGCACAGTTTTAGCAGGTCATCCTATGGACACCGTAAAAGTGAGATTACAGACAATGCCTTTGCCGAAACCAGGCGAGATAGCCATGTACGCTGGCACATACGACTGCTTTAAGAAGACGATACAGAAGGAAGGCTTCCGGGGCTTGTACAAGGGCATGTCGGCGCCGCTTACAGGAGTGGCGCCTATTTTCGCTATTAGTTTCTTCGGCTTTGGTCTCGGCAAGAAATTGATAAAATCAGATCAGGATCAAGTTCTCACAAAACCAGAGCTGTTTTATGCAGGTGCGTTCTCTGGAATTTTCACGACGTCAATCATGGCGCCAGGAGAGCGCATCAAGTGTCTGCTACAGATTCAACAGGGCGGTAACGTTCCGCAGAAATATAACGGCATGGTCGACTGCGCCAGACAGCTGTACTCAGAGGGAGGCATGAGGAGCATATACAAGGGCAGCTTCGCGACTATGATGAGAGATGTGCCCGCCAGTGGTATGTACTTCATGACTTACGAATGGGTAAAAGAAGTAATGACGCCTGCAGATGCCACTTCCAAAGTCAAGATGATGGCGACTATTGTGGCAGGTGGTTGTGCTGGAATAGCTAACTGGCTGGTAGGCATGCCTGCCGACGTGCTGAAGAGCAGACTGCAGACAGCTCCTGAAGGAACATACCCTAATGGCATCAGGGATGTATTTAAACAGTTAATGGAGAGAGAAGGTCCCACAGCCTTGTACAAGGGAGTGACTCCCGTCATGCTCAGAGCCTTCCCGGCTAACGCGGCCTGCTTCGTAGGATTTGAATTTGCTATCAAGTTCCTTGATTGGATTGCCCCCAATCTTTGATAGCGTCAGAAATGCAATGCAATGCAATATAAATATAACGAAAAGTGTATTGTTACATAGTTAGTAATAAGAATAATTATTTAGTTGAATTATTCAAACTGCATGATGTGAAAAATATGAAAAAAAAACAGTATATTTTAATGACAAATCACAAGTTTTTCAAGTTATGTAGTTTAAGAAGTGATTTAATTAATGACAGAATTTACATGTTGTTTGTGTCTCTTGTTAACATTGCACAAATAAGGAAATGCCTCAGAAATAAATGTATTAATGTTGTGAGAAGTATTGTTTGTTATACAAGCTAGTTGTTATACAAGTATCAACCTGTGCAACTGTGCAGTGCCTTTACAAGTTAATAAATGAAATGTATTTTTTTCATTCAAGTATTTTATTGAGACCAGAATTTTAACCTTTGATCAGGATATGTATGATAAATATGATTAACCTGTCATAACCATGACTATTAAAGATATGATTCTAAATATTCTAAGATAAACACACCTTAAAATATTTTATGCAATCATTAAATGTTGTATTTTTTTTACTTTTGCATAATAAATAACATTTATTTGTTCCATGGATAATTAAGATATATTTTTTATGATTTTGTTTATATGAAATAAAACACATGTTTCAGTAAAATTGTCGTCTAAAGTTTATTTCAAATGATTTGTTATTATGGCGTTCTCTTGCCATTTTCTTTCTATTTTTATGTTTGTCTTCTTCCATTTTTTCCTCGTGTTTTCTCTTTTCATGACCAATGCCTTTTCTATCTTTCTTCTGCACCGTTTTGATTGGGTACAACTTGCCGGAGCCATCCTTGCCCAGGCCGGTGTTTTTATCCCATCCATTCTTCAACATCAACTGGTAGCCCACGTTGTTGATTGGTATAACATAACTGGCTGGAATCTTCTTGCCTTTGCTTGCATTGATATTGTGTATTGTAGATGATAAATGTTCCTCTCTATCAAGATATAAATTACCACAAGTTTCACATTGAATTTTTTCTTTTGATTTTACTTTGATTTTAGAATCTGTTGTCTGTCTAGGTTTTTCTTTATGTTTGTAATTTATTAACACATCAGCTAATACATAGTTCTTATTCTTAATGACTAAACTTCTTGCAGAGTTTCCCGCTTTGTCTCTTATGTTTACATCAACACCTTTTTTCAGAAGCAGTTTAACTACATCAACAGAATTGGCTTGACAAGCTATCATCAATAAACTCCAACCAAATTCGTCAAGAACATGCACTCTGTCAGGGCATTTGTCCAATGCACGTTTTAGTTTGTTGACATCATTATCCTGTACAGTGATGAATAAATCCTTATTTGAGAGATCACTGTCTTCTTCTATAACTATAGTTCTAGTAATTTCCACGTCACATGCACTCCTCGTCCGACCAGAGATCGAAGCTTTTGCTGCACTTACTTCCTCCAAATATAACTTTTGTGCTTCTTCACCACTTAACACCTTTCTATAGATCTGTTCGCCCTCATGAGACGGTGTAGGGGAGCTGGCTTTCACAAAATTACTATACTTTTTGTTATTCATTCTTTGATTTACACTATAATATCTTGGACAAAGAGCTATTTACATTTAAAATACAAATTGCGACTATCGCAAGTGAATGTGTTTTTGAAATATTGTGACATATTTTATAGTGACGTCTATCAGCATGTCAAATGCCAAAACCACAGAAGAAAAAGTTGCCATAATGATGTACAATATTTATTAAATTGTACATGGGCCGCCAACAAAGGCTGTGCATCTTAGAGCGTTGGTTTAATGATCTAAGCTGTACACATTAAAAGCTTATAATCAAGCAAAAGTGTCCTATGTGAAGTCAATGAAGTCATTCCACTGTAGGAGACCACAGCATGTTTAAATGTTTAAGACTCAATACAGAGTATAAAATGTTAAGGCAGAATCAAATTGCAGGCATTTGAGACGATCTAAACAATATATCAGATTCATTTGACTACATAGTATAAAACAAAGTCGCATTCTTTGTCCTAATGTCCCTTCGACCGCTTAAATCTTTTAAAATACGCAACGGATTTTGATGCGTTTTTTATTTTTTTTATAGGTATAGTGATTCAAGAGGAAGGTTTATATGTAAAAGTAATAATAACATCCATTAAATAGTGGAGAAATACTGTTATTTTTGAGGTTTCTAATGTGATGTTGTTAATTATCATTTTTTCCCGCCTACATTGCAAACACAGACTGAACCCTACGAGATTAACAAAATAATGTTTATAATTATTTGTACACATTAAAAAGGTCTACAGAAAACTCCGCGATGGTATATGATTGTCTGTTATGTGTATCCCACAATATGTTTTTTTGTTATTTGATTTTTACGACAAATAATGGCTAATTTTCGAAGCGATTTTAACTAATCTAACTAATTCAGCATTAATCCTTATCTAATTAAATACCTTAAATAAATTGCTGAATTAATATAGATTTATATGGCCCTTTACAGCATATGATTTAAATGAATATTTTAAGATATTACAGATTTAAAAATTGTGGGATTGTTTTTATATACAACGTGCTCAGTTTTTCTATAGTATATTTAGTATCAGCATTGCACCCGTGCGAAGCCGCGGCAGATCGCTAGTTTGATTCATAAATTTCAAAATACAATAATACATACTATTACCTACTCTCAAACCACTATTAAACATTTTTTTACTTCGATATTCATACATAGGGAAATTTCATCAAGTAGGTAAGATGCCAGAATTCTTTTGGTTTTCTTCATATAAATACCGTATTCGCCTGAAACAGTTTCATAAGGTTTACGTAGATAAGAGTTTCCCACGGCTTCGCCTGAGTAGAAGTGAAAATCAAAAGAGGAAACGTAAAACATACACTTTTTGGTTAGGTATGCAAGGTCTTTAAAATTTTAGTGTGATTTCATTTAGAATAATCATAATCATAATTCTTTATATTTGATAAATGTATCAGATTTGATCATTCTAATAGATATATAAACAAAATATAGGACCGTCATAATCCTTATTTTTATACGACTGTCAGAAATAGAATCCTTGTGTCCCAAAGAGCTTTAAAGCCATTAAAATTACTTGTAAGTAAGTACACCTAGGCACCACACCTACCAGAAAACAACCATTGGTGAATCACAATGATGGTCCTGTATGGGAATCGAACCCGCTACACCCTCGCCCTGAGATCATTGGCGTGGTGACCACTCGGTTGTCCGCACAGTAATATACATAGTTACACCTAGGAGACAAGATAGCCTAATTATTATTACTTAGACCTTAAAATTTAAATACCATACCACCAGTTTTAAATTTCAATATGTATTTTCAGCAGATTGATCATTTAATATTGTATATTGACTTTTAGTGTGTATCAATCTACAATAGCAGTCTAGAGTATCGCGATGTTTTTACATCCAAGAACAGTAAGCAGCTGTCAATTGCGAGTAATTTATAAGAACGAGTGGTCGTATAACGTATTCGTATTTATACATTTTCACATTCGTTTGAAATAAGCGATATTTCGATATGTACCATCAAACACTTCTGAAATAAATTATTGGCACCGTTAAAATGTGTAGCTCGGGTAGCAAATGAAATAACAGAGTCAGACTAATTAAGACAGTAAAGTCGTTCCGCAGACAATATTTTAGCAATTTTATTACACCCTGTAAAATAGGCCGATGTTAATCGTAACGACATAAAATCAAGGGCGTGTTACCGCTTCATTGGTCATTAGTTATTCCCAATAGGTAGGAAGGTACTTAACTAATTTTAGCATCAAGAAAAAATATCTGGGCAGACTTCAGCACTCTTTTATCTATTAAAATCTATTTTATTTCACCCTTTTGATTAAGAAAAGGTTCTTCCCTTGAAATCATGTTTCGAAGGTCATGGACTTTTGAAGGTACGACTCTGCAGCCTATGAAATGAATAAGATAGATTTAGATATCTACTAGGTCACAAATTACTCGGTAACTGACTAACAAAACTTTGAAAATTCAATGTAGGCACTAACAGACAATTGGTAATTATTAAGTGAGTATCAAGGCTCATTTAAAATAAACCCTGAAAGAATCAGATAGGTCTAATCATAAAGCTGTTCAAAATCTTCTCTTATGTCGGTTAAGTGTCTATTATTATTATTAATGACTAGGGATAACCTTCCCATTGAAAAGATGGGATCAAATTATAAAGGTGATATATTTATGACATCTAATATCTATCTATCAAATATCGGTGCCGTGTAGTCCTCCGCCTAGCATCTCCGAGGTAGCAGGGCCGTGGGCTAGGTCCGCAGCGCTCCTGCCAAGCGCTAGGTCCACCACGTTGTGCGATATTTAGGGTGTCGTGTGATGACGTGGTCGTCTTGTAATATTGTTTTATTTCGTCGGTTTATTCGTAGCGGAGTGGCGCGGGCGGCGGCCGACAGTCGAGCCGCGACCGCCGCCGCGCTACTATAAGCTCAGCTTAAACTAACACACCGGACAAACTTCTAACAATCATCAATCACAATGGCGTATTCCTGGGATAACAGAGTTGCGTTTGTTGTGCGATACCTCTACGGTGAGTGTTTATAGTGTTTACAACGATACTCAGTTATGGAATTCCATGAGAATATTTTAGAAACTGGAGCGTTACATTTGTATCGTACTTATGCTATTGCTGTTCACAGCTGATCGGAAGATTACACGTTATGTATGTATTTCATACATTATTCTAAGGACCAAACGTTTTGCATATAGATTTGAGCCCGCGTACATACACCTTAAACCGGTAACCTTTTAACTGATTACAGATTTTAAACGTCGCTTGTTTTTAAGAACTGTAGGTTCTGTCTATGCAATGGGGAAATACTTCGACAGCTGTTATAGTCCAGCGAAGCAGTGAAAGCCTACACTCAGGCCATCAGTATACTTAGATACATTACCAGTAGAAAAATCTGAAAGTTATCTCAAGCAGAAGGATTCTGCTATCCTTGCCGTTTTTGGTTTCGCTAGGCCTATTCTTCTCGCTCCACATATTTTTGATTGTTGTTTCAGTAAGATTCTATTTCCCAAATTTATTTTTATCTTTATTACTACTACTACAATAAATATTCCCGTTAATTAACATTTTAAACAATGCGGATAGTAGTAGTCAAGTATTTTTAGCGGCTGCGGACAATAATAGCGTCCTTGATGTTCTACAATTAATTAATTAATCGGTCAATTGTTGTTGCCGCGTGTCGTTGGACTTGACCCAGCTAGAAAGTTTTATTTTAGATGAATCTTAGGTACATCTTCCGCCTTTTCCCTAGGATCGAGATAGATGTTAGTTAGGCACTTACTAAATAAATATTTTGGTCTTTGGTTATTCATTTCATTCTTTGGTTATTCATTCACAACGGTGTAAAAACCACTGATGAATCAATAAGGTAAATAGATATTACTAACAAAATTGAATAATGACTTTGCTTACATATCTAAAAACTTCGAGAGGTTAATGCATCTGAATTTAATGAAATGCGAATGTCACATAACGTTGCTGATAACCTGAATCAAGAAATTCGTGTAAATTCAATATATATTTATATTATGCCATCGCTCTAACAGTTTATTGAAGAATTTGCAACATTTTCGCAACCATAGATACCTATGGCCGCGTTATCGTGGGTTCGAGGCTCGCATGGAACATTTATTTTGTGTATTGGTTCTACAAATTGCGGTCTATGAAAGCGTTTCTAGAACTAAATATTCTTAACAAATGCGTACATGTACCAACATTCTTGAAAATTGCAAAAAGTTGGAAGACGTTTACTGAGAATAAGACATGTATCAGGAATCTGTAACGTATGTAATAGTGGAATTAACTATTTTCTTAACTTTCTTTCTTGTCTCACCCCCGGGAGACGATTATGGCTTTCCCTTAAAACTCAGTTGTTCTATTGTTGCTTGCCTATAGTTTTATTGGCGTAGAATTCAAATTTTCAGACAGTTTAGTTATAGGTATCTACATTCATTGTGATGAAGGAACAGGTGCTAGACAGAAAACTGCCTAATCACTCAAAGGCCACTAGTTAACAATAAGTTATCAGTGACACATTTTAAAATTAGAAAGTAGGAAGAAAATTTTATTGTTTCATCAAGGACTTTGTATTTTAGCACTGAAGTTGATTCTTTGTATTTTGTAGGCACACTGTGAAGTAGTTTATTGCTTGACTGTGTAACATAATCAGTAGCCGATTAGTTCTATTTTGAACAGCTCAAATCTTAATCAATCCCTTGTAATTATGAATAACATTGTTACGATCGCCGCTCAACAAGTGCTTGCCAAAAAGTATTAAATGACACAAAAAGAACAAAAGCTCTTTAGGTCAGTGCCAACATATTGTCCGGCGATTATAATTATTTGACATCTATTTAAAATCGTGTAAAGATGTCGATGTAGGCTGCACACGACAATGACCTGCGCAGAATCCGCGGAGCCGGTCATCAATCTATTAACAACGGACCGTGTCCGCGAGTTCTAGTCACGAGCCTGCCAAGATTTCACAATTACAACTTTACTATACCTCAGAAAACATAAACTAGTCTTTGTAGGACAGCTATAGTACTCATTGAGCAATCTATAACGCCCACGCGATTCTAATTAACGATAGGCAATCAATTAACACATGTTACAACATATTTTATGTTAGAACTACGGAGACAATTATTGGGTAAAAATCCCGTTAAATGTTATTTGATGAGCTTCCTCTAGTCCCTGATTTAAATCGTTCTAGTCAGTCCGATAGCACCCGATATAAATAACCGCGACAGTTGTACACTTGACATTGATTGTTTTAGTAGCCCTTTATTGTCAAGCGGCAGACCTGATCAACTTTCATACAACTGATCTAATTTTGGATGTTGACTATGTTGATCGCTCGGTCTACGGTTTCATGTCTAAACAAAAGGTAACTGCAACAATGCTTCCTCATTTTAACGAACCACCTGTCTATTATGAGAGGTGTTCTTGGTATTCGGTACCTAGTTTATTTGATGCCCGTCGGTCAGATGTAAATAAACTTGTCAAACATATCCACGGCGTCTGAGCTTACCACATGTGCACCGAACACCCCAGATGTCTTCATCGACTATTTTGACATTGAATCTATTCTTATGATTGGCAAATCCTGTTATTGATGGTCATAATTTACCACAGTTGGTACAACGAACACCCGCGCACTCAATCATCAATTATATTAAGATGGTGTCTGAAAAATCGCTAATGATGTCGAAATGAAGGATCGGGCTTTGGCATGAGCAGCTCTATTTAATTAATTGTCTCCTATTGTTTACATGCACTGGCAGCCAATTGGGCAGGCATGGCCCATTTGCTAGTCCGTTGCGACACCGATCAGAATACTGACATCGTTAGTGTAACAATGTTAATGAACCTCGCTCTTGTCCTTAGCGGCGACGACAACCGACATATCGACAGGTGAATCATCAGACGAGAGCTTTATTTCAGTTGCAACATCGATACAAAGTCACACGCGACTATGCTAGGGATGCGATCATGACAACATACCGATCGCTGGTACGATTAGCATCTATTTGAAACACTAATCTGATCATATAAACGCCCTGTGGGCTTATAGTCCTGGACTATGAATGAATGATGAAATAATTGCTGCACTTGGCACGCATAGCAGTTAATTGCAACTTATTGCTGAAAGCAGTACCGGCGTTAGGGTAGGGCGCGGTTGGGCGACCGCCCAGGGGCGCCGGATCAAAAGGGGCGCCGCAGGCCGCAGGCCGCGGCGCCCATTTTCGTCCGGCGCCTCTATCTGATTCTTTATAATTTTCCACAGGCACCCCCTTATTGTTCCCTCGCTCATTGAGCAAGGCCCACTAGGTCAAAAAAAGGTTTTTTTTTTGTTTTCAAGTTGCCTCACTGTCAGCATGAATTGAAAGGAAACTCAACATGAAAAATATTATGGTAAAACAGAACAGCATATTATTTTATAGCATAACAATAATTCGAGTTTTTCCGTATTTAACTACACCTATCGATAATTTCCCATATTAAAGCAGAGGTTTACTATTAGAGTTATTTTTTTTTAATACATGGTAACAGTCATTTAACTTAACGACAAAAAATATTATATAGTTTCTTGTCTTTTTTCGCCGACCCAGCCTACTTACTTGTAATTTTCCCAAAATTTAGGTAAAAATTGTAAGTTGGCAGCACTAGAACGTTCTGTTCAATCGGTTTAATTTCTCGGGAATCCCCGACTTCCCAAACATACAGAAACAATGTGTTTTTCTATGGTCGGGGATTCCCCGGGATCTATCTGTTTTTAATTTTTGACGAAACAGAACACAATCATCTTCTTGCTTGACGTAAGTGGACGCTCTTAAAATAATTATTCGATTGTTTTAAAACAAACAAACACAGTAATCAAACGTTTAACGCTACGTTACGATGCTCTTGTTCCAACTACAGAGTGACATTAGTTTTGCCTATTTAAAAAGTAGACAAATAAATAGTGTATAAGTAGGTGTTTAATTTTTGACGGATCACATCAATAAGTAAGTACAAATTTATTTTTACTATCTATACTACACACTCCCTAATACTTAAAGTATATAAGATGTTAAAATAACAGGTTAATTATTGAAATTGGCTCCAGGCTCTCTATCTTTGTAACACCCTAACAGGGTGTCACATAATTGTTTTATATAACTTTGTGTAATTGTTGTAACTTTGAGACGTGCAATGTAAATAAATAAATACTATGTTTTTCGGTCTCTGCTATCTATTAATATTTATAAAATTTGTTTATATGTTTGGGCAGCATAATCTCTGGAACGTCAATAGCGTTGTAACGAAGTTTTATTGCAATCAATTTATTTTTATAAATGTTTCGATTGATACAGATTTAATTTGTTGCAGATTTTATTTATTACAACTAGAAGGTACAAAATGTCTGAACAGGGTGATTTTATGAAAAGAAAACCATCTGGGTCAGAATATAGGAAACGGAAAGCGGAAAAAGAAAAGGAATTTCAAAAAACAAAGAAGTTTATGAATATAGATAAATATATCAGAACAAAAAATCAAGAGTTGAATGTGGCATCTACATCTGCAATACAAACGAATGCATCGGCAGTGGAGCCTCTGTCTGGCAAGTCCGATGGAATAGCTACTCAAGAGATTGTGGATGAAAAATCCCGAAGTGAGGGAGCAAGTTGTGCTACGATTACAGATGCTGCTCAAGAATCTGTTATTGATGTACAACAAATACATGTATTAGATGATGTTGATACTGTTGTCCCGAATATAGCGGATCCAGCTACTTGGCCACCTATTCGAAATAGCAAAATAATTGATTATATTATAAATACCGGCCCACTGCAAACTCACTGTGATGATTATCCGAAAAATGATACAGGGCGGCATTTTTCTAATTCTCATTTCATAAAAAAACTAGCAAACAGTGAGACAATTCAGCGTCGTTGGTTAGTATACTCCATTTCCAAGGATCGAGTTTATTGTTTTTGTTGCCGGCTGTTTGATAGTAGCTCAACGTCGAGTTTAGTATCTGAAGGATATAACGACTGGAAACACTTGTCTGAAATGTTAAAAACTCACGAGAATAGCACTTCACATAAGAAGTTTTACCTTTCATGGATTGAAACTGAACTACGTTTAAAAATAGGCAAAACAATAGATTGCCAAGAGCAATATTTGATTAAAAAGGAAACTACAAGATGGAATAATGTTTTATCTAGATTGATGCATATTACACTTTATTTAGCTGAAAACAATATGGCGTTCAGAGGTAATTCTGACAAATTATATACGCCAAATAACGGAAAGTTTTTGGGCTTAGTACAATTACTAGCTAAATTTGATCCAGTTATGCAGGAGCACTTGCGATTAGCTATGAAGGGTGATATTGCAGACCACTACTGCGGAAAAGACATTCAAAATGAATTAATAGAGCTGATGGGTAAAAAAGTGAAGTCAGAAATCATATCACGCGCAAAGAAATCAAAATATTATTCTATTATAGCTGACTGTACACCGGACATTAGTCACGTAGAACAACTTTCACTGACAATACGATTTGTTGATATATCATCAAATGACGATAAAATATCAGTAAAAGAGCATTTTGTAGAATTTTTGCCTGTAAATCAGTCGACTGGTGAAAAACTAACTGAAGTTATTATTGATATTTTAAATAAACACGGACTTGAATTGAACGACTGCAGGGGTCAGGGTTATGACAACGGGGCGAATATGAAAGGGAAAAATGTTGGTGTTCAAAGGAGAATTCTAGACATAAATCCCTTAGCTGTTTATGTACCTTGTGGCTGTCATAGCTACAATCTCGTACTATGCGATGCCGCTGAGTCTTCCGTAAAATCAGTGACTTTGTTTGGGGTACTTCAGAGGTTGTTCACATTGTTTTCAGCTTCTGTTCATCGATGGAAAATTCTAACCGATAGCCTGGGATTATATACTCTAAAAAAGCTCAGTGACACACGTTGGGAAGCAAGAATAAGCAGTGTCAAAGCGGTTCGTTATCAAATTAGTGCCATCCATGACGCTTTAATTACTTTGGCAATTGAAACTCAGAAAACTGATGTTCAAGTCTCTCATGAGGCTACTACTCTAGCTGAACAGTTAAAAGATTTCAGTTTCATAGTTTCATTGGTTGTTTGGTATGACATACTTTTTCAAATTAACGTCGTTAGTAAATCTCTACAATCACCAGATATAGATCTCAGTAAATGCACAGAAATGTTGAAAAAATGCTGCACTTTCTTGGAAGAATATAGAAATACAGGCTTTAAAAGCGCCATTTCAACTGCAAAAGAATTGGCTGAAGAACTGGAAGTTGAACCTGTGTTTAAGGCCACAAAAAGAATTCGATTTGTTAAGCGTCAAGCTGATGAAACTGCCCGCGACGAGCCTATTGTTTCTCCTGAAAAGAAATTTGGGGTAGAATTTTTCAACTCTCTCTTGAACGCTACATTAATTTCAGTTAATGAAAGATTTGAACAGTTCAATGAGTACTCGGATTGCTGGTCTTTTTTGTACAATATAAAGCAGATTCCTGAAAAACCCGACCTTGTCAAACTCTGTAGTGATCTCCAATTGAAATTAACTGTGAATTCTAAATCAGATATAGATGGTTGTATGTTGTGTGATGAACTCATAAGCCTGAAATCTTTTTTGCCTGATCAGAATGTGGCTACCCCTGCTTATGTTTTAAATTTTATTAAAGATCGCAACTTACAGGAACTGTATCCAAATGTATGGATAGCATTTCGAATATTACTGACTATACCTGTAACGGTTGCTAGTGGAGAAAGAAGTTTTTCCAAGCTAAAGCTGATTAAAACATATCTACGATCGACAATCTCTCA
This sequence comes from Chrysodeixis includens, assembly GCA_941860345.1. Taxonomy (NCBI): domain Eukaryota; kingdom Metazoa; phylum Arthropoda; class Insecta; order Lepidoptera; family Noctuidae; genus Chrysodeixis; species Chrysodeixis includens. The sequence continues at coordinate 11,365,323 of OW796107.1, read as the reverse complement.
ATCTAGATTAACAAACTTAGCAACTTTATCAATCGAAAACGAAATTGCAGAAAACATGGACTTTGAATGTCTAATAAAAGAGTTCGCCGATGTAAAGGCTAGAAAAGTAAAATTTTATTAGTTTTTTAAATAAATGTTTTTTTTTAAATAGATAGTTATTTCATTGTACACATTGCCTTTTTTCGTATGTAATTGCAGTTAGGGGGCGCCGAAGAATTCTCGCCCAGGGCGCTAGTAGTGCTAAAACCGGCACTGGCTGAAAGCTGACATGCAGACTACTGACGCAGTCAAACTGCCGGCATTTACAAAGTTCCTAATCTTTAATCGAGAAGTAGAGTATGCAATAAAATGTTAAAGTTATTTGATGCTAGACATGAATCAGGGTGGTGCTCGATTACGAACAAAATTTGTTGGGTACTACGACAGTTTGACATGTTATAAGTAATTATTAAAATGTATATAGATACTGACGCTATTTTTAGTAGTCCTCAAATTAAGCCCGATGTTGGCTCTTGGGGGTTTCGATACAGTGTTACAGGCTGGTTCTTGATGACATTCTTTTGTAGCAGCATTCATAGCAATACACCGGCATAAATCTCCGTCATGTTGTATGTAAGCACGTGCCTGCGTTTGTTGCAGATATCGACAACAATGGGTACCTGGACGCGCACGACTTCCACTGCCTGGCTCTGCGCACGTGCGTGCTGGAGGGCAAGGGCGACTGCAGCGCGGCTCGCCTGCAGAAGTACCAGCACGTCATGCTCTCCCTCTGGGAGGAGATCGCGCAGCTCGCGGACTTCGACAAGGTGCCAGACTATGTCGGTTACCCCCCCACACACACTACGCGATGTCGGCAACGCTTCGGTGAACGCAATAATGCTAATTTCTATGTAGAATTAGTGTTTATCGCACGTAAATGGACCTGCTTTTGTGTAGTCTCCGTAATACCGCTCGATAGTGCTAAACTAAAAAATGATATGCTATCGGTGTCGTAATAACCTATAACAGGGTAAAATCACATGAAAAAATAACTTTGAAATTTTCAGATATCCGAAGTATACCAGTTGCCATCATAAGAAAGAAGTACCTAATCAAACTTCTTCTTATGAACTTCCAACGGTAACAATTCCAGTAACTGAACTGGTGCTCGACAATCACACACATACACACAAATTACACAAACACGAAGAAGTGGAAAACTTTAGCATTCCTACTTAGTCAACAGGTGTTAGAAAAATATTTTTGTCTTAGATGTTGTAGAAACCGCTTAGTAGTTAGCCTAATTCAAATAATGCAATTAAAATAGATTTGTAGCGTAGAAATAGTAGAATAACCAGAATAAATTTAATTAATCTAATTTGACACACCCACACGCAGCCACGCACACGCTTCCCGCTTTCTTTAAATACGTCTCACTGGCATCAGCATGTTTTCAATAACGAGTGTTTGCAGGACGGTACTATCACGGTTGAAGAGTTCAAGCAGGCGGTGCAGAACAGTTGCGTGGGCAGGAAGTACGAGGACTTCCCCCAGGCCATGAAGGCGTTCATCGAGACCAACTTCCGTATGATTGACATCAACACGGACGGCGTCATCGGCATCGAGGAGTACCGCTACGACTGCGTGCAGCGCATGGTGCTCGAGGACATCAAGGTTATTGACGACGCCTTCAACTCCCTGCTCAATGTAAGTATTTATTGGACACTAGTCACCGACGGAAAAAATTCTTAATTTTTAGGAAAACTAATAATTGACACAATAGAAAATATATCGGTAATCAAACAATCTTTATGGATATATTAGGCCCTAATGATCCCACAACGCAAGGGATAAAATTGTTAATTTAATACATGATAGATAAATAGAATTAGCTTACAGCAATAAAATCGCTGTTTACTAATTACCACCAAAACATGCGAATTACAACTCAAATAGATTTCGGAGTCAGTTTATTTATATTCTTAATTAAAGCAGTAAAATCGCTTTAAATTCTGTATAACGAGCTAGGTATAAAGATTATCTAAACATTCGCGATAATCAATCGTCGAAAGCGCTAGATTAATTAGAATGCAATCAGCATTCAACATCTTGCTTACTAATTAGCCAACTTGCCAATTTACTAATCGGATTGTGTCATGAAGTGTTAAAGACATCACAGTTCAGAATTGGAAAGTAGATCGAGAGAGAGAGAGAGAGAGAGGAGAAGCTAACTATGTAGCTCCATCTTTGTCTATCATTGACATGTGTGTGATAAGGATAATACTAATAAGGTTTTAATACTTCCTCTTATTTCTCTCTTTAATTAGTCTATTGATGTACTTAGGTGTATGTGAGTTCAGGCACGATGCCAAGACAAATATATTAGGATTCTCTTTTAGGTTTTATGGATGTTTAAAAAGGTATTAAATCTACATGGGAATTTATGTAGTAATTGTAGCATGTAATCTTGCTCTAAAGGAAGATTTAACATAAAGTGATGGGTATCGATCGTATTCTGAAATAGAGAACTTGTGGCCCACATGTCTATGGGCCTTCCTTAACAACCCGAACTGTCAGTTTGTCGAAAAAACCAGAATGGTAAATATTCGGAGCTCTATGGCAAAACCCAAAAAAATGGAAAATCTAACTGAATAAGTAAAAAAGAGTAGTCCAGTATCCACAACTACATTAATACATTTTTTATTCCGCGATAGTTCTCGAGTTAATTTTATTCTGCCGTTTTACAAAACTAGCAATAAAATACTCGTAAAACATTTCGTGGAAGGAAGCTGGGAACCACTAGAAACTGGTAAAGTGATCAATCAAAAATATGACAGAATAAAATGTTCAATCCAATTAAATGAAATGTCCGTTTGCGAAATACAACGAAAACTATTAGGTAACTAAATTACAATGACTAACCATATTGAAGTAAATAAATCATAAAAACACTTCAAAAACATCAAAAGAAGAACATATTTACATATGATTAGAGAAATTATTACACAGTTCAACATCCGTGTTCAACGAAGTCAGAAACGTTTAAATATAGCACGAAGTTCCAGAAATAACAGTCACATAGGTAATATGTGATATAAAAAGCAAATAACCCGAAATAAAATTATGCAACAAAATGTATTAAACAATAATGAAAGTTTTGCTTGGCCCCAGGCCAGAAAATATGGATAGTTGTTTGGTTACCACTTTTGCCACGCTACAAATCCAATTATCCTCGGGATCACACAAGTAAATTGGCGTGCGGCACTTGTTTTATGAACATGCATTCTCGTCTGTCGTCTATTGAAGCTGAAAGTGTAACTATTCTAGATTATTATTACTTGTCTATGCCCGTTCCTTCCGACTAGATACACCGGGATTTTCTCGGCTTTCTTTGTTTTATTATATTTAAGACAGTTTGAAGCCATGTTTTCTAAATAGGCTGATACATAACATGACATAATACTGTCTAAAATCTAGAATGATGGGCTGTGAAAGTTCATTGTAGCAAACTTTATGTAGCGTTATGTTACGAGAATAGATTCCGAGAAATTAAACATAAAACAGAGTTATCAAAGCCCAATGACATAAAGTAAGATTTCACACAGTGATACATAGTGCAAAATATTTAAATTACTGATAATTTGAACAACACTAACAGAGAAAATCAGTGATTTGTGGAAACAATTCACCGTCAGATGAACAATAAGTATCTATTTTAGATTAATTGGGAGCTGGCAGTTTTAATAACCTGTGTTTATGTTGCAGGACGACGACAGAAGGAAAGGCGGCCTCACCCTGTCCAGATACCAGGAGTTGTTCGCCCAGTTCCTCGGCGACAGCAGCGACAACTGCCAAGCGATACACCTCTTCGGGCCGTTAGAACTTTAAGCCGGCCCACGGCAGTTAGCCTCACAGCTATGACTGACACACCTACCAAGAAACACCCTACAATAACTATAAGACCTTCTAATCCAATACCTAACGATTAGCCCTTACTGTTATCTACTTATACTAAGGTTTACCATTAGTTTTTGATATCAGTACATATCTTTAAGTATATTTTAACAATTACACAACACGTCGGCGCAGTTAAACAGGATACATTAGATATATGGATCCGAATTCCAATACAAGATTTGTTAGCGGTGAAATGTTGAAATAAATGCATCTTAACGTAGAGTCACGTTTTAAAAACAAACACCACTCACTCGATGTCTTGTTTACAAAATTACATCATATATATTTCACATTTTCAACTCACCGCGGAAAACGCGCCAAAAATAAACTGACTGCGTCGATACAGTTTAAAAATAAACCATAATAATGCTAGTCTAGTATCTGTGATGCGTTCTGAATTACGTAAATTGTTACCCAAAAATACCTAAATCACTCGCACGCGGTTGTCTTGTAACGTTTGTTTAAATTTTCATGATTTATTAGTCTTTACAATGCTAGTGTTTGTCCAAATTTTTTATAATCCCGTCCTTTAATATACTTAGTTATAAATACATATTTAATCATTCTTGTATTTCGTTTTACGTTAAACTTATTTAAGGTGTTTATTGTGAGATTTTTTAAGATTTTAGGAATGTTGATTTCCCCTTGTCGTTTTTGTTTATTGTATGGTATCATTATAATTAAGTATAATAATTTAAACGAACGAGAAACCCACAGGTTTTCATACGAATATATTTAATACTATTAATATCTATGCAACGGCAGTGTTTAGTCTAATGAACTTTATGGGGAATGTGCGGGAAATGTTGATGTGCTCAAACATACAAAATGAATCTAGTCACCACAGTGTTTAAATGTTATCCTTATTTATTTGTAAATATATTTTGTTACATTATAACGAAATTGTTACAGTCTAACTTTTGTTTCATTTTGCTTTTCTACTGTCCCACGTATGACCCCAGACGTAGAATGGGTCAAGCGTATGCCATCGCACTACTGATCCCAAGATCTGATAGGAAACATTCATCGCAGCTGAAAGAAATAATTTAACCAAACCAGAAATCATCTCAAGACATACTCGAAAACAATTCCAGTCTAGTAATACGCCAAGTCTAATGTTGTAATACATTAGACTGTAGATATCGCTACAATATAAATATTCGTTATTCATCCGTAGTATACTAATTTGCAGAGAAACAAAATCATATTATTTTTTTATATTTTATTAAAAATTCTAGTACACAGATTTTACATACATCGAGTTTCTCATGAAACAAAGTTAGAATAAAATACATATAAATTACAATTTAACAATTATAATAAACATCAAATACAATGTATTATGTACGCATGTATTTACATCAATTTTTATACCTACCTAAGTAAGTACACATCAGGGCGAAAATAAAACAACCAGAGAGAAATGGTTGAGTCGGAATATAAATAAATAAAATAATAATATAGGTACATGTTATATGAATAATAAAAATAAATAAATATAATATTTTGGCAAAAACATATAAGAGCTTACATGAATGATAAGTTTTGATATAATAATAACCTATATACAAAAACTTTCGAAAAATAGATTCCGTAGAGGTATAGATATAACAGTGTTATAGATCCATAGATAATAAAGTTTTGTACACAAATTGTATAGAATCTAAACTATAAATTAGGCTGTTTTTAACAGAAGCTACGTACGATAAGGAAGATTCATACAAGTTATTGGTATCTATAGAAATCAACTCAGATCTAAAAAGGGAATAGATTTTTATACACCCAAAAATAAAACTTTAATACTTAACATCTAAAGTACAAAATCGTTTCACAGGAGGCTGTATTAAGCATTAGGTGGACAAACTATTTTGCACCTTATAGCGTTAAGCATACAGTCATTATTTTCATTACTAAAAATACTATCTCCCTTTAAGATCTGAGCTGACCCAACTGATATACATAATAATATCATAGAAAAAGCTAACTTACCAGTCACACTCCAACCCTTTATTACAATATCAGTTAATGATACGTAGAAAATTCTGATCAGATCTGTACCTATGTCATTTGGGACTTCTAAGGCGTTTCTAAATACCTAAAGTCATTCCAGATTGTGTATTAAATTATAGTGATTTCTATACACATTACCAACTCTCAGACAAATATAGTACTGCCAGTAATGTCTTCAAATAGTTCGTCAATACAATTCCACATTTGGCTACTAAAGCATGGCAACACTTTATTTAGACACTAGATGCGAATACCGAAGGTCGGTTGTTTTCCGCGCCATGGCGTATGCTTTAGCGTCAAATTGACTCTCAAAGGCACAGGCAAAAGAAAGCTTTGCTAACCTTAGACTACCAGTCAAGACATAGAAAGTACGTAGGGTAAGATCATTCGAATTCACGATAAGCATTAAACCTCGAAGAAATATGTAATCAATTGACTTTTCTTTTTATTTTACCCATTTTACCCTTCTTTATACAATATTAATAATTATGTAAACTATAGCTAAAGTTGCCAGACTATAATTTAAACTAATATCTACACATTGAAAGCCGTCAAAATTGTTTAATATCATAAACCTTTGGATAGGTGATCGAGCGTCATAACTAAGATAATACCTTATCATACACTACATTGATATCATACAGTAAGTATATGACTTTGTCATAATATCTACGTTTATTGATATAAAAGCATTATAATATAGACATAAGGCCCTTAGATACAATACAAGTGCAATCGGTTGGTGTTTTTTTTTTTTCAGGCTACTTTATTGATTACATAGTCTATGTCTATACCTACCAAACCACTTGCACTCACATAAGTAACAGTCCTTTAAATATAAATAGATATTGGTGCCATTAAATTACACAACGTATAACTAAAACGCTTAATATTTTCAATACTACGTCTGCGCAAAGAACATTCAGGCTGTTTCGATCAGTCTAAAGTCTTGTTCCTTTTTAGCAGAATTAGTATTTTAAATATAAACTCCCATTTTAGTAACACCCTGTATATCTTTATTATTTTATTTCCCTACTTGACTACCTATCTACATTTTTTTATTGTGTGGAGTCAGATACGCCTAATCTTCACTTAAACCTAATTATCTATCTGTAAAATTCTCTAATAGAAATACGGTGTTCATCAAAGGTTAGGTTTTTATACTTTCTACCTACGTCAAATTGTTCTATTTGCACAAAATTAAAACTTGAGGGCCTACCATCACCATTTGAAGTAATATTATTGCGAGTGTGGAGGCGTGATAGCGGTCTCTTTCACACCTGCAATAATATTTCTAGGGGCCCTCAGTAAATCGTTGTTTCCTTGTAATGTGTGTGGGGTTAGTGTTCAATCACGATTATTTCTCAACTGGCAATCTCCTCCTAATTTCTCTTACTTAAGAAATTAATGTAAGGAATGTGTTTCTGTTCATATCTTTATTAATACTTCGACTAATATAGCTATCCATCGCTAAGACACGCTTTTATGACATTTGTGTCACCCGATTGTTATACTGCCAAAAGATTTATTAAAACAGATGTAAATTTAGTTCCAAATAGTATCACTAGTGGCGCTGTGACTTACCAGTTTTAATAATAATATTTTAATAAGATTACCAAATTGATCGTCATAGCGTTAAATGATTATATTATTAACAGATATTAAAGGTAAAAAGTATTTTACTATCGAGTTTTACAATCGAGTGACGAAATATATTATATCATAAATAATATAACAATAAACATGTATCTACTTTAGATATTAAGCGTAGATAATGTTGAATTTTAGAGTATCACAAAAGGCTAGTCATACTGTAATAAGTTCTAATTTTTACAAAAAACACGTGCCTAAATATTTCATAGATTAATATTTAATTATTTATTTAACATAGACACACAAAATAGCTGTAGATGGGCTGGGGAAATGTTATATTTGATAAGTGTTATACAAAAAACTAAAAAAAAATCAAATGTAAGTATATTTTTAAAGTTACAGAATAAATCATAAAAAATATATTATTGCTAAGCACAGGATGATTATGGTACTTTACAACGACCCTGATTAGGACCCTGGCGACCAGCTTAATATATTTCAAAATCAAATAAAGTAAATACTTCCTGTTGGTGAGTCCGTTCGTGTCACAGCCAACAATATTGATAACATTTATAGCTATAGCAAAACACAAAATTATAATTAATTTAAATATCTTTAATTCTCTACATTAACCCCAGCCCATTACATATTTATTTACTTATATTTTTGTTATAATCATTTTATTTATTAATTCTGTTTAGATAGTTTAATATCAATAGAATATAAAAGTCCCAAAAACTCTACCTCAACCCTTTCTTTGATATACTCCTTATATACAAATAGCTTAAATACAAAAAAGTACTTATATCTAAAGTACATATCACAAGCAAATTACTTTCATCAGATAACTACAAAGATCTGGTTACAGCGTAAAAATACATTAACAACCGTATGCTGTACCGCAGAAGGTTGAAAATGTGTTGCATATCATTAACAAACGTTTAGGTATATAACATCTAGAAATGTTAATCTAGCTTACACTATAATTTTGCTACATATTTCACTTTCGAGTCCTTAGTTCACCTTGTATCAACACTAAGATTTACAGAATAGCCTCATGAAGTTCAGCGCGTGTTCTAAGTCGGCTGAGCTTGACTTACCGTGGTGCGATAAATCTTAGTATTGTTAGGTTTACATTTCGTCCGTGAGGCCGTTGACGGTGCCGCTGCCTGAGGCGCGCGGCTCGCTCGGCGTCTCGTCTAGACTGCCGTAGGAGGGGCCGCGCCGCGACAGCACTCGCCAGCGTCCCCGACGTCGGGTTATGCCTGACGGAACATCAAACTTCATAACAACCGGCCGGGTACACAAACCCTCACAAAACCTAACCATAACTAACATCTTCTCTAATCTCAATATTCATGCCAAAGATTTAAATCTAGGAGAACGTGTGAAACATTGCCAATTTATCATGCGGTACATTGAATTTAATAAGACAAGTGTTGAACAAGCATGGACGAATGGGTAGTGAGATCAGATTAAGACTAGAAAGATAGTTCAATAATCTAGAAGAAGTAAAAAAGGTTTTAAGTAATGAGTATAGATACAATCATGCATGCTTGTCTCGTATTTGATATCTGAAAGGGATCGGTTGGATTTAGCACACCGACAAGAAATAGTGTTACCACGTGCGAAAATGAGTTGTGCTAATGGAATTTGGGTAATTATACCATGAACCTATTATAGGATATTATTAAAAATATATTTACAATAACATTCGGGATGACAAAAATATTCTGAAGATTCTTTTGACAACGCTTTGATAATGACTTTCCTAGTTCTCAAAATTATTGTGAATTTGATCTTAAATAAATTTTACCTAATAAAGGATAAGTATAGTAGCAATTTTGAATAAGAAACAGTGTTAAACATTGTACAATGTAAGAAAGTGAGGCTGTGAAGCTAAAACCAATTAGTTCAACCAATTATCGACTTTATGTCATAGACATAAGGTAACATTTTGCATGTGACATTTCCGTGGCTATCAGTGGAGTTACAGTGCAGATAAATGCACTTGTATTCTAAATACCGTGACAAATATAATTTTGATTATTGCGCACTTATATATTCTCAAAAATAATTCATACAAAACTTGTTTTTAGAATATTTTTAAGAATACGTTCAATATTTCGTGCACATTCATTAATTTTACCAATCTAAGTGATAGTGCTTCTTGTAATAATATAAATGTTTCTTACGTTGTTTTGGGCCGGGCTGAGAAGCTCCTTAGGCATAAGGAAAAAGTGTTGAATTAATTTTTGACAGTTGTACATTGGACCTTAGTTCCTAGATCATCCTAAATGCTTTAGCCTACAATGCTTCTATGCTGATGTGATGAGGTACATACTGGATGATGATCGGCCATGCTTAAGTGCAAGGTGTATTTAACGAGAATTATTTTTCTAGTTATTATATAAAATATGTAAGTATTGTTTAAAATATCATCTCGTCAACTTGCACTTGATATCGGCCGCATATGATGATGTATCGACCAACACATGCATATATTAAATGCGTACCTGACAACATTGAGCTGTGCACTCATACCATGCATGGGTGCTTTACAACTAAAAAAAATAAAACAAAAACAAATAATTAAAAAAAAACATGTTTTATTTTTAATTATCACAAAATCTGCCTGACAATACGGTGCCTTTGAATACATTATTTCCCTCCTATTTCCCTCTAAATTAAGTACTAACATTAAGTAGGAGATTCCCATTGCTTGCGATAACTTGTTGAACAATTTAACCCAGTATTTGGTATTTCATTAAGTTACTTTTAAATTATAACACTTTATTTTAAGTAGGAACTTAGAGGGGAGCTTAAAGTAATCGAAATCTCTGAATAATCACAAACTAATAATACAGATTATACAAAAGCAAAGTCATTGAACTAAAATAAATATAATTTGTTCTTAATTTTCATGTCGTTTTACAGATGTACCTGTAAAAACAGATGGCTCCTTGCATTTAAAGCTTTCTATTAACGAAGGAGCGAGTAGACCAACACCAAGCGTCAGCTTATACCATTAGTACTTTATACTTCATCCCATTTGTTAGTTAGAATTCAGGAGAGAATATATAAAACAATAAACCACGTACTCTACACAAAGCCTATGTTGTGATGTGGAGAAATTGACTATAGGTGATAACACATCCCCTCCAATTTAACACATCTAACTGTTACTGTATCAATATTTGTTGTCTCTAGATCAAAACTTTCTATGATCGCTTAATTTAGCTGCTCACTTGGTTTCAAGGCCTTTGGGAAAGAGAAAGGAAATATTTTGAAAGCTTGATTAGCTCTACTTTTAAGTAATTTTACATAAGTAATACTGAAAACGTCTATAAATAAATATATACGACGTAAATTTCGAATAGGTTAAAAAGGAATTATAAAATTGCCAAAATAAATTATATTTAGACTAATTCAACGCCGACAGTGTTGCCATAATATTATATATTGCATTGGCATAACACATTACACAAAATCTAATTAAGCTACGCACACAAGTTACATTTATATACTCTTTTTCGCTAATAGTATACGTCAATTTCTCACACAGACAAACTATGATACAAAGCCGATTGTCCCTAACTTAATCTACTAGTAAAGCGTGCAAAAATATTAATTTACTTTATTAACAAGTCACGTAATGGAATTCTTCCGCGTCATTTTCACACAGGCATAGATTTTGCGCCAATAGCAATTGGGTACGAATATAGGCGTAACTAGGATTCGAGAGGGCTTACAGTGTCATATTATATGAAATCCCACGTCTTCTATATTTCTTTAACAAACATTGTTGCTATCAAGTATTCGTTCTACACTACAATTTGTTCACCCCAGACCTGACTAGTTACGCCAACACTAATTAATAAATAAAACTACGTCTATTAAAGGTAATATAGTCGACTGCCTTCCAACGTTTAAGTACTGAACAATTAAACATATGTGGATTACATCTATCACTAGTAATTTAGTTAAATTGTGATATATTTTATTGTCCTATCATATCTGTTCACAGACAATAAGAACCTTTTTAAACTCTATGATTGTATACTTCTAGCAATATCTAAACTTACTGGCTGTAAATAAGTACTTTAGCGGTGTGCAAAACAAAGGCAGTGACACAAAAACCATAAATACATCAAATAAATAAAAAAGTAATAAAAAATAAAATTTAAATTCGAAATCAATAGGAATGATCGTCACCGATACAGCTATACGATCGATACATGCAGATTACAATTAAAATATATTATATTCGTGATAATTTTACACATAAAAGGGTGTCCCATGAACCGCTTCGGTTAGAAACCAACCCCTTGACACGATATTTGCAATTTGCCACACAATCACAGTTAGTAACAAATACACATGTACTACTCGACATAGAGACCGATTGTCAGCGTGTCAAATAACAAATATCGCATTGTACAATAAATGCTTTCAACAATATTAATGGGAAGAGAACCATATTCCCGCGCCGACGTTTTTGTGACCTAGTCTGACCAAACCTTACTAATGAGTTTTAACTTCAACAGATGTATTAGTAAAATAATAATGTCAAGCGGAATAACACGTCACTTTCGAAATGTAACGGTATAAATAATAATCTCTAAGACAATACTGGGTAATGTTTTAGTCACACTGCATCACAAAAGCGCCCTGTGGTGAGGCTTTCATTAACTCAATAATACTATAGAACCTTATCCTGTGCTACTTGAATGTTTGATGGCTCTACTGACGCATTCGAGTCGCAGCACCTTTCCACTTTACAATACACCGATGCGTTAGTACGGGAACTTGTAACGAGAATGAACCAAACAAATTAATGACAATATTTCATTTATAATAGTGAAGGCATAGCGATTGATGGCAGATTTTCGTATCGTATGACAATATCTAGATTTCTAGGCAAACATAGTTAATATAATGAAATGGTTTTATTTTTCGAATCGATTACTATGTTCTACAAATTGTTTACTATCTTATTGGTTATATAATATGATCGCGATGCCACTAGTGTGTGTTTAGCTAAGTCGCGTGCCTCGTACGTACGTGTTCATTCTCGCTATGTCAAGCTCACGCGGGAAGCGTGTCAAAGTTATACTGGGTGTATGCGTGTCCTTTCGCGTCTCTTACTCGAGTGAGCGACGTCTCCGCGACCGCCACGTCCTTGCCGCGCAGCAGCTGATTGGCTAGCTTCTGTTTGTTCACTGGCGAACCTGAAACGACGAATCGAATCACCTGCCTGACGTACAACTGTTGTGTCACATGCGTGTTAACACTATCACGTATTATATAGCAATGGATTATAAATGCTAAGTATTGTTTGTGCGATGAAGTGTGGCTTCAATGACTTGCATGAGATTGATGTTGTGAAATAATAAATATAACATTATAGAACTTGTATGAATTAAAGTGCCTTTTAAAAATACACACATAAAATAGCAGCAGTTAAAATGCAATGTACCTGAACCATCATTTTAATTTTGCAGGCAAAATACCAGTGTGCACAATATGCAGATAAAACAGTAAAATACCTAGTAATTACCAGTTGCACATAATTTGTTCATGCCAATATATATGAGGTTTATTCTTTTTGTGTTGCATGAACTGTATCAACAAATCACTGTGAATGTATTTTTCATGATTCAGTTTGAATGTGTGTTCTATTCTATGTAATAGTGCAATGATTGTATATGGCTAAATATATGACATGCATTCACTATATTGTATTACATACTTCTTCGCACAAGCACCATATGAACTAAACTCTTACCTCCACAGATTAGTAAGGCACTACCAACGTTAATGAGTTAGAAAAGGCGAAATAAACAAAAATGTAAAATAATAATCACGTATGCGCTTTTCAAAGCTATAGAATATTATGTCAGAATATCTATCGGCTGAAAAGGTCCAATGTACAAGCGAAAGTTGATAAAATAAAAATAAATGTGCAAAAATAATAATAAACGAAGACACAGCATGCAAAACCGCAACGAAATAATTGAACATAAATAACAAATAAACATCGGATACGAGTCGTGTGCGGTGCGATACGATGATGGACGAGACCAGAGACGTGCGACAACATTCTAGTAAGAAGGAAGGATTGTTTGCTAAGAGTTGGCTAATATTACAACATATAGCACTGACGACCGTTCTCGTAGAGGTCACTTAACATACTGAACGATTACCTTCAACAATCCAGTATATTTCAGCACATGTCGATAAAAAATATTAATCCTCGATGTATATTATTTTTGTCTAGCAACACTCAATAGAATACTTGCCAGTTTAAAATATTCGCAACATTTTGTGTGAAAACATTTTATACGAGATATTTCATTAGTGATCTACATGAAATAAGGTTGTTAATTAAGTGTCGTAATATAGGCGTTACCACATAACATTTAGCACAAAAACTATCGGTATAATTGCATGAGAACAGTGCAAAGAGTTTGTTTGAATAACGACGTTTTTACTACATTGTGACGTAATAATCATGGTTGACGAAGATAGATGGTTATGTATCTCGCCTCAACTCGAAATAATATTTCTCTTGTCATCTAAATCAAAGTTAACAATCTATCGATAGATTCCGTGCTATGGTGTGTCCTCTATAATAAATATTGTAGTGTATGTGTAGTTGCTTGCACACGTGTAGGGTCTCGTCTCTATGTGCGGGACAACTTACCGATATAGCTGAGCATGACGGGCAGGAAGATGAGGCCGTGGCAAGCGCCCAGGACGACGATACCCAAGTACATGCGGAAGTAGAACACCTGCGAGGAAAAAACATAATTTAACATCGAGAATTTATTGTTTATTCTTTTTGTAATTGTGATTAAATTTAACATTTAGATATTTTTAGGAATTATGCCTATATGACTTTTTTCTGCTTTTTCATTTATCTGTATGAGTAATTGTCTCATACAGATAAATTTGAACAATATTGTTATATCAATAATAAATTAGTTTTCTATTCATGATGAGTAAATGTGAAATATCACATCTAAATTAATCTGTACATACGTCTTAAGGATAAAGACGTTTGTGCAGATAAATTTAGGTATTATGATCACTGAGAAAATAAAATTAGCAGTTAAATAGTTAAGAATACTTGACATTTGGGTTTATTAGTTAGTGATCTGTGATAGTTATGTGTGTACCTGGAAGATCTGGCTCTTGGCGGTGCCGAGCACGATGATGCCGCCGAACTTGGTGAGCGTGATGCCGGACAGTACCGAGCTGCCCATGCGGGTGAGCGCGGCGGCCGCGCGCGACACGCGAGTACCCCCGCCCGTCACGCTGAACGCGTGCACCACGTGCGAGCAGAACTCCACCGCGATACCCACCGCCATCACCTGGGACCACAACACATAAGTGTCAAACACACTAATCAGGCTACAGAATGTAATTATAATCGATTTTGTATGAAAGCAACTTATATTTTTCCTTTTTTTCCGACTTTCACACAATGCCATCTAATCTCAAACTAAACAGAGCTTTTGTAGTAATAAACATACTTATATGCTTCTAAATACATAGATATTATAGAAAAATTACGCCCAGAAACAGAACAAAAGTGCTCATCACACAGACATGTTTCCTAGGTGGGAATCGAACCCATGACCTCCGGTATAGCAGTCAGTACCATTAACCACTAAACCAACAGGCCAGCCGTATGAATTTACATATTATAATCTACATTCACATAAACTTGTTTCTTAACAAAAACCTGTACTGGGTAACCTAGCGAAGACTAACCTCAGTATACAGTATGTATATTTGAACGACGGACTTATTGAAGGAGGGTGGTCAGCATTCGATTCTCGTCCCAAATATAAATACTTTTAAAAACACCAAATACTTACCTTACCATGTATATACATTCTAGAAATATGTAAATTTGTGAGAAACAACATTACTTTCTTTACCAAACGTGGAGACAGGCATAGAAACAGATCTATAAGACATAGAAACAGATTAATGTTACCTACCTCAAACATGACCCTACATTCAAATAGTCCATACGTCATGTCTATAAAAATATATAATAAGATTCCAGAAGCCCTAAAAGAAGTAACTAGCAATATATTATTTATAAAAAAGCTAAAACAAATACTCATAAATAAAGCATACTATAATATTAACGAATACATGAATGATAAAAACTTTAAATATGAATAAGTATACAATATATACCGATATAACAAAAAAGTCTATAAAACAAGATTCCTCCTCTCTTCTACATTGCCGTGCCCTACGGGGTCCATAATGTTACCAAAATAACCTATGTTCTATCTTTAAGCAACTTATGGAGTGCAATAAAATATTGAAATTGAAATGTAAAAAAACTATGACCTTAATTTTTCATATAACTATCCGATAAAATACAGTATTTATGAACACAGAGTGCAAAATGCCTAATATCACGCGCCAAACACGTGCCGCCGCTAAGGCAGCGAGCGCGCAAGCCCCCCCGCGCCCCTTGTGATGTCGACGACGAGTGCCGCGCAGTGAAATGCATTCATGCCTACGTCGGCGTCGGTCATTGTCCGCGCATATGTTCGATAAGCGCGAGGGTGTTAAAACGTTGCGAAGTTATTAGGACTTTTTTGGAACGATTTTGTTCGTCATTAATCAGGGTTTTTTTATTGTTTATACGTTTATTGGTGAAGTCTATGCATAAACTATTGGTGGTTTAAATAAGTCCGTCGTTCAAATATACATACTGTATAAACTGATTTATTGTAATTTACACTTATAGGAATGTAAATTCGTTTCTTTTACAAAATCCTGTAGCGGATAACCTAGCAAAGCCTAATCTCAGTATATACTATAGATCTCTATGTAGATAAGTAATCATAAACTTACCAAGTTAACAAGTGAGACAGCATTCAAACTGATGCCCCACCAGTACATTACACCTCCGAGGTTCACCACGATCATCGTAATAGTGATTACTACCACCTAAAAAAGTACAATACATTAAAAATATTGTACTAATATGTACTATAAAAAATAAAAAGAAAATCGCGTTATATTAGCTTTTAACTAAAACTTACCAAAGCAGAGAAAAGATCGAATCCCATCAACAAGAAAGTGACAATGAAGATAGAGAGCACCGATATACCCATACTCTTCAACGTATCCGGCCACATCGTCAAATACTGCTCGTAGAACACATAGAACACTGAGTACGGGAACACATTCACCGTCGTGTTATGTCCTTGTTCTCTTAGATTCCTGTTTAATGTTTCTGTTAGGTTGGCAGCGACGCTTCTAGCGCCTTTCAGTGCTGAGTAGTAGTCGTAGCTTGTTTTGAGCACAGTGTGGTAGCCCTGGTAGTATGTGGCCCCTACGTCTGCGAGCGTCTTGTTGTGCAGTTTGTAGTTGACGGCGCGGGAATAGGCCGCGTGGCCGCCTTTTACGCAGCTAGTGTCGGAGGGGTTGTCTTGTAAGAAGAACGGCACGTATCGCTCGAAGTCTAGAGCGTTTGGTCGCTTCTCTTCGCCTTCTAGTTTGATGTTGCAAGCTTTGCATGGTGCGCCATCTGGAGGACATTATGAATTTGAGTTACGAATTATGTACCGTAAGTTCAGATGCTTAGAGTATGATTTTCCATATTCGTGATTCACATTGCTAAATTCTCAATTCTTTATTGCATACCATAATGTATTACATTGGTGATAAGGAATATTATAATTAAGTCACAATTATGGACCCTGTCGGGCACAGCATAGATAAAAGTAGGAGAGAGGAGAAAGGACACTGAGTGTTTGTAATAAATTTATATTTGATGAAGTATGTAGGGTTTAATCATTAGAATTATTTAACAATACCTAACTTTGCTTTCAACTTGTTGTCAAAAATTCTTGGTGTATCAGGATTGGTACTACTTACTTTCGCTAGGACAGAAGCTAGAGTTCGTCGGGAAGTATTTGCAGCAGTCTGGTAGAGAGGCCCAGTCGAAGAAGTCATCAAGCCACGAGTTTGGCGGCTGAGATATGTAGGTCTCATTGGGTGTACGGTAAGCTGCAATACAAAACAAAACAATAAATATCTAGGACATAATATTACTAAAAAATCGTATATTTTTTGCTCTTAATTTCTAGAATTTTGGCTTTATGTCCCAAGAAAATGTGTTTTTTTTTTATAAAAACTTTTTTTTTATAAAAACTTTTTTTTATAACGTGTCAGCTCATGATTAAGAACTCCGGTTGGGTCCGAAATTAGTCGGGCTATCCCAATAAATACGCGTGAGTAAATCGTTATATATCTTTTACGTATTAAATAGAAAAATCACCAAGAGTTCTATGTAATCTGTCTTCATCTAAATAGTTTATCGCTTAGTCAAAGAAAGTTTCTTACCGGAATAAAGCTGCATAGCAACACTGTCAGGTCTACAGAACCTAGTTCCGCAGATCATGTTCTGCGTACTTCTGTCCGAGTAGTCTAAACCTTCGGTGATCACGAAGTACACCGGCGGCCCGATGTTCAGGTAGCGATTCAAGTGTTGGAAGTACTTCAGTTGGAAACTGTCTTGTGGCATCGAGAGTTCTTGGTCGAGACCGATTTCTATATGGGGAGCAACCTAAAAGAGAATATTGTATCGTTATTAGTTGTTGAAATGTCGAATAATTACATTCCATATAAGGACAGGTAGCACTTTTATTTTATTTCGATTCATTGATAGAAAAAAAGGATTTTATCACTACAAATTGTGAATTCGATTTCCCTCATTATTACAATTAATCTTTTGCTAAGCACTGATACAGTAATCCGCATTTCAAACAAACAAATAAACAAGCATTATATACTTACAGCGACAGAAGAGCATAACCAGGCGAAGAATATAATCATGACTGAAGCTCTAACTTCCTTCTTCATGAGGAAAGGCACGTACACGTGTTTGAACACGTTGTACAACGCGCCTTCACCCGCCTCCGCGCCCGTCTCGGCCTTAGTGCCTTGCACGCAGCAGAATACGTCGAACCTGGGAATACGGTCAAAGATTAGCATTGTATAGTATTTTGTTTTGTGAAGTTGTTAAATAGTTAATACGAAAGTATTGGAATAGATAGAAGATACTTTTAAATGATTGTTTAAAATGTTGAAATGTGATCAATTGCACAGGAAAAGCACTAGTCGAGCAAAGCGCTAGTTCTTAGCGAGTCATCTGTTATCAATACAGATCCATTCGAGACAGCTATCCTGCGTTACATGAACTCTCATCTCTTTGTCTGCATATAACCTGATTTAAGATGACAGAAGTGTTCTGCCGAGGCTGCGGGATGTCCGTGAGAGTTACCGCGATTCTGGCACTCAAAGGGCTCCAGGAGGAACATAGTGGGTTTTAGTCAGTAAAAGTCTGACACCGCTGCGATTACAGCGGGTGGGATTACAGCGATAAAAAAAGATGACAGGAGTTTTGACTGGCCAATTGGTCTAGTGGTTAGAGACCCTGACTGCTATACCAGACGTCGTGGGTTCGATTCCCACCCAGGACAAATGTTTGTGTGATGAGCACGATCATTTGTTCTGTGTCTGGGTGTAATTTACCTAAAATATGTACTTTAAAAAAAATATGTAAGTATGTTTATCGGTTGTCTAGTATTCATAACACAAGTTACTTTCGTATACTTAATTTGAGACTAGATGTCGCTGTGTGAATGTTGGGGAATATTTATTTATTTACTAGCTGACACGGCAGACTTCGTACTGCCCCAACGATAAATAAAAAACAGTCGCACCTTTTAAACCTTCCCTAGACCTCCACGAACATTTCAAGACCAAGATGAGATAAATCCGTTCAGCCGTTCTCGAGTTTTAGCGAGACTAACGAACTGTAATTGATTTTTATATATATAGAAGATTAAAGGAAATTAAATGTAGAGTGTCATAGGTACCTGTTAGCGTTCTGCCTGTGGGTATCGATGGCTAGTAAGGCCACGAAGCAGGTGACCTGCAGCAGGAAGTCCACGAGCAGCGCGGCGCCGGCGTAGAGCGCGAAGGCGCGCACCGCCGGCATGTCCGACAGCGCGCCCAGGAAGAAACACACCGACTCCGACGCGGAGGTCAGGAACATGGAGGGGCCCACCTGACCCAGTCTGAGAACAACAAAAAGGTACTTTAGTCAACTGATAACTAAACTCCTGTTTCGCTTCATAATCATTACAAAGTATTATTTCATACTAAATCATATGCTGAAGTGTAATTTCGTCAACATAATTTCTTATGCCATTTTTGTCAAATTCTTACAACAAATGACCAATTTTATTGGAAACATAGTATGAAAAATGTTGGATAAAATATAGAATCCGCCACAGTATACAAGTCTAACTAGAAAAATCTGTTGTTTGTCTGGACAAACAAGTGAAAACAGTCTGTCTCCTAAATTATGAAGATACATACGTTCTACCAATATGTTCAGCAACAGTTTCATTAGGGCGCCTGCCCTCTCTTTGGTTAGTCTGGACTAGGATGAAGATGTTGTCCACACCGACAGCGAGCACCAAGAACGGGATGACCTCAATGATGATCAGCGTGGCCGGGATGCCGACGAAACCGAACATGCCCACCGAGCATACTACTGACGCCAGTACGATGAATACACCTGTACAACAAAATTTTGTTTTAAAATTAAGTGAAAAACAAAATTGTTTTTAAATCCATCACCACTATTTCAAAATTATGATCGAATTTGTAATTTAATGCTCTTCCAATTTAAGCTATTCTTGATTAGGTATTGATAATTCTAAGAACATGTCTTGCAATCACTCAAAAGACAAATACGTTATTCAAAAACAATGAACTCACCTCCTAATCCCAAAGTGACTTTACTGTCAATCAGTAGCCTTGAAAAGTTAGTGAATCTTCCGAGAGAGATAGCGATATAGGCGAACATGATGAAGTAGGAGACCAATATAGTGGAGATGTCTGACTGCGACTCCCTGTCTAACTCGTCCTCGATGGACCGCTCTGACGTGTACGCTATGTCCATGTAGGGAGGCATCTGGGTTTCTGTGTAGTTCTTCATGAAAGCGATGAACTCTTTCTCCCATTGGAGAGCCGGTTTCAACTGAAAGAGATTTTTGATTAGGTTTGTTGGTTTGGTTTTATTAGCAACGTTTATGTATGGAAGAGTTTTTTTTTGTAGCCTGTTTGAGATCCCACTGCTAGGCAAAGGTCTCCCCCATTTTCTTCCAAACCTTTCTATCCTTTGCTATTTCTGGCCACGAGCGCTCCGCAAATGGAAGAATACAGGCGTTAAATAAAAATGTTTTTCTCGTCTCCAATTGAATAAAACTATCGGGGTTGAAAAAGACAGCGTAGCGGCTGATCGTACCGTCCGAACGCAGCTGACTAACTGACGCGGTATATACGCAGGTTTTAGGCAGTTATTTCAAAGAAGGTAGGTAATGGTTACCTGTTCCTTGTCGTGTTTGTTGTTGACGAGTATGGTGATGATGAGCGCGGTGGCCTGGTGGAAGCGCGAGCGCTTGGTGAGCGGCTCGGCCGGCGCCAGGAACCCGCCCAGCGCCACGCTCGGGAGCACCGGCCCGCCGTACGTGCCCAGGCAGGAGGGGGTGTATGGGTTACTGTGATACACATAGAGTAAGTCACCACACTTGTACTTGCAGATGAGGATTAGTGGTAATTGGTACAATTTATTTATTAGAAAAGGATCACCAGCAAAGAATACACCTTACACGCTAGAAAAAGAAATCCAGTATGCTGTTGTATTAGCTGAATGTTTAACGTGTTTTGCGTCATATAAGATTAAGTTTAAGAAAAATTTTAGAATTCTTACAGTGCTCAATTTTAAATCCAAAATATTATTTGCGAAAAAAATAATCGTCACTACATGACTAACGTACTAAAAAATTTTTATTTATCTAAGTTATGAACAAAAGTTTTCATCAACAGAGACTAAACAAGAGCTATATAAAACCACGTACGTATAATATTGTTACACATACCTAGCGCACTGGAGTATGGTGTTAAGATAATCATTGTCGTCCTCGTAGAAGTTGTCGATGTCGTTCTGCCACCAGCCCCACACGGACTGCAGCGCGCAGTCGGAGGGCGTGACGGGGCCGCGGAACGATGACGTCAGCGGCGCGAAGCAAATGTCCTGGATGCCCGTCTCGTTGCCCAGACCTACATCAGAAATAAAAACATATTTTCTAACTCTGCCGTCCACTAACTAAAAGAAAGTTAAGCCACAGTTGGTCGTTTTTCACTATTTAATGTACTCTTATACAACTTTCGACGCTCTATCTTTTGGTCTAAGAATCATTATTCTATAAATAATAGTTTTAGAGGAACAGAACATTACTGAGCAGTTAAATCACATTAATTTTGTGTCTTCCTGTATTAAAAAGTGGCTAAGCCACAATACTTCGCTAGAAAGACTTAAACATACTTTAAGTGCAAATTGTACATATATTATTTTCAAAGGGTCTACCAACATCTCTTTTGGACTGTTCCTTCATATTACTTGTGCTGCTAAAAATTCTACACCGGCACGGTTAACGGTGTTCAAGAACGCTACTATGCAAAAATTTTCACTCCAAAATGGTATAGTACTTACTCATAAGTTTGTTCTGCAGTTCGAGTACGTCCTTTAGGAACGTGGCATTGAACACGGGCCCGAACTTCACTACACCTGACGGCGTCGTGTGTTCAATCTCCGGCAAGCCCTTGGAGCTGATGATCAACATCTCGGTTCTGTGTGCAAATATAGATAAAGATCATTTATTTGTTAGAATATAGTACAATATAGGTGTTACAATAAAACGTTATGACGTGCTTATATTCTACCATTTCTGGTGTACAAATATTACACCAGAAATGGATAGTGCATATTTTCTTGAGATAGACTAGTACGCACATAGTCTGCATTAGCTAAAAAATACAAATATTAAATCTGAAGTTTCGACAATAAGTTTTGAATATAAGAGTAAGGTAAGAGAGAAAATGAAACATATTACAAACTGAAATGTTACCTGTAAAATGGTTCAAAGTGCGAGTCGAAGTATTCTCTTTCTAGACGCGAGCGAGAGTTGGGTGAGGCCCACAGCTCCACCGGGTTGGTGGTGACGCGCATGCAGCGGATACCGTGTCCTAATCCGACCACCACGCACAGACCTGTAGAAAAAGGCATTATTAGTAGAAAGCAGATAAAATTAACCATTAAATGGGGAGGTACTGGGTAGTACAGATCTCGACTCCGGAACGTGAGATAAGATTAAACTGACGTTGCGATTATTCATTGATTTTTTTAGTAACCTCTTTTGGTCTCATAAATGGACAAAGGTCAAAAATCCTTCATGAAACTCCTGACTGTTCCGTCCTAAAACTTTTGTAAAGAAAAATTTTATCGAAAGAACATCAATATTAAACGAAAAACAAAATCACAATTTCTAACATACCGATAAACAGCACGAGCCAAGGCCTGGACGCCATGATGGTCCCCCACCACTGGAAGAAGTCTTCCATCCTGGTCTCAGTCTCAGCTCCGAGCTTCTCGAAGAAGGTCGCGTCGCTCGCCGCGCCGTCCGGCTGGTCCACCCACGCCGCCGACGACGGGTTTGTTGCCATTTCTTGGTTGTTCTCAGATGCTACACCTGTTTTGAAATGTCGTTTTAAATTTGCTTTTTATGTTTTTATAGTAAGACTTTCAGTGTGGCTAATGTTGGTAATGACGGTTTATAATCGAACACAAATGGGGAAAAGAATAGCCTCAGACAGGACTCGAACTTGCGGTAAATTATTAAATAAGAAAAATGACTAGCTATTATCAGCAAATTACACTTGTAATGTAAGAAAGCTGCTTTACCAAAGAGTCAAAATCTATAGATATTTCATTGAAATAAAATTTAGTTTAATTCAAAACAATTAACCACTAGCAGAAAGTCTTACCATATCTCATTAAGATTGACATACATAAAATCCATGCATTGATGAATAACAAACAATTTTTGTTCCCTTCTTTAGGAGTTTCCAAAATGCACACCGTTTAGAAACGTCACAAACAAAATGTACCTTTTCCACAAGCATAGACTTTACGAAAAAAAAACATTGTTTTACAATATAGATGACACATAATTACTCGTAAGCTTTACGATAGGACAAGTACATTACCTAGCTAGATATATACATACAGCTACTTAGATAAAAAAAATAGATGTATAATAAATAAAATGTATGTATGTAGTTATTATACTAAAAGGATAAAGATATCATGCAATAAAATAAACAAATATATACATAAAAAGAATATGTTTTCCTGTTTGTTACGGGTTTAAACATACTGTGTTGTACATTATGCAAGGACTACATGTATGTAAATAAACAATTAAAAGTTTTAGTTTAATTTTATGGAAAAGTTTTTTAAGTGGTGTCAAATTACAGACTAGCTACTAACATTACGATAGCTCAAACCCATGATGATGATGATATTATGAATGTTAGCATAACCATGACTGTCCATACAAAATATGAGAAGCTTATTCTGTAAGGACGTAATTGAAGGCAAGACTAGTAAGAATTTTATGGGTATCACACAATCCATGTGTAGGATGGTAACCCCTTAGATATCCACATACATGGCATATCTATAACCTCACAATAAGGTTCAATGTTAATACTAACATTTTTTGATTCCAACTTAAAATGACGTGTCACAAGCGTGCAACCAAATCAGAAAACTTCAAGTCACAAAAACAATTGATGAATGAGAATTCCATGAATGTTTTAACCAATTAGCTTGCATTAAATCAGTGTTGCTTTTAAGCTGTGCAGGACAATACAGAGAGCTGTGTGTATGTGTGTATAGTGCTTGTACGTACTGGAGCGGTGCGAGTGCAGCGGGCTGGTCTCGGGCCCGCCGCGCCGCCGCCCGTCCGCGCCGCGCGCCCAGCCCTCTGTCCGACACCCCGCGTTAGTATACCATACCACACCGCTACCTTACTTACTACTAATTATTATTAGCTAGGAATTTGCAGCTAGCACGTTTTATATTGTACTTCATCTTGTATCACGCTACTACTAAACGACTTTTACTAAAAAGGGAAGGTAAATCTATGACTACAAATGTGATTAGAATATGTATTGTTAATAATGTACATTTTACTGTTCACTATTTTTTGTCATTGTCATTGCCTTTTGGGCCAAAAAAAAATATTAATTTAATTACAATTTAAATTAGCAATAAACGAAATTTCAAAATCCAATTTGTTATGATTGAATCTCTAATGAAACTAGTGCATTAAAACTTTTTTCAAATGATCAAGAACACTTCTAAGAAAATTGATCAAAATCACTTCATGCATTCCGGCAATATACTAAATTTAGAATTCCAATCGTCAAGCATGATGACTATAATTCACTATAGTGGGCTATTTAAGGCCAATGTCCAGCAGTGGGCTACAAGATGAAGTGATTGTGCATTTGTAAAGTCTTCAAACGTGTAGTCAATAAGGTAGTCTAAGGTGACGTAGTTTTACACATTATAGAATACATAATATACTTATACAACTACTTTAAAATGTATAGTATCATACCAACTATCCAGTTTGTGAATAAAAAATGAGATAATTGTTATTAGTTGCATTAGTTTTGAATTTTATAATGACCTTTACTATCAATCATGGAGTTTAGTATTTCTTCCTATTTAAAATGGAGTTCCAATTAGTATATCTTTATTAACCAATATTAAACAAATATTCAAGAATTTTATGCCCTATTGCCCACGCTAGAAAACCTCAAATAGTTTTGTACTCTAATAGACTAGCATTAGAGTGCAAATTAAGATTTCAGGAGCATTATCAATACCAATTTCTGAATAGAATAAATTAAGATCAGAACAATGGCCTCAAAATCTTTTTAATAAGATTATAATTATTTATTTATTGCAATTAGTTAAGCCCTGACACCAATTACAGTTATAAGGAATATTTAAAATGGATATAAAATACTAAGTTTGTTAATATTTTAATGCGGATAGGTTAATAATGAATTGTACTGTCAATGTTGTTATTTTAGAAAAGAATATGATATTTATAAGATTTATCAAGCATTGTATATTAAAGTATTGTTTGTAAACCAATTAGTTGTAAGTTATATTGGTAAATAAATAATTGATATATTCCTTCGAGTACTTGACGTGATTAATTATGCATTGTCTTTAGCTGGCTTTGTTTGTATTGTTAACTATTTGAACAATTTTATTTGATATAAACAGCCGTTTACAAGAACGAAACTTAGGTAAGTGACGTTCGGTCTTCCACTTCAGAATGTCGGGGACAACATGAAGTCTCAGAGCGGCAGGAGTCAGTAACTCAGTATTGTTTTTGGATACGGCTGTTACTCTATCCAGTAGGTACACATAACTCCAGTAACTTTTATATCAAGTTTGTAGCTATGTATTGATTGGTAACTTATAAGTTGGTACTCACCGACAACGTTTTCTTGTTGATTGCAACAGAACACTCCGCTAAGGAACAGCGTGCTGAAGATGACGAAGACGATGGCCATGATGACGGCATACCCGTCAGCGCCAAGGATCGTGAAGGGTAAAGCCGCGGGCGGCGAGGGAGGGGGCGCGGGGCACGACGCACTGCAGTCCAGGCATGAGCAACCCGGCTGGCCCTGGGAGGGGGAGAACAGATGTTTTAATATTCACACTTGCAATGGTCATTATTTTCTTATAAGAGTATTCATTTTTCTAAAGAGAATACGGTAACAGTCAAGATGTAGACAGTATTTGAGTATTGCCAGCTATTTGGCTAAGGTTTTATTATACTCTTAAAGGCAAGGATAAAACCTTAAGTAGACTAACAATAATATGTATAACATTTTTAGCAGTTAAGAAAACACTTATGAATTATGATTATGCATCATATACTCAGCAATAAATTGCGGCTACATTTATGTTTCATACATTAGAGAGGGGTAATATTGTAACACTTGACTTATGACTCGCTAGAAATAGTAGTGTGATTTAATTAGCTAAACGTCTACAAAGTCAATTCGTCTACAATGTATATTTATAAAAGATCAAGCAAAAGGTTCCTAAACAGAGTATGGTTATACAATGCAAATAAACATCGACTCATACATACTTTGTTTATCGTTCATTACACTGCTTTTGCTTTTTATGTATGTTACTATACCATAATATACTAGTCTTAGCTAGTTGCAACAAATACAAAAAATCATTGTTATTCTCGGTTATTTAAAGGCTCGTGCGTGCAGACTAATAAATATAATGTCAAATTGTACTAAATATTTGAAATTGGTTAAATCACAGCAATATCGATCAACTTTGCCAAATCAATTTATCAAGTCGATGCCCATGCACTGTTAACATGTTGTTCAATATTTAATGCATGTTGCACTGACACTAGCAACAAGTTGCGCTTCATATTGCCCAATGGATACATTTGTTCTACAGTGTAAAACATTTAAAAAAGTAGGTACTTACAGGAGGTCCAATAT
Organism: Chrysodeixis includens; assembly: GCA_941860345.1. Lineage (NCBI taxonomy): Eukaryota > Metazoa > Arthropoda > Insecta > Lepidoptera > Noctuidae > Chrysodeixis > Chrysodeixis includens. The sequence goes on along the minus strand of OW796107.1, from coordinate 11,338,263 downwards.
TACAAGGTCTAGTGGGCGGATCGTAAGGCTCGGTGATTCCGTGTGCGGGGTCCGGGTCGTTAGTGTAGTCGATCTGGAACGGCACATAGGGACTGCTGCCGTCTCCCATGAAGGTGAACCAACGCTGCGGGGTGCAGTACTCCGCGCCGTACTCGCCGCACATCAGGTCCAGAGCCAGCTGGTTGGTTGATGGTACTTGCACCTAGAGTGACACAATAATAATAATTTTGAAATACAGGCCCATAAAGCCTAGCTTAGGCACCAGTCTCTCACAATATAAGTACTTATGTTTAGATGAGACGCTAAAATGTATATAAGTGTATGTATTGTGAGAAAATAAACGTTTTTTTTATTATTTATTATAATATGTTAACGGAGAGTTAAGGTGATGTTACATGTCATTTAAATAAATAGTTTAAAACGTTCTTTCGACAAGTTAAAACACTAAGCTGGTAATAAAAGTCAAGCATTATAGTTTATTTATCTAAAACCAAGGGAATAGTTTATCACAAAAGGAAGTAAAGCTATCATACTTATACATATAAATAAAATCAGTGTTTCCCAATACTGTAGGTATCCCAAAAACGATCACGTTTCTATGAGTTAAATAAACGTAAACGTTTTAGTCCAGGAATTTAGAAATATTAATACGTCATCCTTATTAAGTACGATTGCTTTATTGTGTAACAAAATTGCTAAATTGCAAGTCACAATGAAATTTAGATCTTTTATCATGTTATTGACATTTACTCATATACCAGGGAATTCCTATCAGTTGCTTTTATGATCGTAAAACTGTTAAGAGAAACACCTGAAATGTGATTCATAAAATAACTAACCTAAAGTAGTTCATATTTGTACATGCAATATTTCCAAGCAATAAGTTGCCGTCCCGAAGTTATATTATATTAGATGAATGCTTGTACTATTAAACTGTCTCTTTATTCTTCTAAAGCAAAATATCACGATAGCAAAGCGATACCTTGGTTTCATAAACGGCTTTTAATAACCATTTATACCATTATAAGCTTTTTATAGTATCATAAACTTTTCGTAAGTAATCACTCGCCACATTGCGGTCAAGGACGATGATTAATGTCCGATCCTTATCTACATGAGAAGAGGCCTTTGTCTCGACCGGCCGGCAACAGACATCGCCCATTATTTTGATAACATTAGCTTGGTCTTGGTTTTAATTATTAACAGATCGCTAATCGTACTACCTACTTTAGTTTCTTAGTACTATAACGCTTAGTGTTAGATGTACTTTTGTTTTTGGGAACAATTGCAGGAGTATTGTACCTGTGAGCAAGAGTTGTAGGTAGCAGACATATAGTTGGCGCTGAGATGATAAGTCAACGTCTTGATTGATTGATGAGTACCTGAAATAAAAAGAATATTAATTTAACAACAATCTTTTCTCTACCTTGAAAAAAATATTTTAGGACAAGGTTATGTACCTAAGTTTATGTACCTAATTAAACAAGAAAATATTTTCGTCAAGAGATCTTTATTCGGAGTACAAGTTCGCTACTACCTCTTTCGCTTGTGACCGTTAGTGTGTTTTATGACTGCAAAATCTTCTTAACGAAAAGTTCACTAAACGATTTCACAGGTCTAAATTTTCATTAAACTTTGTTTTGTCTGACTTTAAAAAGAGTAATGTTATGAACAGAATATACAAACTCACTGTTGAACGGCGCGACCACAGACGGGTACAAGAAGTCGCTCTGATGCGGGGAGCAAGTCATCCCGCAGATGTGCTTCAGGAAGTTGTCCATGCATGACGGACATCTCGATAGGAAGTTCTCGGCGAGGACGATGTTCTCGTTCAGGTTGTGCAGCTGGTCGGCATTACAGCAGGAGAGCCCGCCGGCTGCTATGTCCGGGCAGTACTTCTCGATGATCGGCTGTAAACAAAGGAAATTAACATTTAGAACGAATTTGTGTTAAGAACTCATTTCTCTATTTTTGTTGACGAAACAAATTGACAAATATCCCGAATTTTGGTAACCGTAAAAACCAAGTGGAATCAAAGACGTTTCTGGAAATTACTTGTGTGGTGTTATTAACTAATACTGGTGGGTAATACCGCTCACTGAGCAAACCCCATTTATCGGTGTATCGGAAAATCTGGTATAGAGCAACTGAAGATACGAGGGTATAGTCACGTTACGATATACTTTGAAAAGTGATGGTTTTGAGAAGAATCCTCAATCGATAGAATGCTTGGATAACTTTCGAAACAAAAAAACAATAGTAGCTTAATACGGCTTATAAAATAGCATCGGCCGTTTTGCTAAAAATATGCTAACATTGAATTCAGCCTTTCTTTATTCCTAAACCGACCGCACGATTAAGTAACATACATCATAAAATGACTAAAATTTCGAGCATATAATGTTAGGTTGTTTTATTTTCTTTAATCACTTGTGATTCATTAAAAACGATTTAATATTTATTGTTATTAACGCTGTGTTAATAACAGGATGAATAAGCAACAAATTATTTATGAGCAAGATTTCGTCTCTCTCTGATACCTACATTATTGAACGGGAAAATCCATAACATTTACGTAGACGATTAAATGGGCGTAATTACATTTATTAGGTATATTAGGAAATTATGAATATTATGTATGTATAGTCAAAATAAAATTAAACCTTCATCAGAGTGTGAATATGAAGTGGAATAATAATTCCATTTATAGAACGAAAACGAAAAGGAAATACCGTGGCATTTCTAGTTTAAAACCAAACTAAAAATTCAAACTCGTCAGAGATTTTAAAATTCTGCAACTCAATTAAAAACGTACCATTCGCAGCTCGTTTCATCTGTACAAAGTTTATAAAGCTACCAACCGGGCGAGTTATTTAAAGGTCACACGGCTCACCCGAAACGAACCAAATAGATGTATAACATGTATGACATATAGCTCCGTGCCTGTACTATGAACTCTTAAAACATGAATGTCGGAGTTGTGCAAGCGAGATAGCGCACTACATAACACGCAGTAGCTTCTCTTTCCCACAACGACAATTGTCAAGTTTTCAGATCTCAATAGTACAGTACTATACTATGTTCTCTATGTAACAATACATGAAACGCTATCACAAATGAAATCTCTAGCTCGTTTCATTCAACCTGCGAGCTGCGTTCCATTTCTATCCATGTGCAACCATCGGTAACTGTATACCACATCGAAACGCTTAAGAATAACTGTATTATAATTATGATACTCGATATGCGATTACGGCTTAGTCCGCAGTGTTTAATGTTAGCATATTAAGATAAGCGTTGAGTTTTAACTGCTACCTAGTAGTACCTAGTTATATTAATGTAGGACTAGGATTATATCGAGTTAAAACCGATATAAAAGCGGATTAAGTCTAACTTGACAGTATGACCAAAACACCAATTTTCTTTCATCATACTGCATTTCGTATCAATAGCGTAAAATATAGCAACTAATAACTTCTAGGAAAGGTGACTTTCTTTTCAGATCTCAAATGAATCGATCGTTTGATTAATTGATAACATAACATGTTCCTACAAAGATAAAACAAACGAGTCTCGCGATGGACATGCGCTAATCGAGTGTTATCGAGAGCCGATCGATACGTGATTAACGAAACATTGTTTTGAGTTTGAAAGACAGAAAATCTAAACAATTATATTTATTTAATAGTCCACTGATTAATGGTTACTGACTACTGGGGTTATCAGAGGGCTTGAAGCTTAACCGGATGAATCATTTTATTGTGCTCAAGAATAAACTCATTTATAGTTTTTTTTTTCTATATAAAGAAATTCCAACCATATGTTACGTGATAAGGTGACCCAGTTTAATTGACGACGCAATTAATAAGATTTATATTTGATTAATGTGTAATATACAATCAATTATTCTTATGTAAAGACGTCTGTTCTGATTTAAAGACTTTATAAAAACAAAACGGTTTTTGATTGTTAATGTATAAATGCAGAATAACACCTCATTGGTGTGAAAGATTTTTAATTTGGGATAATGTTATGATAACATAATATTTTAATATTAATATTGTGATGTTAAGTGTGAGATAACGGGTTAATATTGTCCGGAACAAGGTATCTGAACATTAACGTATCGTTTCCGTATTTTCGAGGCTATTAACACATTATATTATCCGGGACTAACAGTTGTATCGTTTGATAACAAACAAATAGGAAAACGATTTGTTTTTATATTTATTGATAGGTTTTAGTGTACATTGTATGTATTTGTTCATGTTGAACTTGTGTAGTTGCGGCATAAGTCCCCGCACGTGACCATAGTGGAGTTGTGTTCACAGAAAGTTATTTAGCAACAAATTACTTGTCTATATCATTTAAAAAACACATGGAAATTCCGTGTCATGGAGTGATACTGTACAAGTTTATTTAATATCAAAACTAAATGACCTTTATCATTCTTGTCGCAACATCAAAAGTAATCATAATCCGTCTCACAAAAAGTTGAACAAGATCCTTTGTCGTCTAGAAATACTTTTGTTCCGAGTCACTTTTTATTTGTTATCAAAATATCTGGGTTCAGTGACCTCAAATCAATAACATTGCGCTCCTTAGAGACCTGCGTCATAAAACCTCCAAATACGACCGAAAGACTAATATAGGTGATATCGTAAATGTATTTGGCTTTGTTTTGACCTACATAGCTAGATTCGTAAATTGTGATGGACCGAAACTAATAAACATTTTATGTGATGCTTGGGTATTGTAAACTTGTCAATCTATAATGAAAATGTATTGCCGTTCATTAAACTCGAGACTGGCTGAATCGAATTGACTAGTTTTGGTCTTAAAACATTCGTTGAAGTCCAGAGACTGTTAACACGAGCGCAGCCGCAGTTACATAAAACACATTATAGTTTAAACTTATGACTATTTACCAATATTTACACATCATTCAATTCTTTACATTGACCTGTCATTGTAGGAGATAAGATATACTTAAGTTAGTCTGTTGTCTGCGGACATTTTGTCTGTCGTCTGGATTTACCAACTTTCGTCCTTGGAGTCAATCGTTGGAAATATTTTGATAATAATCTAAATTGGCAGACCAGTCTGAGTGCTAAGAATTCTGTCTAGAACATTGTCTCAATTAATTGAGAACCAATAGAACTGGGAGGATTGAAAACTTCGTCATTAGACGAACTGTTTTCAGACCTCTCATACTTTGCAGCACTTCTTGTAAAAGCAGAAATTTCCTAATAGAAAGTCGCGTGACGAAGTTAGATACTAAACATAGAACTTTGTATACTTATGATCAGCATTCTGATATAATTACTAGCAATCATACTTCCGCTTAAAACATTTCCTGATACAAATATTCCGCGATGATTAATGGTATTACATCTTATTTGTAACATAATACTCAAGTGTTGTTGTTGTTGTATTGATGGGAAAACATTGATTGTGTATTAATCAGAGTTTACTTGTTACTAATTAGCCAGTGAGTCAGACCTCAAAATATTCAAAGTAGCAGTGTAGAATGCGATAAGCTTATCTTGGAGTCCACGTAACGAGAATGAAAGGATTTCCTATGATTTTATAATGATATTTAGTTAGAAAGAAGTCTTTGATGAGTCATAGAGTTAGTGTTGAAAATAACAATGGGCATGGACCACCCAACCAAGGACAACAATTATATACGTTATCTTATCGTTACAAGTGGATTGTTAATGATTAATTAGCCTCAGGTGTAGTTCCACGTAACATTGCCGAGGGGAAGTGCAATAAACTCGGATTAATTAATTAAAATCTATTTTTACATTTACATTCGGCTAGCGACATTTTTAGCAACCAAAACCTATAAATAAATAATAAGGAATTAACTGTCAATGCTTGTGCTTTGGTAATACACTAAGTAAGTAACACTAATGAAAATTTATTTTGGAATTGGATCTAAACATGCTACAAATTTCGGCATATTTAGAAATAATTGTTTTTTTAGTCACCAAAGTAATATCAGACGAACAGATGGTCATTTACTAAACATGATTTGAGCACAATTGGAAAGTTTACAAACATGCTTATCAAGAATAAACTTTACTCTTTGTATTATCTATTTTTCATAAAATCAAGACCTTTAGTATTACATAATCCTTGTAAAAATACTTGCCTTGAACCAGACCACTATTATCACATCAAAAATCTGCATAAGATATAAAAGAAAACATGCAATAAAAATATACGACAGCAGCCGTCATATCTACTGATATTTTAAATTCCATTAGGCTAATTAACTTATCGAACATATTTATTAGCTCTATTTCGATAAGACTATCTCTGACGAACTTTAGAAAGAGATAGAAGAACAAAGTAAACACATTAGAGCTGTATTGATTTGGACCACGGTGGAAGGATGTACGATAATGACATTTACGAGTGGGTTCTGGAAGATCTAGTAGTTCTGTCGTCATATCAAGTGCTAACGAGGATGATTGGTTGACCTTAAAATTTATTTGACTGATTGGTCAAAAAATAAGATTTGACAGATGATCAACAGATTTTTGTGTTGATCAGTGTTCGAGAAACAGGGGGAAGTAGAAATTCTGTAAAAGGACAACAAATTGCTCCTTTTTCCTTTCAGCTTAACATGATTTTTTAGCTACGAAGAATGCTGATCATTTTCGATCTGTTTATGAACATAATGAAAATAGTTTACATAGGTATATAGCAAGATTAAAAAGCCTATGGCGATCGATAAGAGAAACAATAGCGGTTTATAGCATAACACGAGCAACTATAGGGCTATCTGTGATAAAGTTATAGTGAAAACATGATAACGAATCAATAGACGCTAGTAGCGGTAATTCCTAAAGACATTATTACGTCAGCACATACTGTGTCGGTGATAAAGTCTCATTTATATACTCCCATTGTTTCTAATTTCTTAAAAGTACTATGCGATATAATTGTTTAGCCAATGACTCAGTATACGTCACTGCAAGACTAATTGCAACTACAATATGTATGACTTTGGATAGCTGTTGTTTTAGTATTGAACATTTCAGTTATCACGTGAAATAGAACCAAATATATCGATATTAGGTGTTATTTCGGGAGAGAAAGTAGGTTAAAGTGCTTTTAGCAACGAATATCGGGTTTGAGTATTTTAATACTAATATGTCGAACATTTTCGCCTGGAAGTGCTACGTTGACCCATTTATGAAGAGTAATTTATTCATAACCCATACACGTGTACTAAGGTATTAACGTACCTAAATCGATTAATATATGAGTTGGAAACATAAAAAGTTACTATAGAGCAATTGAATTTTATGACACTAAAATATCTGTTTGAGAACATCACGTGTTAGTGTCACATGTTGGAATTGTTGAAAGTAAATAAATACATTTCAAGTAGATTTTGTTTGTTTGCCATACTATTTTAAAATTAGCAAGGCGTACGAAAATATCAGATAATACCAGAATTCATTTTCGATCAGCAAAATTCTGTTCTTATTGCTTGAAAATTCCGGTTAATCTAAAGTTGGACCTTCAAAATATTAAATTTGTACTAATCTATGGAAACATTAACTCCAATGAAGCTACTAGATAATGCTGAATTTATCATTTACTTGTTTCCGGCATTTATTGTATGACGCCCATGAAATGAGTTTAAAATTGCACGTTTGGCACTGTAATTTGAAATCCGACCGTTGTACGTATAATTTGTTTCCACGTAAGGACAAATCGGTCTTGATATCATTGTCAAGAGAGTTATGTAAGCTTGGTTTAAGATACCTTTACAGGTACATAAAATAAGGTCTAATACTCCTCCTGATCCATAAAAAAACAAAACTTTCGCGGCAGATTGAAGACTCTCAGGTTTAGAACGTGAAAAGAATGTAAAATTAAAATTTAGGAGAAGTCTTGACCTTACTCATATTACTACCTGTTGGTAAACTATATTTATCGTTAAACGCCATCAATTTGACGAATTGGGCTAGGACAATATTATTTAACCCTGTGCATAATTCTGGCAAGTATTAAGCAATTCCAAAACATGCTTACATAACAAGAGCTCGTTTAACAACGTTTAACGACAGGTCAAAGATTTCATCACTGGGCGATGTCCAGTTTGAAATCATACCGCGCAACATACGAATGACATTAGGCCATGTGACTGACCATGTAGATGGTTCTAGAACATCATAAATTCTACGTTCAGTATCTAGTGGTTCAGAGAAATAATTTTATTAATAGGTACTAGTATAATCCTATTCTACACTATGATAGAACAAGTCAACTTCTTCGAAGATCACTACCACTGATAAATTCAAAATATAATTATGACGCTTGAACGTACATAAACACAATATGAATAAATTATTATTATTACCAAAAAAAGTAATTAGTTTTAGACGTATAATATTTAACTCATTAGTTTTTGTTTGGAATAAAACAACATTCCTAACATCCTGATACAAAAAAGAGTGCGAAAACGACCGGTTCGAAAAGTTTAGTAATCATATAATCTGTTGATTTCGACCTTGCGGCGCTGTACTCCTAATTGCTTATATTTACAAACATATTTCCAGTTTAAATCTGGTATGCGAGTATATGCGTTTTTCCGCGAAGTTTGCATACAAATATTTAGTTTGCAAATTTTGTTTATGAGATTTGTTTAATCTCCCACAGGTTACTTTATCGTAGGTAAGGTTTGAACATTGACCGGTATGCTTATGAAGTTATGCCCAGACGGCAAACAACTTGCTTATCCGACTCAATCTTTTCGAACATGTTCAAGTCCTTGATTGAACCTTCACCTACAAATTAACATGAAAATGTGACTGCTGCTCTTGAACTACATAACTGGCCGAAGCTTTATAACATTAATAAGAAAGTTGGTTACCATTTCCTGAAAGACACGTGTTCCTTATCATCACGATAATAGTGAAGGCCACGCACCTGTTATGAATGACCAATAAATTTGTTTATTGTGTTATATAGGCTAATTGTGTTAAATACCTATGCTTTATGACTTCTATGAATCAGTACTTTTTACTTTACATGGCTATAAATTAAGTAGATACCTAACAATTATGTATAGGTATTGTAACTCCATAGTAACTTGCAATACGTTCAGTAGAAGTCCTTTATGACATCGTTTAGCCTAATTAGTTATGTTTTATTAACCGCTTCGATTGTAAATAATATTAGGTGCCTAGCGCACATAAATCTACCAAAATTGTTGTATATAAGCCTCTTATCATGTTAATTTGAATCATAAGTTATCACAACTGTACCTACATTTATGGTAAACTCATTTCCGTAGCAACTCGTGTGTAGGTTGCAGAGTATTGATATCCTATGTTCAGATAAATTGCTGGGATCAAAAAAATACCGCTAATACCAAAGTGTAACATATAAGTAGTAAGTAACAACTGAAAATTGTTGAAACAAGGAAAAGCCTTGAATACAGGCCGTGTTTTGGTTCATGTTTTCCTAAACTTGGCTTTAGAATACCGAATCCTCAAAGTCTACAACGGGCCAAGAAGCAAATTATAATATAATGATTCACGCGTGTGCGTCAACGGTCGTTGATAAAGCGCAATGATCTCAGCGTGTTACGTACCTTGCTCCATTTGTTTACACGCGTTTCTTTAACAACTCAAGCGATGCAGCAATGGATTCGTTAGAGTTTACAACCTTATTTGGCGAGCATGAACGGAATGTCATGCGATTACAATATCATGTATTTAGCTTAAGGCTGACTACATTTATTATATGCACATTTAACGAATCATAAATGAAATAATCCTTTTAGTAATTAATTGTGGTCAATATAAATATTATATTGGTGAAGTGTGGTATTTTCCCCTTGAATAAACGTGTCGTATAGGATGATCAGGTCCTATTTAACAGGTCAATGAGCACATGCAACAAAGCCACTTCAAATCACCTGTGAACAGGTTTGATAGCCATCTAATATAGGAACATAAGAACATTTTTTAGTTCAATATTTTAAGGTAATTTATTATTGTTTTATAAATTGGTTTCGTTTCATAATTGTTTGTGATTATACTCAAACCACTTTTGGGTATAATCACAAAAATGTAATACAGAAGCAGGAGTTGAAGCTATGATCTATTTTAATATAACATTTGGGGGCTAGTTAATACGCAGTTTACATCAATAAGTCTTAATTTATTTCGATCTTCAATAAATTGAATATAAATGAGATTTACTTCTTTATCTGTTTTTAAGTCAAGGTGCATCGCATGTTTTGCCTTCGTTATGTGTATCAAATCTATTTAGATGTTTTTCAAGTAATTAAAATTCTAATCTGGGCTTCTATGAAATGTAACAAGTTCCCATGGCCGTGTAGGCCTTGAGCCGACGGTGTTAGCTAACCTAGACACGGAATTCATGGCCGGTACACCGTGGCTAATGGTTCTAGCCTGCGTATATGGTGTGGAGACATGCGATAACCTAACCCTTATGAACGATGCCGCAGGGGCCGCGGGTATATCTAATGGATAGTCGAGGTAAAGGTACGCTTAAACATTATTGTTATCTATTATATATTTAGATATCTACCCACGATACCTTCGGTTGCCAACAAAACTACCAAATTTGTCCGAGGAAATTGGCCCAGTTCTACGAATATGTCGTATTATTTTTGTGTTTGTATTATTTCTGTATTTTCCCCTCTACAAAATGATTCAGAACCTATTACTATTAACTGTTACTATTAACAATAAGTAAACAACAAACAAAAGTACACAAGTAGGTACGTTTCTTGGAAAATGCATTTCTCGATGTGATGTCACTAGTAATGCATAGGGTAGTCTCAAAGGAATGTTTGCTAGACGGCAGCTGACGGCAGTAGAGAAACCGATTGCATATTTACACGAAAGGGGACCACACAATCATAAGCAATAATATAAATGAGTCCATTTGTGGTGTATTCCACGGTTCAAAGGAAATATTTACATATCATGTGATGAGATTTCCACGATTGTTGCGATCAATAGTTCCACTTCGTTGTGGTTTCGACCGAACAAAACGATTTAAATTGTCTCGTCTACGAACTTCATTTGGCAATCAATAAATTTTGTATTGTCAATTGATGGACGTGAGTACCACACAATTATCAGCTATTGTTTAAATGTCCGTACACTCTGTATCTATGAGGTTTAAATAGCTGTTGACCAAGAGTAATTTCCCTTGGTTCCAATGCTAGGGAAAAGATTAGAGTTATCCTTATGCCCATAAAAATGAATGATATTCAAACAGTCGCGTGCTAACGAATAAAGGCCTTAATCTATAGATGTCAAGTACACCATTCTTGAGTGGTAAAATTTCTTTGTTAAGCAAGGTATTTGACCTGGAAAGGTTATTGTTTTCAAACCAGACTTTAATCTTGTTGTGTGTTTGTACATATTTACATTTGAAACAAGTTTCAATTTAAAACAAATTATCCTTCCTGTCTTTATTGTACCAAATGGCTACAATCAGCGAACATAAAATATTGTTTAATTATGCCGGAAGATACAAAATTTTGGTACATAATGTTGTTTTAAAAGGAAATAACATTTATATAGCTACATTTTCTAAAAATAATGCTCATTCCCTTGTACCTCCATTTAACATAATGGGCAAGACAAATAAATACCCAATTACATGTACATCAGTGACAGATATCATTATAAATAGTTATTATGCAAATAAATAATTTTATGATATCAAAAAAGCAATCGTTCGCTTCCTGTAAATCGTTCTATCTGCGTAAGCATACACCCGTGAAGATAGCGAGCAATAGGTATATGTAATAGCATCACCATCATTACGCGATGCCTAGCAATTATATTCTAATGTACGGTAATCAAGTGACCGGTATAATTGAAGGCATTAGGTACTTTTCAAGGAAGAAAGAATTATGATGGTAACTTTAATCATAAAATTTGCATGCCACAATTCTTTGACAGTGCTGCAAAAGATTTATAGCGAGGCCTGAAGGCCCGCCTTTGGAATATTAGTCGAAACCATAAAGAAACTAAAACGAGAAGTTGCCTAAACAATTTCGTTGAATGGCGCGTTCTGTGAAACGAAACATTTTACAGTTCCAGCTATGATTGCGGGTTTTGTAAATAATAACGAATGGTTAGAATACGAACTTTATATGCCTACAGATCATATACATACAAGCTTATGTGTATTAGATATACAGATCAGATTACGTTCAATACATATCCTAAAAAGAAAGGTGTTCGGTGTACCATGACAAAAAAAGTAGCAATGATATCTAAAAAAATAGGTTAAGAATTACTCCGGCATTAGACTGGCCGTCTCTATAGGACCTAAAACAAGTCAAGCCCTCGACGGAATACAAATTGTTAGTTAGCACGATCGATAACTTTAAACGAAGTAAGGTTGTCTGAAGGTCGAATATCAGCTATAGCTTAACGCAATCAGAGAGCCTTATGAACGACGAATCTTATCAAGCCCTCAAATATTGTGATTAAGTAATAAATACGCAATCATTAATATCCATACTCGTATTATTTTTTTTAAAAGGCGGTGCAATGGACTGTCATTAGATCAGATTTACACAAAGAACTGTAACATTGTTGTAATGCCTTTTTGAACTTTGAACTTTCCTATCTGTCTAGGACCTAAACAAGTTCTTTATTTGCAACTGAGGATACAATTCCGAGAGTTGCGTCTGAACACGTTTACTTATAATTTTATAGCCGGTTAAGAGGAACTAAGTTTAAGTCAGAGTCGTTTGACTTTACAAAACAAGTTGATTTATTTTCCATTATTCTACGTGTTGTTATGTCTGGGAATACATTATTTTTCTGGTTTCTTTTTTACTGTTGCCGAGCCAAAGTGGCCTTGATCCCGGCTTTCGACTGATTGGATTCCATTTGTTGCTCGTTAAATTTTGTTTTACGTTATGGCGTAGTTCTTTAACATTGGCCTTGTGAATAACTGTCTATAATGTCTATGCTAGACTAAAGATTTAGAGGTTTGAAGGAAGCAATTTTCAGCACGATTTTCTAGATTTTTAGAGTTACCTACATTAGGGTAGTGCAATTTCTAGCCTCCACCAAGTTAATACCGTTTTGGTATTATGAATATCTAGAAATAATCGACATTGGCACAGAACGTGTGAAATAGCACAAAGCGAAATATAAATCGGATTGATAAACGTTTCTAACTAACGGCTGTAGTCTGACGATGTGATATCAATCGCTAGAATATTCTGTTTTATATCTCTGAGGATATACTGCCTTGAATAAATGAGGAGCTTTGAATAGTCTGCAAAAACTAATACAAATCGATGCGAATGTTTCGGCCGTCCGCAAAAGGTCAGTGCAAGAAACTGTCTATTTGATTTTGCTTCTCTCAATGAAACATAAATGACATATAATGTATATTTATTTTACAGCGTTTCAAACAGTAAAGTCATTCACTACGCCCCGAGTCACTGCTCACTTTCACTCAAGGTTGAATCTTGTATTTTTCAACATAGCCAAACAATATCCGCGTCACAAGCAAAAAATATTTATTTGTAATCTCAGGAAATCATATATAATTTCCGTAGAGAAGTAAACGTTTAGCCAAAGATCTACGGAAGGTGAGTTTGTTGATGTTTTGCTCAACATTAGGAAGCTTACGTCATCACAGGCCACTGAATGATAATTTACTGATAATAACATTATAATGATCTTCTTGTTTGCAGAACTTTGCTTTTTATATCATGTGTGTAAGGTTCACTTTCAATGTCGATAAGAGTTTAACAGCCTGGCATCAAGCCCGTGCCTTGTGCGAACACAATATTTAAAATGTTTGGTTTCTCAGACACGTGAAAAAATTATATCTGATGATCATATTTTCACTGATAACACGTATTTGCTCTGTACAACAATATTTCTTCTATATTTAATCGAAAGAAAGAATCGGGTATTTTTGCATTGGAGTTTAACCGGATTCAAAATTGGTTCGTGTTGTGATTTTCACAGAAAGGCGAGACTGGAATAACAAGTTTTGTTTTTTTATTTTGATTGGCATGACTGGCTTTTACTGCCAAAGCCGTCTGGCAATGTGAAACAATGATTTGAGTTACTCCAGGTTCAACGTTCCAGCTTGCAATCAATATCCAATGTCTTAGGTATAAGTTGTGCACCTGATGTAACTTCAATAACACCTACTGTGCACAGATTAGGTATAATAATTATCAAGATTATCCGTGTGACTGATTATATTATGTCCAGTCCAAGTAACATCATGTTTTCTTCCACTTATGTTTGTATTGCATTTAATGTGAGACTGTGAGAGCCAATCAAAACATGGCATTTGTCTGTGTGAACCACATGCGATCTCTAACAAAAACATAGTATCTACGTATGTGTGTTTGATGCAATAGTGAAGTCATTCGCCAATTTGGCATCATTTCTATATCGACACGGGGGAGATAGACTGTGAGAATTCCAACTGGTTTTGTATATCACACGTATTATAACATATTTCCGGGGTTTTGTCTCGCAGTTTGATATAACCGGTATCGTTAACGACATTCCTACTCTTTAAGTGGTCGTAATATTAATTTTTATCACAAATAAAATTGAGTTATTTGCAGACTATTTCGAGCTGACCTACACTTTTAAAATACTCTTGGCCAAGTGCATAGATCCAGCGACCCGATCGTGGCAGACGCAACGTGCTCGTATTTGGAACTTGTAAATTACACATTTGCCAATAAACCTTAATTGTTATTGTCGTTGCCAAATCATACAATGAATAGGCTAGCATTTTAGTTGTTTGTCAAGAAATTCATTCATGAAATCACAAAATAAATGGGTCGTTGCTGAGATTGTAAAAGAGAAATTCATTAGTTAGCATATTATCGTAGAAAACAAAATACATACTTATTCACTATCGCTACACGAGGTTTACCGTTATTACCTACTAAAATGTGCTCATAATTAAAACGCATTAACTGAAGTGGTCATCTGTCCTCAAACACGACCTTCAATTAAGAAAACAATAAATAAATTCTGAACACAATGACATGTACTACACAGTACACTTAAACATTTCGTTCAGACACGAGTAATATTTAAGTTCTGTTTTTTGTGACCACATCGAACCAAAATTTGATCCTAATATGTAGTTTTAGATTAAAGGTTTAAATCCCTGTACGAGTAGATTATGACGTTAACCTGTGTATGCACAAGTATAGCCAACTAACATATTTAATCGCCGATTAACTTCATACTTATTCCCACGGAAAAAAACGATCAATGTCAATTTTTTTGAGGTCTGTCCTTTGGAAAAATCCGCGATTAATATTCTTTGAGCGCAAGCTTTATGAGTGGTATCTGACATCAAGAACACAGGTCCATTTTCATTGAGGACGTAGTGGATTTACCCGGTCAAGAAGAGCAATCTAACCTTATGATAGCTTATTACGGATTGCCTTTTTTTTTTCGAACATAATAACGACATATACTCGTATGTGCAGGTAATCTGAACCCAGGCTTATACTCTATCTTGTTCTTTTGCATTTAATGCTGTATAATAGATTATAACTTAAGGAAGACCATTTTATGTCCTTAACTCTTAAAAAAATGTTTAATGGTTGACTAACTCTCAATTATCATAATAGAATTTGATTTCAAACCATATTTTAAATCAAATTCTTTAGAATAGAGAGAAGGCTGACAAAGCGCCGAGACTGTCGCCTTTAAACTAATGAAAAGTAGTTAATCTCTATCTTCGTATCAAAATCAATCTGACCTAAAACAAGAATTAGATCAATAACGTCTCCATGAATAAATTAGATCAGTATTATAATAAGATATCGATAAGTAATGCTAAGTTCAATACTACGGAAGCGTATTTTAAGCATTATTCTACATAAAAATTGTAATTTTCAGATAATAACTTTGTATTAATTGTCATAGATCAAGATGAAAACTAACACAGATTATCCAAGATTGTAGGTTACTATCTGCACTAATACTAGGTTTTTCTTCTTATTAGAACCTTAAAAAACTTCCATAGTTTTAAACATCATTTGGTTCAGCCTGTTCTGTATAAAAAAACCCACTTTGATAAACACGCGGATAAAAGTGTCGGGAAACTTCAAGTTTTATAAGTAAGTAATTTTATACCTGTTATAAAAATAGCCCTACGATTATCTGGTTTATACGAGGCTTGTTGGGTCATCGCTTCGTGCAAACCAACGACACTGCCGGATTCACGGAAGCGGATCTCAATGATTTACAGCTTTGCGTGTAATCTTAATAATTATGACAAACAACATTAATCTCATAAATCCAACTATATTAATAAATACTTTGAATAACAAATTAACTAAAATATTAAAACAGTAAAAAATATAATCGAATAGCTTCTTGAATAATATGAATAAAATGTTATCTTTAAAAGTTTGTTACGTCGTTGGTGGTATTAAGTGTAATCAGATGTAGTTTCATATCAGTGTGTAGCACATGTATCTGACAAGTGACATGTGACCTCTGCTGAGTGCTCATGATACTGAGAAATGTTCTAAGCTTGTACCACAGTTTGCTTGTACTCAGTACTTATCGTTCATTCCACTGTTTGGTAGACGACTATCGAGTTGTGTGGGTGTTCGCATAGCAACTTGAAGACACTGTATATTATGATAATTTTGTGTATAGGAATTTATTATTATTAATTTAAGATTAATTAAATTGTCTATTGTACATAATTAATATTTTTGTATTGCTATAGGTTAGTCCATGGTATGCGACAAAACGTTTGCAATATTGTCAGCCTTGAAGTTTCCAATAAGCTGCTAAACCCATTCGAGATTTTCTATATTTTAGTATAAATCACGTTTGTTTTAAGCCTAGGACGGTTACATCACGTTTCCTCGTAACCTCATCTTAGATCATGTCACTGTCAATGTCAAAAATTATCATATTTATTTAGGATTTAATAAATCAGTAGAGTTAAGTTCACGACCATGCAAAATCTACATTATAATGTCCAATATTTATAATTACAATGGTAGGACTCGACGATATCCTGTAAAAATATGCGCATAACAATGAATCATCTTTTTATTGTAATATTTCATTTTGTCATTCCTTCCTTATTTAAATTAGTATTTGAAGGTCTGCGGAAACATATCGTGAGCATGACAACGTTTAAAGTATCGATGACCTGTCAACCAACTTTCACCAGACCTAAAGTAGGTTTAGGTCAAAAACCTCAGACTGAGCACTGAACTACTGAACTGTCTGTTTAGTCCAACGGCATCACATGTTTAGAACCTTAATACGACTGAATATTAAAGCATATTAACACAGTTTTGTAAATTGACGTCTAGAACCATGTGTGATGGATGTCGACCACATTCGTTTAATTTATGCTATTTAGCTCAAAGCAATGACACTATGAGAGGTCATGAATGGTTGGTATTTATAGTAAATCATTGAGAAGCCAGCTTCCGCATATCCGGTGTTGTTTATAACGGCTCAGGCATATCGCGACCGCCAGACAGATGTGAAAAATGCATGCATTTATAATGTCAGGCTGTTCTACAATTCTAAGGATGAGTCAAGCTCTACATAAATACTCATTAATGATCAATAACCAATACGTTTTTTCGTCATCCCAAATTAATACAGAAAATAATAAGAAGGCCAAAATAGTATTAAATTGCGCAATATTTTCCATGAATTAATATTAACAGTGACTCATTGTAAAAAGGTATATTGGATGTATTTATAAATAAATATGCCTAATTACCGCAGGTGTGTTTACTATCTAACAGATAACTATGGAGAAATACTTTGGCTGCCATTCAGACTGATAATTGATAAGCGGGTATGAATTAGTGACATGATTTGGAAAATCATTGACAACATTCATTGATATTGAACACAGAACGTGGATTTGTAAAGCCGGCTTTTTGCTGGTTTTTAACGGGTTTAACATACAAACTCTTACCACACCGAACAACGAATAATATTAATGAGATTGTGAGGGATGCTCCGTCACGTCCGACATTAAAAAGACCGGCAATACACGGTCTGAGGTGAAAAATAAAGTCCAAGACAGGTCGAGATCGCAAGTCCCTGTAGACGCCCTTCGCCTCATAAAGTAGACTAAGCAAATTAAGAAGAGAATGTAACGATTTCCCGCCTAAACCATTAACAAATGAAAAGCTACATTACAAGTAAAATAGGCCATATTTTATTCCTCGACTCAAAAAGTAACGGGAGTAAGACAAATTCGGCATTCGACTCAACTCGCTTTATACGAGACCGAATGTCATTAAGATAAAACCTTTCTTGTGTCTTTTAAGGAATATCTCGAAATGAAATTATGTAACTGTGCAAATCGTACCTATTATGTTTTTTAAATCTTTATCCGACGACGATTAAAAGCGCATAAACCTACGTCATAAGAATCGGATGATGCATATCGTTTGCAACAATGTAGTACTTTGTTGTTGTTATATGTCTGGATACGAACCAGAACGTCCGAGGTGAAATTAAATATTAAGATAATTGCCTAGCAACAAGCTTTTGTCCAATTTGCAAGATACTAGTAGCGATGAACCATACAATAACTTCACAATTAAACAAATTGAAAAGAAAAACGTGATATAGCTGCGTAAAATATGTGATATCGCTTCCTAATTGAAACTAAGTATTATTTACTTAGGTGATAATGTTATCTTACAAACAACATGTAATTGCTTATTTTTCTTCTGACTTCATAATGTCAATATTATATCACAGTCATTGTTTTTAAGCGAGACAAAGGAGTCAGAGTCACAAAGGAGGTTACATAGCAGCTTTTATGAGAATCTATAGTATCTTATTAATTCTGGGCTCCTGGTATTGATCTGTTACCGAGAGACTAGAGAAACACTATCACCCTTACTCTTGCTAACCGCACAGTCCCTGATAATTACGTCATTCAATGCAGTTTAAATCGCCTGAACTGCTATTGTTAGGCACGGGTCAAGTTCCGCGTGAAAACTAGGACTTTTGTGACGTCAGAGTTGCATGCACATGCTAAATATAGCATCGAGAACACAAAGTAACCTCACCCGGTGACCCAGTTAAGTGTCGTTTAAAACGCCCTTGAGGGGTGTAAAACTCTTTGACAGCCCGAGAATTAAACTGCAATATCATATCCTGAGCAAAATGTGTCAAAGAATAATCCGCACCTAAACTTCAAGGGAAATCATTGCCAAGTTTTACGTTTAAGATTCAGAAGTTGTCATAATGCATTGCAGATATCCTTGCCTTGAATTTGGACTTCACTTTATTACGTCTAATAGAGAAAACGTGATCCTCATATTATTGGAATGAATAGAGTTGGGCAGAAAACTCAGAGCTATGACGTTATGACAAGTAATTAAGAAAGCAATTAGTAGTGGCCGATATCGCCAGAAATGTTAATGTATTGAACACGGTAGTTCCAATGACGCTATAGGCGCCATATTAAAACACAAAATGATTAATACTTAATTAATAAGAACTTTTGGTGTACCTGTCATAAAATGACAAATCAAGGAAATCCCTTAATTATTGTCAAAGAATAACAACAATATTTTAAACAAAATACTGCAATTCAGCGGAAAAATATGATACGTAAAAAAACAATTTAGTTTCCATTACATTGCAGTAAAATAGCAGCTCTAAAACGTTTCGCAATTTAATGTTTTCTCATTGTTTGGGCAATAAAACAACTAGCAGAAACGCGGTGGCAGAAATGTATTCGTGGCACAAAAGATGCGCCACTTAAAGCAACGTCTAGCCTTGTTGGCAGTCGCCTTACTAATTACATTAGTCCGCATTTACTTACAAAACGACTAACTGCTTACTAAGGCAAAAGTATCTTAAATCGTTTTACTGCGAGCGAGATTACCATAAAATGAGTGCAGCAGAATTATTCATAGTTTTGTCATAATCCTTTTCACCACTGCATCCAGACATTTTGCAAATTAACAGTCAACTTTTTGGAGACCATGTTGTGTATTTGTTGATAGCAATGGACTTACCCTTGCAGACTCCGGTATAGGTTGAGCTGTTCCATTGTAGAGGCAGTTGGTCTGTTTCGCTGGTGGCGGCGGAGCACACACGCCGTACCAGACACAGTGGCCTTCCGCCGAAGCTGAGGGTACCTGCAGCAAACAACACACAATCAATCATACTGCTAATGCTTTGCAAATATTCGTTACTATCTTTTAGGGATCTAAACAACTGATTTTGAGCGTTTGAAGAAGGATTGTTGCCGTTGTAAAGTTCGGTTAAATGCACTTTCTTGAAAGTCTATCTATCGCTACTTTCCACTATAACGTCACAAAGACGGCATTAGAAACTTAACGGCAAAGTATTATCCGATTATACATTTAGTGTTTCAGAACCATGGAAGATACAGATTCACAAAAACTACCATAAAAACCAGACCAACCTCCTCTGTTTTTATTTCGATGCAAAAAAACCTCATCACGATAATTTTGAAGCAGGTTTCTTATATTTACAGAAACGTAAACTAAACAATTCAAGTTTTGCAACATTTTTGCAAGTTATTTTGCTTTATATTTTTATCGTGCAATCAGATTTCACTGTTTTATGTAATACAATTTATGTTAGTGTCTCATAAATACGCCTAGAAAGCTGGTTCTATGTAAATGTTTCTTTTAATTAACAGACACTTTGCTGCATTTTTTCAAATACTCCTGTTTTTGATAATAACTCTCTAATCATATTTATATTAGAGAAAGTAGTGCAGTATCTACTAAGAAAGTAGACAGCATTGATTGAAAAGAGGTTGACATATCACACTTACAGATAGATGTCTAAGTATGATATATCAACGTAGCATGATGATCATTTGCCAATATATTCCGCTGTCGCTGGCACCAAGTTGAAATTCTTGAGAAACCCAGCAAAGTTTCCAGAATGTTCTGCATAGCTTCCACATGTTGAAGGTTAAGTTCAGAAACGAGTATGTGACGTACATTTGCAATGCCACCAAAATATGCGATAATTTTAACCTCCACCGGATATAACATATATTTTATTCTCCAATAACATCTATTTTTAGAACAAGAACACCTAATTTAAATTAAATCGAAAGGTAAGATAACCGGAAAATATATGCAAATATGTTTAGAAGTTATGTGCAAAACAAATATGATCTGCTTAAAATGTATAGTACAGGAATCGATAAATAACCAATCCGTACAGTATAGCGTGCCTTGCAAATTGAATGAACGGAAATTTATTGAACCAATCACTTATGTATCGTAATGTGGAAATCACGCGAACCTGCTTACTACACATAAATTGCTAAACTTACTACACTCATAATAAATTTTACACTTGAAGAATAAACAGAGGTATTGTTATGCTATTGTTGTTATTTAATATATATAAATGTAATGTGTTATTGTTATGTAATATGTGTATAACTAAAATTACTTTCTTTCATTCCATTGGCAGCATCGATAACTCTTAGATAGAGCATTTCATCGAAAGTTGGCACTAGACATCCACAACACGAGACATCCAACACGTTTCTATTAGTCATGTCAATCACTCAAGTAATTATTCAAAGAGAATGCTCTCTGCATTCTTAACCTACTTTGAGTAAAGAAGTATGAAAACTGTAAACTTCCCGACGGTGACAAACATTGTGGCTTAATCTAACCTAAGCGTCAGGAAAAAAACTTTTACTCAATTTCGGATAGATGACTAATCCCATATAATTACTTTAAATATCATAGGCTAGTACCAAGAAGAGAACCTTGGCAAGAGAGATGTTCCTCCAAAGAAAAACGACTATTAACTTATAGATATAGATGGCTTTTCCAACTAAATAATTGTGCTGTAATATGTTTAACTTGCTAAAATTCTATCTACTTTTTATAAACTCCGTTATTACCATGATTATAAAACTTTAGCCTCGATCAAAAGTACATAAATCATACGCGACTTGCATAAACAAAAGGTAAGTTTTCATATCATAACACAACGGTTGCCAACTGCAAGGAATGCTGCTTTGAAACACGCCGCTATAAATAAACTAACAAATAATACTCTGGAACCGCGTCATTCACGATAAACATATACAAGTTATAGGAAAGGGAATTAATCACGTATAAAAAAGTATTTACTTCTCAAGTATTCGCTGATAGTTCGATCAACATACGAAAGAACCTAGTTACATATTCCTCTTACCGAATCTTGAGTGTGAAAAAATGGTGACGTCAACACTCAATGTAGATAAATTGAACATCAATATATTTGTAATTCAATTGTATAGAACGGATGTCGATGACGCTAGAATATCATTCAGACATGTAGGACACACGAGATGAAACATGCGGGCCCGTTACAGTAATCTTGTCAATATTAATGACAATGAAATATAAATGAGCTGTTTACTAGATTGACGAAAATAGGACTTACATAATGCATGGGACTAAAAATCTCAATTTTAAAGATAGCGTATATGATCTTTCAATTAAATATACCAACTACATTTCTTAAGATTGAGAGAATGTTCTAAAATAAAAACATCAAATGTCCGCCGAAATAAATAGTTGTCTTTTCAGACTAATTAAAGGTGGACCCGGTCTTTTATCAAAGCAAAGAATGTAGAAATAATAAGTTTCCTCTTTGTTATTTCTAACATTATAATTATCAATTAGTACCTGCGTACCTAGACATCTACAATCTTTTAGTTTCATATTTTATACGCTGAATGGCTATATTACATACAAAGAGAAGTGTAAGGTTGTGAAGAAACTTCAAGAAACATATGATTATATGATTTAGTATTATTATACCATTTTGTGTCCGAACCAAAAAAACAGTTTGAAATTAGATATACAGCTTCAAAAACTGTGATCGATTTCAAATTACAGATTCTAGGTCGACACCATGCATATAACATTGACTTCAGGAATACAAAATTAAGCATTAATATTAAAGGCATAGATACTTTGGTATTGATAAACAAATTTTGACCTGGTATCATGTTTTTCCCTAACCACCTGAATATAACGGTCGAATAAAAAAACACTGAATAATTCACGTGCGCTGTGATCTACAGTATATCTAACAATAATATTTGTAAGAGATAAGGCAAACGTGAGGAATGAAAGACGAACGTTGCAAAGTTAACTTAAAGAGTATAGACAGACAAACAATGCGGTTAATCAGCGCAATCTGTCTGCATCAAAAACATAGTCGCGGGAATGTTTTACGACCGTTCCTCTCGCAGACGGTAACAGGAATTCGCGCCGTAATTGGAAAGAAAAAGGACGATCACTTTAAGTCGCGCCAAGGTGCCTCAACATCAGCAATACCCATAAAATTGAGATTAGAATGCGATCCACTCAGAGTTCCTTGCCCTTTAAGTACTACCCTCAATACAGTTCGTAGCTTCGCAGTGAATCCAGCACTTTCAACTTCGAAGTAATTGATTGAAAGCTTCTTTGAATGGTTCACATAGAAGGTTCAAAGGCCCCTAACTAATTGTTTACATACCAACGATGTTTAAAACGTGCTTAGATAAAATTAAGTTCACACAAAGGAGCGTTTATCTTCGTGCTCGTTAATCTTTTGCATTGAGATGTTTTGTTCTCTTATAGGTATCGTGTTGTATGTTCTTTATCTTTTACAAACAGATCATGCAACCATCAAATAAATGGTTAAGTACTATATTAGCTCAGAAAAAATATTTCTATGACCGTAAAAGCGGAAATATTTGCTACGTTAAGCAGAAAAAAGGAATTGTTCATCATCCGTGTATCAATGTCGTTGCGCAATTTATACAAATGACATGCCGCGTAAATGACGACAACTCTTAAAAAAAAGTTTTTATCTTAGCGAATCACCAAGGCCGTACATAAGGGAACGACGCAATAAAAACTTACGATGATGGCCAAACACTAGTTAACACAATTACACAGACAATTAAGACTACAATCAGACTATCGAACATGCAAACTTGTTTTTAACAAACCTAGAAGGAATTGAAATCTTAGTAGAATTTGAGAAAACCATAGGCTATCCACCATGAGCTAAAAAAAACTGAGAGATGATATCATCATTGGTGTAAAAATGAGCCGTAATGAGCTTCCTTAAAACCTTATTACTAAAAAGTAAAACCTCAACCTAAATGAAACCCTACGTATATCATCTCTATGTGGAGTATTGATCCACGCCGAGTCGTCGACTGAGTCGACCAAGAGTTGAGTCATTAAACTCTCGCATTTTTAATGGCTTCTGTGGTAGATACTAATGAACTTCATCATTAAAATACAACTAGCATTTATTTATAAAAAAAAAGCCCTTATGTTTTAGAGCAGGTAAAAGAACTATCAGATTACAGACATATTTTGAACTTTACCTTTATACCAAAAGTCATTTAATAAGCTGGTATTTTTTTTTCATTCATTTGTATTTCTAGTGTAATCTATCGAATCGGAAGTAGATAAACCTTTTAACATTTTAATTACGAAATGATTTTAACGAGTCAATTATTATCATTGAGTACCGTATCAGATAGTGATAACCTGATTTATAAAACAAATTGCGATCATACGAGAACCGATAAGTTATCTTCGACTTATTAAGCTTGTACAACGAAACCTTTGACCTTTAAACATCTGCGTAAATCATTTTGTTGTGAGTTGATTGGGTGTGAGTCAGCATCCGTGTGACAAGTTGGAGGATTAATCTGAGTCAGTATCATAAAGGGAGGCGTTTGATTTCCTGTCTGGTCAAACACTAAAGCAATTCCAAAATTATCTTCAAAACCTAATAGTATTTTTGCCTATCTAGATAATATTGCCCTGTGTCTATCGCTTTCGATCCAAAAACGAAACAAAAAAATAACATTCTCGAAATTTCATTATGACTTATAGAGTAGCTTATTTTTCATTTTCATAGTTGTTACTCAAGCTAAATATAACTTAAGGGTCTAGGAAATAAGGGACGATTTATAATGACGGAAAACGAGTGAACTTTCATGTCGTGCATGCATCAGGGCTTCCCGATTTCAAGGGTGAATCACACTAGAGACAAAAGAAGTATGGAACGGCAATTACAGTAACTCGTATTGGCGAAGTATTACTCACAGTATTAAGTCACCAATTTAAACCAAACAACTCAACGACGAGAAAATGCATAACATTAACAGTACGTTTTTACCAAGAACATAAAAATCCATAATCAATAAACAGTTCTTGCGAAATTTTCATCAATGTTAACGAAATAAGATTTTGTACAGAAGCAAATGGGTTGTTTTATTTTGTTGCTAAACAGTAGTTGTGGTTGTTTACATAATACTTATACACTATAGTTCGTAACTTTGCCTGTGTTGCCACTGGGCAATCATTACGGCTTCCAAAACAAAGTAAACATGTTATTGATAAACAAGGGAACATTAGGTGTAGACGAGTTACATAATAGCAAAGGTGATTACGTGAAGAGTCCTACACAAATTACAAATTCTCTGGGCTTGTAGCGATTATCGGAACTAAGCTTCAAATTCACACATGAGAATTATACCTAACATGCATTTTAGTAATATGAAATAAAAAGCAACTTTCCATATACAGATATTTGGAATTTCTTTGTAGGCGCTGTTTGTCTAGAGTAAACATTGACTGAGTTAGACAGACCTATTATTGCAAGGCCGTATGGTTGGTTTTTGTAATGAGTTGCTAGTCTCGATGTGACGAGGACATTCACATCTGAATTTATTAAATTATCACCTATCATTCTCTACGAAGCTTTGTAACTCTACAGATGAGAAGGACCGCCTAATATTTTACTCAGGCGCTAGACGCCGATGGCGTATGCAAGTAAAACTTACAGATTAATGTTTTCATGCTCATGACGACATGAACATGAAAAATGCTTTTAAGTCTTACTTTAGTATTCCGAATAACTATCAACAACAAGATTCTGTGGGTTTATGTTTTCGACGACCTCCAAACCGAGACAAGGTTTTGCCAGAATATCCAGTATAGTGCAAGCAATTCATGTTTACCGAACAAATCCGAACAGACCCGAGTAGAGCCGAAACTGGACTTTGAAGATGACCTTTAGCTGACGAACGATGGTGGTAAACTAACATAGGGGCACTAAACTAATTTTAATCGAATTAATTGTTTTTTAGTGCGAAGGTAATGAGCGCTAATTACGGTGTAGTTTTTGATGGAAAATTCCGTTGTTATCAATCGGAATGTGTAGCTAATAGGACTTCAATTTAATACTTTTAAAACGTAGAAACGCCTTTAAAATATTTGTTTAAAATGCAAGATTATTCAGAATCATGAGTAAGGTATAATAGGCATTCTCTAAGTTGAGTGAAGCATTTCTGCCTTACATGGTAGCTAATAGGGCCTTTACAAACATTTCGCGTCTTTCCCGCTTATACCCGCTTTTATGTGATGTGTTTTCTATCACCGTGCCAATATTCAATAGTATGAAGCTGCTAAGCTAGTTACGTCTACAAGACTTATTTCTTGAGAAGACTGTTATTCCTTTCTCAATAACAGTTTCCACTCAAGCGTTGTATTACTGTTACTATTAATAAATCCAAAGGCAGCAATAATGTAGACTGGGGCATCGATTTGAAAATATTTCCACGTTCTGACTTAAAGGAAAGCAAAGTACGGATTTATTGAAGCGTTTTTACTTGGTTGGTATGATTCAAAGCTAAAAATATCATGAAAAATATAATCACATTTTGTGCTTTCGTATAATACATACAGTAAAACTAATGAGACTAGCTGGCGTTATAAGGAAGGAGCGGTGTATAAAATTACGTATTCAAAGCAGGTTTGTGCGTCAATCAAAACTTGCCATAAGTATCATACCTAGAAAATTACCCAATTTTTGAGGTAATATCAAACCTTAAAAGCGCTAGATCCCTTTGCGTGTACTTGAAAGGATTCAGTAATTAAGAGCGTTATTTTCTCGCGAAGCATCGTCACCTTGGTTGTGTGGTAATAAGGAAAACATGCTCGTTAATATTTGTCTCACGCATGCCTGTGGTATGACGGGGTGGGCCTTGACGCATTTGCAGTCGCAACCACGTCCATTCCCGTCTCGGGCACGCATGGATATGACACCATCGTCTAGGGAAGACCTTTTAGAAGGACTACTAAAATTATTATGTTATGAAGTCTACGTTTTTACTAGCTCCTTGGCTTGTCGACTCGAAATATTCCATTTTCTAAAGCCGAATATCTAGTCAAATTTCATTTACTTTACTTTTCAACTTTCATCCCCTTTAGGTATAATTTGTTGTTTGTCAACAACAGCATAACCTTTAGTTATAATTGAGGTCTAGACAATTTTAAGATATAATAATCACAAAAATTATCATAGGTACGATAAAAACAATTAAATACTTAATTAACAAAAACAAACCACGAATAATTCAATAAATACGACGGTGTTTATATGTATTTTTTCATACTATACGCGTATATGTTTCCTTAACGAGGAAACCAAATTGGATTTGGACAAGGATTATTTTGTTTATTGTCATAATCTCATAGACGCCCTTCAGTTTAGCTAAGGCCAAGGTTGGGCAAGCCGTGCCCTGTACGAATCCGTTTATTGCGAGTGTTTCCTGTGGCCAGTAATTGCTATGTTAGCAAACCGGGCGCTAAAATAAGGTGTAGTACAAAAACTGTAGTTTCTGTAGGAAGTTTTAATTACATATAATTTATATTTCGTACGTGTAGCTCACAATTACTATATTTTACGACGCTAAAGGTGCGGTTTCTTTGAACACGAATATTTTTGTCAATCCGTCATGCCTCTATACTGCACATTTTTAACTTGACGAGATTAACAACAAAAAATACATTATATTCGAAATTCCCTGAAGATCGCTTATTTATTACCAATTCACGATTGAATAATACGATGCGGGTCCGGAAATACGTATTTACTGGTCTGCTGCTGCTTTACAAACAGTATGTTTAATGCATGGGACAAATATAACATGGAACAAGAAACATTCGCGAAAAAAAGGCGGAAACAAATTCATGGTCACCAAATTCTGTATCTACCAAGTCCAAATTGGATACTGCATAGTTAATGTTTTTAAGTATTTTAGAGTTAAACCATTAACAGACTACAGCAATCAATAATGCTTCAGCTGTCTTCATTACTCTCCCTCACTTCTTCAAGAAGTCTTTGAATTTAAAATTAAATTTAATAAAGGTTTTATGCTTTAGCTTAGATTTAACTAACTAGATTTATTACCACATTATTCTCTCCATCTCATTCTATCATTACTTATCATATTACATGTCTTGAGACACAATAGTCTATAATCTATTACTCATGTTACAACTCTTAAATACTTTCAATAATAGCCAATAAAGCTCTTGGACCAACATAATGAACTGTACAGACCCCTATAGTAAGCTTAATTCTGTACCAATTGAACTGTATATGCCGTTATTGGTATAAATTAATCTTAATTGTACCATTTGAGTTACTGATTGACATGTATTATATCAAAGTGGATGATGATTGAGTGTTTAGTATAGTATTCTTTCTTATTCTAGAACGAGAACTCATTATTTTTGTATTTTCTTCCTAAGTTTGATGAACAAATGATAATACTTATTGAGTTTCTATTTATAGCAATTTATGCATACAAACAATATATAACACAGTATTTGGATAGTAGTGTACAAAGGTACTGCTTATTGCTACAAGGAATCTCTTCCAGCAGACCTGCGGAACCTCTACTTCATAGTGTATACTGTTTAGTGGCCACTAATGGAGCATCCAGCAATGTAGATATCATTGACATTCTATATTATTATTGTGTTGTTTCTATACTTCAGTTTTACAATATGCATAAATAAGCCTTTTATTGCCATTTTTTGATGAAAGAAAAGGTATGGTTTAGTCTTATCAAAATGAGTCATTCTGAAACCGGTTAATAATTGTACACCTTACATCAGAATAATAATAAAAATGTGTGTTATGTGCAAAAGTATTAAATAGTATGAATATGTTTTGACAATATCTTTCTACTTTCTAATATAGGATTATTTTGTTATATCTTTTTTAAAAGTTAATCAATTACTATGAATGTACCATGGCATGGGCAAAAACATTGCAACTTTCACTGGCAATGACTTGGCAGCATTTTTATACTGTCATTTTCACATTTAGAAGATTCAACAACATATTTGAAGTTTGTATTAATACTATTGATTTTGTTAATAATTGTAATTTAATAGTTATCAGGTTAATTTAGAAAATTTGCAGTTGTAGAGCATTCAAAAAGATGAAAGTAACTTCTGAAGTATGAAATTAAATGTATAGGCCATAAAGAAAATACTAAAACCTTAATTACATGAGACAGCAGACACAGAAACATCTATAATTCAACCTTTTTGTTGCCTTCATGTGCTTAGTAACAAGTAAATTAAGTATTGAAACACATAATATAGGTAATCAAGAGAAAATTCCTAAAGCCACAGCCTAGAGAATTCCAGTAACTGTAGATACGTAATTATAGACTTTGTTTGTATACACATAAGTGTTATTATTCAATAAAGTGATAATAAAGTTTCGACTGGCCAATTATAATCACCTGACTCTGACCGAATGTAAAACAATGGAAATATACAGTTATCAGTAAAGTCTAGAGAAGCTAATTACTATCTGTTATCAGGCTTTCTATTTGCCTATTTATTTAAGCTGAACATTGGTTCTAATCATACTTCTGGGTATTTGTAGTAATCATCTATATTGTAAAGATTCAAGACAATATTAAGTTCAGTAGAATTTTCCATAAATGATGCTGCTGACATTAAAATTATTTAAGATTTCTACAGCTATTGTTAATTCTTACACTAATGTTACAATTATTTTTGTTTTCAAATCACTAAGTAATATTTAGGACAACATAGTATATATCAAAAGTACCATGATTATAAACAAGGATTACATAAAAAATATAACAATTAGACAATGTATTTTTTTGTTATTTGCTAACATAAAACGACATAAGAAATTCACGCGAATGACATACGACGGAGCAGACATGAAATTATATTCTAAATAGGCTGAAGCTAAGCGACGTAAACTCGTCCAAGATACTTACAAGCAATACGTAGAAAACAATGTGGCATTACATTAGTAAAATTATTAGTGCGAAACAATAAAAATGTAACGATTTATAACCACTTACGTATTCTGCTAATTGTAAAAGGAGAAGACAATCCAAGAGGACATGTAGAAATCGACTCGAAAGCCCTCTAGCACCAGCCATCTTTTCACTTTATATCACGAAACTATTTTAGAAAGCACAATTATTCGTCAGATCATAATTTCGCGTAAAAGGTACGCCTTTAAAGTAATGATTACACAAAATGTCTATTTTTTACGGCGTACTTTACCACCACGGGCTTCAGTGTATAATGACAGTTGTGGTGTGATGTGAAGTTGCTTTGCCGACAAAAAATATAAAACAAAATGGCCGTCTGACGTCAGCAGGAACCCATTGTCGCCCGCCTAAAAAATAAATTTTGACTTCATTAATTGACTATAAAATCGTGGCAAAACCACAAATAATTTTTGTTATTTAAATTGTAACATCTTAAAAAATATAGATACAAAATTGTGTAATTATATATGAACATATAAAGAGCAAAAAGCCAAGTACTTACAAGTAAAAAAACAAAAAAAAAACAAATGCGCGTTCCGATATTTACTATATCATGATGTTAAGCATGAATAATAAAGCTTTCAAAGTAAAACGTCAACAAATACAAATGTCACTGATGTCAAATGCATGTATTGTGTTTTGTTAGTGTTTTGTATCTGAATTGCACTGCCTAAACATTAAACAATGGCAATATAAAACCCCTATATATGATAATAATAAATTATCAACCTGGTCGCAAAGTTACAATCCATCTTTATTCTATCCTAATAACTTACACTTGTCTTGTAAGTTAGAATGTTGCGATTATCGTACAAAAAATATTGCAACTGATTTCTTATCACAATTTGTATTATGGATTCAAATAAAAGACAAAGAGGTGTCTACGTAACGGCAAGGCAAAAAAAGAAGCTGATAGAATTAATGGCAAAACATCCAGAATTAATAACATGCAAAGTTACTCAGGACTTTAACTATCGGGACTCTCAACAACTGTGGCATACTATTGCTATCGAATGCAACTCTATACCCGGCGCTAGGAAATCTTGGAGGCAGTGGAGAAAAGTAATTTAATGTTTTATTTCAGTATTAGTACATAAATTTATAAATTGTTGTGACTAACTGATAAATAAATTTTACGATTTCTTTTTTCTAAAATTACAGACTTGGCAAGATTTGCGATCAAAAACAAAGAAACGCCAGGCTGAAACAAATGGCGAGCTGCCAACATCAGTAGTAATGCTTACAACAGCGGAACAGGAAGCCTTGGGGCTGAAGAATGTGACTTCAACCACAACATACCAACAGAGTACAGAGTTCATACCAATGGAGGAGAATAATGACTTTGATAACACTATGGAATCAAATGCTTCCTACAGTGAAGTGGAATCAGTTCCCGAAGAAAAAGTATTCATTCACCCTCCTGAAGAAAAACCAACTAAACATAAAAACAATTCTAAAAACTGTAAGAACTCAAACAACTGTGTTTTCAATTGTGATATGTTAACTGTACAAGAACAACGAAAGATACAAATTAAGGAGGACTATTTGAATTTCAAAAAGGATTATTTAAGACAAAAACTTGTTTTGCTGAAAGAGCAGACTGAGGCTTTAAAAAGTATTGCTAAAGAACTTTGTGTGAAGAAGTAGGGCTGTGATTTTAGTAGCCTAGATAGGGTGGTGCCATATAGGTAAATGTAATATCTTCAGGGCCAGGAAATCTGGTAAAGTTTGCAGGTGTCAGTTGCTTTATGAGAATGCTGAGCAGATCTCTTAGAATAATTTGGTTTAATTCAAGCTAATGGCAATAATGAGGCCATTAAGGTATTCCAGGCCTACAATAAAACAACTACACAAGCAGGATTGTGATAATGATTTTTGTATAGTTTGTCAGTTTTGTAAAACTAGTCATAAGAAACTGGAAGTTGTTTCCAGTAAGAATCTAAACAGCTTACTTTATTTTTATTTTTTTTACCTGCAATGAGAAAAATATTATGCTATTGCATATTTTTTATTTTATCTCAAATATTAATTAAGTAGTACACCATACATATTCTAAAATTTTATGTTACTTGTATTATTAATGTTAAGTAGATAGTATGAGTGCTTAAAATAAGAGGTTAAAACTTTTATTTTTTCGAATATTTGTTTTCTTGCCATATATTATATTAAAATAGAGAATACTTGAAAAATAAAAACTTGACTATAATTATTTCACTGTATTATCTTGTAGTCTGTGGATAGGTACTGTGTGGGTTTTTCTTTTTCATAATCTCCTGTTTCTAGGTACCAGTGTGTTTGGGCTTGGAGCATTAGTCATACCGAAGACTAAAATTATACTATGTATATTCAATTTTTATAGTATAAAAATAGGTAATTACTTATTTAGAAAATAATATTACCAACATCCGGAAAAAGGTATTCAACGTGTCTGAAATTGACTAGAGTCAATAATCAGGAATAGAACCCTTCTCGAATAACATTATTAAACACTCAAATCGTTTAATGCACTTTATATGTTTTACTTATAACCTGCCTGTAAAAATAGATTCTTTTTCAGAAGTTCATACATAATGAACTTCTGAAAAAGAATCTATTTTTACATACACATTCAGAGTGCCTAAAAAAAAATTCATCTATTCAATATTAATTTTTATTATTATTATTATTTATTTTTTTTTTCCTAGCCTATTGTGTCCCACTGCTGAGCAAAGTAAAAAATTATTATTATTAAAAAACAAAAATGTTTTGTAAACTAACGTGAAACGGAGTTTTGCAAAGTTATGTCAAAGTGGCAAAATTTAGCTACAGATGTCAGTTAGCTACCGGAAATCAGCTGTTCACCTCTCGGTACTCGGAGCATTCTGTGCACTTTAAGCATTAAAATATTTGCCATCTCACTTTGATATTCTAATTAGGAATCACGCCTTCTCATTTTTTCACATAAATTGTGTGAAAAATTAATGGTCGGGTTAATAACATCTTTGACCGATTGATTTATACACAAATGTCAACTTGAAGTACAACAAAAACCATTATAATTTCAAATTGCTTTTTTCATATTGTATGAGATTTCGGAATCACACAGTCATCGAAGTGTGTAAACTGTTTTCACAATGAATCTACGATTAAGTAGACATTTTTATGCCGCAATACTTATTGTTATCGGTAAGTGTTCATTTTCCCTTTCCAATTCAAGTAAACAATAGCTTAAGTTAACACTTCATTTCCTTATAAAATTGTGTAATTTGCCCTTATTCACTTAAACGGCTGTTGCATTGCCTCCTGCAGATTTTCAATATTTATTTCGACTGATATTGTTATTTTTATTTGACTTAAAACGAGCAATGCATAAGATTTATAGTGTACCTAACACTCACTTTTATCTCTAATTGCTTTAAAATTAATCATCATCTTCCTGCCCTTATCCCATTTCACTTGGGGTCAGCGCAACACATCTTCTAGACATGTTGTGTAAAGTTTTAGCTATGGTTTTATAGTCGGCCGCCTGCCTGACACTAACCCTCTTTGGGAATGCGATTGTTGGTTGTTTACCCGCCACCATTCGGGTGACCCAAGGTGCTTGGTACAGTGCACTGGGTCTTAAGGTCCATTAGTCGCCTTTTACGATATCCAGTGGAGGATATGGGGTGGTGCTATTCTTTATATCCCGACACCACACGGAATTTTCGCCTTAAAATTTAATATTATTCATTATCAGAGCATTGAACTTAAATCAATTAATACATACCTACTAATTAATGTGTTCAGTTGAATTCAATTATTTACCTAATAAATATTAATCAAGAGTTAAAAATATTTTGGTAGTGTCTGAAGCAATCATTTATACCTCATTTATATTGTTTAAAGATTCCTAATTATGTTTTTAATGTTTTCAGGATTTGCAGCAATAACTATACAGTTTGATATTCAAGAAGAACCAGAAATAATAACAGAGCCTGAGGAAAATGTTGATATAGATGTTCCTAATGTTGATGAGTCCGAGTCCCTGCTATCAAATGTGGTGTCAGATGTCAATAAAACCCTCACTAGCTTGTACAATACAGTGACACTGGCCAATGTTACAGCAGAGAACACCACACAGACAGCAAACGAGACACGCAAGCTGGTGAAATGTAAAGAAATAGTCTACGACCAGACTGAAGAAATCGAGCCTTCAGTGGAAATAGTCAATGCCTCAAAACTTATCAGACTGCTAACTGTGAAGCCGGATATAACTTCTAGAGACATGGAGGCTGACTGTCTGCTTGTCTTCTTCTATGCAAGGGCCTGCCCCTTCAGTGCTCATGCAGCACCGCACTTCAATGCCCTTGCACGGTCATATCCTAACGTGAAAATGGTGGCTCTGGATGCTTTAAAATATGGTGGAACCAATACAGTTTATGGCATAGTTGGGGTGCCAACACTAAAAATGTTCCATAATGGTAGACCTTGTGGGAAATTCAATGGAACAGAATACAACATCCAATCTTTCAGTAAATTTGTTCATGCAATTACTGGGCAGTACCCACAAGGACTTCTAGTCACCTCCAAAGATTTTCAGGGACCAGTCTCAAGTGTTGTTGAGACTGAAACTGATTATTTCTTAGTCTTATCATGGTTATTTATTATTGTTTGCTCAATTCACTATTTTATGCAATCTAAATGGTGGAGAATGATTGTAGAGATGGTTCAAAATAATTGGCGAGAGTCAGAAGCGCAACATGAACATAATGATTAAATAGGTTTTATTTTTTTTAGGTGAAAGTTGAATAAAATTATGTAATTTGTGCTAAAATTTGGAGTTTTAGTAAAGTAATATTTATTTTCATTTTGATCTATCCTATGCCATTGTTAAAATAGGTAAAATAGCTATTTGAAAAGGAAATAACGATAAACGACAAATCCAAAAAAACACCAAAATTATTTCAGTGTTTTCATAGGATAAAGGTGTCCGACATCAATACAATTTATGAAAATGGCAATATGGTAACGATTTGAGTAGAATTATTCGTAAAAGAAAATACC
This sequence comes from Chrysodeixis includens, assembly GCA_941860345.1. Taxonomy (NCBI): domain Eukaryota; kingdom Metazoa; phylum Arthropoda; class Insecta; order Lepidoptera; family Noctuidae; genus Chrysodeixis; species Chrysodeixis includens. Next base: position 11,302,998 of record OW796107.1, on the reverse strand, counting down.
ATTGAAGTTGCCGGTGTTTGCTCTAGCTGTCATAAATTAGTTCTAAGGACGCTCACTACTGCTATCAGTGCCAAAATGGCGATTTTCAAATAGAGTCTAGTAGGTGTCAATGTCTTATGTCAATTGTCAGGTGATTTTGACGTTTCAGCAGTAAACGTACTATCTCAACCTCATATGAATGAAGAATGCTGTAAATATTGACAAAAATGTTATCCAAAATTTACGTGACGTAATCTACGATAAGTAGATGATTATCTACCAATATACTTTGTGTAATAGTTTGCTAGCTTTACCTTCAAATTCGTTACCTCGCTGTCCGTAAAGTTCTGGCAGGCAATAAACTTTATGGTCGTATTCTTTATAAATATAATTTAAAGATTTTATATGATGAGTGTGTCATCTTTTATAACCTCCACAAAGGGCAAGGTAATACTAGCAACAGTGGCTGCACTACATCTTACAATATACTTCGCGAAGCCTTCATTTTTCAAGGGCGAGAGTACGACAAAAACTGTGACAACTCCGCCTAAATATCTACCGGAGAATTAGACGACCTTGACTGGTTCGCAAACAAGGAAATCTACTAACGAACTGGAAAATAACCTATCGATTAATGATTTATAAAAGAGTGCCGCCTTTCGTGCCAACATTATTTCGATCATTTGCGGAGAAGAGTAGCTTTAAGACCAATCCGGTTAAAATCATGAAGTGCAACTCGAAGTTCGAAGTGTTCGTGACGCGGGCTGATATGCCAGAGTCTGGCATTGAGATGATAAGAAGAGAGTAAGTAATATTTGATTAAATCTTTTATAATGTGGGTCTGTGACCAAACTATTATAGTTCTCAGAACATGTGGTGTCGTATTTTAGATACTTTTACACATTTTTAGTATTATCAGTATTTTTATCATTGTTACATAGTACAACATAGTAGGTAATCTATGTTGTTAGTAGTTTTACTATTATCATATGTATAAAATAAGTTACAGTTTGCTTGTAAATTAATGTGGTTATAATAAAGAATAGGTTGTTTTCCGTTGGTTCATAGCAGAATTAGATTTCATCTTTATTATTAATTGGAGTAAACTTCTAATAATGTTTAATCTCCTATTTACAGATGTAATGTCAAACTATGGAATAGGTCCTCGCCGGTCCCGAGAGAGGAGTTCCTCAAACTGGTGCCAGGTGTCAATGCAATCTACTGCTGTCTCACTGACAAGATTGACAAGGAACTGTTGGATGCTGCCGGACCAGACCTGAAGGCTGTGGCAACCATGTCTGTGGGATATGACCATATTGATGTCGATGAGTGTAGCAGGAGGGGCATACGAGTTGGCTACACACCAGATGTACTTACAGATGCAACTGCCGAGCTAACCGTGAGTTGTAGAATGTGTAATGATATCTAATGATGATGGTGTTTTTTTACTTTCGCATTTAACACATATTTTATAGTGATTTGTAGGTATAATTTACTACTAAAGATCTGTTTTATGTCACATAACATTTGGTTGACTTCAGTGGACTTTAATATTTACCTGCATTAATTGATTTGACTTTGATATTATGCAAGCAGGTGTGAGAAGCAAGAAATGAAAATGGAAAATGAATAAGTGTTTATTCAGTTAGTTAACAACATGCTGGTACACAAATTTTACACTTCTGCCAAACTGCAGTGCAGTTTGTTGGCAGAAGTAGCTCCCATTTAATTACATAGAAAAAAAAAGCTAGTTTTAGAATTACACTTTTTCTAAGAGTGAATCAAAAATTTGGTCAGTACCCAACTATCAATTAGGTACTGACCAAATTTTCACTAACTATGCCTATTAAAAAACATGCTAATTTATTTTTAAATGACTGTTTTGGCACAGAATAGTCTTCAAGGCCAATAGGTAGACTGTTATATACAGTCTGCACCAAATATCGAAGAATTACGAAGTACTTGTTATGAATTATTTTGATGTGTGCATTGCAGGTAGCTCTGCTGCTGGCGACAGCGCGGCGCCTGCCGGAGGCCCAGGAGGAGGCGCGCTCGGGCGGCTGGGTGTCGTGGGCGCCCATGTGGATGACGGGCCCCGGCCTGGCGGATTCCACCGTCGGCATCGTCGGCTACGGTAGGATCGGCCAGGCCGTGGCCCGCCGCGTCAAGGGCTTCAACACCAAACAAATTATCTACTGCAGCCGCACCGAGCGCATGGAAGCCAGAGAGGTCGGAGCCCGAAAGGTCGAATTCGATGAACTTCTTGGCGAAAGCGACTTCGTAATTTGCTGTGCTGTATTAGTACCCGAAACTAGACACATGTTTAACCGAAGCTCTTTTAACAAAATGAAGAGAACCGCCATCTTTGTCAATACTAGCCGAGGAGGTACTGTGGACCAAGAAGCTTTGACTGAAGCTCTTACACACAAGATAATCAGAGGTGCTGGACTTGATGTAACTACTCCGGAACCACTGCCTCTGGACCACCCACTGCTAGCTCTTAAGAACTGCATAGTGTTGCCTCACATTGGCAGCGCAACCATAGACGCAAGGAAGACAATGGCTGAACTCACTGCTGTCAATATACTAGAAGCCCTGAAAGGCCTTGAAATGCCGTCAGAGTTAAACAGCATTAAATGATAATGCATGTAAAGTAGTAACATTTTACTATTGTTTTTAAATGTTGTTTTATGTAAATTGATATACTGAGCACATACAATATTATTTATACATTTATTTGCCTTAATGATATAGTAAGTATATTTGTATAAACATTAAACTATACATATGTCACAATAAAAAATAAGAATTTTGAATGGCATTTAAATCACTTTTTCCATCTTACTACATCATACTAGCCATTGACAAAAAATATTTGTGGATTTTTATCTCATGTATACTTTATTTATATAAAAGGCAACTATTGTTTTTAGATCTTTGGTTTTATTTGTCAATCAATAGAAAATAAGTGAAAACGTGTTAGCTACTTGTTGCAGTTTGGCTACAGATTGCAGCGAGTGCTGAAAAAATTCATCTCACGAAAGAGGTGGAATTCTTGCAAGGTGGTAAACAAAGCAGGGCGCAGTGAAATTTTCGTGTGGCTGTCCAATGTAAGTGGCCAAGTGGTCAGTCGGTGCGCCGCCGTGCCCGCGACCGGTCGCACACGTGCGTACGTCTCGATTGTTTTCTATCGAAATCACTCACGGAACGTGTTGTGTATGCGTTTGGATGCAGTGGAGTGAGGTAAGTTTCGGACAAAGATGTTTTGTTTTACAAGTTACCGTACAATCGAGTGTTATTAATGTGTGTTTTTTATTATTCACTCTGAAATTCGTGCAGTTGTATTTAAAAAGGAGATTAAAAGGTCTATATTCCATAAATAATTGGTCAAACTGCAATTTATGTTATCAATATTTTGATAGCTATTGTTACAGCCTGCTCTAATGACCGCAGCTAAAACTCGTTTGCAATTTAGTTTGTTTCGTAAAACAATCTTCTTTATCAATAACGTACTCGATTTTTCTCTTTGGGTAATTATTGGGGTGGGTTATTCACAGCATCAGGCTTTCTTTAATTTTTAATTTCCTCAAAAGCTGTTTCACAGTTGGGGTTGATCAATACACAATACATGATTGTACAAAGATACATAATTCAACATTAAGCAATATTTTACCTTATTATATGTATACTTTTATTAAGATGTCTTCCTCTAGCTTGTATTCTATCGCTAGGTTACTCTTAGGTCTCTTAACTCTTTGTTGATCGCCGCAAGACAGGACTCTTCTAAATTACGGCATTAGGATCAAAGCACATTGAATAGAAAACAGCAACAGTATAAGCATTTTCTTACCATTGTAAAATGTATTGTACGACATACAATATAATGCTTTTAACTTAATAACATACTTATCTCTTGGTGATGCAGTACCTAGCTATCGTTGCTTAGTTGCATAGTACGCGATGGCCTCAACCACCCTTACTCCCAACTTCAGTCAGTTGGCAACAAGGCATTTGAATACGACTACTATTAATATTATTACTTTTGCGATATGGGCATTTAGCATTAAAACATCTGCAGTACGATTAAGGTGTTTTGCCTGCAGTAGAAAATATAAAAGTATGTTGAAAAATCCATGATGACGTGCACCGTGTTCGAAGTTGTGTATCAAGGATAGAATTGTAATAATTTGCGCTTTTCTGCTCATAAAGCAAATTTTCCTTCGGAGTCAAATCCCATTTACAGTATTACCAACATTATAAATCTTTGTCATCACTCCGGAAGAGACTACAAGCATTTCGGAGTATTAATTAGGTAACCTGCAGAAAATAATGCAGCTGTAAGCTGTCGACATTAAAGAAATCATAAATTCTCGCATGGTACCACATATATTAAACGTACAGTTTATAATTAAGGACCCAACTAATTAGTGAATTTTGCTAATTATCGAGTTTCGTGTGTACTGAAACGTTATTCACTTTCCGAGGCTGCAAGCAGTCGTCGCGGGAATGCAAACGGAATTCATTAAAAGTGCGATCAGACTTTCATCTTGTTAAAGTGGAATCTAAACGTAATAATAATAAAGTAACGCACAAAAATCGTACCGCCTCAGCTCGGAACCACTGAATAGTTTGATAAAAAAATCGCTGCGATGACTTTCTACCGGCAATTAGAAGATTCGCACACGAAAGTGCAGTGGAAGTATTTAGCTACGACAGTATGCGCCCGCGCCGGGAAATGCACGATTTATGTCCGCGTCAACGCATAAATACCTAGATACTCTCGAACATTTTTGATGTCATGTTGTTAAAATTGTTTTTTGATGTTGCGGCTATTAATTTAAACGTCTTCGTTATTTATTAATTAGTTTAGGATATGTATCACTGATGTATTTTCCTTTTAGTTTATGACTGTTATATTCAGCATGTAAACATATTTTGTTTTATAAAATCTGTCGGCATTGCTTACATAACTTTCCTCTAAAGACTGGCAGGTAGGCTATAAAATGAAAATAAAGTCAAATTCGTTGCAAAATAATTGATTCTTTTTACGTTTTATGGCATGAACGGTACTGGTTTTCATCGTTTACAGCCATTACGCAAAACATTTGGAACGTACCTTTGTGAATCAAAATTCAGTATCATTACCACTATAACCCTCAATGAACGAGATTGTCATTCGGTTCTCTCCTTGGTAAAAACGCACGCATCGTATTTGTTATAGAATTAATATCCGAAACCAAAATACAATGCAACAAATGAACTATAAATTAAAAGATCAATTATACCATGAATGTTAATTCATACATGATTAACATTCGTGGCCTAATTGATCTTCGTAGGTACAAGAATATTCCATCAATTTACATCACTTCTACTTAAGCCTATTAATAGATCAATTGATATTTTAACATGCACCTAACCACTGTCGAATATACATGCCATGAATAATCTTTTGATTTATACAAACCAAAATATAAATATAAACAGAAAAATACGAATGTCGGTGAGATCACTAGTTGGCTGAATGTAACATGACATTCGCCGTGTTACCGATATAAAAAAATAATCTTCGATTCGTACTCTGATTTCACGTGTGGATTTCTACAAATGCTGAAGAATTTCTAGTTTAACTGAAACATCAGCTTATGAATTCTAATTTAGTGTTAATTTTAGCGCTCGGTGTTCATTATTTAACAGATTTATCTGATTCCGTTAGTCGTTCGTGTTGCATTATGTTTTTTCTTGCATTTTGTTTAGGCGCTGAGAGGGTATTGTCATCTGATTACCTACACCTATTTTTTGTAAAAGGTGTTTTTGATAACACTGACAAAAAAAAAAGTCTATGACCAAAAACGGGTGTCTATTTTGTTTGAAACTACTGAGCAAAGGTCCCTCATTTAGACCTAGTGGATATTAGTGGGTATTTTGGATAAATGATACTTTTTATCATATTACCAAACAGAAATTCCTTGTACATATATTATCATATGGTATTAGTATCCTAATATTCTTACCAATTAAATTTCAGACCGTCTTAATAAATATAAGTCAATTCATTTAAGTACATCACGCCTGGCTTTTTGTCTGAGTGTAGTAATCATCGTTGTTGTCAAATGTGTATCATGTTGATAAATGCAAAATTACTCATGCGACAGCAAATGTCATTTGTTTTTGTTCAGTAGCCTGACCGCTGTTTTGAATGGTCGTTACATACAAATCTGTGTCACTAACGACACACGTTGTTTTTATACACGTTTTAATTTACATTGAAATGCTGATTTCTGTATAATAATATGCATCTTTTTTGCATGTGTTAATGTCATTGTACTGCACAATCAGGTATTTTTTTTACATAAGGTCTTATAACCAATTGGGTTATTCAATCTATTTGCTTTTTAATGAGTATGATGTCATCTATACTGTCATATTTTTTTTAGCCTGATTTTCAGGTATAAATTGTAGTGAAACGTACCATTGGTTTAAAGGAGTATTGCCTAAATTTCTGTGGATATAGTGAACCAGGAAAATAACTACAAAAAAGATTTCTTCTGTCGTTTCCGGTAAAAAGGTATGTTACTCTGTGACTCTTAAAAGTATATCCTGAATAAATTCAAATCCTTAACCGCGTCGTTATCGCTCTGCATCTGCGTAGTACATAGCTGGTGGCATTTACGGCGAACACAAAGCGATCGGACCTCGCCAAACAGGTCCTACGAATATGGGCGTGTCAAAGCTGCAAATTGCGACTCTATCCATTGTGCAAATGTAGCTTAGTCGAGCTCGCAAACAGGGCTATTGCTTTCATTTTCAAATGGATTTCAAATGGTTTTCATATGTTTTATGCTTCGTTTGAATAGGTATGGGTATTGTTCTGCCAATCATTATTTGCATCCATGTTAGAAGAGGAGAAAATACTCAATTGGCCAAAATCGGTCATACGTCAAAATGAATGAGCCATAACCTCTTATTAGTCATCATCATTGTTTTACGTGTTTAGATTAGAGGTTGATGAAATCCTATCGTATATAACAACACGATTATAACAAATCCAAGGCGGAATAGGTAAACATGCATTCAGTAGAACGAATCACATCTCTTTTTAGCAAAATTTAAGGCATTCATACCATCAGAACACGTCATCCTGCAATTTTAACTGTTATATAAAGTAAGTGATGGATAGGTCTTCAAGGCTAGCTTCATGTCAAAACATCGATGTATTCTTTCGATAAGTCAAGTCATCGATTATCATATCGATTTGCATACTCGCAACAGACATAAACCAAAACGAGTCGTGTTGAGTGTCGCGTCACAACGAAAGTGGTTTTATGTGGCTTATGTAATAATATAACGAGAACTTTATAAATTATAATTAAAGCAATAATGTGTGTGAAGTAATTAGTTTTTATATTTACTTGTTAATTTTGTGTAGTGAATGGGAATGAGATTATCTAAGTAGTTTGGATCCACCTTTCTTTTTAGTAGATTCTTTAAAACATTTTTGAGGTGTAGGGATTTTGAGTTTAAGTTGCTTATGTCCTATGTACTTTAATGAAATTGTTCTTGCCTATAGAATTGTGACTGGATTGACTAGGGACAAGTGAATTGTAAACTATTTGTAAACTTGCTGTTGAAAGTTTAGATCCTGCAAATAGGTTATTTTGCTTTATGTATGCGATAGCATCACATTTAAATAACCTACTTACCGATTACCTAAAACTGGCAAAATTTTATTGTCACCTACGGGTCAAACTGACAATACTGGCCAAACTAAACAATGCGAACGGAAAGCGAAAACCGCCAAAATCGCGAACAATGGGCATCACTTTCGTAGAGAGATGTGGAGCAGTTCCCACGTAACGATTACCTGTTCCGTATGAGCGGTGCTCGAGTTAGCTCTAACGGTGCCCGCAACGGACGCGCCTACATACACACCATAACACGAGAAAACTATATTTAATTGTTACGGGAGTGCGCAGAACTGGCGATCACATAGCATAATGGTTTGATCGATCAAAAGGACAGTTGAGTTGAGCATAAAGCCGATGATTCTCTACCGTTTAAAAGAAATTGCTTCAGCTTCAGCACAGTCATGAAACACGCTTAAAGTATAGACTAGCCCCTGATACTGAACCGTTCGGCAGAATCCAGATTATCGGGACTGTCATCAAGGTACCTTAAATTGAAACAATGATAATCCAGATTCTCCCAACAAATTCCAGTAACGTAATAAGGACATCCTATAGTCCCCCCATATGGTAACCGTGAGAAGAAAATTACAAGGAGGCCAAATCAGCGGCCTATACGACAGCAAAAAGTTTTAGATTATTATTTGCACTATCTGTCGTTATAAGTAGCTTCGCATGTCTACACTGCCGGTGTCGGTCTGCCGGCTCAGCGACCCGTGTTTCCATGTGCAGAAGGTCCGTCCAAGGTCAGCTCCAGTCGATGTACTCTGATGATATGCAATGCTAACTATTCATTTGTTTTTTTTTTGAACAAATTAGTGGGTACATAAGTGTAATAGATGGGTATTTAATAATAACAGGCGAATCCCTCTTCCCATACAGACAATTTTCGGATGATGATTATTATTACTAGCCTGAAATGTCCTACTTCTGGGCATTGGCCTCCCTACTCTACTTCTTTTCTCTCGCGTAAATTTATAAAATGAGATTGCCATATCTAATTTTAATTAGGCAAGGAACTTTCTTCAAGATTTTCTTAGAGTACAAGTAGGTAGATGAAGAAGTAAAAACAGAAATGACACGTAGAAGCAAAGTAACACATTGTGTGGGTTGTAGGTTAATATTGGATAAGTAGTCATCCTAGTACCTAGTCATCATAGTCTATGAAGGTGTATGCACATTAGGTAGGTATATATGCACTAAAAAATATTGAGTAGATACCAAGCACTTGAGATGATCACATCTACTTTATCTCGAATCGTTATAAATCGAGATAAGATTGTCGCCTTAATCTTAGAGCAGATATATCTGATTGATGTTAATTCAAGATCACGATGATGTGTGAAAGCAACTCGATACGGTCTTGTGTCTTGAAAGTTGCTAACTTTGTTTGACATATTAGCGTTTGTGATATTCTGTACCTACCTAGTTATTTCAAGTATTTCAATGTTAAATATCCGTAATTTCTAATATTTGTCGTGCAATAGAAGTAATATCTGCTCTTCAATGGTAGCGGACAACACCGATAGCCAAAGAGTGAGTAAATTAGAAGTTCTATTTCTTACTGAAGGTATAGACATTAGAAATTGTTACGCTCATTCAATAGGAATAATGTCTTCTATTTCTGAAACATCTATCTAACGTTGCTTTACAAGTTAAGTGACAGAAATAACTTGTAAATTAGTGGCAATTAAAAGTGATTGAAGTTTCAATAGTGTGTCAATCTCGGTACATGCACAGCATGGCTTGTATATGGTTTTGTCTCAATATATTGAGGAAGGTAGAACCTTCGGAACTTAATCTCATGCGCTCGCGATTTTCGACAAAATCTGTGATGTAACTGGTTTTGGTAGGCATCTGCATGCTACCACCTGCCAGGGCTGTGCTCTGGCCCTACGTTGATACAAATTGATTAAATTATGGTCTTTTAAAATTCGGTCCTTTTCTTTCAATGACTTGGGCATTGAGGCCACTTATTGGGTCTATATGTGTAATTTAACTAGACAATTTATCTTTTCTCATTTCGATTAATAATTATGTTTACTTTATTATTAAGGACGTGCTTGATGACATAGTTATATTTTGCAATTGCCACCGTTTCATATAGTCATTTTATTAACCAAATTTAGCCCGCTAAATGTCATTCCAATTCCTTCAATATAACATTCAATTTACAATTTATACACATTGATTTGTAAGACCCACACACAACACGTGGTTTCCTGCGAGTACCGCACACCGCGACAGCCCTGCGGCGCGCAGGCGCAGTGAGGCATGCATCCAGTAATTGGAACAGCCGCCATTGTGCCACAGCCACAGAATGTTATTTTATTATGTTGTGCACGCTTCCGCACAAACATTTGACATTTATATCACTTATCTTGCGCTTTGTCATGCTTGTATGTCTGCATAGTTGGGAATTCCTCAAATTGTTGTTCCCAGTTTAGACTTAAATTTCTGCATGCTTTTTTTTCTACTTCAGGCATTATTTTAGAGGATATGCCTGAATAATTTAACCATATTCAGCTATAATACTTATGTATTTAGTGAGTCTTTTAAATGTACCTACTTTGCCTGTGCATACAATTATAGGTACACTAGCTGTTACCCGCGACTTTGTCTGCGTGGTAATAACGTTGTAGTGCTGTACAAAAAGTAAAGCTAAGTAATGTTTAACGCCAGCTCCTTAATCCAGTTCTGTTCCACAATTATTTCTTAACTTTCTATTCATATACCTGTAGTCTTACAAACTGTTGACTGTTACAGCTGTTAACATAACATTTGACTGTTAACACTGCTAGTTTTAAAGGTTAGTATAATATTCACATGATGAAAGGCCATATTATATTATTGATGTGGCTACTATCCATCTTGCACTGATTTAACAATTTGGATTGACTGGACTTGATAACGGGCGAAGGAGAAAGGGGTGTGCCGGACTTTTACTGGCTAAAACTGCTGCAGTGCTTCTCCGTTCCCTATTGTCGGGGGCCACGGGAACGCTTTTGCAAACTACCGTAAACCCCGAGGGGACTTTTTTTTTAACGGGAGCTTCTTCATTGACGTGGAGTCAGTGTTCCCCATCGTTTATTAAGAAGCCGTCTATGCCTTTATCCAGTACAGTAAACTTCCCCAAGACTACTGCCGTAGGCCATTTACGGAGGTTGAAGGAGAGCAAATTAGGGCTTGCGTCTACCCCTTGCACGGGCACGAATCGGTTGGTGAGATAAGGCCTCCCGTGCTAATTCCGCGTTTTCTTAGAACTTCATCACTTTTTCGTAGAATTCAGTGACGGCGCACTAACTGACCGCGCTTACGGCAAACTAATACCCTCTGGTTTAACTAACGAAATCGCAAAAATGTTATCGGTTTTTAGAAATTTATTGCTAAAACACTAAAAATAATAATGGATTGAATTATGGTGTGAAGTTTGTTCTCCATTTTTAAGTCGTTAAGTTTAATTAGAACAACCTTCTTCTTCTTTTCGTGCCAATTGTACGTCGTATTTGGCAACACCAATTGCAGCATCATTGTTAAATTATGTTAGATCCTCCGAATTACAGGTGTGCGGACACTTTGGCCACTCTAGGTGGTGTGACATCGTCTGTACGGAGATGCCGTATTCTCTCTGGATATAAGTCAGAGGGGTCTGTATGCCCAAATTTGCTAAATTTTGTTTGCAGATACCTACTTGGGTTCGCAGACGTTTGAATGCTTTCCAAACAGACCACTTCAAGGTACCTCCGGGCGGCAGATGTCCCTGAGGTAGGACATAAGTGGTAGGTGGTAGATGCTGATCTATCCAGATCTTGCACCGAGCTCGAGTTGGAGTCTTAATGGTAGCTAGGGTACATCGGAAGAAGCTCTTTTGGCTTTTAAGTCTACCCGGGTGTATAGGGGTGTCGTGTATCTGATGCTTTGACATGTTTTTCGAGCGCGTATACGACTTCTCTTCTAACGTCAGGTAGAGCAGAAAGAGAACTTATTGAGTGGGGTTGGTTTTAAACAGCCAGATATCATTCGACACATTTCGTTGAGCGCTGTGCGCTGTGGTGCGGAGAACATCAGGTGCCACTCCCCATTTGGTGGATGTATATATGTACAGCAGATTAGTTCGGGCACCTATCTTCTATTTCGTTTTCTTTCTACCTCTTGACGGACGAATTTTCAAAAATGCCTGGTTAGTGCTTATTTAAATGGTCATAAATGATTCAAGTTTCTGATTCTAGTAGTTTGAGCTAAGCCAACTGAGCCTGAAGAAGGTTAATGTTACACGCACATAACAAAACATTTGCGAGAGTACAAAACATTTACGCGTGCGGGACATACTCGTACGTGAGATTGTCGCTAGAAGACAGCCTATCAACACACTTTTACCTATGCAACTACCATATACCATGGCAATTGGTGCACAATTGTGGTAGTGTATAGGTACTATCAAATCTACAAAACCACGCGTCACACACAACAAAATTGCAGTCAACAGCTCGTTCATAAAATATAGTATCATTTACTGTCCAAACTATTTTTTTTTGTTTTGGTAGTTGGTTTACTGTTTTTAAATATCCACACCTCCATCTAAGGGCTCAAACACATAAACACGTTACGACGACGCAACGTACAACGATGCGGCGTCGTTTCACGATACGACGTCGCGTCGTGGAAATCTACGTCACGATGCAATCCTGCGCAGTTGTTATTCAAAATTCAAAGATTCACTTGATACACTCATTCTAAAGTAATCAAAAAACTTGTTGTGGTCTATTTTTAAGGCATTGTACTTCTTTATAAAGTGTCTCCCGTTATTCATGTTTGAAAGAAATGGGTGGATCCAATATCTTCTGAGTATCTTTCTTTTCTTTCTTCGTCTTCTTATTAACAGCAGAAGCAGAATGCGTCTAGTGCGGTCCATTTTTCGGAACGAACTAAACCACCACCTCACTGTATCGACGGCATCGTGCCGTATGTCGTGCGTGGCACATTACGTTACGATGTCGTGTTTTTTTACGATGCTCATCGTAGATTTCCACGACGCGATGTCGTATCGTGAAACGACGCCGCATCGTTGTACGACGCGACGTCGTAACGTGTTTATGTGTGGGAGCCCTAAATCGTATGAGACGTCGTAGCTTAAAGAGTAAGTAGATAGTACCATATACAATTATTTTGGAGCAATTTTATGTTAAAAAAAACCAAGTGCTTCTTACAATACTTTTGTACTACTAAAACTACAGAAGAAAAGAAAATGTTATGCTTGACTGAAATTTTAATTCGTACTCAAAAATTAAAGATAAATTCAAAAAGTGTGTGTCGAAATGAAATTTGAACTTGGAGTGAAAAAATACGAAGCTCGTTATTCCCAGACCCGGCTATTTTAATTGCTTGATTGTATGCCAAAGAAGACGTTAATATTAATGTCAAAACATAAAACCATAGCAACAGTATTTTGGTCGCTATGGTGACATCTTCTGTCAGACCAGTTACGTGTACTTTTATTTACGTTTTCTTTGGGAATATTTGAACCGTAAATTTAAACCATTTAAGGGCTGATTTAAAAAAAAAGTAGCCTAAGTCACTCTCCAGCCCTTCAACCATCCCCACACAAAAAATCACGCCAATCCTTTGCGCCGTTTTTACGTGAAAGACGAACAAACAAACAAACACACTTTCACATTTATAATATTAGTATGGATTGATAAAGGTAGCACGACACTCAACTGGGATTGATTCGAAACTGAGTAACGTTTTATGAATACAGCATGTCTTTCACAAGCAAAGTTTTCTAAGAAACAATTCTTAAAATGTTTAATGTTGTAAACATCAGCCATTCAAGTATTTCCTAAACCAGTTTAGGTGGAACTCGTTTTAAGCCCATAAAGTTTTCGACAGTGAAAGTTACTTTGGGCCTGGGCAGTGGTATCCACCTGCCCTTGTCTGGTTATGAATCGACAAACAGCTGTAAACTTTCAAATTTCTGGGTAAACGTACTTCTTGTAAATCAGCTGGACAATAGGCGTACCTCGTTTGGTTTGTGTATCTACGTAAGTGAGGTAGGTAATTGTTTTCCTAATTAGATCAATCGCTTTGTTTGGACATTAAAAAACAATTACTCAGGATATTATGACTTTTGGTCGTAAAACCATTCCTTCGTATAAGATGCCATAACTCACGAGATTGGGAGTAGTTTCTTTAGAGGCAAAACGTGTAATACAGCAAATCAGACATCCAGAGTAGCTGGATGCGATGCATGCTGTGCTTTACATTAGTTATCTATGCCATCCAGCGTTAACATTATAACTCTCTCTGATAGATATTTTTTTTTGCCGTTTTTAAGCAGCATCCTCACTTTCGCATCCCCACTTTCCCAAGAACATCATTTCGGAGTTTTTTTGTCGCAATTTTCATAAGGTTGGGACATTTATAGGGCTCTGCCTTTTCAAAAATAGTTTCGTTCTAAGCACATGTGATGCAAAAAGCCAATAATTTGCTAACTAACAGCCAATGAGCTAACTATACAGATCTGCACAAAAAATATTTTCTTCTTTATTTCCTAGTAAAATTTCAAATAGTTATAATGTTCTCATATGAGTTTACCAGTAAAAAACCATGATTTACGCTTGTAAACACTTTGTCTCACATATTTTATAATGAAGTTATTTCTAAGCAGCCAGTACGTTCACGACATCCCGACAAATTATATAGATATGCCTAAATTGAAAACTATGCAAGCTAGCTACACAAAAATACATCGTATCTTGAAGAAATAAGGTTGGTTTTGGGATAGTAACTGTTGGTATGTAATATGCAAAGATAAGGCCGTATGCGCGAGGGCAGTCAGTGACATCCTGTGCGTTGTACAGACAAAAAATGTTATTTGGATTGTGTAGCGTGTTGACATTTAGTAGACGACGACGGTGGCTTTTTAAATTATACCATTGTTGAGGTGGACTAGTATTTATCTATGATTGAATCTGAGGCTAAAGAAGACAATCTGAATTCTGATTACACACTCACATTTAATAGAATTTGGTGTGTGTGGTCTTGCTCGAAACTTTCAAGGATATCACGGATGCATTATTTAAAAGAGAGTTTTAACTGAGATCATCAGAAAATTTACATTATCTATTGCATTTAATTCATGGGTTAACTTCAAGGGAAGAAACCCGGTCCTTTTTAAAGACTTACACGAGGAAACATGCAGAGGCCTTGTTGAATCAATTATTATTAATTTTACTGTTGGTCCTGGGGTCCTATTATCAGCTTTTAAAGTACGACTGTTGCAGTTGTGCAAGCAAGTGCTGGTGGTAGACCCCTGGAAGATTTTAGTTATATGTCCTGTAGACAAGTATATACCTTATACTAGTCTAGACGGTTTGGGACAAACAATTGTATGGTAATATACACCGGGACGCATGTGCGGGTAGCATTTAAATATAATGTGCGCTTGATACTTAACATTTGTATGTAGACACCTATTTGGTTGCCGGCGGAGCCAACACAAAGGAACCGTATATTTCTGGTATCAGAGCGCTTAATATGAGTTTTTTAAAGTAAGGTTGGTGATGTGGAAGTAGAAGCAACACGTATGTGTTGTTATGGTGTTGGCGCTATGCGCGGCCATGCTTCCCCTGAAAGCTCATAGTACAGACTACAGGCACAGGTGTGGTGAAATAATAGGAGGCAAGAAAATGTACCAAATATGAATAGTTACTTACTTGCTACTAATTCAGGTGCAGAAAACCTATTCAGAATCAAGCTTAATTCCGGGAAAACTTTTTGTTTGTATGTGTTTCGAATCGTCAGCACCCTATTAACTACCTATATTTTTTCTCTAATTTTGTAGAAGCCACTTTAACATTGTAATTATTGATAAAAGTTACACATGAAGCTCTATACAACATCGCCACAGTCTAACTCAATGTTATTCAACAAACAATCAGATTCCATCACTGACAACAATCTACACAATAATGTTCATCTGTTTGTCTGTATTCGCCGGAATACAGGAAACTGTAACGAAAGCAACTTGCATAACACGAGGCTTTGTTTCACGAGTTACATCATTTTAGCTAAAGGATTATATGACGTTGAAATATCGCCTCTTAAATTAATTGCTCTTTAACAAAAAGGATTATTTTACCACAAAAGTTGTGATTTCCTTAAACCACTTAATTTATTCAAAGTTTCGCGGTTTCCAAGCAGTTCACTGACCTGAAGCGCCTAAACAGTTGGTGGTTTGAACTAAAACGACAGAAAAAATCTCTTTGCCAATTGGAAGCCAAATGATGGTGCCAGAAACCAACTATTTGAGCAAAATGAATGCTTGAAATTCTTTCTCTGATCAAGAAGAAGTTATTGGCGGCAATATGAGTACTAGGACTAGGTTAACAGGTATAGGTGTCTCGTATCACCTTGTCATCAACTTTCAAAACAAATTACACACATCAGGACAACACTTCACAATTATTGGAAGGTCTTACAACTCACGCACGCACGAACAAAACATCTTATTATTTCAAATTACCGACTAACATTAAAATCTTTTATTGGAGATCTTTGACATGTAACCTTAGAAGTAAACCGGCGTGATTGATGATGCATGACTTCAATAAAACCTCGTGATGTTCTGGGGGGCTACCACTACCACTTAAGAGTAATATTGATGTTTATAGAGTTGTGGAAGCGAGACGGCGCAATACACGGAGTATACCGCTGTCCTTCTTTTACAACTCTCATAGTCTCATTTTAGGTGGTGGTAGTTCCCCCCCTCCCCTTTCTGAGGTAGCGGGTCCGTCATGTGATTGCGCTAATTAGTTTGAGGTCAGTTTAATATTCCTGTTGACGACAACTGTAATTGGTGTTCATATGAATGTATCTCTGAGACGGTCCGATCTCATTTTAAATGGTTTCTTTATAGAGGCATGTGATGTGATTTATAGAAATTGCCCAATGAGATCAGTTTACGTAGTTGAGTGGTACCTATGTTTTTATTAGGCTTGACGTTTTTAGATTGTTTTCTTGTGCGTTCTACGCCAGCTAAGCTGAAATGGATATTAAATTGGCTGAACTATACGAGATAATTACACTAAATAAGATTAGTTAGCGAAGGACGATCAGCTTAAGGGATTATACTCAAAATTTGATTAGACTTAATTTCCATTAACAAGCTGTTAATTTCCCTAGGAAACACAAATTCTGATATTTTTTTTGGGACAAACATCTTTAAATACACGCACAAGAATTTTGTTAACAATGTGTTCACTACCTAAGTCTCAATCATTATTCAAAGACAATTATTCTCGATTGATTGAAATTACATCAAAAACAGGATTTAATTAAGTTGTCTGTCAGTGAAATAACCATGTGCAATGGAGCATCAAAGAGACCTGTCGTACCGCGGCCACGCGTGACAATCTTGTGTCGTATTACAATACTGTTCGTGAATACTTTACTTTGATATTTTATTGTTTCTCTAAATTTAAACTTCTATCTAATATGAGTATTATTTTCATTTATTATTTGTTAGTCATATAGGTTAGCACACCAATGATCATTGTGCGCGACGTGCTGCGGGTTCCATCCCGCATGTGGCTAACATTTGTTATAATTACAAATGCTTGTTATTACTCATTGTGTTATTTGTGTATGTGTAGATATGTTAATTAAAACTCCTGTGACATAAGGATTAGGTACTTTTCCTGGTCCAGAGTCTTCATAAAAAAAAACTTGATATTAATTTAGACAAAACGGGCACTACTTTTTTAAAATGTCTTTTTAAATACGCTCTTAAATAAGAATAGGTAATATGAGTTTTATCCTCCATCTTAATTACAATATTTTAGTTGAATTATAATCTGAAATATTCGCACGTCACGTAACACGAGCCTTTATTAATAAAAGCGTACGAGTATAATGTTGTTAATGAATTGCAGTAATTAGTGTTGCCTCGCTTCAAATTAATGATGTAACCGCTTTCGCTGGTTAACAATACTAAGTCTTCTTACTGCTTGCAGTTTTTGTTTTAATCTTAAAATAAAATGCACTTTGAGTCACTTGGGTAAAACAAAAATTAATTAGCTTCTTAAAAAATATGTACAGGCTATTGGCAGAATGAAAAAGTTCCTTTGCCTGACTTTTATACGGGTTAGTGTAATGGCGGACATTCGTTTGGCGCGAAGAAATAAACACACCCACATTTGAATTAAAGTCAATTTGCAAATCAGATAAGTTAAATTAATTTGTCAATCCGCTGTTGGTAGCTACGTTGAATGTTTAATTGATGAAAGTGCATTTACTGAGAGAAAATACGACGCTAGTATTGTTAAGCTGCTTGTTTATTTGATTTATTTATCTTAATTGCGGGCATTACATTACGTTTATAGTTTTACGGGTGTTACACGAATTCCAAAGTTTATTTGCGGCATTTGATTCTCCACTATTTGAGTAGTTACTTAGATTCTAAAATTTGCTGTAAGCAGTAATTTCTCTCATCAAGTTGGAAAGGCCAAACTTTGCGACATCATTGTCATAAAAATTGTCGTTTAGTTTTTTTGCAAACGTCATTTTGATAGTTTTATCGCAAATGGTCGTTGCCGCGTTGCTCCTGCAATGCTCTTACGAGTTGATTAATAATACTGTTGATTGGAAATGTCATAAAACTAAAGTAATCGATTTCAATGTTCTTTATGCATCGCGTTTTGTATATTCTACGCACAATACTAGTTAATTTGAACTTAATACGTCAATGTAGGTAGATGTCGTTGTTAGCACATTAATGTGTGTGATGCGTTTGCCGTTACTATTTACAAGTTATGCGGGTATACAAACATCCTGCTGGCTGGGGTAGTGTGGTAGGTACCTATATCTAAGATAATACTGTTTGTATTGTTTAAAAGATAAAGAAAAAACGTTGTAGGAATTCTTTTGTAAGAATTCCAACTTGTAAATTAAATACGTGGTAAATTATTTTATGATTAACACAAAAAACTACCTAGTTCTTTTTTAGTTTTAACTTATTGAATTATTCTTTTAAATACTAGCCATTACAATACGTTCTTATTTAAAAATTGGAACTCCATACGATTGTTCGCTTATCAGAGTATCAAAACAGAGCCTACAGGCTACAGGCACTGACCTCCATCAATCAGCCAGTGTTTGCAGTAGATTGTATGACTATGACCCACATACAAACGTGTCACGTAATAACCTCATTTGTCAAATTGAGTTAATGGATAATGTATCGCTTTGTGACGATCTTTAGCGAGATAAAGAATACTGTAGCCTGTTTGAGGGAAAAGTGTATTCTTTGTTTACGTAAAATACAGGATATTTTTTCATCAATGTCAATGTCTATTTTGTCCGTAAGCAAGGCATTAAGCCATATTTATTTCTTGAACACACTTTTGCCCTGTGGCCCACAAGACAGTCCCTTTGGTAGAAATCGAGTATCTGGAGAGATTATCTTTATATCTACCCCAAAGTTGTCCTCTAAATTAAATCCTACGAAACATAAGACGCTTACTGTCAATACGCATTTCCCAATTACAGCACCGTTGCATGCACTAACACTGACAATTTTAAGATGAATTGAATCGGAAAATGCCTGTCATATTAATTAACGGCGACGTGTAATCAAACCATTTCTCCATGCAGTGCGGACCGCTCTCCGATGAGTCGCGACATTATTGTATTGACATTGTACATGAGAAAGTGGCGTTAGAAAGTTACGTAAGCCATCTTACTGTTCAAGATTAGATGTTTTTGTAAAGAGTTCGTTAATGTTTGCATTGGCTTCAAATTACCGTGTGTTTGGTACTTTCTCGTGTATTGAAGTAGCAGGTATGATCTAAAATGTTCTCAGGATTGATCTAAAACGTTTGTATTTTATAAAGTGCGGGGGTGTGTTTTTAGAGAATTTCTGTTTCTGTGAAGTAGGTACTTAAACTCTTTTCCTAAGTCCTTAATAAAAATGTTTTGCTTTGTGTTTTTTTTTCTGTAATTATTTGTTAACTTACCTTTTATATGCGTTATAAATAACATCTTCAAAGAATTCTAATCAATTCTTTACGGTATTGACTCTAATCTGAATGAAATATTTTCAATACGATCAACAATAGTTAGATAGTTATCGCATTTAAACTCTTTAAACCGTAGGAATTTGATTTAGGTTTAGTTTTGTCTGATTTAATACCTAACTAGTCCAGTTCTCACGGTGGGCCGGGCTCTAGCATCCGGGTCCGACAACCTTAGACCTTTGGTACACTAAGTCAGTAACTATCTCTCCGGCGATTACCCAATGAGATTAATTCGGCTAACAAACGTCTGTGACGCCCATTCCTTCCCCGTTTCGTTTGTAGACAGTGTTTTGTTATCTGCGAACAATAACAAATGGCTACCATAAGATTAGTGACGTACTCAGACGTTTGCAATGCTTTATGGCTTATGCAAATGTGATGTTCATGTGGCTGATAGCGATATTATTAATGTTATATTCGTATGTTAGTTTGAATCAAAGAAAGGTATATTCCAGACATTAAAAGGGGATATGTAGAGGAGATATATTAAGGGACTTGAATCAAGAAGATTTGTTAATATGCGTCAGTCTACAGAGCCAAGACTTTTTACAGACTGCGAAGGTAAAGGCCAAGGTTTTCAATTCACATTCTTGTCATACCCGATCATAATCATAATCTTCATGCATTTTTTATATCGCACGCTATTTAATGCGTGTAGATACAGTTACGAACTAAGTTGTAATAGATTTTTTTGTATCGGGAAGCCTATCAATAGCGCACACAATGATTGTTGTGTGGTTGGCTGTATGAAGGGTGCGCTTTGCTTTGTCGTGATAAACGCAATACCAGTCAGTTTGCGACATTATTCAATTCGTGATAGGCCGCGGAAGTGTGTGCGATACTACGGTTGTATTCTGCAAATGCTTGTGTTAAATGGGACATTTTATTTAAATTCTGTTCATTATTTGTCTTATCAGATGTTTTGAATATATTTCTGAGTTCAGTTACATCTGTCACTCAAACATACCTACTAAAAAGAAGTCACTTCTTTTGCCAAAATAAAACTAGTCTTGCTACGATTCTCTTCTAGACGAACGACGATCTCTTCATCGCCTAAGAAGGCCAGGCATGGCCACATTAGGGTCTTTACTAATTCAGCTCTTTTAAATCAAATAATTTGCTTGAATATTCCAAACTGCATCTCTCCAACAATTCGTATCGCTCATAATTCGCAGTTTTCAACACTTCTGTGCGAAATGTTTTTTATTACCAGAGCTAACGCATTCATAAGTACTTCGCTACCATAAAAGAAATGGCACGAGAAGCTAAAAAACCCATTTCGCTATATAATTCGCATGGCATGGAGTTTGTGAGCAGAATAACACTTGGAGTTAATATGCGTGCAGTAAGCGACTTGTGCAGCTGCTTTCTGCTGTAAATTTCAGCTAGAAAAAAAAACTTTTATTAAATTAAGAATAAAAATGTTATTGGTACTGGACTAAAATAAAACTATTGAAGAATCCCATAACAATAATCTTTCCAGAAAGGTTATTGTTCAGGGTCTGCCTACAGAAGGATCATCTCCGTCTGTAGTATGTACGAAATTCTGAAATTCCTTCTGCTATTGTTCCACATTTTGCCACATTTTTGCTTTCAGTAGCAATAAAGTAACGACGCACAAGTCAGCGGCTACAATCGCTGTATTGCGTTGCGCCATACATTCTCTCGTTTGCGAGCGTGGAGCGGCTGCTCACGAATCGCGGCAGTCGGTCGAGAGCGCGCAGCCGTAGCGTGCGTTGCGCATCGAACACTATTCCATATTCAAAAAACAGCGCCAATCTGAAAGTTTAAAAAAGTTTTTATTGTGCATTATCTGTGCAGTGACCAATCGTGACATTTTTCAAAACCGAAAAGGAATTTTCTTTTTTTTTATTTTGTGAGTATTCAAAACTTTTTATACAGCTATGCTTTGTTATATTTTCTTTGTAAATGTTTTATGTGATTAGTAGCGGTGGCGTATAGTGTTGCGGAAATTGGAAACTCAATGAATTATGACTGAAAAAATATTTGACCTAATTGTTTTGCTTTATTTTAATTATTTATACATTCTATGTGTCGACACTGGACACTTGACGTTATATTGTACTTAATTTATTTTTTTACAAGGGTTTACTTTATTAAATGTTCGATAATACTTAAATTGGCAGGTACTTATTAAAACATTTTTGTGATATTTTTTTACCACAAATTTTTCTCTAAAGTATTTTGTTGTATTCTTTGTATTTTGCTAAAGATTTTCCTTGATCATGTGTTTTATCGTTACCTTAAATATTTTTAAACGGCAAAAGCCAAGTTCGTAACTGTCAAGGTTATGTTAAAAATTGTAAATATTTCACTAAAGAATAGACGGTGAATTTTCTAATTGGATGTGCAACGATTTCATTTCTCATTAGTTGCATTGTTACTGTTACACATACCTACCTACATACATACTAAATGTTTCTTCTGTCCACAATTCAGATCACGTGTCGTCAACATTTTTTCGTTCTTATTTTGTTTTCTAACCTAACTTTTCTGTTTACTTTTTTTTATAGCATTTTAAGAATAATTTATTTTATAACCTAGCCTATATAGATATTACAAAAAAAAACTATTTTTAATTGATGGAAATGCCATGTTATAAACAGATGATTGTATAATGCGAAAAATTTTATGATAATTTAAATATTTAGCATAAAATATTGTTCAAATTACTGCTTATTATTTACTTGGCCTGCAATTGCAGCTGCGGTTATTTAATTATCTTCCACCAAAGCAGATGTGTCGAGACGAAAATTCCGCATTTTTTGTTTGTTAACTTTAAATATTATGTAAGGTATAAATTTTTCTTAGTTTTTATCTATTGAGAAAACGTGACGTGTTGAGTATCAATCAATCCGTGACATTTGATTGTTATATTCACTGAAATAAAGTCATTCAGGCCAGGGATCGTAAACATTTTGTTTACAGTTTATGCAATGGTATTGTGATATTCAGTCTAATGGGACTTCGTAATGTAACTTTGTAGTGAGTACAGTGCACAGTGAAGTCATTGGATTGATACTCAGCCGTTCTGACTCATTGGCCATTGTACATCCCAAGGTCCGTGGATACATCGATATAAGTATCATATGGGTATATCTAAAAGGTTATTTCTTCACACATATAAATAATGTGCCGTTTTAGGTTTATGGCGTTTAAATTGCGACAGATTTTTCTAATGACAAGAACTAGTTTCCTTTGAAAGAGGTTTGAATTAAGTCCATGAGCATTAATGGACAGGAAAAGGATATATATTTATCAATTTATGTATAGCTATATATCGTTAGAGTATTTGTTTAGTTTTGCAATGTAGTATAATATCCTGTCTGTAATAATGACTAGGAATAAACCATTATTACAATTAATCTTTCAACAAGAACGATTTTTTATGCGATTTGAAATTGCCTAAGTAGATATTTTTTTCTTGTTACATCAGCTTACTCTAACTGTTCATTTCAATTGCTAATGTACAAAAAACTAGTTTGGCAAGTGATTTTATAACTGATGTATAAGCTGTAAAGAGGTTTTTATTCAATAACACTCATTAAAATTTAAAAAAGTGATGACAGGCCAATAAACTTGGTACCCAACATGTTTTTACACGTTTGTGGGTTGGGTGTGACCGTTTCCGGTCTTTGAGCAAAAAAACATCTTTCATCGACATTATGTCACTCTTAAAATATTGAATTAAGAACAGCAATGAGTTTACAGTTTTATAGAAATGGTGATTTATGGTTCGTACTCACTTTCACTTATTTTTGTTAAAATTCAGTTTCAGTGTAATTTATTGTGGATTTACATATATTATCTGTAGTTTTACGATTTTTCGGCTTTAGACAATATTTATGATCATATAAAGAGATGTTTAAACCGTCATAGATCGATATACAAATATGTTTTTTTTTATACATTCACTCCAATCATGCCATTTTTAATAAGCTTGAATACCTGCTCCGCCTAAACCTAGTCTATAATTTCGTTTTAGTAGATACTAGACTGCTAGTGGATAGTTAAATTAAGTGCTAGTCGCTAGACACATACCTTTTTGGTTAGATCTGATTGCGTTAGCCGACTGCACCCAATATGGTTGACATACACTTTGGGAAGGAATTCGTACCTTACATTTCAACGGCCAGTTTGTACTTACAAATGTTTTATATCTTTACACAAGTACAAAACACTTACATTACTTATTGGTTAATATTTAATCGCTTTGGAAATGCTTTGATTATATATTGTGTGTAATGTTTCAACGAAATCAAAATGTTGTTCAGCCCTTATTGTATTGAAACTGCGTTATCTGTCAAAATAATAATTATGATATTGTTTATTTAAATAATTTCCTATAAAACTGTTTCCTTAATCAATAGTAAACATTCGAAAAATATGATTAGATTGAAAATATCTTCTTTGTTTTGGAAAATAAACAATCTATCTTTCTGTTGTTGATCTTTCTTGAATTTGTGATAATTTTTTATCAATACGGTTTTAGTAATCGGTCTTGTGTGTCATGACCACGAATCATTTGTTTATTGACAATATTATCAATATTATTCTTATGTACGGTAAGATTTATGCATTTGGAACAAAATTAATTTATGTTCTTCAATTTCGTTCGCGTTTTAGTTATCTAGAAGGAAAATTAAACATCGTATATTATGCGTCATAATTCACGAGTTATCTATTGCTTGTTGTCGTGTTTATTACACTAGATATTACAAGATTGAATGGCTCCGAATTATTGCACTACGGACTTTCTGATTCATTGATTGTTTTTAATCCTTATCAAGTATTATAGGATTATTGTAATTAATTACAATGTAATTATTGAGTAAACATATTTAATCTTGGGTAAAGTATCCGTTTTACGAAGTAAGACTCACAGTTGTGGAAGGGAGACGCCGTTCTACACCGTGTAATATACTATCTCGCTTCCACATCTTTAATTGTCTTATTTTAGGAATTGATACTAGTCCAGATTAGACTGCACAGTTAGCCGAGTGGTATAGGTAACCACACCAATTACTACTGTGCCGTGTGCGACATCTCGTGGGTTCGATCCCGGCATAGGACTAGAATATTATGTGCGTTCCATTGATGTTTGTTCTGAGTGTGGGTGTCTTGTACCCCTTGTGGGTGTACCCCTCGCGACACAAGGTGTAAATTCCTTAGTGCGGGAGCCGTTTAAAGAAAACAAAAAAATAATCAAGAGATGTGAGTATTCTAACAAAAACAAATTGCGGTAAGACTTGCGACAGTTTCTTCCGTTCACGTGATGTTGTCGCGGTTTCCGCGGTCGGTTCCATGATACTTATTAGTCTTATTACTTACATATGTCATGTATGTAAGGTCTAATTGCTACTGCGAGGTTGACCAACTAAAGCGTTAGTTCCGGTTGTGCTAAACACGTAATGATTCTAATGGGCAATCAATAAATAACGTTGAAGTGATCATTCAAAGCAGCAGGAAGGTATAAAATTTGAGAAATTATTTGTCAGTTATTCTATTATGCAAAATCGTTAAAATATTCGCAATTTACTGCGACTTTGGCCTTTCGAAATGGTGTGACATTTGCAGACATAATAATAAAGGACTAGGTATCGAAGTCCGGTAGTTTAAAAAGAAAAAAAGACTGGTTGGTAATAGGTTATCAAATCAGCACCAACCAGTCAGTATTATGTTTTCAAAATTCAAATATCGAACGAAACATTACAAGCTTACAACTTACAAGTATACGACACACATGTGTCGTACATATGACCTTATCCACAACACTAGTCACTTAGAAATCGAGGCACCAAATAATTCAATTCTGAACCTTATTCCCTTGAGATAGGAGCCTTACTGTGTAGCCTAGGTACGGTGTTTAGCTGGTAATCCTTACATTTTACAACGAAGGCAGTTCCGTGATAGGTATGCGGCCATTTGTATGGTAATCGGCTAGAAATATTTTGGTCCGCGGCGTTTATGTTTGCTTAGCCTCGACTTAACGACTTCACAGCAATCCCTACGCAATAATATTTACTATGAATGGTAGTGATTAAATTGACAGAACAACGAAATTTTCTAGCTCATTTATGTAAATTCAAATAGTTCGTCAAATTCATAATCTCAGAGTTGCTTCAAAAGATTGCACACGGCTTGCAGATAAAAAGGAGGAAATTTGATTAGGAAAAAGTTTTAAAGTACGCCTAAATAGATAAGAGACTACTCCTTACATAATTATTACCTGTCTACAGTCTACATAACAAACTTACCAAGAAAGATAAAATCAATAACACCTTTTTTTATTTAAATTAGCAGCGATACAATCTAACCAGTGTTATAACTGCAAAAACTTGGGAAATAATTAGTTCGTGCATTGTTTATTACATAATTGAAATGTCAAATGTACCACAGACAAGATTGCGTGTCCTTCAATGCTTGTGAAAATGTCAAACTACACAAATTTCGCTTTGTTTGCTAAAAGAAAAAGTGAAAATTGTCTCTGGCATTGACGGTTTTGACAAACACGCTACAGCCACGCTTGTTTAAGAATTGGGGTTAACATACTCATAAATCGTGTTTTTATTCGGTTATTATGTTTGGTTAAAGTAAAGTTGATTTGCTTTGATCGGTGAGATTAAATCAATGTCAACATTTTATTGATTGCGATTTTAATACTAAGTTTATTGTTTGTAAACAGTGAAAGTATTACTGAGAATCTTATTCTTGCTTCAATTTGCACGTGATATAAATATTGTGTATGTTTATTTTACGTGCGTAATGTTGATCAGTGATATAGCAACCTCCTTTTTTACATGTAATATCATTGGTCGAGAAACAATAACAATATGTTTGTCAGAATATTGCTAAGTCATTCAATTGTTTCACTCATAACTTTCAGTCGGCTAGTTTTATCCACTTTTAAAAATGAAAAATAAATGCTAACTTTGCAAGGTCACTAACATAAATCCGAAACCGATCGAGTTTCGTAACACTGCATTCGATTTAAAAGCTTTCGATTGCTGCACTTAAAATTAAAAGTATAAAGATTCAATTCTTTCACGATTGATCCTAAGTAGGTCAATATCCTGAGGGCCTACCAACACGACTTAAAGTAATATTATTACAGTGTTGAAGAGAGATGCCGATATGCCATCTAGTGCGTTGTCACGCTTCCACAACTGCAATAAAGAACTTTAAAAGATGGGGATATAGCCATAGACCTTCTTATAAACAAGAACGTCTTTAAGATGACATTTTGTTTATAATGATATTCCTGTGAACTATCTCATCATAGTACAACCAAAACATTAAACAAGTATAGTTGATTGAACTATAATAAGTGTAATATTGTTTCTAAGTACGCATTCCCAGGTTATAGCAAAACTTTAATCAGTTTATATTTGATTTATAAACGCCTACTATAAAGGAAGAAAGAAAGGAAAGGTGTTATGAGAGTTCTTGGCGATAGTTTTCACTAAGTTTCATACTCTGAGGATGATAATATTATTAATTCCGCGCTCATCTCACTCTTAGTGATCATTACGTGATATTTTTAATTTCCCAAGATTAATCCGATTCCTAGAGTTCCACTAAATGAGCAATTTTGCGTTGTAAAAGTATCGTGTCAATAATACGTCATACATATAGCACTGCGTTTCTTCTTAATAAAGAATACCTAGTGTTCTACTCTAAAATAAATTGTCATCTACACAATACCAACATTAAAACGTTTGATCTAACAAAGTAAACTTTCAATTCACATATGTACACAACATTTGACTTTAGAACATTATATTAATGCGGGTAGTGTAGTCGCCCCCATACGGGCGCGGACGGTTGATGTCATACTCAATTTATGGCACAAATGTTGATATGGAGTAAATTTGCCGCAAACGAGTCTGTCGTCATCCACACTCTGATCTAATGCCACTTGAGATATTAACATGTATAGCCCCTTTATCTCCGGCTGAAGTTAAAAGTCATGTATTTGAAGTCATGCATTATGATTTGTAAGATACATATATTTGGAGACATTAGCCAGTATCTAATCCCCTAAAAGAAAGGCAATATTTTTGTCATGGCATGTTCTTTCTCCGTTGCTTATTGGTAACTTGAACCTATTGGTTCAAAACCGACCTAAAAGACTACAAATAAAAAACAAATTACAAAGGTGCAAACTTTTTACTACACCTCTTTTTTATTTCCTCAATAAACTATCAATAGGTACAGCTACTGTTTGATAACCTAACTGTATCTTATTAAATAAAAACTCAAGTATTCAATAAGGGACAAAAAGTTCTCACGTCCAAAAATTGTTTCACGTTTCTGGCAGGAAACACGTCTGTGATGCCGGCAGCATTTATTTTTTGCCGTCGATATAGGAAGGTATTGAAGAATAGTAATTACTATAACTTGTACATAAAGAACGAATGAAGATTGCTATTGTAGAATATGTATTTATTTATTTTATAAAAACGACTCCCGCACTAAGGAATTTAATCCTTGTATTGGAGGGGTTCAATACACACGCACAAAGACCCCAGACTCAGAACAAGCATCTGTGGATCGCACAAATACTTGTCCTACGCGGGGATCGAACCCGCGACACGTCACGCATAGTTGTAATTGGCTTGGTGATATACCATTCTGCTGTGAGTGCAGCAATAAAATAGTATTGATTGATTGAATTCGTGTTATTTTGGAGTTATAGAGGATAAAGGCTGTGTTACATATGTTACAGGATAGAGATACAAATAACTAATGAGTACATCTATTTATAGTATTCATGCTCATAATGATCATCAAAACTTGCCTGTATTAGCAATATTTTAGGTTGTTTGGAAAACCGAATAAAGCGGAGTTCCTCAATGTATAACCAGCTGGTCTGTCCAGGATAACAACTTAGCACTAAGAGAATATTTGGTCATTGTAGTGCTTCATTTTGGATTCACTAGATCTTGTTCACTCCAAAAGATACAAATGTTTTTTTTTTGCTACCTGGTATTTCAAAGACATTAACATGCATGAGATTAATAGTATGTAAGAAGTAGATTTTTCCAATTTATTGTTAGTTAAGAATTATGTTGTAGTTAGAATTATATGTATTTTTGATTTATATAATTATTACTTTAAGTTTTTCCTGTGTTTTATGTGATTGGTTTCAAGCCGTGTAAAGCAATAAATAAATAAAATGCATACAGTACAGATATTCGGGTCAGCGGTAATCAATGATACGGTGACAAAGGGCCTGCCTAGCCCGCTTTGGCAAAACAATTAGCATTGTCAAATTGTCTGTATTACAAATAGAAAACAATGAGTGTGTCTAGTTACTAGTTAGTTACCGAGCCACCTAATTTTGGCAATACAATTGGCATTGAACGTTATCTATTTTAGCCACAAATTATAGGTACTAAAATAAACAAAATAGCTAAACTTAAAACTATTTAGAATTTAAAAAAATGTTATACTTAAGCTAAACTGCTTTGTTACTGTCAGTTATTTTAAGAAATATTGAATAGAACAAAGACTTATGTTCTAAATATAAACGTCTATGGAATCCATGTTGTTTTAGCAGCCTTGAACCCAAAAGTGGAATGTTTGTGAAAACGAAAGTTAACGGAACGCGCTAAGTAGGCACAGCGACCTCTATACCTCTAGTCCATGGTTCAATGCTTTCATCTACAATTTACTTAATTCACAGCTTTTTTTAGGTCAAAACAAAGTGCTTCTAATTTCTCGTAAGTCTTTAAAATCAGCCATAGCATCACGTGTTTATGCATTTGGAGAGTTCTTAATTTGAATTTACAGATAAAAAAATTAAGAAGAAAAAATATTTAGCAATCAAATAGGTTTTATGTGATTGCACAACTTTTGAACAAAGTTCGTAATATTTTTTTTTAGGTTTTGGGTTCAAACTTCTATACCAGGAACCTCTTTAGAAATTTAATGATTCAAACATACTAACGGATACTTAAATATTAACCGTGGAACAGTAACAGTTATTTGAGTATGACACATACTTAGGAACAATGTACGACACTTAACTTTAACGATGACAACTCTAATGTTATTTACGGTCAACATTATATTATCGGTGATTTAAAAGTAGCCTAACTGTTTTTGTAAATGCACTGGCCTGTTAAGAGATTCAATGAAAAGTTGCAAAAAGTTTATTGTTTACGGATTCTTTTCAAAACGGTGTCAAGTGAACAAGTTACTTACTTTGTATGTATTAAGTATGGCTGGGATAAAAGATATAATAATTATGAAGCTTGGCCACGGTAATATTATCTCTTTACAAGCTTGACTAACGGATTTAGTATGGGTTAAAGGAATTTATTAAACTTGCAAAGGAAGTTCGTACTGGTTGTATCAATTTGCTGACATTGTCGCAATTGTAAGGAGGATGTGAATTGCGGAGTTTATTTTTAAGACTTAACTAGTGACGTCTTTCTGTCACAGTATCAAGTATATTGCTACCAATGCCATAGAATTTAATTCCGAAAATTGTGTAATTATTGCTGTCCATTGCTTTTGTTACATACATAATACAGTGGAATCAATTTGTTGCGAAAACATGTAACACGTTACGATTCCACACATTTACTCGATTACTCGTATTCTGTTATTCACACCATGCACTATGACAAAACAGGCCGCATACGAAATTCAAACAGAAACGAAATATACTAACCACGTATTTCCGTATCAACAATGCTGTTATGATAGCCGTTAAACTGACAACTTGGCCACGCTTTCTCACTGGCCGGTTATATAAGCGCCGCAGATTTTGACTGTTCGACGTTTGAAAGAACGCTCTGCATATAAATCAACACTCTAAAATATAGAGTTTGCGTAATTGAAGACGACTTTTAAGAAAAAAATAAATGTCAAAATGCATTGAAAGGAAAGAAAAAAAACACTGGCAATTGTGGCAAAAAATGTATTCATTCCGAACTTCTGACATAATAAAATTAAGAAGACTTACAAATAAATAATTTGACATTTAAACAAAATTTTATATCTATTAAATTACTTTACCATTAAGCGTATTTTTTTCCGCAAAGTTTCAATTGATATGAATGCCAGTGTAGATTACGGAAGATTGTTTAATTTAGAAGCCATTTAAATTAATTTGTTTCAATTAAAACAATTACCATCACAGCATATGGGTTTTGACTTTGTTAAAATGTTAAAACAATGATGTTTTTAATAAATATAAAAGTGTTAATATAAATATGTTACGTGAACAGTTATATCAGTATCAGTAATATTATGATATATGACTCATATAATATGTGGAAGTAAATCAATCATTTGA
The DNA here is from genome assembly GCA_941860345.1 of Chrysodeixis includens. Lineage (NCBI taxonomy): Eukaryota > Metazoa > Arthropoda > Insecta > Lepidoptera > Noctuidae > Chrysodeixis > Chrysodeixis includens. The sequence continues at coordinate 11,271,931 of OW796107.1, read as the reverse complement.
TGCAAATTCACTAATTTGAATATCCATTTTTCTTATTTACATAACATGAATATTGAATTTTTATTATTACTAATAAAGTCGTGACATTGAAGTATTTCACCTGTGTGCCAGATTAACGTTTTATTAGTGTTTACGTAGTTAACATAATGAAAGTTTTTTTCTGATTACGGAAACGGGCGTTTTTTTTGGTGGTACACTATTGAAAAGCTGAACAGTATCAACTTTTCAGGTATTCTAAACGTGGCAGCTAAATATCTGCCGTTCTGTCAAGTCTTCCACTGCTTAAAAAATCGGCAGCTATTTTATTGAAGCGTCGGGATCAAAGGACGCGGTGATAGCAAATTGATCATATCAAGTAGTTACCGCTAATGGTGCGTGATTAAACATTAACTTCTACACAAAGTAAAATAATAATATTTGTATTCAACTAAAGTAATTTTCCATCCCGGAGAACCTCGTAAGCTCTGTCTAGACAGTCACTATGCAACAGGTAATGCCTCTATATTTCCTAGATAGCTGTTACATAACGACAACCGCCTGTCAATCATTGCTACGCCTAATGAATACCTAATGCACCGATAGTTTACGCTGAGCGCATATAAATATATCCTTTTTTTAGTTATACAAGTTTAGTTTGTACTATAAACTTTTAAACTTAGAATAGAACTCTGGGTGTTATGAAAGTGAGATAGCGCATTACATTGTGCTTAGCCTCGTCTCATATCCACAAAGGCCACAAGTAAGGTTACTGAACTTTATAGCTGTATGACAATATTTTTTTTTATTATTTCCAGCCAGTAACAGTTGCGCAAAAGATTAAAACCTTTTTAGAACTATGGATTAAAATATGGATTATTGTCTGAATTAAATTATTTTTATTATTTATTTATAGAACTAAACCTTTAAACGGAGTCTATTCTGTTTCGTTTTATTCATTTTAATCCAGACTCCAGTGCAATACTCTCTGCGGTATTAGCAGTGTCGCATGGAAATAGCTATGATTGCATCCTTATTGCTTTATTTTTGCTCATCTATTAGGAGAACTGTCTCGTTATGTTTGCATTAGCGGTGGGCATTCAAATCACATGATTCAAAATTAATCTGGTGCTGGATAGATGTAAATATCTGAGGAAGTACAGGGAGTTAGTAAAACATTATTTTTGAAGAGTAAAATTTGTGTGATATTAATATGGGTCTTGCTTTCCAATTTGAGTACTCGGTTTGCCACCATTAACTTAGAAATATTTCAAAACATTACACCAAAAAACAAAGCCTTTCATTATTTTCGAAAACAATTTTAGAACGAAAATACCTATATCTTCTCTTTGCGCAGTATATTTTCACTTGTTATTTACCATGATAATCTTCCACTATCTTTGTTTGCCTATACGATTGTACTAAAATAGAAGATATTTGTCGCGAGATAACATTGCTTGAGATAAACTCACAATACTGGCAAAACCCTGACATTGTCGTATCACGTAAGTACATAAGCAAGTAAGTACGTAAGTGAAATTCACCGGTAAAGTGGCTTGCAAATAGCTGCTGGATTTGATACGTTTGCATACTTTCCCCTAACACCGACTGTTTCTCTTAAGATTTAGTAAATCATACGGTTTGATGAAGCTAGAATTTCGCTGGTTCGTTGACCTCAAATGACTCTGGTTTTAATCTGTTACTGTATACAGCTCTTAAAGAAATACAGTTGTCATAGTTAAAAAAAGATAGCGTACTACACTATCGTAATATCATTTTGCTTTTACAACGGGAAGAATCCTTAAATGATACAACGGTTTACTCACGCGTATATTTCGGGATAGCCCGACTAGTTTAGGACCTAACCGGAGTTCTTAACCATGACCTGACGCGGCGGGGTGGGTCCGAAAATAGTCGGGTTATCCCGATAAATACGCGTGAGCAAACCGTTGTATCCACAGCAATCTAAATAACAGTATTTAGATTTCTGTGGTTGTATCATTAAATGGAACGTTTCTTGATTTAAAGCAGTGAACCTTCTTGTTATTCAGTTTTGAATGTGTTTTGTTTTCGCCCTACCACTTTCATCCTACAGAACATATGAATGATTCTGTTACTCGTTAGTCCTACGCACGTTAGTCAGATGTGCGTAAACAAAATTATTTGTTTTAAAAATACTGCTTGTTACTCAGTCCTGTGTTCTGTTAGGCGTCTCTCTATATAGGAAGTTAGTCACCCACTCTAAATTGTTTTTTATGTACTGTGCTTTACGATTAGATTATACAGAGGGGCGTCGTGTTAGAATTGTTTTATGGACTGATAGTACAGGACATATTCCTTGCTCTATTTTATGATACGAGACATGACTAATGTTATTCATTTGTTTTTTTCAGGTATTGATGTCTTACTACGACTTGGTTTAGCTCCGTCGACATAACAGGTAAGCTATTTAATAATCAATATCATAGATAATCGTACAGGTATATACTATGCATATGTACTACGTAGGTAATACTAGCTGCTGCCCGCGACTTCATACGCAATAATAATAATCACGCGAAAAAAAGAAGAATTTGGGAATAAAAAATTGATCTTAGACAATTCTCAGACCAACCCAATATGCTCACAAAATTTCAAGAGATTCGGCCAAGTCGTTTCGAAGGAGTACCTACGGGAACGAACATTGTGCCACGAGAATTTTATAATGTTTAAGATATTCCTATACATTTACACACCGGGCATAAATACCTACGTGTATCCATATTATGCACTATAATAGCCCGTTATCAAAATAGTAGAGACGTTGACTCATCCAAGTGTCATCAGAACATAAAAGGGGTCATTATTACTAATTTGAACTTTCTATAAAACTACTTAAATTGTGCAGTGGTAATTCTAATCATACATTTTCTCGTCACCGTGCCACTTACGAAAATTTCCCATTTAGTCTACGTAAAAGTGATATGACTCACAGATTAGAAGTGCCATATAAATAGATTATTTATTTATCTAGTGGTACTTCTAGCTCGTTTTTGGGATATTCCAATAGGGAATCCCTAAAGGGGAATTAACGTAATCGAATGGAATGAGTATCATACACATTACTGCCATAAGCGTAGGTGTCGGATAACGATTAAATTATGTGAATTATTTATCAATTTATATGTTATTCTTTAATGATATTTTAAACTAAACAGGGGCTTTAATCTCTAAGTGGTCTACGAAGTAAATATATTTGGTGTAAATCAGTCTCTTCTGTTTTAAAATTTTGTGTGGTTGTTGCATCAGATGGTCTTTGAACCAACACTGAGTAACAACATGAGCCTTATTTCCAAAGTCATTGTTACTGATAAAAAGGTGATAGCTGTTGGCGTTTTTTTCGGGTGTGTCCTTTTTTAACTTGCAAGTTTCTACCCACGAAATGTATTTATTTGAATAGTTTTTTTTTTAACTTAAACGGAATTTCTATTTGTGGGTAGCATAAAACGAAAACATCCAAAATTTCCCTTTACAATTTTGTAAATTTGTACAAACTTAAATTTATTGTTTGAGAAATTGATTCCTACAGTAGAGTTTCCATTTTCCTACTCCACAATCATGGGAATCCATAAATAGTTCGTATTTGGAACGTCACCGCGCATGTATCATTTCTGCTCTAGTTCCGAAACACAATGTTATCGCGCATGCGCTCTGTCGTCAAAGGATGCGTACGCGCCGATTATGGTTATTGAACTCGGCTTTAATGTGCCACTTGTACTGTCAGCAAAAAAGTATATAGACACGACTAAGTGATCTATTTACGAGGCATAAATAGAGCATAATGTAATTAATAAGATAGACAATACGGGTTAGGATGCAAAAGAATTCTAGCACGGGAAATGTATTGTAAACTTACTAAACATCAATTCCTTCAAGTTACTGAAAACATTAGGAAATTGGGTATTGGTACTTAAGTAAAACTGATGTGGTTTATTGACTTTTGTTGCTGAATCCACCACTTGTACAGTAAACCACACGTGATTTATCAATTAGAAAATTATTTCTGTTTTATGACGTAGCAGTAAGCTTGAATGTTGTGGATCCTATTGATTTACTTGTGTGGTCGACCGTACAAGGTATATAATATAGGAAGTAAATGAAGTCGACAGGTTATTATTTTGTTTATTTATGTAGTGATTAATCACTCTGGATGGTTCCGATTTCCCTAGTTTTAGTAGCTCACTAAAGTAAAATTCATTTCTTTGCCTAGAGCCATACTTATAATTAAATCGCAAGTTAAACTCTCCACCAAAAGAAGTGGTCACGCGGCAGCTAGTTCCCAAATAAAGTATTTATCCACTTAGAGTCACTTATCTCACAGCTAATTTGACCACACTTTTACTTCAAGGAATGTGCAAGGATGGCCTTTCATTTTTTCTCAAAGTTATTTATATATTATGGGCACCTGCGTGTTGGTACAGCCGCCTACTGACCTACTGAACACCTGGGTACTAAGTACTGGCTTTTTATTACTTTTTAAATTGTTGTCCGACACATGATTAAGCCCAGAAGCACAATCTTGTCAGTGGGCGGTTTGACAGAATAATTTCGCGGAAAAAATAAAAATTCGAAGTCTTGATGGAGTTTCTTTATTATGGTGAAAGTGTTATTTAGGCGCTAACATGCTAACATAATGATGGACAAATGTCATTAAGAAAGCATGTATCTGTCTTGTACGTGAGTCATTGTCATTTGAACCCTTTAACTATTTCACACGGTCAATAAACTTACTGTAAAAGGAATCAGTGATATATTGTTAATATATTTACAATAACTACCTAATTGATACCTAAGTGGGTAATGTATGTAGGTACTCTGTTCACTGTTCATCAGTTTCAAAATATAACAGTATGAATAATACTTAATAATACTTTCCCCTGTACAAAATTATCACAGATTTCTAAAGATTATGATGGCCCAGTGACTCAGTGAATGAAGGCTGTAAACAGTGACGTGCATTTGGAGAGGCCTAAGTCCAACGGTGGACTACGACCAAGAGATTAGGATGGCTTAGTCAGTGACTCAGTGAGGGCCTAAGTCCAGCAGTGGACATCGATAGGGTGATGTTGAAAATTACTACACTAGGTACACCGATAGCACAAAAATATTAATTTACGACTCAATCAAAATTAGATTAAAGGCTCAAGATTATAAAACGGAACGAAATGACTCACAAAATGATTCATGCTTATACTCAATTTATCAAATTTTAAAAGTTTCACTTATCAACATTCTAATGACAATAATGACCTATGATAAGTGCTTTGGTCTTTGTTCTCATCTATTTATAGGAGATAGATGTCTAGACATTTTGATGGATGAAATACATCTTAATTGACATGTCTCGCCGAGTATGTGATACTGACAGGAAAGGGCGAGATAATTAAGTCAAATTACATTATTTTGTCTAATACCACAGAAAATGTAAAAAAGATATATTATGCTACTTAATAAGGTATTGCGTATTTTTTAGTCACTAAAGCACAAATAGCCTCTTCTATTCTTCCCTTAGATGGTTTCTTGGTATGGTTTATTGTTTACAGTCTACACATTTTCTAACGACAATTCCCTTCAATGTGCAGTGAAAATATTTGCAAGTTATGGCAAATAACAAATATAATTATGTGTTTATGTTTTAATCTGGCATTTCATCGATTATTGTAGATACATATAGATTATAATCCTGTGACAAATTAAAGGTAGGTAATCTGATAAATATCACGATTCAATGTAATTGTATCTTATAAACCGTAATAATTGTGATTATGTGGCATGTGGGTCACAGCCATTCTTATCTAAACTAGATTAAAGTAAAAATATTGATTAATTTTGATATACTTTTTCATGCAATCACATGCACCTAATACGCGTATTTATAAACAAGTCGACGTCCAAATTTTCTTATAGTAACAGCTTATTTCATTTTAAACGATTGAGAATGCTTCAAGTGCTAACTGATTTTGTTTTTTATTCCTCTAATAATAAAACATATTTTACTATAGACACAAAACGAAAATGTGACGCTTTTCGAAAAGCAATAAACATTATGAAAAAAGAAGCTAGTCTACCTTATTTATATTGTGGCCAGGGTCGGCCATTGCGTTAACCTGCAGACACCTTAAGATGCAGATTAGTTCACGCGTAGTGACTATAATCCAGTTACAACGCATTTGCAAGGTTTTACCAGACTCTACACTGCTCTACTGGGACAATACGGTATTCTGTTACAAACGTCTTTGACATGCGTAAAAAGGTTTTAAGAGGTTAAGTATGTGTGTGTCAATTAGTTCAATTTATCATTTAGAAGCGAATATTGCTTAGAGAGTATCTACATCCTGATCATGACAGTATAAATATAGGTAACGGTGAAAGAGTACCAACACCGCCAGCCATCTTTGTTTTTTTTTCACTTTTAATAAGAAATATCAGCCTGTCTTTATATGGCCAAAACCTCATCAAACATCATATCATATGTGCTAAAAAGCAGTATATTCTTCATTTTCAAACGCGAGGGTTCAAAAGTAAATCTTCAATAAAAATTACTACGTATTTCATAACTCTACGCATGCAGTTAAAGAAAGTGAATTATTAACAAAAACATGTAACAAAAGTAATTACATTTAAGTCGGCACCACGTAATTAGTGCTAAATTATGATCGTCGGTGTAACGAAGACCAAACACTACCGAATCTTTTAATGAGTAGAAAATGAAAGTGAGTTATTATTTCACTGTGATTCTTAATTGTCGAATTTAATTTAGCTGGCAATAAAGATCGGTCTGAAGCCTTGTTGTCATATAATTTGGGTGTAAAATGGAGTCTCATAAAAAGGTGATTATATTTTTTTTTGGTAGAGCAAAATGTGAAGCTATTTGAAGAAAGTCTTTTACTGAATATTGATGAGAGTCTCCATAGTATTAAAGGAATGAGAAAGGCTTACGTCTCCATAATCGAAGGGTTGTGATAATACATAGTAACAGCATAGCCTGCAAATGACTCATGGCTGGGAAAAACCCTCTTCTTATAGGTATAGAGGGAAAGTTGGAAGGACTCACCAATTAGTCAGTTCAGTTCGTACATTTCGGGAGCACGTTTCTTCACAATATTTCCTATACTATTTTTCATTGGCATCTTAGAATGATTATAGAAATTTTAGATAATTACACCGAAAATAACCTGGCTTCGAATCGAACAAATCTGTTCAAAAACTGGTTTTGAATCTAGATTTTTAACCACGGGAAGATCACGTACAAAATTGTAAGTTTGTTTATATTTACAGAAGAAAAATCACACCAGCAGCAATTTCTCCATTCAATACTCTAACCACAATATTATGCATCGTAACGAAAGTACTCGCGATGCGCAAATGTTTCTGAACCGAAAACCCCATTGTTGAATACTACACTCATTGTATTGTGATGCGATCGTGTTCAGTATTTATTGTTATTCAATTACATCATAATTAAATAATAAAATCTTGTATTTATAATATACATATTCAAGCGCTTGGTCGACTCCACCCGTGATCAGAGGGCTGGACTGTATTTCGCGCAAAGAATTGGTATTGCCATTCAGCGTGGTAATGCGGCCAGTCTCCTGGGCACGTTTCCCGCCATTGAGGGAGATGAGGATATTTTTTTCGACGCTTTGTAAATATGTAATTTTTTTAGTTACATAAGTTTAGTCGTAAATGTAGATGTTTCTTGTTTTAGTATTGTTTCTGTTACATATTCAAGTTGAACGTTAAATTAACAATACTGGGGGCTTACTACCTTTGAAAGTACCACATTTGTAGATATGGAAGAGAGATACCGCTTTATGCCCTGTAGTGAGCTATCTCACTTCTTAATTTGCAGGAACCCTAAACTCAAACTCAAAATTATTTATTACATTCCATATGTAGTATTTTAGAAGATGACGTTAGACCTTCTGAAAAGTGTTTAAAAGTCTGTCTAGTAGAAAGTGCTAGAAAATCACTACTTATTGATAAGTAATGCTGGAGAGTAGATGTCAGTGTTGACACATAGCTCTCTCATTCATTGTTTGGGACAATAGGAAAATCCGCTTCAATTTGGTTTGAAGAATTCATTAATCGTCAAGCTGAAATTAATTTACGGTAGATACGATGAATTATAAGCAGATTTTAACTTTTATGTATAACTTGAGGAAAAAGGTTGCAATAGTCTGACTTTATGATAATCAATTAGTATCTAATAAAATTAGTGCCATTTCTGATATTGTCAATTGATCGTAATCCTAATCTCAATGGATCAACGAATTGATTCTTATTTCAAACGCCAGTTTCAAAATAAGAAGCAGTGACATTACCTAATATTCAAAAACGACAAACCGTAACAGCCAGCTTTCACCGACCTTCCAAGGACAAAAGAGTTCCATTGTATTCCGTTCTCTTTGGAAACTGTGACAATTAGTGTCAGAGCCTCCTTGTTTTCGCAACTAACCACCACGCCTGCATTCCGCGAAGTGGTCGGTAGTAAGTTAGTAACACCCACATTTAGTTAATGATAGTTGATTAAATTTCTTTGTATTATTTTAGTTATTTGTAATTTCAAGCCTTAGGCTATTCATCAAAAAATTCTAAGTAAAATTTCGCTTACATCCCACGTAAATCGTGAGTGTCGTTTACCATAAAGTATATAATACAGGTCAACTTAAATATTACTAGAGATCTCTCTACATTCTCTAGCAGTCTAAAGGCATTTGTGTTCCTAGTGTATCTCTTTCATGGTAAAACACGCAAATACCCAATACAATCGGTCAAATTATAGACGGCATAGATAAAAGAATCGATAGTCTACTTCAAATAGGTCACCAATGTTTCAGGTGTTGAATGAGTTTGTCTATAATGTTCTGGTTCCGTTTTGTCACGCTTGTGAGGTTCCGCCCCGAATTAGCTAATAGCGTGTGGCTTGTGCAACGCTTCCGTCAATTATGTGCTCTGCCAGTGGCCAAGCGATGGAACAGACCTTCAGTTTGTGTGATATATTTCAATATAGAATAATTATTGTAAATGTGTGTACCACAGAAGCTTGCATTTCAGTCATTTTGAAATAGGTTCTTAAAAATGTTGCAGTACGTATACGGAAAGAGAACAATTGTTTTCTTTGATAAATTTGTCAAGATTGTTGCCAAATTTATCAATTTCTTCTTATCCACATATGAGGATTCTTCTTATCTACATACGAGTACTTATACTTTTACTATGCAAATGTTGACAACAAGCAACGACTCTACATAAACGGTCCTAAGAACATAAGTTACAACTATGTTAATTAAAAATAATCATTACTAAACGGCTTCGCAATAAATCTCCGAGAGTACTCCATTAGTGACATGGTCGCATACGGTCACAGATATCATTACCTACGAATTGGCACAAACGCATTAACATTCTAGACCATACGCCAATCTAGAAACTGAACATCGCTCTAAAGAGGTTAGAAACTTTGTGAGTTAAGGCCTGAGTTGTTGTGTGCGAGCATCACTAAGAATTTGCAACAATGTCGATGACAATAAAAAAATAATGTCTAGTCGTTAGTCTCGTAGAAATTTGATGGAGGCTGAACAGATTTGGCTTAGTCTTTTTAGTTTTCAAATATTGACCAGTTGAGAGTAGAATACCACGTCGGTTTACATCGTGTAAGATTTGCGGGCAAAGTTACGGACATTGGCTAGTCTATAGTACTATTCGCAACAGTTTAACATAGCAATAACATTGAAATGTGTTTCATAAGCGACAGAAATTGTGAAAGAAAACATTTGAACTTGAATTAAGTTGTTTTAATTGTTAGCTAATAAAAGTTTTATTAGCTTAGTATATTAACAACCATATAATTTGTAGTAATGAAAGAAATAGAAATAGTGTTTATCGCAATAATGATCGTTAAATAACACTAGCGTTTTAATAACTTCATTATGCTACTCTTTTAAATACGTGTAAATATAATTAAAATTGATGTAAATTACCACTGATTTCACTAAGGCGAGTGTCGTATTTTTGTAGATAAAGTCTTCAATTTACCATAGTTTTATTAAACGAAATTACCTTTTCCATAATCCACCCTTCACTTATACTACCTGAAATCAACTGTTTGTTATACTTTCGCAGGAACGAGCGTTACAACCTCTTAACAAATGCTCGCTACACTATTCATCGCGTAAAAGAAACACCGTCTTAACATTTTCACTCAGTGACCGATAGCTGGCAGTGATGGCTGTGATGCGATTTCGTTTCTTCTCAGGAACATAGAAACTGTATGGTAGGCCTCGATAAAAACTAAACGGGATCGAGTGAATCGCTTGAAAGTTAGAAACTACGTGAAAGGAGGAAATATGTAGGTAGTGTTTATTTTTCGTTTTGTGCCTCGAGAATATATTTTTTTTTGTGTTGCGTTCGTGTTATATCCTACTTGTTATATATGACTGCTTTAAATCTTTCGTAGTTGTTAGTTCTTTTTTAATATTATTGTTGGTTATGAGTAATTTAGCTTTGTGCTTCTAAATAACATTTTTGTCATTTCTTCATAGCTGATAATTGCGTAATAATTTATCTTAGAAAAATAAGTAGATGTTGAAAACCAAGAATATTTTGCGACCCACTTAAGCTATGATTTCGTTATTTACCTCCTTCTAGCCTGTAGTGTACCACTGCTGGGCAAAGGCCTCCCCCAAGTGCTTCCACGATTTTCTACCTTCCGCCACTTCGAACCAGTCCTCAATTTTAAAATTACGATAACTGATACGATAACGATATGAATGATGATGATGAAATAATATTATTGCAATTGTGGAAGAGTGACAGCGCACTACACGACGTAGAGGTCTCTCTTCTTCAACTGTAGTTATATTACTTTAAGAGACGATGGTAGGCCGTCTGTGAAAACTATGTAATTCAATAATACTGTTTCTGTTTGCAATTTCATTAGAACCAGGTTATGAAAGATCTAGATAGCATTTTGACCATGTTTTAATGAGTTTCACCTAAAAACATGAGTTTCAAATGATTTTTGTAACTTTGGTTTTGATGGGCAGGTTAGGTAACCTGTAGGCTAATTTTATTTTAGTAAACGTGTAATTAGAGTTGTTTGATTAATTAAATTCGAGATATCTGGCGTTGATATTTCTCAAAGTTGAAGTCTGTTTCTAATTAATACTTGATTGTAATTCCATTATTGCGATAAAGTAAATCATTTCATTAGTTAAAAATTTCGAGCACTTGCACATGAGGTGACAACAGTCTTTTATTTATGGGAGCTTAAAATACTTTTTGTTTTGGCTTGGATATTAAAATAACTAAAGGAACTAGAAATGTGAAGTATTAAAGTCTTCTTTGGACTTGTCCCAACGTATTGTTGCTTCTTTATTATGTGGTCTCGTGTACGAACAAAAACAAAACACGTCTGACATCAAAAGTTACGCTTAGCTTCCGTAATCGTTGGCTCGGTCAATTTTCAGCGCAGACCTACATACAATGACATTAAACTTCAATTTAGGCAACAAAACGCGATTACTGCTATAATGCCTGACCTATGAAAGTTCTAGTGACCCACTCGGGAAATTCAGTTATAATTGTCATATTAAAACAGTTTTTTTTTTAAACTATAAGCTTGGTTTTGTTTTCAAACTAGTTGAGACGAAGCATACAGTTTAATTTTCTTTTTTTGGTCGACTGTGCTATGTAACTACTTCTTTTTTTAATGGTACCAATGTAAAAGTAGTTTTTGTTGGATAAGGAAAAACTTACTTATTGTATAATAAGATGGATTTGAGCATCAATCTTAATCAACTTCTTCAGGAACGAAACAGCAACACGATGTTAAATGTAATTAATTTCTTTAACAATTAATTTTCGCAACAAAATTACGCCTTAATTACGCAAATTACTGTTAGTGAGTGTTGAAAACGTGAAATTATATCGCGGTCGACGCCCCTCCGTACGTGCGAGACGTTTGTAACTTTGTACGCTTGGCACCATAAACAAACTATATCCCAATAGTCTCTGATGTCCTTGGCACCAGGCTGTTTCACTTGGCACCATGGAGAAACACCAATAGCGAAATAGATGTCAATAACGGAAAGACAGAGAATAAAGAAATGATTAAATTAAATTGCGTTCGACTACACGACGCCTTACGTGCCAGACGTTTTTACACTTGGCACCATAAACAAACTTTACCCCAAGTAACCTAACATTTGTTGTTCGTTATCCTTTGTTGACCCTGTCTCTCCATGTTTTTAATCAGCGGTATACTGGGCACCAGGGCAAACTCCAATGGCAAAATAGTCTATTGTTAGTTGCTGGTCCTATGTTGTCACTGTTGCTTTCAATTAGCGACAGCTAGATAATTAAGAAATAATTACATTATATCGCGGTCGACGTACCTTGCCGTACGTGCGAGACGTTTGTTACACTTGGCACCATGGACAAACTATCTTAATAGTTTTACTTGGCACCATGAAAAAAAATATTAGCAGAATAGTCGTTGTAAGTTAGTAATAATAGTTGTAAGCCGTGGAGCCGATGTTGTCACTACTTCCCCACGGAATAAATTAGTGACAGATAGATAAACATCTACGATTTAAAAACGATAGTTCTTTTGCAGCCTCTTCAAAGGATTAATCAGGCTTGAGTTTAAATCACAAATTGCTAAAAGTTGGCACCATGAGCTGGCTCGGTGCACAGTTCATGTAAAAGTCGTGGAAAAATGTATACTTACGCAGATGGCAATTGTTTCTATTTTTTTCTAGAAAAAAAGACAGTTACTCGAGTTCAAAGTTCATAAAAACTAGAACTCATCAAACGTTTTAATCGCTCCATCCTATATTTCACAGTGGCTAAACATTAAGGTTTGCTGTGCCACTGTTTTACTCTAACAGTTCTTAGCAATTTACCCAGATACAGTTCAAGCTATGATTGTGCCGATTTTATCTAAAACCCCGCTATTATTGTATTCAAATTTATGATTACACCTAAGTTGCCATGCTCGTAATTAAAAAGTGGATGTTTTCGGACTCTGTAATTTGTTTTATCTGCCAGTCGCATACAATTAAGTGGCCCAGAAAACTGAACTATTACAAGTATTACATAAGCTATGAGTAGAATGTTTGTAAAATAAGAGTAGGTACATAGGTAATTTATTAAAATAATGTATTTTTGAAGTTGAAAAACATGAAACAGCTTCTAGGATACTCGATCTTTTTGTACCATATAAATGTATGCACAAGTTCATAACAAAATGACCATAAATTAAAAAAAACAGACACCATGCAAGTCATGATTTACCCTTTTACAGTTCAATAAGCTACCCTTTTTTCATCATAAAGCCGCTGGAGCTTAAACCAGAATTAAAATTACGCCTAACTAGTTCATTATTCATCACATTTCCTTTTTACTCGTCGTCTCGCAAGGGACTAAGTTCATCGACTCGTGGACAAAAACACGCATGCGCGCCGCCTGACATTATGCTGGTATGGCCGCGCCTGCGTTTTTTTTGCGCACACGTGTTCACTTGTTCCGCCATACCCAATTGCCCACGCGACGATAACATTTAATGTATCTGGCAAACGAATGCTATAACACACTTTATTTTACGAAATGCCATATTAAAAACCGTAATAATGATAATATGAAGCCGAATAATATTTGAACCATATTTTGCGCAGTTGCAAGAAACGTTTCGTGTTTCGATATTCGTTGTTTTACGAACTTCCTTATTTGCCGATAAAATGATATGTTTACAAGAATGTAGCGTCTTCGTTGCCGTGTACACGCATTAGAACGATACTTTTACATAATTACGGGGTACAGGGAAAGTGATTTAATGCAAGACGAGATAGAAATCTGTTATGCGAACTCCATGACACGACGCTGTGTAACCTCTAATTTGTCTGTGCAACCCACTTTCAAGCTCGCTTTGTTTCCCGCGCAGAGCATCTGACACACGTCATTCTGACAGCTTCTGTTTTTAAAAGCGTTGCGAAAAGTGGCGGTACTGACAGTAATTTGAATTATTCCTTAGCGTATTTCAAGTTTTCTCTGTTCTAGATTTAAACAAGAATACTGTTTTTGTTTTTTTTTGCTTTAAATTATGGTCAAGGCGTTCGGCATACCTACATTCCAAGGTTGTCTGCAGTAGGTAACATGCATTCGATACCTATGACTTGTTGTTTTTAAACAATCGGCGTGTTACTTATTTAGAACACATGTTTTTTGCAACATGCTATGTAATGTCTTTGTCTGAAGACTTCCTGTGACTATTGTCAGTCGTATATTTTACCATAACTACGAATTTTCTTCCATTTTAATTCTAGCGATTACAATACATTTCAAATAGGTAACTTAATCTTCTATACTATAATAAAAATGGTCGGGGTCAAATTCTGTACATTGAAGATATTTAAAAAAAAATGAGTGGGGGGCGTTTTATTATCGATACTGAAGTATAAAATGCAATTAAAAAAATTTTTGTCTGTCTGTCTGTCTGTCTGTCTGTCTGTCTGTCTGTATCTTGAACGCGAATCACGCAAAAACTACTGAACGGATTTTGATGAAACTTGGTATGGTTATAGTACCTACTCCGAGGAAGGATCATATCTACTTTTCATCCCGGAAACCGATACAGGGGGGGAGGGAGGAGAGGTGAAAGTCCCTCCCGCATCACGTAAAATCTACGAACTCAATGCAGACAATGTTTATACACAAAAAATATACGCAACTTGAGGTATAACTTAGTCTTTGTTTGATCAAAATCGGTTCACTCTACCAAAAGATATGATTAATTAAGTGAATTCAAGAAGTAAAATAATTACGTTACGCAATTCAGTGTAGTACTTGCAACGACATCTTATGACAAAAAATAGAACTAATGTTGATAGATAAATTCTAAATCCAATAGATGGCGTTGTGCAAATTTCGTCGTTTTCTGAATCGCGGTGTTAAGATTTGACACCATTATATTATTGCCGAAGGTCAGGCTAACATAAATACTATAATAGTTACCACTAACATAAATACTATAATAGTCAATAATAACTAGGGCTAACATAAATACTATAATAGTCAATAATAGTTACCACCGCCATCTATTATCTACGCCCAAAGTAACACCACAAACTGCCGTTTTACATGCCGTTTTATATACTAGATGGCGCAGTCACGATGACGTCATATTTCTGAATCGCGGTGTTAAGATTTTCCTGCATTTAATGACCTCTGTCAAAATATTTATTCGTATCGTACAGCTCCTGTTTCTAACAATGTGGGTCGCATCATTATTATACTTTAAACTGTGATCCAACTGGTAATTTATAATGCTAAGGAGATTGTCCGCAAAAATAAATAATGACTAAAATAATTATTCCACGCGGACGAAGTCGCGGGCACAGCTAGTTTATAATAAAAAAAGGGTTAACTGGTAGTCCAGGCAGGTTAATTTTGTTCCTTTAATGCCCTTGATGCATGTGTTTTCCTATATACTTCATCGCTATTCATATTCAAACCCTTTCAGCAATACACATTTCATACATAGTTGGAGGTTGTGAAACGTGATTGTCTGTTGCATTCATTTGCGCAACACATGCGCATAATCAAACACCAATAAATCAAGTTGTGACAGAGATAATATGATTGCCGCTATTATCCTAGAACCTTAATTCAGGTGTTGACAGCATACAAAATAAAAATTATAATATTTTTGTTTTATTTACTAAGTTGCAACGAAGGATGTAAAAACCTGATTGGTTCAATTAAATTTGACATTATGTTTTTTCTTCAGCGATGGGCCGTACTATAATTATCATCCTCATTATTTTTGAATTTAAGTTAATGTGGAACAAATTCTTCATTCGTTCATTCGTCCTGCTTGGGCTTGTTGAAAGTCTTAATATTCTGACAGCAGCTTAAGACATGTTTTGTAGGAGAAAAAATGTAGTTTCATGGCTCAATGATCCTTGAGAAATATTTCGTACTAGCTGTTTCCTGCGACATCGCCCATGTAGATTTTATTTATTATTATTTAGAATTATTTTGGTTTTAGCTGCTCAAACATTACCCCCGCCTGACACTGTCGGTTGAAAAGTAGCCTTGGTGTTATTCCATGGTGTCAATTTACTCCATACCAAATTTTATCAAAATTGAAACGTGAATGTGTTACAAGCATCCAACCATACACACTTACAATCTTTCGGGTTTAGAATAAGATTTGAAGATGTGTAAACCCCCTAACGACATTTCTATGGTTGAGTTTTTACAAATATTCGAATTCCTGCATACCGAAAAGTAAAATTCTAGTCTTCTGTCTTAACACATTGATGAAGAAGCAATATTTTTCATTAACGTGTACAACGAATATTATGGGAACTGCCGATGCATTGGCATTAACAAAAAGCATATAAAAACAAACACCTACCCACTTACCTCAAGTACCTAATTCCACGTATGCATCACACAAAGCTCCCAGCATCCTTGACCTCGGGCGGGGTCGCTGCGCCTGCGCACTTTCTTCTGCACACAGCGGATCTTACTGATCGCCGTCATCGAAGGTTCATGACGTAATGACGGGCTATTATGTCTTACACCGTAATTGTAGTTAATATTATTTGTTATTTATAGCCAAAGGTTGTATTAAAATAAATAAGTTTTGTTTGTTTGTAAGAGAAAAACATTTTTAGTCGGTTCTTGAATGTTCAGTTCATTATTATAATCTGTACATCAATACACATAAATAACATTGGAAGTTGTATTTGTAATATTGAAATAAACGTTTTTATCTACATGCGTATGTATATTATTGTATATACCTATATATTTATCTACGGTTCATTCTTTTTTATCTTTGTCTATCAGTCCGTCTGTTTCGCTAACCTCTAAAATGGCTTGACCGATTTTGACGGGAATTTTATCAGTAGGTAGCTGAAGTAATAAGGAGTAATTAAGGTTTTTTTTTTATTTTCGAAAAAAAAACTTTGTTTTTAGAAATTAACTCACTAACTTATGCGTTAAATTCTACGAGGAAGACGTCGCGGGAACAGCTAGTGGAAAATAACAATACAATACATGATAATGCTGTTACCAACATAATAATATCATATCACTATATCCTAATAACTCAATGTTCATTTGTGTGCACAGTAAATTCATCTGTTGAAATGTGTTCACCAATGTATTACGTATTTTCGCTATGTGTGAGGGAGGCGCCGTGGCTTAGTTGGTTAAAGCGCCTGTCTAGTAAACAGGAGATCGTGAGTTCGAATCTCGCCGGGGCCTTGTTGAAGAAATTGTGCCTTTTGCTTCTTTAATTTATTTTAAGCACTTTTTGTCAAGTAATTAGTACATTTATAAGGTAAATTACTATCGGATTACAATTTTTTGATGATATTTTTAAATTTTATTTATTCATATCATTACTGGATTACCCTGTAGGTAATACTTTGATTCTTTTGTTATTCTTTCTCGCTTAAACAGCTAAACTAATATTGAGGAGTTGAAGAAAACACAAAGTTTATTACAATTACGTTCGACATAATTTAAAAAAAAAATGTAGGATAATGATTTACTTTTTTTTACAACCAATTTCACTAAAACCAAAGCGCTCGGTTTATCCTTGTTTATAGTTCGATGTCTAGTCTCAGTACATCATAAATGTAGAGTCTACTTGACACAGCCTGGCAGTCATAGATTACTTACCTCAAGTACTAGTACGTAACTATTGTGCACGTTTGTCTGGGATTAGCATTACATTGCATGTTATAGTCCTAGAGCCAGTAAGATAAGATATTAATCATGTAAGTACTCTGAAAGTAGATGGTATTGGTTTATTCGATACGTTGTAAACAGATTCTATAACAACAACAATAAATATGAAGGTATAATATTTATAAGTATAACAAAATAATAAGTATAACAAAACAATAACAAAATAATCAACAGTAATCATTTGTTTTAAAATATTTCTCAACATTTCCACAACGCCATCTAGTCTCAAATTAAGTATACGAGAGTAATTTGTTTTATGACTACATAGACTGATATGACTGACATGAACTGATAATCATACATATATATTTGTAAACACATACATATTATAGATAAATTATACCTAAACATAAAACAATTAATCACGCTTGTCACACAAACATTCGTCCTAGGTGGAAATCAAACCCACGACCTCCGGTATTCGGGTATAGCAGTCAGGGCCACTAACCTATAGACCAACAGGCCAGTCTGATATATTTACCTCAATAGCGTACACTACCCAGTCTCTTAAACCATATTAAATCGAGAACACGTGAATATGTAAAGTCCGCCGCCTGTCGTGTCAGGCCCACTGTGCACCGGTATCTTGGCGTGCGCCGCATTCGATAGCGTTTAGCAATCGGTTACTAGTCCAACTACCTATTGGCCTAGTATTTACTGAAAAATACGTTTTAGAACTACTTTTTGTCTTAGCTAAAATGGTTGGTAAAGTAAAGCTTGAACTAAAACTGGTTCGAAACGTTAGATGTATGGTTTTCTAGTACTTTAATATCTAAAGGTTTTGTTGGTTCGATATTTATAACATTGTTCATGTGCATTAAATACTGGAATTTACGATGATCACAATGACTTAAAATGTAAGAGTTCTCTATAAACTATATTGTTAACTAAAAATCACGACGAGAAACAAAAGCCATTTTTTAGTTTTTCGGAGCATATCCAAGCATATCTAATCCAACTCTACACAATCTCTAGAATTTATAAACTTTCCATAATCCTAAATCGTTTTATTTAGTATTTAACGCGACAGCCAAAGGACTACGTAGTATCTTATATACATCATATTATTCTACAAAGCTCAAAGCTCCGGCATTCGCGTCACCTTCACTTCTGAACTATAGCGTCGCGCCCGTCGCGGCGCGCGGCGGCTGCGAGCATCACGACTCAAGTTGCGCAAGCGCCGCTGTCACGACAGTCCTTTGTCAGAGTAGCATTAGTTATGAGCCTATCATAGCCATGTTGATGGAAATATTATGGCGGTTTATTGTTATAATACTTCCAGTATTAACAAGAGTAGTTAAGATAGCACTTTGGCAAACAATATGTTCTCCTTTTTCATAACTAAAAACTGCCATTGAATCGTGTAAGAAATTTCACCCGATCCTTATTTCTTTAAAATAGTACAATAGATTGAATTCTTCTTCACAAGCAAAAACGGTTATGAAATTATCAATATTATTATTTTGGTTATCATAGGTACTTTTTAACTGTAAACTGTAAAGTTTTAACATACATAGCATGAAACCTATTACTAAATTTTGACATAGAGTCCTGCTATGGTAGAAATTTGTTTTGCATCTTGAAGTTCAAAAGGATAGGTCCTATCTCCTCTTTCAGACTATACTAACCAGACGTCACCGCTTGTCGACCTTTTTAAGAAGAGAATGGAAGATATCTTGTATTGAAAAAGGTCTGCAGACGTAGGCAAACGTACCATCAACGTAATAAAACAGAAGGTTGATTCTTATCAAATAGTGAAAAGGTATTTTACTATTAATTTCAATTGTGTTGATAACCGGGAAATAATGTTATCGTACTGATTGTGGTTCATTCACTTTTAGCGTTACCGTGACATTTTTAGGAATTGTAAGAAATATAGGTCGCCGGTTCTGGTTTGCAACTGTGTGCCTTGATGTAAGGAAACTAAAGTCTAAGTTAGTTTGCATAAAATAACAATAAAAAGGTTATACAATATTAAGTATAGGAGATATCTACCTTGTATTGACGTCATCAATGCTGTGTTCTTGTTAGTGTAGCCATAGCGATTGACCAAATTGATTTCTTTATTATAATTAAAAAATACCCAAACAAGACAAAGCCCATAACCACACCTTCTGCCCCTACCAGTCTGCGTGTGCTCTGCGCCGGCGCATGCATAATGCATGTCGCGAGGCGATTGATATGCGTCGCGTACGCATGCGACCGCCTTTAGTACACCCTTTGTTCTCTAAGCAGTGATGCCGAAGCCGGGACTGCCAGTAAAGGGCCGCTGTCACTGTTATGATGAGACGTGGTGTTATGTATCTACCTTTTGATAGGTTGAAGTTATATTTTTTTATTCCTTTAATCCAGGCGACTAGGGCCCATAGAAAATACAACACCTACATGATATAATGCAGGAGTGTTGCTGTTTTGAATAGTGTGTAGCTTTAGAGCAGTGCTTTTAGACTTTAAGGTACTCATCTGTTTCAGCTAAGTTAGTCCAAAACCGTAAATATAATGTCTTTACAATTTTTCATAATGATACAGAAGTAGTTTTTCAATTAGGAAAATAAATATCTACGTATAATAATGTCCACAAATACTTAATTAGGGCTTCAAGGAAAGTACCATTCGGAATTATCATTAGGAATAACCCATTTTACAACACCAAAGACAAAGAGGCCACATTACGTAGTTTACATCCGCTTATCACTGTATACAGAGGTATTAAACCTCTTTCGAATATAAAACCAAGATCCAGGGCCTTACCGATACTGCGAAGCAAACAATACGTGATAAGCCATGTATGTTGTACTTCTATCTGTTGAACAAACACACTGTTTTGAGAATTGAGGAAATGTGGGAAGATTCCAAGCATTTGTATGACATGTCACGTTAAGGAGAACTCGATGTGTTACGTGAAACGCATTGTATTGCCCTATTCCCATCGCTTAGTTTTTATACAGATGATACTATTGGTGATGCAATATAAAACTACAGAACTATAAACGAAGCTACGATATGATGTGTGTAGGTATTTTGTATTCAGCCCGCAGTTATTTTTTTTGTGGATCCGTATGTAACACGATAACTCGGAGAAATGTATTAGCAACAAATATTTTTTGTTTTCGATTGATGCCCATTTGGATACTTTGCTCCACAAGTATGGTTTTGTCTTCCCAACATTGTACATAAAAATGTTTTGGTAGGAAAATGTTTTGGAAAATCTACATAACCTAATTTAAAATCACGTTGGTTCGATTAACACGAAAATGTCAAATGGAACGAATTCGGATTAAGAATGTATGAAAGCTTGACGTGACCGTAGAATCGATTATTGATCCAATTACTTTGTCACTCGGTGGATAATCTCTGTAATCATGTATTTCACGTGTTTGTGTTTATGCGTCACGTTTCCGATATCTAAAAAAATGGATACAATAACAAAAAGAATTTGATTTACTCTCCATACAAACTATGTCTTAGTTAGGTATATCTCTTACAATGTTTCAAACTCGGGCTCAGGCTAATTGAATATAATTATTAAAAATCCAATGTTTTTATGACTAAAAAATGTAAGCATAATCTTTTATCATAGGATTTTTAATTTTATCACAGTTTTCTTACAAAATGTCATCGATAGTCAATTGTTTTAATAATTTTGATTGAGAAAAAATGTCTTTCTTTGTTATCAATGTTTATTAGCATTACACAACGTTTTTAAATTTGTCTTTTTTATCTTTTGTTTGTTGTATCACAATTGTATAAGAAGTTAAATATACCCATTGTTTACGTACGTCATTACTAACTATTTATGATATTAGTATATTGTTAAACCGTCACTTGTTACTCTATTTGTTATTAGATATAAGTTTTATTGATGTTCATATTTTCGGGAAACTCCCTTTAGTAAAGATCGCTTGAGATAAATTGTAAGAAAACCTTGTATATAAAACTGAAGGGAAGAGGGCTATTTTATCTATTATGGAGATATTTAATTTTATCAGATAATAATACATTGTTTCGGCTCAATTTTATTTCACAACTATAAATATTTATACAATGCAATCTTGAAATCACTAAACACGTCGAATTTAAATTTAATCTATCCTTCCTTAGTATTAAACTGCTTTGGTTGTGTATAAAAAACAACGCAACGAATTACCAGGTCTAATGAAGTGATGACAGTGAAAATTATATCAATTAAAACAATTAACAAATGCCAATCAGAGATCAAGAAATAATTACATAAGAACATACATATGTAGGATGAGACGGACAGGATAGGTATTGGCAGAGCGTTTAGATAGTCTTCATCAGCCATATTGAATGTCTTGTTGAAATAAAGTCTTCGTTACATTGCTTGATTATCGTTTATTACAATTACATGATTAGTTTTACAAACACGTGGAAGATGATAACAGATTATATTGTGAAACGCGGCGAGTTCTGTACTTCTATCTGTTCGCCATCATCTTCCAAGACTCCACGGCTCCGCAGTACAGACCACACCCAAGTAATCCAGTCGCTAGACTCCAACTGTCATACTTGACGTTCCACAAATAATCATCATATTGTCACTGTCATCGGCGTTACACCACGCAGGTACAATAGGTACCCATACGACCTCTCCGACACATACATTTACTAGATCTCGATACTAACCCTTTGTCTATAAACGTGAACGCCAATTAAAGCAGTATCGTAAGGTCAACCAGTTTGCCATGCGGAACTGACTCGCCTGACCATTGCATTATGGGGTATCATGTGGTCTACTAGACCGATGTAGGAAATACTAATCACTAATTAGGAACGGTTAACTTTCACTGTCTGTGGGTTGTGTTGTAGTGTCGTTATAGTTCAACTTTAAATATATCTGAGGTTTAGACTTTTCTGTATTTTCATCACATGTGCGTTTTCAACTCTCTTTGCAACTTCTACCATAGAACCTTTTTGAGGTTTGTACATAGGCATGCATCGTTGAATATGTCATTAAATCATTAAAGTCCCACTTATTAAACCATTGATTATAAGTCCCAAAGTCAGGCACGGGCCAGGTTTAAGCATTGATCACCACGCCAGATCACTAGGGATTGATGAATGCAGATTTGGAATCTAGGTTTCCTCACAATGTTTTCCTTTACTGTTTGTCAATGTCATAGAATAGTTAAGAAAGTACACGTGACTTTGAAAAAGATTAGTATTTGCCTGCGCTGGGGATCGAACTTGCACTTCGTACACACAATTCCATACAGACAATCGCAAGGCCAGCACGACGATTGTCAGTCAGCCTTAATTTCTCGGAACATATAGTGCTGTCGAAATCTTACCAAACAATTATCCTCGACTTTTGTAATCGCTTAGTAAATAAAGGCGTAAAATGTAACGTAATGACGTACTCGTACGGTATCTAATCTCAGTTGCGCATTTAATGTTACATTATACTTTATAGCTAAGTTTTATCAAAGTGCAAGCTTTGAAGGTAAATATTGTTTTGATATCAGTACCCTGTACCATGGAATCGTAAAGAAATAATGTTGTTGTTGTAAAAGAGAGACGGCGCACTGCTTTGTAATACTTTGTATAAGGCAGCATCTCGCTTACACAATATAATAAGTGTAGCTTTAACACTTTTTATTAAGCGTACTTTACTACCAATTAGATTAAAAATCATTCGTGTAATTTCTTGGTAGTTGCAAGAAACGAAAATCAACCTTACTGCGTTAGAATTAAGTAGCTGTTGCCATATAAGAATAATTACTACAAATGTAAGATCGTCTAGGCAGCAAAAACCGCAAATGACAAGTAATATAGAACCTCTTAGAACATTGGAGTAAAGTAAATATCAAAATTTATACTGTATAACTAACTACTAGTAATAATACTAACTAATGTATGGTTGATTGTCCAGGAAACACTCTATTTAAGCTTAAAAATAACCTTCAAATAGAAACAGACAGTAATCATTAAGAGATTACATTAAAAACTAAAGTTGAACTTTTAATATCAGATCGATCGACTAAATTATATACTAACAGTATAATTGACACAAGGCCTCGAATTATTAGGCTTTATCAACTTCCTTTTGAACATTAATGACAACTGGAGACTTAGTTACTTGTTTTTTTTTATTATTTAAATCTATTTAACTCTTAACTAACCAATGGTAACTTGTAAGCGCAACATTAGGTCTCATATAGGCTACTGACTATAAAATTGAAAGACATAAGTGTTCATTTTTTGATCTTCCGGCGTCTAAGCTTAAGGTTAAGGGGTGATGGAACTCTCACACCAAGGAGTTTAAATGATGTTATGAAAGAAAGCGGTTAGCAGGAACTAGCAACTAATCAACTCATAATATCTTCATTATAATTTGTGGTTAGCCATCTTAATCGTATTAAGACAACTAAACATGACCACAATGTGAAAGCTCCGATTATTACAATTACTGTAACTTACGCTTTCTTTCATATCATCATTATAGATTCCATGGTGGCAGAGGTCATGGGGATACTACCTCTTAAAGTAAGCCTTGCAGGTGTGGGAGCGAGACAGCAAGCTACACGGTGTAGAGTGGCATCTCTCTTCCACAAATGCAATATCGATACTTGCACTGGTGATAGTCCTTTAAAATCATTTGCTTTGGTACAATTAGACAGGGTACGATTTAAGCATAATAAAATTAAATATTTCGATATTACATCATGTTATTCAAGATTTAAAACTATATGCTTTCAAAATCAATTTAAATTTATCTACTCTCTTAATATGTTGATTTTATATTTACATAACCGTAAATAAAATTATGCATTTTTTTTGCATAATTACCAATAATGACCGTGACCATGGATTCGCTAAACTGAGAATTAGTTTTATTCTTTAGTTTTGGGATTTGTGCACGTATTTTTTTTAATCTTTATTGTACAGCAAAGGTCTTGCATTCCTTGCCATCTTCACGTATTACTATGTACTTCTTGCCTTGCTGGACCGCCTTGTGTTTTCACGAGGGCCAGCTATGTTTATCGTTAAAATAATCATTTAGTGTATAGTACACTTTTTTACACAGCCTAGTTTTAATTTCATGTTTAAATTAGTCGTAACTTAACTACAGGGGTGATTTATTGTAATTTTTTATACCTATTCTTATAAAAGATTTTTATTGTGCACCCTATGTAGTAGTCTATACGACGTAGTATTTCTGGTAGAAGCGCAGCGCAAGGTTTAAGAAATGTAATATCTAACTTATTATATTTAGGCAATTATGACTTATCAAATTTAATACCTAGACCTACCTAGATTTTATCGGTATGATATTTAGCATATCGCTAATAGCCTTTGTTAGCTTTCAAAGCTTTATCAACACTCCACTTATCTGTATCATGTAATGTACAAGTAATGATATAGGTTTGACTCTAATGATGTTTTCATATGTCAGGGTCAATATCCTTATGATTAGGAAGAAGTTATAAGGAATGCAATTGTGAATGTTGTACGGTATAAGTATCTTTATTTTTTTTCGTGGGTAATCATCAAATGTACCCGCCCGCCGTGGGCGCAGCAGGAGGGAGTGTCGGACTTTTACTGAACAAAGCCCACTATGTTCCTCCTGGAGCTCTTTGAGTGCCCGGGTCTCGGTAACTCTTACGAACATCCCGCAGCGCCACCGCGCTGGCAGGGCGGTATAAGTATCTCAAATGAAAAGCTATCTGGGGTCCATCATCACTTCTTGAACGTAAATTGCAGGTCTAAAAGTGAGACGTCACTCTTCGTTTAGTAGTATAGTCTTGCTTCCACAACTGCAATGGTGGCAGTTTAACCTGTAAAGTTTTAGGACGCCCCTCTACCATTCGAACCCTTGGGGAAAGAACATTGAAGATAATTGTTACCAGTAATACAGGGTTGGCAAAAATAGAATCCTCGAGAATTGTTTCTTAACAGTGTTTTGTTCCGTAATGTACTGGCAAACTGGGAGTAGTTTGCCAGTAAATTAGGGTTGCTACAAGATACAAGAACCATTTTAAATTGTTTACGGGTTGTCTAAACATGTTGTTTTGTTTGTTGCAGGGCCGTCACGATGTTGCAGCAAATCCTGCGCGACATGTGGGTGGACCCCGAGATCCTGGCCGAGCTCGACGAGACGCAGAAACAGACGCTCTTCTGCAAAATGAGAGAGGAACAGGTAATACAAATAAATATTCCGCGACTTTCACATAACGCCATCTAGTCTCAAACTAAGCAGAGCTTGTGTTATGAGTATTGAGTACTAGACAACTGATAAACATACTTATATATTTTTAAATACATACATATTGTAGACAAATTTCATCCAGACACAGGAAAAATGATCGTGCTCATCACACAAACATTTGTCCTAGGTGGGGATCGAACCCACAACCTCTAATATAGCAGTCAGTCAACAGGCTTGTTACATACTCACCCCTTTTATCAGTTAAGAGGTTATATGTCATAGCACTACAAAATTATCAATAATGTTGTACCTCCGTTGCTGATTAAGATCTTTCAAAAAATTCTGACGGCGACTGCGAGAAAAGAAGTAAACAAGAATGAAAAAGAGGTTTTATTAAATATGTTTTCTTAGTAAATGTGACGTGATCACATACGATAGTTGTGATAGGACTTAGAAACAGTAAATCACGAGACTTTAGATTGAACTTTTATGTCAATTGGTCCATTGAAAACCAGATAAAGAATATTCTTATGTAATATTGTAAACAGAATATTTCCGGAGCTATCAAAACAAAATTGGCGCGAAGTTACATTGTAAATGGAATTTATAAAATTCAACAGACAATAAAAGAGTTTGTGTGTAACGCGTTATAAAGTTTAGAAATAACATAGCCTAGCAAATTCCTTTAGCTAGTTTGATATTTATTGCCGATATTACATATTTAACGTCCAAGTACGACAACATAATAACAATCAGATTTCTTTGTTAATTAATACCTACTAACTCTTTGACACCAAAAACAAAACACCAAACGTGTACAAAATGATGACATCATATCATAAACAAATGAATAACAGCATAATCCATTACCAATGCCAGTTTGGCAGTTCCAAGTTATTGCTAATCTTTTAGGTCTTAAACAAATACAAGTCTAGCATTTCTTTGGGCTTACCTAACGCCTTATCTCGGCTATTAACTCGAGTTGTTCGTCACACCTTCAACTGTTTGCCGAGATTTGGCGCGGCGGCCATGACACTTTATGACAAGCTCGCAAATTGATATTCCTGTAAACGTTCAGTCGGCTTATATTTATAATGTTTGATGTTTTGTAATTGTGTAGGTTGTTGTGGATTGTATTTTTGATACGTGTGGATAAATCAGACTAAGTTTGCTAGAAACCTTAAGGAATTAAATCTGCCTGATATTTTGTATGATGGTTTGACTTCCTTTAATGAAACTACCAGCTAAAGGCAGAGAGCTCTTTAAAAATGCAAGTTAGCCAAAAATATTCGATTGCTATAGAACATGAGTATGTAGACAAATAACAATACAAACATGGAGATAATAAACAATATTCTGCTCGACCGAACCAAATCGCAAGTGCTCACATAGATGATGCCAAGAATATAATATTCTGTACTATACAAGGTAATTAATAAAAATCTTGATTATTTATTACCGCCTCTAATAAAGAATGCCATTCAAGGTCCAACAATTTGATATGCAAATGTAATTTAGTGAGTAAAAGACACTGCCGTGAAATGGCATAGGATATCGTGTGTTAGTCACGCCTGAGGCAGATCCACGTGCAAATTATTTAACGCTAACTCAACGTATAGGATTCCTTATTGGGCACCTGTTCTTTGTTGTTTTCCTGTGTGTATGTCTACAATCACACATACTCAAACACGCACGAATGTAAAATAAATAATAAATAAATAAATATTTTCTTAATACGGTTCTTGAACGTTGTGGAAGGTATGCATAATGATCTGCAACAAAGGTTTTACTTATGTTACCTGTAACTTGTGAGAGAAAATAAACAACCCATTTTTTTCACTGTTAAAAGGACATTATTTTATTGGAAACTCACTTGAATAACGAGAATAGATTCTACTACTATATCTGCATTTTTTTTCTGCCTTAAAGTTGCGCCTGAATCAAAAATGCTTATGTAAGATGACCAGCATAACTTTGAATCGATTTCACGAAGTTTGATTAATTAAGGATTTAAGGTTTTGTGTCGAGAATACGTCGTCCGAGAACCTTCTATTTAATAAGTTTAAAGAGGAAAATTATTCTAGCTAAATTGCACGTAAAGATCTATTATATTAATGAGTTATAAAAGGTAATTCGAATTCAAAATCGATTCAGCCATTTCAGAGATTAGCGGGAACAAGCAGACAGGCCGAAAAAAAATGATATTTTGGTGTATGTGTTCTACATAATATATGTATTCATAAGCTTGTAGTCAAAAAGGTTATTTCAATATTACAAACAGAACATCCAATTTTATTTACATGTTTAGATGACGGTATAATTGCTAGAATATTGTAGGTTCCATTGAGTATCAAACTTTTGTATGACGTCATATCATGTAAAAGCATTTGGCATTGGCCACACAACTTAATGAAAGGTCACCGGACAGTAAACCTAGTAATGAGTCACGACTATTTAAATGCCGAATGTTAGATAAATATCTAGGCAGGACTAGAATTGTATTGAAAATAAAAATAGACATATTTATGGCTAAGAACTGTGTTCAATCAGTTTTAAGTCGGCGTTAATCTCGTTATAGTGCGGGTAGGAAGGATACGTGACCATTCAAAAAAAGTTTTTACCTAATTTTGAGTATTCATCTCACTAATGATCTGTGAGGGATCGTGTTCAAACTGAACTTTAAGTAGTTTTTGTAGCTTTTAAAATATGTACAGTTCAGACGCACGTAACGTCAGGATTTGACTGCTTGTGCGTCAACGTGAACTGCAAGACATTGCCGCGCACCGACCAAACGCGGGAGACGTTGCATGGCGGTTCAGGTTTAGTCAGTAAGATTCTGATACTACCCACTTCCTCCCCCGAGGAGGTGGGTGTCCATGAGGATTCCCCCACCATACCGAAAAAAAAATGAATTTGACTGCTTTACCGAACTATAAATTAATTGGGTTAGACTTTGGAAGTACTTAAATGAAATTCAATTATATGTACTTAAGTAACTTTTATATTGGGAATTGAACATTATGTAACCATAAAGTATCTATATCTCCGTCGTATATTATCCTGGCTAATGAATGTGGGTATAGAGGTCACGGCAGAGGTCAGCTCGCACAACCTTGGCGTTGCATTCCTTAGGACCTGGCCACGACAGGATTTGATTAGGTATCGTGTAATAAAGCTAGATTGTTTTGAATCTTGATAGATTTCTTTATATTCAGATAGATTTCTGAGCAAAATGTGGAGAAAATATCTTTAAAGATACGCACAAAATGTAGAGTATGCAAACTCTACATTTTTAAGTTTTGATTAGGTACTTTAACTACTATTATTAGACTGGTGAATCTTTGGTGTAAAATTTCTTGAGTACCTACACGTTGTAAATTAAATTTTAAGTCAAGAAACTTGGATAAACAAAAATAATAGGATCCTGAAAACTACTTTTCTGTTTCAATTTTCGAATAAATGCTAAGTAGTTTTCCATAGACTCATTCGAAAAGAACTCCTTTCTTTGCCGAGCCCATTTCCGTTGAGAATAAAAGAAAAACGGGCGTAGTTTCGAAATGGAACAAAAGTGAGTAATTACTACGACTGTAGCCGAACAAAGCCTTTGTTTACGTTTTTTATGAAGTTCTTACTTTGTGTTCAGCGCGGCTTATTATCACCGCGCAGTATAAGGAATATCTGTAGGAGGGTAATGAAAACTGCACACAACTGTAACTCGGGATTTTGAATGTTAAATGAATATTAATTATAATTATTAAAGTTTTAGCACCCTACGTCCAAAACTAAGTTGCTAAAGCTGGTAGATGGTGTCGTTATTGATATATTTGAATATACCTAGATTGACATCTTTTGTAGTTAATTATACTTTATTTGGTACAAGTCATTAATCACTCGCCAGACCTTGTTCTTTAAATGATATCACATTATAACATGCACCAGCTTTCATCAAAATCGTGACTCCCAGTTAAAAGTAATTATTTAAAACACAAAAAAGATGATTGAGAACTTCCTTTTATTTATAGTCGGTTAAAAAAAAACCTGAAATAATTTACGCAAAAGGTCAAGCTTGGTGACTGCAGAAATCATATTGTCGTCACATTATTGTTAGTTATCTAGTGAACCATGTAACCGGAATAGACTTATAATGTACTTGTTTCAACTTTCAATTTGGCACAAGGTC
The DNA here is from genome assembly GCA_941860345.1 of Chrysodeixis includens. Lineage (NCBI taxonomy): Eukaryota > Metazoa > Arthropoda > Insecta > Lepidoptera > Noctuidae > Chrysodeixis > Chrysodeixis includens. The sequence continues at coordinate 11,241,794 of OW796107.1, read as the reverse complement.
GCTTTTTGTTCGGCTCCCGAGCTGAGTGACTTGCGATTCGTGCCGCCATAGATCAGAATAGATTGCATCTAACATCTAACAATAATCCTTCTTACTTCATTAAGGTGGTAACTTAGACGTAACCTATTATACTAAGAGTATTATAGTTGTATTAAAATGTGGCTTTGGGCTTTTTTGTTTCGACGTTTATAGTCAAGTTCCCTTCATTATCTGATCTGTTCACCGTCTTTTGAAGATTTGAGTTATCATCTGTCTCGTTAACCGTCGCCGCGTCGCCTTGCCTTCGGGTTTTGCTCATCATTTTTTGGTATACATTTTATTTGCTATTCAATTGTTTCCTATAAAGCATTTAACTTATTTCTCTGACATATACATTTTGCCATCCTCTTATTATTTTTCATCAAAATTTCGAACACCTCCAGATTCAAAATATTTCATGAACCAAAGAATAACATTCGTGTTGTAAATTTCCAGGTACGTCGATGGCAGGTTTGGGACGAGAAGGTCGGCAAGGAGGACGAGAGGCCGAAGTTCCAGAAGAACGGCAAGAAGCAGGTGCAGTTCCTCACCGGAGAGGACGGAGAGCCATGGGTAAGGATTATATTGCTATATATATACCAATTACACTTTACTGTCCATCACATTGGTTACAGAAGAACGACGTTCAACCTTTGGATAGACTATTATTATAATGCAATATCAAGACGGACTGTTTTGGAAATAATTACTTCACGATTTAAATCTGCCGTGAAATCTCTGATCAGTCAGTCAAGGTCCAATCAAGGGCCAGTTTTCGCCATCTGTCATTGTTTCGTTACCAACTTTCAAGAAAATATTGCAAATATATCGACACACGTCTAACTGCATAATCCATTGCTTAACAGAAATAATGAGTTGTGTGAATAAAATATTGCTTATTTGAATATTGCACAAGCCATAATCGTGACAAAGCTTTGGAAACGAAATAGGTTACCGCAAAATAATCCAAGAGCGAACAAAGAGAAGTAAATTGCAACATAATCGACATCCGTGTTTTATTTATTGGCAGATATTAAATCTGATCATTTGGCTCCAATGTTTGAAGGTTGAACCATTGTTTGGGCAAACATTTGACCTTAGCAGACAATACGAACGCTTTGAGGAACCTCCAACAGATTTGTGTGGTCAAATGATTTATTATGATTTTTTCGGAAGGATGCTTTTTGTTATTAGTGTTGTCTCGTGAGTTATGATTGTTAGAGTTGGTAGGTAAATGAGGACAGCTCATTCAAACACTAACGCATGAATGAGCATCTGTTTCTCGTGTATAAAACAATTGCGGTGACGAATCCGTTTAGAATGGCTGGCCCTTGCGGGAGTTTATTAGGGAATCATATGACGCATTCAGTGTTCCACACATCGCTCCAAGCGGCATAATCCGGATGTATCAATGATTGAACAGTCACAACATAAATATAATAATATCATATGACTATTCGAGTTGGCGAAACCACTTAAAACGTCTAAAAAGGTATAGTTGCAAAATCCATAGTGTCTCTTTCAAACCTTAATTTTGTTGACAAAACTCGCTGGCAGTAGCAATTTTAGAAAATAATTCTCCCTTTACCACTTCCTAATTACTCTGGCTAACAAATATATAAATTTCGTGTTGTCCATATTCCAGGTGTGGGTGATGGGTGAGCACGCGGACGACAAGTCCATAGAGACGATCCTGGCGGAGGAGGCGCGGGAGAAGGCCATTGCGCAGGCGCGGCAGGAGGTGCAGCAGCTCAGGAAGTCCGTCGAGAAGGAACTCACACAGCTCATCGAGTACAAGCCGCTTGATGATTTGGAACAGGTGCGTTTGTGAATTACAATGAGCAAGACATATTCCCATGAAAAATGAAAGACATATTCCCATGAAATGCTAAAAGACTAATTGAGTTAGACCTCTAAAAATTGAATTATAAAATCCTCAGTTCAGGGTATTTCTGTCTACAAATGGTCATGAAAATGTTTTATAATGTAATAAACTTGATATCCTCAGAAATTCGACCTATCTCCGAAAACGATAGACCCATTAGAAGACACTCTGGAGATCTACTGCACGGTGGACGAGCTGCGGCAGAGGATCGAGGCTCTGGAGCCGGACGTGAAGCTGGAGGAGCACGAGCTGGCCGACAAGGCCGACTTCAACGACAGCCTCAAGCTGGACCTCGGCAAGAACACGCTGCACTTTAACTTTATAGAGGGCAAGAGGGACGTACTGCAGGTCAGTTGAAGCCCCGACAATGACCCTCCAATTAAAATTAATCTAGACATAAGTATCGATATTACTCGATTAAGCAAACGATTCGATTCCTCGATGTATAAAGTTTGCGTTCTCTGAACTTAGCTATATTTTTTGTCTTGTGAATGTTCAACTAAGCTTCCTTCTTTTCTTGATCTTGACTCGCAGAGAAAATGTAGGTTCCATTACCAAAATGGTATTGTAAATTGGATATAAGCATAGTTATACATGCAAAACATTTTTGTATTACAAATATTTTTAGTGTGAGGAAAACTTTTGTATAAATACTTATTAATAAATTATAGATCTTTGTAAAATAAATTACTGTCGTTTTAATATTGAAATATCCTAAAAAGACCATGTTGCATGAGACCTGTTCACATCTCAAAGATCAATCAGTCACAAACATTCGATCAACTCACCAAAAACTCGAAAGGAGTATAAGGAGCATGGATCAAATGCCAAGACGACGGCAGTTCCTTCAAATGAATTCCATAAAGTATCGATATCATAGCATCATGATTATAAGAATCAAGCTAACATTTAAGCAGTGCTTGCTTTGTCTTTATCTGGCTTTCACTACTATCTCGCTTTTGGTGATGGTTTTGGGAAAATTTTCAAGGACCCGTATTCATAGATGAGTGGTGTTAGGTTTCATTGATACCCATTAGAATACATATACATAATTAAACTCTCAAACCGACGGATGAGTTTAAACAAGTAAATCTATTTTATCATCTTCAAGAAAAAAATGGCAATCCCTTTCCTTTTAAACCGAATGCAGCCGATGTTGATAAAATGCAGTTCAATGGGCTTCAAAAGTCTGGAATTGGACAAAGACATATGTGATGAACAGTTTTAAAGGCACTCTGCAATCCATAAAGGTAAAATCCTGTAAGTATCAAATAAAATTACACACAAAAGTAAACATGAAGATTTACTTAGATTAATAACTTTATAAAATGACACCGTCTTGATTGTTCTCAATGCAATTTGCTTTCTCTTTAACTTTGCCCCTTCTGTGGATGTCTTAGCTATTAACGTACCTACTAAATGCTATCTACTAAATGTAAATATATCAAAATTTTAATATATCTTGATATCTGACAACTTGTACAGTTTGATCCATGCTCCATATCTATGACTTTAAGTCAACCAGCGAGATGGATAGGAATTTGAACCTTATGCTGACACAATAAAAGCAAAAGTTCCATGTGTGTGTATTGAAGGGTGTGTGTACAGGACATGTCGGGCGGCGGCGGCGGGGACGGGGTGAGCGTGCTGGTGGCGGCGTGGGAGCGGCGCGTGGCGGCGGCGCGCGCGGGCGACATCCTGCGCGGCCTGCGCGCGCGCCGCGCCCGCGCGCTGCGCCAGGCGCAACACGCCGCGCACTCGCACGACATCGCCTGGCGGGACCAAGGTACCAAACATCTCACAATTATTGGTAACTCGTGGCTCTTCAGAGAGCCAAGTGGAAGAAGAGTTGGGAGGCCATCGCCCAGTGGGACATCTCAGGTTTAGCAGGCTGATAAGTAAAGTTCAAGTGATCGTCAGGATTGTCTATTATTTGTCACAATTCGCATTAAATTAGGTGCGTTTTATCCAATGGGTACCATTAAATGCCTTTGTATTTTATGGACTACAGGCTATTGTATTTCTGATTATCTGTATATAGCACCCGATAAAATAAAAAAAGTAAAAGAAGAGCTTTGAGAGAATTGAATTAAAAAAGTATTAGTGTTTTAAAAATAGTACATTTTTCCAGAACGTAAAGCAAAAGAAGCTGAAGCTAGTATGCGTGAGATCGCCCGCGCGGCGAGAGAGGCACACCGGCGCAGCGCACACCTGGCCGCACCTATTGACCCCACACAAGGTATGAATGGTCTACTAAGACAAATGTTGCATAATTTTACAGACATTGCTATTTGAAATTATGGGGACGGTAAAATTTTGCTGCTATCGACGAAGGAAATGATTTACTGGATCAGTGCTTTTATGAAGTGTATCTCCTTGCAGAGGGCAAGCCGCCGAACAAAGAGGCAGTGGTGGAGTGGTTCCGGACGCACGAGCTAAAACGTGGCGTTGGTCTTGACGAGAACAATAAACCTGTAGACTGGTTCCACGGTAAGCAGATTTTTGCTACTATCATATGTTTCTAATAGTCAGGCAACTTTACATTTTAACCAATATTAAAAAGGCGAAAATATATGAATGTCCTCCTAAACGCCGATGACAGGACATCTTGATGAATTTGGTATGGTAATGAAATTGGGTATGGGAGCAGCTTGGACTCAGAATTTCCACATAGGCTACTTTTTATCCGTAAGCCGTCGCAGCTAACCAATAAGTCTCTTCTTGTCCCGTGCTTTTCGTTAACTTGATTCCCCTTTTTTTTCCGTGATGAAACGCTAATGACTTCAACCCACGCCGAAGGAAGCGTGGGGATATGTCGGACTTCCACCGACTAAAAACACCCCGGGTCCCTTCTACTACCTAAGCCAGCGTCACGGGATCGCTCGCGTATGCTCTACGTGACGCTGGCTGGCTTCTGTCCGATAGGACTTCTTCTCGAGGGGTAGGTGTGAAGAGCCCACCCCTCACTCTTCGTAAGGACGGACGCGCAGGACGACTCGGCCGTCTCCTCCTGGCCTGATAGTTGATCGGATGACAGGGTGCCCTGCCATTCGCAGGCCCGACCTTACGGCGGTTGCTGGTCGTATTGTTGTATGCTCCTGCCATAGTGTTGTTGACATGGGTGTCTGCGTGCAGGTCTGATCAGCCGCACGGAGGCGGAGGCCGCGCTGGCGGGGCAGGCGGCGGGCAGCTTCCTGGTGCGCGTGTCGGAGCGCGTGTGGGGCTACGCGGTCAGCTGGCGCGGCGCCGCGCGCTGCAAGCACTACCTGGTGGAGGCCGCGCCCGCCTACCGCCTGCTGCCCACCGGACAGCGAGCGCATGACACACTCGGTACCTACACTGGACTGCTTACAATCTTATACATAAAATTCCTGTATCACAATGTTAGTTACCGTACTCCTCCGAATCGGCTGGACAGATTCTCGCGAAATTTTGTATTTACATTCAGTAGGTCGGAGAATCGGTCAACATCTATTTTTACCCCTATTTTTTTTTTCGCGATCGAAGTCGTGGGCAAGAGCTCTTATCATTATCCTCCGGAATACATTCTGACCAGATTGTTTTTTGGTTTATTCTTCACAGGATTTTTTTGATATTTGATAAGATAGATGTTACTAGAAATGCAAACCTCGAATCACAAACAAGAAACGCAAAGAGCCTAAATAATTGTATACAAAATACATAATAAGCAAGTAGTTTTTATAAAAAGGAAGTAGTGTGTATCAGATAAAGAGGACCAGATTCGGCTTCCAGAAATTGGAGTACCTAAATGTTGTACAACAATAATTTGTATTCTTGCAGCTGATCTCATAAACTACCACAAGACAGTCCCCATCACGGAGAGCGGCGGCGAGCTGCTGGTGTCGGCGTGTGCGCCCGCGCAGGCGCCCCACATACTCTGCGCGCCGCCATCTTGAACCGCGTGACGTCATCGCACACGCTCACCCAACACACAAGTATCAACCAGAAATGACTGTCTCAGTAAACCGTTGGAATATAGAAATATTGTTTTAGCAGTTGTTACCAAACACTTCTAAAGCTGAGAAGACAAAATATGTGCAGTAAATTGACTTTGTTCCGTCTTTATCTCGCTGTTGTAGCATGACATTTGCGTGACAAGGATAAAAGATGTTTGGCTAAATCAAGTTTGTAAGTTTATTCGTCTCTTTTAACGGTATCCTAAAATGGTTAGGTAAATTATTGATTGTGCTTTTGTAAATACATATTATAATGTAACTTTAAACTCGAATAATTTTATTTTATCGTACGACAGAACTCGCAACTACGCTACAAATTACTTTTATATCATTTGCGGCATAGTGTCGTAACACCAGTTATCGCATACTGTAAAGTATTCTATATGATGTGAAAACTGATGCGACAGGTCGGTTGTTTCACTGCCTTCTGCACTGTGACAATTAAAGGCTTATTTAGACAATGCAAGAAATATCGTGCGAGCTGCAACACGTTTAAAAAAATCAGAGCCGGCGTTGATACCAAAAGTGATATATTATCATTACTAATACGCACGATATATCTCGCACAGTCTAAACCAGCTTTAATAGTTCTCTTCACTGGCACTTTTCAAAGGGTAATAATAAAAATGTATGCCTTATATTTACGTTAGTGATAATTAACGTAAGATTGGTGCTAATTACAGCCGTACTAAATAAGTTGATCTCGGTAGTTCGAACTCCTTTTATTTAAAACATGCATTTCGTTAGCAGTAACTAATTAATGAACAAAATTGTAAGTTAATTGTCGTGTAGGCTAATGTGATATTTACCAGACCTTCAATATATAGCGCTTCAGTATTACTGCTTGTAACGGGAATATATTATAGCTTACATCAAATGTAAATAGAGGAAATAGTATTCTCAGAGGGTCTAACACCACCGGCGTGTGTGGAAGCGAGATGGCTTATAGCGCTGACTCTTCCACACCCGCAATAATATTGCTTTAAAAGGCGGTGGTAGACCAAAAGGAAAAAAAAAGACATTTAGTTTATTAGAGTTTAGTCTACGTCACGTCGGCTAACGTAAGCTAAATATATTCCCGCGTGATGTCCGAATTCTGATAAAGTAAGCCAAAGTTTAAATTCGAGCCAGAAATCGGAGTCTTTATGTTGAGCTGTTAGTTATATTATTATTTAGCAATTTTGTATGCCATTTGTATTGTTCGTAGGTGACGTACATCTATGATATTATTGTACTTTAGTCATTAACTGCCAACTAGAATAATATTATAATTATAAAAATATGCATGATGTTTTATTTCTTAGTTAATTTATGTCTTACAACGTCTGCCCTCTAGCCAAGTGACACCTCGACTTTTCTATCAATCGATGTAATAGCGTTGACAGAAAACGCTCGAATGTATGAAAATGACAAATCTAAGTCATGTGACTAAACAAAGTGAAATGTCATTTCCATACATTGAGGCTTTTTTTTTTACTAACTCTAGCAACTGTATAAGTGTAGCTTGGCTGTAACTTCAAAGATTTCAAACATAGAATATTTTCATTCCTTTGTATGAGATGTGTAGTTTTACTGTAACATTCGTAATCAAAACTAACATTTATTTTTTATAAAGTGTTTATTAATACCGCGTGTAATAAATGTAACACTATACATATTTACAAATAACGTTGTTAGTCGCCGCTCCCTTCAGCGGCAAAACTCGTCAAAATAACAAAATGCTATCCTCTAAAAATCCCCTTTGGCGTGTCGTTTGTGACTATACGATCCTTTTCAACCATACTAAATGTTCAATAAATACCTAATCTTCATCAAATGTATTGAAAACAATGGAACACTGACTACACGTTTATAAAATAATAATTTAAAATGTACCGGTCGATCGTTACAAACAATCACATCTATTGTTTAAGTAAAACTCTACATTTTGCGCAGTCAAAGCACACGAAAGATTTTACACTTCGCTCCTTTGAGCAAGCAAACATCCGAATAATCGTACAGTCAGCAACAACAGTCTATTAACACAAATCGATTTACTAGGTGCCAGTATTTTAGTGACATGTAGGAATTGGACTCGGTTTTATGACTATGTGTTACTTAAGAGCACAAGAGAAGCTCATTGTTCAGACACTCATTCAACTCATTCACTCTCATTCAAAAGATGTTTCGAAAATCGAATTGTGTCAAACGAGTTCCGTTGCTGGACGTACGACTAAATACCGATATAAAATTAAATAGTGAATTACAGATAATAAATAAAAAATAAATAAACTACACTAGAGATTTGTGTGAGGAGTATATCGTGTGTCACTGTTCAGCCTTTATGGTGTGTTCCTCTTCGTTGGTCGGTGGTGTGGGTTACCGGTAGCTGGGCCACCAGTAGCTGCGACACAGTCACATGTACGGCAGGTTGGTGGGCGATCTCGAGGCCGACGTTACATCTACTCCGCTACGCTGTGGAAGTAATGAAATAGATGTAAATATAGTTTTGAAACAAGCATCTCAATATGCTAAATGAGAATATAAATGGTAAGTAATGCTAATTCTGCAAGGGTTAAAAGTTGGTCTAAAATAATTCGCAAAATCAGATCATGGACTTCATAAATCAAAATCAATCAAAAATCAAAGAGTTTAAGTTTTCTTTTTTTTTTCTCAAAAAGTTATAATTACTATAAAACCAATCATGAAAACTTCCGCCTTTCTTTTCCAGTTCTTCTACAAAATCGCTTTTCACTCTTAATTGGGATTTCAAAGCGAGAAGCTTCTCTCTTGAAGCGAGGAATAGAAACCAGTTCAAACTTACGATACTGTCCCAGTTATCATAGGACTTGGTCGCGGGATTATTTCCGGGGTGCTTCTTCACTTTCTTCACAGGACTATTACTTGCTGCGGACAAACAGACAAAACTCATGCTTAATAAATATTTGCTAATATATTCCAGTATGGACTTAATATTCATTAGAAGATGATGTTGATGATGATCAGTATGCCTCTTAAACGCAATATTTCACTAAATCGTCAAAGCCACTCCTCGAAAGTAGGTAACTACGACAAATTCCCAAATCCAAGTTTTGATCAACCCATTTTTCATTATCTTTAACTAAATCTTGACTGCACGGATATCGGATAGCCGAGTGGTATAGGTCACCATACCACTTACCATTGTGTGCAACGTGTCGCGGGTACAATCCCCGCGTAGGACAAAAAATTGTGCGTTCCACAAATTCATGTTCTGAGTCTGGGTGTCTGTGCATGTGAATTGAATTTCTGTGAAGTCCCCCGCGATACCAGGATTAAATTCTTTAGCGCGGGAGTCGTATAAAAAGGAATCCACGTACTAAGCATTTATTTATTTATTTTTTTATGGGACTAGCCCACCACACATGCCCGTCATTGCAACTCCTGTAAGCCAGGATCTACAATGAGACCAACGAATACCACCGAAACAGTGAAGCTCGGTGTGTCCCAGGGGAAATGATTGACTGTCTTGGAACCCGCAACGAAATTAATCAGAAATAGTAAAAAAGGAGGAGTAGGAAAAATATATGTTCCACTTCCCTCCATTGCAAGCGGGAGACAAAATGAAATAGCTAATATTAGCAAGGAATAGAGATTTCACAACTGAGTTAGGCCCAGTTGCCAGGCACCACGGATTTAAATTTACAAATTAAATGGGTCCTATGATTTTAGGAGCTGTTATTTAAGTTAGGTGTTTTTTTTCCTACATATGGTGTATGAGATGAGAGATGACGTGACATACCTCGCGTAGTCTTAGCGGTCTGCTTACCTCCCGGCACGTACGGCAGCGACAGCTCGGGCGCGGCCTTCTTGCTGCCCTTCTTGGCGGCCGCGCGCCCGCGCAGCAACTCCTCGTCCATCACCAGCTTGTTGTTCACCCTGAGGAACAATATGGTGCAATACTTGGTAGATGGAAACGTAAGTCTTGGTAGAAAAGTAGCTCCAAATAGGTGTTGGAACTCATTATGACTTTTCAGACCTTCAGCGGTGAAGTTTTAATATGCTACCTACTGGACGAAGACTAAACTTTTTAAAAGCAACAATTTACTCTTTCAATGATTTCGGGATTTTAACTTGGATTCTTGTGAAACTTACTTTTTAATGTACGGGGTTCTCGGATAGGTGTTTACTGGTACGGGAAACGTCTGAAACATATTTTTTGATTTTACCATTTTATCAAGCTTTTGAAATGGCAGCCAAGAAGTATTTTGCCATAGGATACCACAATCTTACAGTGTGAGATCATAGTATATATTAGCATAGCTATATCCTTACTTGGAATGTGTCGTTGATGGCCCGTGCGAGCGAGCGCGGCGGCGCCGGCCGGGACGCGGGCGGGAGCGCGGCCGCGCACGGCGGCGCCGCGTGCTGAACATACAACACACCAGCTTATAATACTATCAACATATTGTCTAATTTTACCCGACTGCGCCTGAAGGAGGGTTATTTATTTTTATTTTGAAAAATCATTATACCCCTTTTTTAATGACAATACCTACCCCACAAAACCAGTTCAGAGTATTAGATTCGATATGTCCATGCCGAGAATATCGAAGTCGTTTTTGGTTTGGTATTTGGTACGAGTAGCTTAAACCTTAATCAGAAAGGAATATTAAATTCATTAGAGATCTGCCGTTACCCATCCAAAATCACTTGTTCGATTCTTCGTGATTTTCAAATATTTTTAAATTATTTAAGCTTTTTGAGATTTTAAAGACAATTTTACTTGCAAGAGGTCATTGATAATCACATACCTCGACGTTCTCATGCTGCTCGTGATGGGTGTCTTTTGTAGTTTCACAGAGATTTCGTAGAGGAGGTTGTGTTTTCTTCTCAACAGGACTCGTTTCCATTTGTATCTCGGAATCTGGAACAAACCGAGCATTTTGTAAACCTTGCGAATTACTTAAGTTATTGCGGTCGTGTAATTTGTGTAGGATTCAATTTCAAACAAGCTCCTGTTTTGTTCACAAGTCTCCGCAACACGAAAAGACAAGAGATTGTCTGGCCCTAATTAAATGATGATATGTAATATATTTGACACTTACTGGGTGTATAATTGTAGTCGATGAGCGACTCGCCTGCTGTACTGTCTGTTCTTGATCTGCTGTGGTCCTGGGCACAATTAAATAATATGAAGTAAGGTTAATCTGACTGGACTGGAGAACGTATTTTTATGCATTGTATTGCACTCAACAAGAATTAATCAGGTTGGCAATTATTCTTTTATGACAACGTAGGAGTTGTGAGGTATCTTTATACCTACAATCTTGCTGTTTTATTCTTTTTAAGTCTGGATACTTACTGGTATAATATTTAGAGTCCATTGCTGCCGCGGCTTGCCGGCTACCCGCGCCGTGCTCTGTTGCGACGGCGGAGTCTGAAATGGAAATATTGAAGAATTGAACAGTGAACTTTCGTGGCTTGTTCTTTTTTTTTAATAGCTCAAACGCTTACCTCAATCTCTTTGCCTAATTTCTTTCTAAGTTCAGCGTTAAAGTTCTCTGCAAAATTATCCGCACCGAAGTATCTGAAATAAAATCAAATGAACTATTCGAATCAAACTGGCAATTGTTTGTATTTAATTTTAGCAAAATTCCACATCATTCATTTCCACATCGACGGCAAAAATGAAAATTGTATTTTTCTTTATTGTTTGGACAGAGTTAAAATTTTAATATGTGGTTCTGTTGACAGTACTTTTGGATTCATTTGGCATAGACAGTAGAAACGGACCGCGTTGTTTTTAATCACCGCGAGTCTGACATATCTCCAACAGCTTGCTCTCATGCCTCATTGCCCTGCAGGTTGTAGAATCCCTTTAGTAACTTTATGATATTATCATATGTAGTGTGTTACGAACTTGTGTCTGAGCAGCGCCTGTGCGGCGGGTCTTGCGCGCGGCTCTGTGCGCAGGCAGGCGGCGAGCAGGTCGCGCGCGAGCCCCACGCCGGGCAGCGAGGCGCGCGCGCCGCCCGCGCCCGCCAGCGCCGCGCCGCCCGCCAGCCGCGACACCACCTGCTGGTGACGCGGCGCCAGCTTGCCTGCGGAAACCAGGAGTAATGGTCTAAACACAAAGATATTGCGAGGAATTGGAAGACGGAGAATGCAATATGATGTCTTTTTGTAAAATGTAACGCAATGAAGTCACGTTAAAGTTTCATGCAGTTGTCACGGATCCTTCGAATGGTAGATTAAAATTATATGCGATGAGACAAAATAACAAGTATACTTGAAAGAGTACACGACGTTCAGATAACTTACGAATAAAAACTGAAACATGACCATAGTGTGTTCAACTGACCGACAGTCTTAATGATGAGGGCGAGCTGGTCGATGTCGGAGTCTCCGGGAAACAGCGGGTCTCCCGTCAGCATCTCTGCGAACAGGCAGCCGATCGCCCAGATGTCCACCTCGGGACCGTACCTGACGAAAAAAACATCACTCCACTAAAAAACATGTTTGTCCGAAGTGACAGAGCGCTGATTACCACAGAACCACTGCAATTGTTACAGTCTTACTCGAAGAGGAGGTGATAGGCGTCCGGGATCAGTCAGGGTCATGCAGAGCATGCGCGAGCGATCATGTGACGCCGGCTTAGGTAGCAGAAGGCCCAAGGTGCTTTTAGTCGGTGGGTGTCCGACGTTTCCCTACGCCGTGCCCTCAGCGTGGAATGAAGTCATTAGCGTTTCACCACGGTAAAAAAAGGCGCCCGGGATGGCAAGGAAATGCACAAAATCTTAAAGGGTTGTAAGTATTTGCTGTCGTGCACAGACCTGTGCTCAGCCACCAGCAGTTCGGGAGCGCGGTACCAGCGCGTCGCGACGTACTCCGTGTAGGGCTCGCCGGGCGCCGCCAGCGCGCGCGCGAACCCCAGGTCGCAAAGCTTCACGATACCCGCGTTGGAGACCAGCACGTTCTCTGGCTTCACGTCGCGGTGAATTATCTGAAAAGGCATTTAGTAAATTTTGTACTTTCTTAAGTTTTAGTCAGAATGAGTTGCGAGAAAGCTTTCAAAATTAGAAGTGTCTCTAGGTTGCGAAATTTATCATGCACGAGCGATCTGTCTCTGGCCAAGATAATAAAATAAGACCAGAGTGATTTTAGTTGGTCCGACATAACACTAAAATGTGGGTTGAAGCGCAAAGTGCATTGTCTCATCATCCAAAAAGAAAAGAATAATGTACCGAAATCAAATAAAACCACGATATCATTAATGACAGTATAACTTGATGAACCTTATTATCTGGTCTAGTTTATGGTATTTATGTCATACTTCCTAAGGTATTTCTGCTTCTATACCAACATAAAATTTACAATCATCACTCACCGAGTTCTGATGGCAGTAATCGATCCCCTTGAGGAGTTGGTAGAGGTGTTTCTTGGCGGTGTCCTCGCCGAGCCCGCCGGGCGCCGCCTCCAGCTCGTCCAGCAGCGTGTGGTCCAGGTACTCGAACACCAGGTAGAAGCGCCGCTTGCGCCGGAACACCTCGATCATGTTCACCAGGTGGTCATGACGAAGTTTCTGCAAAACATAGGAGCGGCTTAGAGATCTATAAAAAGTGAAGTGAAATGGTTTATTCTGCAAATAGAATAAATTTTGTCTCTTTGACATGTCATTCTTTAAAAATATAAGCTCATTGGAATCGACATTTTCTAACTGGCTATCCTGGGAAGAAGAGTCGAAACAAACTCAGGGGTAGTCGATTAGCTCTCCCTTTGATTACTCGTCTTCACAATCACTACAAAGCGCCAAAGCAAACAGTTGCCACAGATTGTGAGCAGGCTTACTGTGAGCCCTTGTGTTAACGAGAAAATATGCAGAACCTTTTTTTTTATAGAGATGCAGTCGTGTATCGCTCGCTCAGAGTCTGGCGACTGACTATACGTTTTGTGTGAACCAGTCCTTAATAATATCCGTTCGTTTTGATCAGGTTACATATCTCAGTCACAAGCTGGCTTACCTTCAGCATACGAATCTCCCTGAGCGCCATCTTCCTGACGGCAGCATCCTCCTCCGTCTCGAGGAACTTCTTGATGGCTACGAGCTGGCCCGTGTCGCGGCGCCGGCATTTCAGCACCACGCCGTACGAACCCTCGCCTACCTGCATATAGGTAACAAGGACTTCTATTATGCTTTGCTTTTTTTTACTTTAGATTTATCTGTAAGATAGAAATTTACTACCCATTTCCTATAGTGGATTATGTGGAAGATGGTATGACTGCAATGAGTGTTGGTTGCGAGATGACGTCAGATAAGAACGTGTGGAAGTATAAGACATGCTGCGCCGACCTCAAATAATAATTGGGGTAAGGGCAGGGGAATGATGATCCTACAGTGGAAATATGGATGTTTTGATAAAGAGCAAGTATATCTTTTGAAAACAAACTTAGTGCAATAATATACCCATTATGTAAAGATCATTGGGGACTCGCGAAAAACAGCGTTATATTATGTAGTACTAAGGATAAACAAACCTTCACCTTGTATGAAAGACATGGAGACAATCTAACTATAATCAGACTATGGGCTCCACGACGCTATTCAATCAGGAAAACAGATATTACATAACTACTTTTGGACAGACTTCCTTGATTTGTCGCACGCAACGCGAGCTTACACGCAAGACGCAAATATGTAGTAATCATAGAAATGTAACAACAGATCATCAAATAAGATGTGATAAATTAAACTTTTAATTCAAAACTTCTACGTTACTGTATTTTACAAGCAAGTTATATGTGTTAATAATATGTGTTAATCAATTGAGCAATTATTGGGGTGCCAATTTTTTTATATTTTATCTTACAATTTCGTTGCTTTGAACGGCTAGCTGTTTATGACTTAATGCAAAAGACGGACCAGGAGTTGTTGCGCGACTTGGGGGAGGCTTATGTCCAGCAGTGGACCGCGATATATTGATTTGATTGATTAATTCGTAGCAACAATTTTGTGTAAAATTAAAACAATGTAATTTTACACAAAATATTTTGCTATAACTCCATTATTTTGAGAAAACTACTTTTGGATACTAAGTAAAAGTTTCCCTAAAAGGAAAATATTTCGAATAACATTGTACCATCGACATAAATCATCTACTAGTGAAGCAATAATTCCTAGTAATATTACCAAAAATAAGTAACAGAATCTATTTATAGTGATATTAATCGTGCAAATAGCGCATTCTCAATCTCTTTGTCCGCGCGGGCCCGTCTCCGGCTGTTACTGACGTCGGGTTCGTTCGCAGAAATATTTGCCAATTTATTTTGTTGACGTCTTAACCAACCGACAACCAACCTATACCGACCGAATTACCCGGAAACTATCGGTAGTATTCGATTATCTGCAATTTGGAAGTCAGTCATATTTGCAATGATATTGGCTTGAATTCAATATGCTTCTTGAGTTGTTTTTTTGTGCTTATTCATTCCCCTCATTCGTCTATCATTTACGATATTTTAAAACTTTTCGATCATTTTTTTAACATAACGTAATTATTTACTATTCGTTTAGTATCAGTTTAATCTCCATAATACTTTTCAGCGTCACTTTGAAGTCATTTAATTTTTCAAACTTCAATCAGATTTGCGTATAAAAACATTCTACCCCTAATTGTGTTGATCGGGATGAATGATCTTGATCATTCTGTTACCATGATGGGGATGACGCATGATTTGCGCCGGACTACTGAAAACTGATCTCAGTGGCGTGCACTTGGAGAGGCCTAAGTCCAGCAGTGGACTGCGACAGGCTGATGATGATGATGATGAGGACGATAATTTTATTGTTCTTCTATCATCTTTGTTCCCCTGTCCTTATCCCAATTATTATTTGGAGACGGCGCTGCATGTCTTCTTCTTCCACACCTTCCTATCTGACGTCATCTCGCACACTCTTTGCAGCCTCTTTCTTTCACACAATCCATCCATCGTTATTTTAAAGCTACATAAAAACAGTAGAGTTAACTGACCACCGCCAGCTGCTCGTACTTGTCCATGCCGCGGCTGCTAGGCGTCGAGGGCGAGAGCGTGGAGCAGCGACCCATCCTGACCAGCATTACCCAGCGCGCACATCTTCAACAACACACTATTGAACACCTGGAACAATATATGGAACAATTACTTCAGTTACAACTACAATTTTCACGAAGAGGATTCAAAATTGTTACAAAAAGTTTGTTACGTGTATTGTGGTCGCGAGACTATGGTTGCGTCCAAAACTTCTCAGGTGATCCCGATTTATAAGCGTGTGTAAACAATTAGGGTTAATACGGGGGTAGGATTTTATCATTTAGATCCGCCACTTACGGATTGTCAGACCCCGAAAGTTTTATAGTTTCCAGACTGGAACTGGATCATGCAGCATTAATTTTTCATTTTGAAACTCCTTGTTAAAAGGTTGGTATTGGTACCTTGCTGACTATTTACGCAGGCTATAAATCAATAAACAACATCGTACTTGGATTCAATATCGTATTGAATATTCACAAACCTATTATTTGCATCAAAGGAAATTCATCAAAGACAATGTATGAGTTCCATGAAATCGAACAAATTGTAAGGTTTAGTGTTGAATAATTTACTAGTGAGGTATAAAACGCTTCGTTCCACGGTAACTGTTCCAACTAATAACTGATAATTGCGGTACAACGAAGACAGTTTTAGAAAATAACAGGTCTACGACAGTCGATCGACGCTGTCACTGGTAAGAAATTAATGTGAAGTGTGGAACAAGTATGAGGCGGTGGCGGGAATACAGTGACTTAACGTAACTCTCGTTGTGAACTATCAAATAAGCATTTTATTTACATATTATTCCAAAATAAAATTAACATAGAAAATGTCCATTGAAATACAAGGTTTGTTGATGTTCTTTGACGTAAGCTCAACATATTTCTCTTTTCAGAATACAATTATTAGTAAGGTTAACCATAATTGTACACGCACAATTGGTGCAATCAACGTCATTTGCTTGACGCGCTGCTATTGAGAAAAGGTATAGTATGAAATTGTAACACGAGCTTAAAGACATAAGTGCGACTGCGTGGGTAGCCGAGTGGTACAGGTCACCACGCCAATTACCACTGTAAGCGACGTGTCGCGAGGGCGATCCCCGCGTAGGACAAGAATTTGTGCAATCCACAAGGCTTGTTCTGAGTCAGGGTGCATATGAATTAAATGTTTGTGAAACCTCCCATGATACAAGAATTAAATTCCTTAGTGTAAGAGTTGTTTTGAAAAAAAAATGTTGCTTGACTCCCAGTGAAAAAGAAATCTTATCAAGTCAATCGCTTACCGCTCATGACTTGTAAACACATTCGATGTAGGAAACCATTCACATGTATGTGTTCAGTAATATATTCTGGATTGTCTTTAATGTTATATAATGATGCATACGTAATGAGTTAACGATAAAACGATTGGAATTGAAGTTTTAAATAGCGTTTATTGTTGAAACAGAAATAGGTTATCATTTAAACTAAGTTTTTTACTTTTAGACGAGGTATTGGGCCTACAGTATAATTGGGACACTAAGAGGACAAATAAACGGAAGCATTATAGTGTAACACAAAAAATCACAAATAAATTATCGTAGAAAAACTTTCGAAAAGTCTTTGTTTAAGAAAAGAGACTCCTAAGAGAGTACGGAGACTCCTGGCAATCTCAGACGCCAGGTCCTTCTAAACAATTAACTTCTAATTGTACGGTGTTTAAAAACCTTGTAGTAGAAAAAAGCTTGACAATGAACACAAATATTTATACAGATAATATCGAGTTTACAACGATTATTTTTGTCCTTCATTTTATTACAATCTCACGCACCGTAAACTAATCTAACTGAGCGTTGTCATGTGTGTCATGCTTTTAACTATTATTTATAACTAATAGCATGTGGTTAATTGGTCCTGTATACAACTATACTATAACTATAAAATACAACCCTGGCAATGATTCGAGGTCTGATGTTACTGATATGTGATAACTAATAAAAGTCATTTATAGTTTCATGACCATATCTGCGTATTTTCAACCGATTTAAAAAAAGAGGAGGTTTTCAATTTGTCGTCATCTTTTGTTTTGATAAACTTCTTGTATACTCTTTCTATTGATCACAGACTGGTGAAGTGTACAAATTACACAATCCTAAGTACTAGAAGGTTTCAGTATCATAGGTAACCTAAGACCCTAAAATATATTTACCAAAGGCTTATTTTTAATAAAAACTAAAAAAACGAAGAACGGGATTTAAAAACTTTTATACACCCTCCTTTCTGTGGCAGCCAGGTAATAACGTATGTAAAAGAAAACTTGCCGACAACCGGCAACCTCAACCAGCTGACGCGACTAGTACGATTCGTAATAACAAAGGATTTATTACAAAACCACCAACTATTTCCTATTACTACTAGGTACCTAAACAAATTATAATGCCTATTAGATCAATAAAAGTTACCAGACCAGCTGGTGACAGTCGCGTGTCTATTTCCACCGGCGTTTTGTCCTCTAACTGCCCAATTACCCGGTTTCTGTTACATTTTAATTAGTGAAATGACACCGTGTCACGTCACCCAAGGTCAGGGTCACGACAAATTACTAGTTACCTAGTAATGGAGATAGATTTGATAGTAAATTCAATAAAAATACTCGCGTAACGACGTTTAAGCAAACATTTTGACGTTAAACGGTAAACGCTGACTTGTCACATGATTGATGATAAATGTTATTTTTGGAACTAAATAATAGTTAAACACAATTTACCGATGATAAACTAAATGTATGTTTCCGGTACGTTATGTAAATATTTCTTTCTTTGTCGTCTCTTTGTCAATATTAAATAAAAGTTTCGTTTTAAGTTTAAAATAACTTCAAGGATTATTTAGTTAATTATATATTTTCGTGCGAGCTTTAATTAAATTAATAACAATAACAATTAATAAATAAGACTGAAATTAAATTGCTATTGATTCTTTGAATGCAATTCACGTTTTTACTTATAATTATACCAATTT
Source organism: Chrysodeixis includens (assembly GCA_941860345.1). Classification (NCBI taxonomy): domain Eukaryota; kingdom Metazoa; phylum Arthropoda; class Insecta; order Lepidoptera; family Noctuidae; genus Chrysodeixis; species Chrysodeixis includens. Next base: position 11,222,886 of record OW796107.1, on the reverse strand, counting down.
AATTTAATTTTATACCATTCCTTTAAGAATATCAACAAAACATAAAAAGAAAACTGGAAAAGTAACATATGGATAAATCTACAAATCCAACGTATTCATAAATGCAAGTCACTGAGTTTCTGTTACCGCTTCACGTCGTTTCATTTTCCCAATAATTCATTCAACATTGCTACTATAAAAAGCCTCGCCGACCATGTGTCTGTGTGTATGTGTATCGTGGCTCATAGATCCAATGTCAAAGCTTGTTGTTAACATAACCCTGGTCAACAGTGCGACGGCGGGTAATTCAAGTTCATGTTATGTAATGAAATTAAGGGAAAGTAAACGAAATTTGTCAACTAGATTGACGTGAAGGTTAATTGTTTTCATATAACCTCGCTAGAAGGGAAAGGATTTTAATTTCTAAAAATAAAAGTAGAGGTTAGGAGAGTAATTATGAAACATTCAAAATTATGATTTCAGCCAGAATATTATAATGTAAATCTAATTTTTTGAATTAAATATATTAATTCAAAAAACTAGATTTATGGTTAACTACCTATTAAACTTCACTTAATTTCTGGCAAATTTCAGTCAACCAATTTACTTAATAAAAATAATCTAAATTCTTTACGAAAGCCTTAATTTCTAGTTAAAATCAGGACACTGTTAATCATCCTTGCCATTGAGGCATTGAATTTCGATTGACGCAAAAAGCAAAAAGCTTTTTTTAAAACTGTTATAGGTACGCTTATTTATTATGTAACATGGTCGTTTGACTTTTATTTTAACATTCACAATATTGATTGTTGTTTCGGCGACAATCGTTTATTATGTATTATTACTTTGACCGTGGGAATGACTGGACACTGGCCGTATGACGGGACATTTCATCATACATTGTAATATTATGATACTATAACGTGTCACTTCTGTTTCATGCTACGTTAAGTTTAGGACTGAGCTCAAAGCTTTCTTCCTGCCCATATCCCATTTTTTTAGGGTCGGCGCAACACGCTTTTTTCATCTATTATCCACTATCAGACGTCATGCTGTCATTTCCTTATCTTTCATAAGTGATCCTTTTTAATAGTGACTAGTCGGGCATTTCTGATAATACCTACACCGTATAATTCAACAAATATGAATCCGCCTCACGAAAGTTATTTTAGTAGTGTAAATCTACGTGTTACTACATGTTAGCCTTATGTGTCCAGAGAGCTCTTATTTATACCTATGTCAGCTGTTATTTATACCTAAAAGTCGTTGAGAGCCTTGTATAAATAATATGTATGTATATGTAATAAATTATAGCGTTGAGTGATGAAGTTTCGTTAAAAGCTTCATTTGCAGCACGCGAGATAATCACTTAGTACGTTGAATATACATAGTACGAACGAAGTATGAACTAAAAAAACACAATAACAAAGGAACTTGTCGCTGTTTAAGGGAGTTTCTTCAACCAAAGCTTTATAGTTTATAATCTCAGTTTGTAAGTAATAAAACTTGCATTTGAAATGCAAAACGCTAGATATTAAGATTTAATTTATTACTGTTTTAATTAATTACCTTCCAAGTCCTTAGTTAATGTCGATTCTTGTCGGTGCTTTGTTAAAGCAGTGCTGACTTCACCAATCGCTTTTTTAAAGAGTCAACTTGCCTTAGCCATGAAAAACTATAAAACTATATAAGTAAAAGTTACTCGGTAATTTCTGCAGCTTTATTTTATCATGAAAGCGTACCAAGGGATTGTACATTTCATTAATAACATTAATAACCTAAAGAATTATCTCATATAATTCATTATAATTTATTTAGCGAATAATCATCCTCATTTATCTAGCGACGAACAGACTTCTATTGATGATAAACCTAAAAGTTTCAGTGATCAAACAAGACCTACTTTTTAATACTTGTAGAGCATTCCATATGGTTCCACTAACATGGTACTTACGCGCCATAAAAGCGGTCGTAAAGCAGGCAGTAGTTATGGTAATGTCAGCTCTACTTTTATGGTTGTACCTAGTAACATAAAAAATACATTTTCTTTTCTTCGATACGAGATATTTAACAATATTTTTGATATAGTTGTACTTCTATAAAAGGTGAATAGCCTAACCAAAAAAGTTCTTAGAATTAAACCTATTGGTAGATTTTAACAATACACAGTAATATCTCAAAGTTTGCTGTTGCAGCGTTATTATAGAACTATCTGCCTAAAATACTCATAAATCACTCTACAAGCTAGTCGCACCAAATTAAATATTCCTAACTTACATCTAAATCCAGCAAGAATTAAGGCCAAACCAAATGTTTTGTGCAGTCGCCTAGTCAGGAACAAAACATTAAATGCCCAAAAACTTTCAAACAATCCTCTCTGAACTAAAATCTCTATAGCTCTCCTCGACACGTCACTTGTACCGTACGATATGACAGCACGGGAGTCTCAAGTTGCATAGCTGCGGCAAAACAAGCTTCGTATTGATTAATAATTCGTTACATCGCTCACAAATCGCGGTCCGCACGCGACCAACCGGCATTTTTGTTGCGTCCTCCTCCTACAACTCCCAGGACTCCCGCAACTCTACAATTTCCCTACTTTCCGTAAACTCTCGTAATTTCCACAACTTATTCAAGTTGTACAACTTTTTACATTAACCATGAAGGTCGGAAATTTGATTGCACTTGCAGCACTTGTTTTTCAAAGTACTGAATACTGTCATAAGTCATAGTTTGTTGAAACTTGGTTGCATTGAAGTGATTTTCCATTGCTGTTGAGAATGAAAAATTGGTTTGTTCGTTTTGTCTACGGTGTATTTTAAAAAAATTGCTAAGATTTTAGGGAGTAAGAGATGATAGCAAAAATGAGACATAGTTTACAGACTTGAAGTGCCAAAACTTAGTAATACTGAATTATAGAGACAGTCGTTTATTATCTTCCAATTACAATTTTCCATTTGCCCACAATTTCAAGTAAAAATTACCAAATTTTCCTTCACAAGCTGCCTCAATCTACATTTAACCACCATATCGTATAACTTCAAATTTATACTTCCACAAAAAGGGAAAACAAAAGAAATACCAAAATACTTCGCGCATAGTTTCCCTTGAACCCCCGAATCTCGGTTCAATGCCTGTAATTGCATCTTCCCGGCTATATTTCACGAGCGAGGCACGCACTGTCATGGCGGCCTCGTTTCTACCTCTCCCCTTTTTTTGTTTAGCTAAATAGCTTAATAAGCCCGCTGTGCCATCAGTACGCTAAGGCAAACATCATTATGAGCCCGCCGGTAGTCACGGCATGTGACGTGACAATGTCGCGGTTTCTTTTGTGCAATGGGATATAGGCTAATGAAAAACCAATCTATTGCCACTAAAATTAAGTCTCATAATCAATTGGTTTCATGTAGGTCGTGGTATGATTTTTTGTCGTAAAGTTAAAATTTTTATGTTTGGACAACCTTCGAAGATACAACTTCGTCCTTTTAATTTAAAGGCATAAAAAATATTGTTTAATAAATATATACGAATGGAAAACCAACTCCTCATACCTAAAAATACAGCCATATAACTTTTGTAATAAATCTATTTGTTTGTATAATATTAGTTTTAATAGCAATAGGTGCTGTTGTGCGTTAAACGCGTATCAAAATTAGGCAAGCGTTACAAGTTATTAATTGCGAGGAAACACGCAACTTATGTTATAAGAAATTAGGGAACTAACGGTTTTGGTTACTTTTTTCTTGACTAGATTTTATAAGGACAAATAATGATCGTCTTTTAATGCTAGCACTGCAAAACTCATTTACCTTCATTTTATTTTGATTGGAGTTCGAAAATCGAGGGTTAAGCTACGTTTCTACTTAGGATGCGATTTTATTGATTCATAAAAATCATCTCAACATTAACACAATCTTGTAATCTGTAATCCTTGTAATCCTTTTCTGCGAAGAATATTTTCCTCACTAAGCTGATCCAACTTCAATAATCGACTTGCGGGTACAGTCACGAGGAAAAACAAGCATACACGACCAAACAGTTGCAGTAGATATCTTATGCAAAAGGTCTGAAGATGTTACGGAATACTCTTGATACTGTAAGCTAAACATAAAATAATAAATTTGAAAGAAATTTTATAACTTCATACATCATTTAACTGGAACTTGAGCTTCAATTGTTTTTACTCGTGAATGTATTCTCCAAAAACTACAAATGCCTGAGACCCCATAACTCGTTAGTTTTCAGCAGTCAGACGTGTACGCGATGATAGCTCGGTCCCCAGTATTTATGACCGACATACAGAAACATATGACCGTGGCTCACCCGACAATACTAATGCCTTGTCACGGCGCGGCCATGAAACCCGCGGTAATCACAACTACTGACTGTATTTCTATTCTAATAATAATAAAAACACCGGAAAGACTATTTTTGAATAGCTAAGTAAGGTGTATGTAACCATGTATGCAATCATTAAAATTAGTTCCGTTTTGCGTTTCCTATTACCGAAAACGAAGTCAGGGCTCGTCCCAAACAGTTTAAACAAATAATAAGGAAATCTAAGCTCTGAATAATTTTGTATTTGTAACTTATACGCAGAATATTTCCATGTAATCAAATAGATAATTTCAAACATTAAGAAATGCCTCAAGTAGAAACTAAAGGCAATTTTCTGCAAAATTAACAAAGCTACGACCATTTGTGGTGACTCTAACGAAATCCCGTACATCAAAATCGGTTGAAACATTCAGAAGCTACGGTAGAATAAAGACACTCACAACCATGAACCCTGAAAACGACTATATTATTATGTGGTAGACTATTGGTATTCCTCAAAGAACTTGCATGTTCTGAATGGCTCTCGAATTGCAGTGATGTGATAGATACGATGTGACCTCGCCCGTGAACCGTATCAAGAATTTGGTTGGAAATGTATACTTGGCATAATATTACTGTGATATGAGATTGTTTGTTTGTGTTTCTTGGATTTTAAATTGGTTAATATGGTTTAAGATGAAATTAATAGACCTAAATGCATGAAAGGGTTTTCTTATTATTTCCTAAAGGTTCTCGAGATGATCAAACAGAATCGACCAATGCGTTTTTGGTTTTGGCTCGGTTATTTTATCATTTTTTTACAATTGGCTTAAAAAACTTGGTAAAATGTACATGTTTGAAGCCCGTTTGTTACAATTCTAATTATTTTGTTCGTTGCATTGTGATTGATAGGTACTAAACGGGCTTTATACGGTTCCAACAAAGACGTAACGTTTGAGACAAAAAAGGTTTGATCTTTGAACCTTACCCTTTAAGTCCCACTGCAGAGCAAAGGCCTTTCTCTTCCTCTTTGATTCTTTTGACTGCTAAACGTAGAAACAATATCGATTGTAATAGGTATTAGGTAGCAACTATAGTATCGTGGTTATTGTAAATAAATAAACTAGCTATAGAGTTCTGGACCTTGATAGGGCTTGGTAATGACGGCGGCAACATTGTAACTTTGTACAAAGTAACAACCTTGATATAAACAAATAAGTGAGTGTTGAAAGATGGTGATACTCGATATAAATGTGTCCTCGAGCGAATGTTTAAGGAATTACTTTTTAACAAAGTAACAAAATGGAAACTAAGTTGGTATGATTCACAATAACTTTAATACACCTCCATCGTAATATGTGCTTCAGTAGAAAAATAGGTTTAAATAATCATATATTTTAACCTATTTCGAGTCTAAGACTAAAATAAACCCTAAAAACCAAAATCTATTGAAAAAATTGTCTTCGTAGACCATTTGAATTTTTAATTAGGTAGTTTATATTCATCCTACCAACCAACCAGCTAGGCAATTTTTACAATGAGGTAAGAAGCCTGCTTGGTATATCCTCTACAGCAAAAGTCCCACTCAGGCCGACCAATGGCAAAGGGCTTCTTAAAGATAGGAAAGAAATACTCGAGCGATGGGTGGAGCATTTTCAGAAGCTACTTAACGTGGATCATTCTGTCAACATAGACCACGTTCGCTCGTTACCTCAACAGTCTCATGCCTTCGAGCTTGACGAGCCAGTGTCCCTAGAGGAGGTTACTCTGGCCATTAAACAGCAGAAAAATAATCGTGCAGTTGGAGTGGACTCTATACCGGGAGAGTTATTGAAGTACGGTGGGGAGGACCTCCACTTTGCGATTTGGAAACTTTTTGCCGTTATATGGGAACAAGAACAAGTCCCATACACTTTTAAAGTGTCTCTCATTCGGGCTCTATATAAAGGCAAAGGTGATCGAGCCGATTGCGGTTCTTACCGCGGTATTTCCTTACTCTCAGTTCCGGGAAAAGTCTTCGCTAGAGTTCTAATGAATCGACTTAGAAATTTATCGGAAAAGATCCTGCCAGAATCCCAGTTTGGTTTCCGACCCGACCGTGGTACCTGTGAGGCCATTTTCTCATTGCGTCAACTACAAGAAAAAAGCAGAGAACAGGGTCGCAATATGTATCTCTGTTTTGTTGACCTTGAGAAGGCTTTTGATAGTATACCGCGAGAAGCCCTTTGGTTAGTTCTGCAGAAACTAGGATGCACAGAGAAATTTGTTAGACTTTTAAGACTGCTTCATGACGATATGCAGAGCTGTGTCGCTGTAAACGCAGATCAGTCAGAGTTTTTCCCCGTTACCTGTGGGGTAAAACAAGGTTGTGTCCTTGCGCCCACACTGTTCGCGTTATATTTTGCAGTTATGGTTCAGGAAGTTTTACAGACAACTCCTGAAGGAATTCGCATACGTTTCCGTAATGTTGGCAATCTTTTTAACTTAGCCAGGCTCAAGGCTCGTACCAAAGTTTCTTACGCACTGATCACTGAGATTGTCTATGCAGATGATCTGTGTTTTGTAACTGATTCCCCAGAAGGCCTGCAACGACTTATGGCCAATCTACACAAATCCTGTCGAAATTTCGGTCTGAAGATTAATGTCAAAAAGACGGAAGTGATGTCTTTAGATGTCCGTGGTCAAGAGACACTGACCATTAAACTCGGTGAGGACGTACTAAAGCAGGTGAATACATTTCGCTACCTGGGGAGCACTATAACATCAAAGTGCGACCTTGATGCTGAAATCAACAGTCGGATCGGTGCCGCAGCCGCGGTATTCGGCAAACTGGATCGCAAGGTTTTCAGCTCACATGACCTGAAGCTGGCTACTAAAATAGACATATATAGGGCTGTAGTATTGCCGAGCCTGCTGTACTCATCGGAGTCATGGACGGTTTACTGCCGCCATATTCGAGCTCTGGATCGTTTCCATATGAAATGTCTGCGCAAAATATTGAACATCCGCTGGTCTGACCGCATCCGAAATACGGAAGTGTTGCGAAGAGCTAACATTATGGGGATCGAGGCCTACCTCATGCGCAGACAGCTCCGCTGGTGTGGACATCTATCACGAATGGCGAATAAGCGTACAGCAAAGTGCATCTTTTTTTCTGAACTTGAGGAGGGCAAGCGTAAGCATGGCGGGCAACTCCTCAGGTATAAAGATGTGCTGAAGCGCCATATGAAAAAGTGCGATATTGAGCCTTCAGAATGGGAACAAATGGCTATTCGACGACCAGAATGGAGGACGTTGGTAAAGACCAGAGTCAAAGACTTTGAGGACAAACGCTGTTCCGAACTGGATGCTAGACGCGATGAATTAAAAGCACGCCCACCTTGTGCCATACCATACAATTTTTGCAATGGTGTACTGACCTGCCCACATTGTGCGCGAACTTTTAGTAATAAGATCGGCTATGTGAGCCATGCACGAGCACATCAACGACAAATGGAACTGTAAAACGGAGAGTGAAGAGGTCGCCGTGGCCGAAATCGGTCGAGGAACATATATATACTAAGCTACTACTAACAACTAATCATTTATTTAAATTGTATAGTCAAATATTATCAATTCATTTATCAAGCTTTACTTTATGTTCTGTATTTTTAATGTTACAGTAACTACTTGTATGCTTTAAATCTTAATAATTTAGCGTCCATTACTAAACACTCTAAGTTTGAGTAAGATTTTTTTCGAACAAAGACAGTTACTCGTACGTTAGTCGTTGTTTTTATTCATAGGAAGCTATATTTGAACTATTAAATAATGCCGATACGTGACCTTTACAGCCATCAATATACAATATAATAACTTATGGTATGAAGGCACGCTAAAAAACGTGGATCGAGGAACTCAATGAGAAGAGTACAGTTGTGGTATACCTACTAAGGCTCGTTTCTGTTATCTGTACTTTTATTTTTTATTACTACCTACTAATGTTATAAACGCGAAAGTTTGTTAGTGTGAATGGATGGATGTTTCTTACTCGTTCACGCACAGATGACTAAATCAATTTTAATAAAATTTGGTATGAAGTTCGCTGACACACTGGATTCACATATTGGCTATTTTTTAACCAACTGCATCAGTGTAGAGTAGTGAGTGAGAGCAGTGTTTTTACAGCAAAAACCGACATTTGCACTGGCGAAGTTGCGGACAACAGCTAGTATAGTATACGTGTAAATGTAACTATGAATAGGGTTGTATATAGTAAACATCAAGTAAAATTACAATTTACTTGGGTTTCAGATCTTAATCAGACATATATATTAAGTATGATGACTGGGCTTAAGTAAGTGTACCTACCTATCAAAATATTAATGTTTGCGTTGATTAAGAAGAAAATGTACTTTTGATAATATTCTAGTGAAGCTTTAAGTTGAATTTCATTACACACAAATTACTTTTAAGCTTTTGTAGCTAAGGCTACAAAAGTTCGAAAATAATTCACCAATTTAGAGTCTATATATTATATTGCAAGTTTATTTTTTAAAGTATTTATCAAGGTATCAAAATTAAAAGAATTCCTATAAGCGAGTATAAGAATAAAGTCTAATGCCCTAAGAACAAAAGGCCAGAAGCATACGAAATTATGCTTTAAAAACAAATAAAACGTCGCTAAAAAATAATGAGCAAATGAAAATTCAAGAGTAAAAATAAATTATGACCTATCGTTAAAAACAACGAAACAACAAAGCCGTAAAACTTAATGTAACATTTCAAAACATACCTCATTTTGTTATACAACAGTTCCATAACAAGAGAATCCATATTATAAACAACCATACAGTATTGAACTAAATTAAGTACTTTATGAAATAAATGAAAGTTTAACAATTTTTTGTTCCGAGCACGTGTTTCGTAGCTACGGCGTAGCTGTGCTACGGGGCGGGCGGCTACGGTCGCGGTGAGGCCTACACTGGCCTACGCTGCCGGCAGGTTGCCAGACCAATGTTATGGCGGTGCGTCAAACCCCAACCGGATATAAATCGACTGTCATATTTTTTTGAAATATTGAACTTCGTAACTTATTTTATTACCTTGGGGTTTAAATTGTATTTAATACTGTATAGTTTCAAGGTTATTAAAGTCTGATTACGTGGTTTACATTAGCTAAATCCAATACTGAATTTAACAAAAAAAAAAAGCAAATAATAAATTACATTGCAATTCGAAATTACATTCGCTGTTAAATTAGTTCCAACTAGAATAAAGTATGTCACCGCAATCTTCCCCTAATTAGCAATAAAATAGCGGGCAATATTATTACCGAGGTAATATCTAGTCCGGGGCCGGTTATACGGCACGTAACGCACACAGAGGAGCGCGGGATTGTCGCGGGATCGTAAATCAGGGCGCGCACGACAACACGACAAACGCAATCTGCAGTCAGCGAGCGAGTAAGGGGAGGAGGGGGTAGAGCCGAGGTACCACCGTTCGCGGGAAGCGACTGCTAGGAGGTAATTTTGAAAGCATCTTTTAATCATCATGTTACCATTTAGAAGCATTTACTAAAATAACGCAATGAATAGAAACAATTTTTGGGAATGCTTCGTATTCATGGACGGAGTTGGATGCGAGTGGCTGAAACAGATGTTAGCGGCGTGCACTTGGAGAGGCCTACGTCCAGCAGTGGACTGTAATAGGTGATGGGGATTTTTATATTTGATTATGTTTTGATTGCTTTTTGAGATTACCCTTAAAATAAAAACATGTATTGATAATTGTTTGAGCAAGATATAATTACAAAAAAAATAGGTATTTTATGCAATATACATTTTTATTAAACATGTAAATTGTGGCATGATTTCAGGCATATACTAAACCGTGGTTAATTAAACTTTATATTTAATTAAGTTTAAATTTTCTTTCATTTAACACTACGTACAATACAATAATACATATTAATTCTTAACATTTCCGCTCGCAATGTGACCACAGCTCGATAACAAGACAGGTATCTTTCATCGATAATAATACGATAAAGGCAACGTTTTTGCAACGTCTAACTACGATGACAACCCTATAATGTGACCAGAAGAACTTTATTCTGGAAACGAAACAAAGGAGAATAAACAATATGGATATCGAGAATTTTCTTACCAATACATAGTATAAAACAAAGTCGCTGTATGTCTGTTTACTTAAATCTGTAGTACTACGTAACGGATTTTGAAGCGTTAGAGCGTTTTAATAGATAGAGTGATTCAAGAGGATGGTGTATATGTATAATACAGCAGTATTTCACCCGTGCAAAGCTGGGGCTGGTCGCTTCTATCTATTAAAAAAAACGCTTCAAAATCCGTTGCGTAGTTTTAAAAATGTAAGTGAACAGACAGACAGATAGCAACAGCGCCTTTGTTTCTATACTAGGTAGTGATCATAGAAAGAAAGTAAACTGAGAGAGAAGTTTAAAGATTTGCTCAGAATTTCATCAAGGCCTTTTGAAAAACAAAGGGTAAAGTATTTTGTGGTTAAATTAAATGAAAAGTTCAGAAATATCTTGTATACAATGGCAGAAACTGACAACACTGTTAGTACTTTGATTTCTTAAAGCTTTTTAATGACATACTTGACCTACTAACGCAGGGGAGAATTAATATGAATAGTTAAAGAACACGTTTTGTATCTCACGGCTCATTAATACATACGTGTAAGTTTCTAGTAACGTGTATTATTGTGGATAGTGACCTACATAAACACTAACACACGAGTATCTTTTTTTATATTATTATTGTCTTTCGTGACTTTTGTGATTAGGGGAAAATAAAATGCAAGAAAAAACGTGTTGCGCCGATTCCAAATAAAATGGGATAGGAGCAAAAAGATGATGATGATGATTGTCTATCGGAGCCTATACATACCTACTTGTGATCCGAGTATATCCATGATTGTACCTTTATATGCTTATAATGGGATGCTTATAATATTATTATTTTATATGATAATACACTACTGGTCTTTAAGAACGATACTCATTTAGCAATATATCGCCTTTAAGTAACTTCCTGTTTTGATCTCTTTAAAATGTAATGTAGCTCAGAGACAAATTAACATTTTAATAACATCACAGCACTCGTCCCTGGTCTATTAGTGTAGTCAAATAGTTAAATTCAGTTACAAGTTTAAATTGAAATAAATGTCATACTGTACAATATTTACAACAGTGCACCAGTCATCGACCTCTGTATAATTTTCTGTCCATCCAAAGGTTATCTTAAAGATATCTCTAATAGTGGGAAGACCGTCAATTTTCCCTTACGGTATATAATTTACTTTTCTACATCTTTAACTACGGTGTACAATAAAGAGTATTCTATTCTAGCCTAAATTCATAGAATTACTTTTAAAAGTACAACATAACATACAAGTTGCTCATGACAAAAAAGTGTTCTAATTCATGTTTAATTTCTAACTTCTTTATAGCCCAGTCAAATTAGGGGTTTCACCTCGGAATGAAAGATAATAAGCTGAAAATTGGTGAGAACCTTTGTTTGGTCGCCCTAAATATTGTCTTAAAAGTCACAAGTTCTATCGTGTCCGCGTCTTCAGATATTCAAGGTCAAAGGTCACGAAAAACACTTTTTCGCGAATATCTCGGTTCCTATTGCTTAAATGATATTTTCACCAATTTCAAAGTTGTAGAGTATAAAATTCTCTACAACTTTTGTCTAAACTTTTTTTTTATACAATCAACCGTTTTTGAGGTAGAGCGCGACGAATGCGCAGCGTACAGTCATATAATATATGAGGTAATGCAGGGTCAAACGTGAGTTTCGGTTATCAGTACGTTGTATAAAGTCAATTATTGACAAAAAAAATATAATTATTAAGCAAAGCCCATTATTTCTGTTCATAATAGGTCGGGGAAAAAGTCTTTTCGCATTATAGTAGGTATGTATGTATTTGTATCTGGCTGGTTTTGGTTCAATTGAAAATTAAAATTTTAAAGAACATAATTACAAATTCTATATTATTAGAGAGAGAAAGATTTTATTACAAGTTCATACATGCTATAATGCGAAAATACTTTGTCCCCGACCTATTATGTGCAGAAATAATGGGCATTGCTTAATAATTATATTTTTTTTGTCAATAATTGATTTTATACAACGTACTGATAACCGAAACTCACGTTTGACCCTGCATTACCTCATATATTATATGACTGTACGCTGCGCACTCGTCGCGCTCTACCTCAAAAACGGTTGATCGTATAAAAAAAAAGTTTAGACAAAAGTTGTAGAGAATTTTATACTCTACAACTTTGATATTGGGGAAAATATCATTTAAGCTATAGGAACCGAGATATTCACGAAAAATTGTTTTTCGTGACCTTTGACCTTGAATATCTTAAGACGCGGACACGATAGAACTTGTGACTTTTGAGAAAATATTTAGAGCGACCAAACAAAGGTTCTCACCAATTTTCAGCTTATTATCTTTCATTCCGAGGTTGACCCTTTATTTTACCTAATTTGACTGGGCTATTAATGCATGGTTATTACAGCAAGTTTCAAAGAATTAATCCATCATTTAATAATACATGAGCATTACAGTTTTTATTAATATCGGTAATTCAACGGTAATAATACGCTATGTGATTGCGACTGGCGATCTATGGACTTTGCCAGCTTTTCCGTAATTAGTAGTTTTCATTGGAAAATATAATAATATCCTTTAACAAGCAGTATTGAAGTAAGGAGGAGTTACAAAATGAGTTTATATTGAGTTTTTTTTTCTTTTTGATGGTGTGTTTAATATAGGTAATAATCCGTAAATTCTATGAAGGCAAAAATATTTGGGACCGAGTCACACGTCAAATAATAATCTCACATATCATATCCATAACATAACATAACTTATCCATATCATTTGACAATCTCTTACTTTCTCATCATAATAAAATAATAAGGTATAGACAAATTATTTTTACATTTTAACTAAACTGTTTTCTTAACTAAAGATCTTTAACATGAAGAAACTTATAACAAAACAACCAAATTACTCCCGTCAAAAGCATTACAACCAATTACAAAATCCATGCAACCCACCCAAGCAGTGTGCCAACACCCTTAATCCACAACAATTTCCTCAAACTACACCGAGGCATACCGTAGGCAGTACATTGCACCTTTTTCTTAATATTCGCACGCTATACACGTTAACCACGTGGTTATTGCTAAATATTACGCGAAAGAGGTAATTATGGGCAGACCACGTGACTTGACGTGGAGGGTGGATGGTGGGGGGGGAAGGGGGTCGTTGACCCCTCGCGTGTGGCGGTCAAGGGGTGCCAGCTGGACGTCTGGATCTGAAGGCTTTACGTGGTATTTATTTTGGAGCATTCAAGGGGAAGTTACAAGGTGCAGTGTGGTGGAATGTGGGGCTATAGATCGTGGTCTGCTAAATAGGTTTTGGAATATGCTTTAAGTATCTATGAACTGAAGCGTAGGTAGTAAATGTTTTGAAAACCTGATGTATTCTTTTTTTTCATCATTTATTTAGTACCCTGAAAATTTTCTAAAAAATAAGAAAAGAAAACGTGTTTTCTGAACTTCATACCTTTAATACCTACCAAAAAAAGGCTGATCAAATGTGACACATTTCAAAAGACATTTTTAAAAGAAGATAAAATTAAAACAAAATTTGGAATAAATCATTATCATTCATAATTAACTTATCCTGACCGAGAAGGTGTAGAAACAACGCATAGCTGACGTAGCCCCTACATTACGGTGTTTAAGTCATAAGTATTAAAACATAAAATCCTAAAGGCCTACCACTACCTCCTAGAGAAATATTATTTTTGTTTATTACAATGCTATCTACTCTCAAATTAAGTATACGCTACTCCAGCTTTTGTTATGAGTGATGAACATATTTATATTTAATATTTCTAAATACATAAATATTATATAGTACATAAATTACACCCCGACACAGAACAAATCATCGTGCTCATCACACAAACATTTGTCCAGTGTGGGAATCGAACCCACGACCTTCAGTGTAGCAGTCAGAGCCACTAACCACTAGAATAACAGGTCAGTCATATACTTGATACACAAAAGAGAGATGCAACTTTACCCCGTGTAGAGCACTGTCACGCTTCCACAATTACAATAAATAACAGTTTATTAGTTTAAGAGATGGTGGTTGGGTCTCTAGAACTGTGATTAGGAGCGATAGCATCGAGCACGGTGCAACGTCCTAGCCACGTGTTAAAATTAAATAGGTACTCGGAAAAAGTACAACATGAAATTATTAGCACGTTACAAATATAAGCGGAGTTCAGTGACGGAAAAGTCTTAAAGATGGATTTGTTTTACTTAAATTCCTATTGTTTTAAAATGTAACATTAAAAAACGTGTTGCGCCGACCCTAAGTAAAATGGAATAAGGGCAGGAAATTGATCATGACGACAGAAAGCGGTAAAATTTTTTGACGTTTAGAAAATTAAGAACGCAAATGTCAATACTTATCGGGTGGTGTATTTTAAGTATGAAAAACGTGGATCATTTATTATTGGAAATAATTCTATTGGCACATTAAATTACTAATATTTGCTGAATGCAAAAAGTTTGCGGTTGATTGATTTAGTAGACTCGTTAGTCGCGTGGCCTCAAACCTCGCTTCCAAGAGTGAGGTCGCCGGGTCAACACCCAGGTCAGGCAATATACAGATTTTCGGATATCAAAGTTTGCAGAGGAGTTTTTTAGAGCATGGGCAATCGATCAGTAAAATTTATTTGACTAATGTCTAAATGAAATGGCTGACTCTAAAATCTTTAAAGAGTTATCTATTTGTAAAACAAATATAAGTAAAAAACAATTGATAAAAAAAAAACAATTTAATTTAATTATTACAAAAATAAATAAGAAAATAGTTTGAAGAGACAGACTCTCATTCAAGAATGAGACGTTATTTAAGCACATAAACCTATCACGTTTTTTATGACGCAACGTTTTGACTTTACCATTTGTCACTATTCAAATCTCAGTCAAATTAGGTTAGGCGACAGCAATTTCTCACTGAACAGGTTTGAGACACCATTTCAAATACTCCAATTCAAAATCAGTAAACAGGAAGCCACTTAACTCGACCTAACAAACAAACAAAGTCAGTCACAAGCCCCAGAGGCCCACATACAGTCTATTTGAATACATCAAGAAAAACCAAGTCCTAGATAAAACTCGGTTACATTTCCAAAGCAAATTGCGAGGACATTAAAACTGTGGAGCCGCCGTAAAACTAAGTTTATGTGGTCGCGATGCCGTTCGTGGCAGACCGCCTTCACCACGTACCTACTGTGACACCACACTTGTATTTGTCAACAATTATTACGTGTGTTAAGGGATTAGCTTATTATAAGTTTTCTACAGTTTTTAACGCTTGATTTTGATGTTCCGATTGAATCAAAAATGAAAATTGAGAAATGTTCACATCGTTCACATGGAAGCATGAGTTTGTGTATCGTTTAGAGTATTTTAGGTAAAAAGACTACATATAAAGTAGAGCAAATCTCATGATGCCAATAACTGACCTGAGAATCAAAACCAACACATTTTACGTAAAGAGACTTCAGACAATAGCTCTAAAATATATTCATTTTAGTCTAAAAACACGCCAATGACTTGTTTACTCTACAGCTCTACAAAAAAAAATGCAAAATCTAAAGACCACAGGTTAAATAGAGGTTTACAAGCCCAATAAATATAAACTCTTACGACGTAAATAATGGCTGAACCGAAAATCCGGAGACATTTCCTCATGCCATCGATTAAAAACCAAACAAGTTTTAACAACAAAATTTGAATACAAAAGTATTCGGAACACGAGATCGTAAATATTTTGTCGGCGAGTGTACCGCGTAATGTCTGTGGAGCAGTCGCTGCTCGCTAATATACGTACAGTCGTCGACAGATGTCATGCCGTGACGATATTGTGGCGTGGGTACCTAGACTAGTATAATTTTATTATACAAACAATAATTATAATTAACTTAATTATGTTACGTTTAAGGAAGATGCATAGAATGGTCTACTGGGAAGGAACTAGGATATACGGTCATAGTGATGGGACACAGCGTTGAAAATAATATGCTCTGCTTGAACAAACGTTATTTGTTAGGCATTATAAAAAGCATTACACATTTAGAAAGTTTACATAATATACGACATATTAACACCTGTACCATCGAAAGAAGTACCGATTGTCCTGTATAATTATGCAGATTTTTTTATAAATAGAGTTTATTACCTGCGTTTCGTTACATACATGACATAACCACACCTATGACCATTTAGTACTTAACTATAATACAAATCAGCACAATATCCCATCGGCGCCAGGTTTGGAAGTCTAAACAAGCTTCCGAATGTGCATCGTCAGCTCAACCTAATCAGTTCCCAGTAAGAAAGGGAGCTGTGTGCTGTGAGTGCAGCTGATGCAGGCTTCCGTGAACGCTGGCTCTAGATATACATGTTATGATTTATGAATTGCTAGCTAAGCAAAACTTTTGAAATTATAATCACTATAACGTTACCTATTGACTACGTTGATTTATAAAAAGATTTTTTATAATTTTTCCCAAAATTTTGTCTTGATTTGTTGTCTATCAGTATGTCATGTTTACAAATGTTATTGTTTGCTTTCTTAATATCAGTAATTGCCTAAGACTCTCACACTGAAGAACTTCAAAATTTTCATTAATAGTCGCTCCTTTTTATACCCTTCTTTTATTGCTGTATCCTTTCCATGTTAATGTTTTGGATCTAAACCCGATTACCACGCGGGTGAAACCTCAGGAAAAAGTTAGTTACCGATACTCAAAATATGAATGATGTGATTATCCGAAAGTCATAAAGCATCCCAAAGTCAAATATAAAAACTACAGATTCCACATTACTGCTAACTGCATTACTACTAAATCTATATAATTTCCTCAAATTGCTCGGAACTTTGCCTTACTTTCGAGTGGAACTTCAGCAATATCCCGTACATTACGGTCAGTTCCCGAACAGCGTACGGAGCTACGGAGCGAGGCGGCTCCAAACGTAATTCACTTCAATTATTTTGATATACAACGATAATATCGTGTAGGAGACGTATACGATGCGATTTTGACGGACATTGCATTGATAAAGTAAATATATATTTCTCACTTAATTTTATTAGTAGACATTCAGTGATTCAAGAATGCACACTTTTTTAAATGTGTCAGAATTTTTTTTTCTGTAATTAATTTTAATAAACAGTAAAGGATAGCTGAAAATGCTAAATCTTGAACGATATTGATTTAATAACAATACTTTCATTTTAACAATCTATATCAGAACGTCACAATTCACAAAGATAACTTAGCAAAGAGGAACAAGACATGAAGCTATTTTTTAAAGGAGAGTTCTCTGAATATTATTAAAGCATAGTCACCATAGCCGTCGGTCCTGATAGCCTAGATCTAGATTACCCTACTCACACTTTTTATGACGTCATTACGTACGCCTTTATTTTGTAACGTACTTTTAATGATACGCCCTCCTTCATATAAATCATACTTATGAGTTACTCAGTCAACTGATTTTCTGGTAATAAGTTTAAGATTTTGACCCTCGTTAGTTCGTTTTTTCAATTTCAGTCTCATTATTAACTACCTAGTCTATGTAAAATCCAGCTATCTGAAGAATACTTTATTAAAATTCGCTGCGATCAGTTCGCTTTAAAATTAAATATTTTAACTATTTTTTTTTTCGAAAGGCGTAGTAAATGCAACAACGTGCTCTCATACTGATTTAAGCAAGAGGTGAGGTTCCATAACATTATTTAGACCACCAAAAACCATCAATGTTTCTTTTCTGTAACTTACCCGCTTTACTAGTTCAACAGGAAATTCCGTACAAAAAGCTTATACATAAGCATCACAGTGACCGACTTACAGCATACTAACACATAATAAAGTAATCAAAACACGCAAAAACTATTTGTTACAACTGAAAGTACATTCGCCTACACAGCACCATTAAACTAAAATCAAAATTCACCCTTAATTCCTTGCAATAAGATGTATATTTGAAGGAAAGGGCTACTACTGAGCGGTTTACGGTACGCTACCAACCCCGCGTGACCAATAGTCCCAATCATACGGAACTTTCAAACTCTTATACAAAATCATCCTTAATACCTTGTAATAAGAGCTATGTTACAACAAGAGGGTTGATAATCTGTGGTTTGCTGTACGTCGGGCCCGCGTGACCAATGGTTTGCAGTCTCCGGGACAGTGGGGACACCCTACTACAGAACACGCTGTATAATGCCTTATGACGTGAATTGTCTGAAGAGTAAATTAATATTAAATGGCTGGGGAAGATCAAAGTACCACAAGTAAGAACTGGGTATGTTTAGCAAGTTAGCAATGCGAATGTTTGTGCGATGTAAGTAATTTTACCCTTATGCAGCCTAAATACCATTCGCCTAGATACGAATTATAAATGGTATGTAGCTAAGCATTTGACATCGAAATTAAGTAATTTTCTCGATTATCAAAACAGGTGTTATTTTGACAGCTTACACAAACGAAAATGTTGGATGCGTCTTTAAATTATATTCAAATATGCTAAATACAGCTTTCTACAACTCTACGCCATTGTACACATATTGAAAAGTCACGTCAAATAAAAGTCAAAATCAAAAAATAAAAATACTTACCCGGAAATGAAATCTTCTGTAAATTAATAAATGTATATTTATCTTCAGTAACTAATTGGACTAAAAAACAATGTGTTGCAATATTTTTTTTCACTTCAAATATAATCTTGTAACAAACAGAAACACAACGTGTCAAACAACTACTGTCAATTTTGGAACATTTTTATTTTATTTGTCAAAATCTACGTTTTACTTTCTGGACGCTAATTTTTCACATTTTAAATTCGGCCAGTTTTTGTCGATGTTAAAAGTCACGAAACTCATTAATGTAACCTCTTTTTTCGAAGCTGTGATAGCCTAGTGGTAAGACCGTATTACTGCCATGTCAAAGGTCTTGAGTTCGATCCCCAACTTTTCGAATATTGTGTGCGATTTAGAAATAAATATCACTGCTTTCGCGTTTTTGAAGGCACGTAAAAATGTAGGTCCTGCGCCTGATCTCTCTCTGGTCGTGTCGGCCATCCGCCCCATCGGGTTATGAGAGTGAAGGAACAGAGTGCGCACCTGAGTTTGTGCACTATAAAAAGTCCCGTGTTGCTGGCTGGTGTCACAGTAACTCTTGCCACCACCGGCCGAAATCGGTCCAGATATTATTATAACCTGTTTTTAAGAATATAGCAATTCAGTTTTGAATAAATATGTACATGGTCCGCTCACAGTCATTTACAAGCTTGTATTACCAAAGTATCAAAATGGGAATTGAAGGGTATTTCACTTTGATTGGTAGACTGTTAACATTCTCCTTGATTGATACATTGGCCATATTTAAGTACACAGCGTAACTCAAAACTGCTCTTCTTGCAACAAAATAACAATTTAATTAATAATTTTTCAAAACCAAAAACGACAATTTAAAGACGTTTTACAACAGTTTTAAATTCTCGCTGAATACGTACATTTTATGAATTGAAACGTAGATTGCCAAGTTGTTTAGCGACCGGCATCCATCTTGCGGTGGCCATAATTTTTACGTTCTGTGGGACACGCGACTATCAGGTCCGCACGGCATTCTGCCTAAAATATTCAACTTCAAACCAATGTAAGTCATACTTAGGTTCCTTAAATCCATAAGACAGGAAGAGGTTGTCAAGAATCGTTTTTTTTTTTTTTATAAAATTGTTTTAGGTGTAGTTAATGTAGGACTTGGTATGGAAAACGTTATCACGTGGGGTAAGAGTGCGCAGCTGCTAATTGAACAAATTTACTCATATTTTTGTCTCTTCTACTATTCTATTCTAATACCAATTAAAATTTTAATTATTTATCAAATAAAAATGAAATATTTCCAATTTGAACTGTATACTTCGCTAACTTACACATAACCATGTACCTAGAACATAATATTTTTTAAGACATTCAATACCCAAATAAAAAACACCGTATTTGTCAAAACTATAACAGTTAAACAAAATACAAGTAAGAAAGGTTAGTTACGTCTAACAAAATGGTCAGAACGAACAGATGTTGCACAAGCCTATGAAACAATAGCGTCACTCTAACAAATGAAGTTAACACGTGGTGGTGTAGTGAAGAAAGCTTTTTATAATTGTTTTAAGAAGTTTTGGGATACTTCCTTGTATGACAATAGTTGTTTAAGAAGATGAATTGCTTTTTATGAAGTAGAAACAGGTTTATTGTTTACAGCTCGGACCTAGTTGGAATGTACATGATGTATCAAAACGGTTTATTTATTTTATTTACAGCTGTCGTTGAAAAAGTTGCTTCCCTTACAATGCTTGTATTAACTTAACTAATTATAAACTTTTATCACATACAAAACCTTTACAAGGTCCTTAAACTTTTTAATTTATAACAACAAAAAAACATTAAATAAATAACGTCATTTATAAATAATATTATATTAATATTTAAAGTCACCCAAGTGGAACAAGGTGACAAATTCAAAATATCGTTCTCAGGTACTAGGCTAACAGCCGTGGCGACAGTAAATCCGTTTAGCACGTGTTTAACACCTAATGCTTTTACGAAGTCTAAAATACTCGAGCGACAACGACACATAAGATCTTTGCTTTATTACCAGTTCATACAAATGCTTGTACCGTAATAAACTCAATTGGACTGCATGACGCGCCTTAATTGACTGTAATAGACAACCGGCCAGCCAACACACACTCACAATTGAAAACGCCAGTCTTGAACCAGCGACGAATAATATTCTTTTAACTACAACCAATATTGGTCTCACTTACGTTTCCATTGCTGCCTCACTAAGAATACTTTTTTACGTCTTTTTAAGTAACTCGTCAATGGTTAAGATACAATAGCCAATGTTGGACAAAGTCGAAAAGCCATTAGTGTGATGGAACTTTTCAATTCAATAGCGTAATGTAGAGTCTACAATAGATATTGATAACTAAAATTGACCTCTTTATGTTTGATTTTAATGCGATTTTTTGTAGAATTCTTGAATAAATGTATGTAGGTATGATTTGTTAAAAGCTCTTGTCATTACTTCCAAAATGTACTAGTTTATACTAGTACAATAAATGGACTGGAACTAACAACAATGCATCTTTATTTAGCGTAATGTTAATTGTAAATTGTAGAGCAAAACTCGTCGTTATTTTATTCCTAGCAACCTTATTTTGGGTACCTATTTCTAACCTACTAAGTAGACATAAATTTACCACACTACATTTAGGGACAAGTAGAGCTTTATAAACATGGCTACTACCTAAATATGATATACGAGAACTTACTGAGAGCTAGAGATTGCTTACACAAATCAAAACATACACGAAAAGAACATGTTCGAATGTTTCTAAGCTTTCAAATCCCTCAATTTACAAAATAACCCAAGAGCTATAAAACTGTTGCACCAACAGCGATCGGGAACGTCGATCACTGCCATTAGCCAATAGAAATGCAATGAAAAGTGGTGTTTGTAGCCCAAGTTTACTCGAAACTCTATAAATATGCTGCGTGTTTGTATGACTTGTATGGATGTAATGTGTACCGAGATCTTGTAGGATTTGTTAACCAAGTCTGTAATAGATTAATATATTTTTTCTTCCATTTTTACATACGTCACTCAGTTAAAAGTCGCCCTCAATTGTCATACTGTTAATGACTCTGTACAATAAAATGTAGAGCTAATATCGTTGTTTTACTGGATCATGCTTACAATGACCTATAAACATTTTTTTGTTAAAATGAACGATTGGAAATATTGTTACTTTTTGGTTTTTGTTTATAAAACACAGATTAATATTACTTTTACTGTAGATGATGAATGTTATCTAAATTGCCACAATATTTTCAGCAAATAACTTACGTAAACAAAATGCAATGTAGAGCCCTTAAGTATTAAGAATTCTAACACTCAATGCACTCAAGTGTGAATAAATTAAACATTCCTATGACTAGGGCCTCGAAACGCACCTCCTTTAAATTAAATATTAGGCAGTCTGCATCCATAACTGTCAAAGAAGTAAATTAATTTGTGTGTTTTGAGCATAATTTATAACAAGTGGTTCAACATTCGTGATTGGTCCTTAAGTTCGTTAGTTAGAGAACTTTTGAGTAAAATACTGAAATATTTATAAGAGAAAAAAAAATTGCCCATTTGAAGATCACGTCTCACTATAGTACTGAAGGACCAAAAATGGTCCTTGTATACAAACTTTCTGTACAACAAAAATCGATAAGGACCGATTTGCTATTGAGTAAGTATCGATATTTGCTAATCTCAAAACAAAAAAAGACAAATTATTGTCATATTCTCTTAACTTAAAATTGTATTGTGAAACAATGCTTCATCGACCTACTTAAATTAGAAGTGGATCATTGCGGGAGGTCCATGCTTGCTCACATTCATACTCGTCACGTATTCCCTCTCTCACGGACTATGCCCACTGCCCACGCTATGGATAGAATAACTGATGACTGTCTAGATTTACTGTAAATAAGTACTAAGTACTGCTGAGATGGATTCTTGTTAAATCTCGATGAGTACCTAGTTTGTTATCTTGGTGTTGTACATCTCTTGTACTTGCTTCGTAGGTAAAAGCAGTTTATTTTTTCTACTGCATTGATTTCTAAGAACTAACATATTAATGTAATTGTTATACTAATAATTTTGATACTCCGTAATCTTAATATTTTTCAATCTTTTAGATAAGGGACGACTAACCGTATGATGTTTATAAGTAAATATAATACAGTTTTTGATGTTGATTAAAAGTACATGCTTAAAAGGATCTAATTCTAAAGCTTAAATTTAAAAAGCTATAAAGTCTCTTTCCCCAAAAGCAATACGTTTTTACAGCAAAATTTTCTCTTTTCGGGTGAAAAAGACGAAAATATTTACGTTGCCGGTACTAAGACACTGAACGATGGCAAACAGTGTAGCGTAGTGTTGTGGTACGCGGTGAACCAAAATATTGCTCTCCTGGCCGTCCCCGGAGCGCGGACGGGTGCGCCCACATGCTCGCCACTAGAGAGGGGACAGATGTCGATACTCTTTTGTCGTCTAAACATTAATTAATCTTGTGATCTTACCATTTATTCGCAGAGTCAGTTTTAGTAGTATTTTATGGCTCTATGTGATATGTCAAATGTTCGTTTTGTTAGTTTTCTGACATTTAATCTTACCGCCTCATTTTCTCTATTTCCATTGCACAGTAATTTTAAAATCGGAAACCTGTGACTGAAAATAATGTTACAATATTAAATTTCAGTACTTACGTGTAGGAAATAAACTTTAACTCTATTCGTCTGAGCTGTACGAAAATATTCGCTATATTTGCTAAGTTTGTATTGTCTCCTATTTACCATACTAAAAAATTACATACCTATCAAAAATCTGCAATAATTGAACATCTCAATCGATACCCAAACAGCGACACTAACAAACATCCCTAATCGCCACATCTCCCGTCTTAAGGAGCGGCGGCGACCGCTAGTCATATAGCAGCCGGCGCACGCGCATCCCGTGGAACCGAGCGCGATCCAAAAATACCAGCCGACCCGGCCGACGCGATGCCCTAACCAAACAAAGAGTCTAAGACTACCAAATATTGTAACTAGTCTTGTTATATAGTGGTGTGACAGTGTTATGGTGCCATGTCGCCGACTGCTATCGGCGCCGACCTGCCGCAGTGGTGCGGCAAGACTGAGAGCTGCCCCCAAGCTCTGCTCGGCTGGCTGTACTTGACTCACGATCAGAATGATCAGGTACTTACACTTTCTTTAAAGACGTTGATCGTCAACTGTCGTTTTGGTATCATTTCATCACAATATGGGCTTCTGAGACGTGAATTAGATCAAAAATAGATTTTTGTTGCATTTTTTTTTATTATTTTTATCCATAATCGTAAAATCAAGTCATGCTACTGAGAAATGATGTTTCTTGGTAAACAGCGAGTTCGGATCTACAGTCATGTTTCAACAGTCCATAGTGATGTATTAGCCATTTCTCCCTGATCCATATACCGTAGTGACGTCACTATGAAGCAAAATAAATCTCTAACGTTTTCATAGTATGACTCAATGGCTCATTATTTGGTGTTTCATAATATTACTGCTTTTAGGGCATGAACTGATTATGGCCGTAAGGACCAAGTTCGCGAAATTGGTCCTTATGTCCGTAAACAGAAACGTCTAGGTATTATTTCTTCAAGCAACCATTCAAGCGTAACGAATCTCACTATTGTATTATTTTGATCTTACAAGCGTTTACCTAAAAGAACTTTTCTTACATAAGAAAAAAAAACAAATGAAACACAACACATGTTCGTAATTAATTCTCATCTACTTTAACAAATATTTTATCATTTGACTCAACAACTAAGTATGTATTTTTCTTGAATACAACACTCAAGTGCTTATATCCGCAATTCCTGAAGTTTAATAGCGTACCAATGTATGGATGCCGGGATCAAAATAGTTCTATACGGTAATACGGTATACCGCTTACAAATCCCGCCTAATCCTGCGCAAGGGTCATTGACATAAAAAAACGTTATTACGCTATATTTACGCGTTTAGTTTGAGTAATTAATACAATGAATGAGTACGCTTGATGATATTGTTTTTACATGCATTTATACACACACTTACATGTACTTATTACGTTTACATCTAGAGTTTTATTATTATATTCATATTATTTATATGTTATTACATTTTTAAGGATAATTCTTTAGTCTGTTAATAAGAAGTACTAAAATCAATGCTAAAATTAAGTATATTACTTTTATAGCGGACTTGTAAAAATAAAGTTATAATGCTATTTCAATTTTGTCAATTTTTGACCGATTTTCGATTATTTATTTACCTGTATCATGATATTAAAATTAAAAAAAAATAAAGGACGGCAACTAAATATAACTTTTGAAATATGAAAAACAGCATATACAATTCATGAATAGCTAGAAACTAACAATAAATTACTATCAGTTAATTAAGACCTTGCCTTCAACTCATTCACACTACATGAAATATATTCGATTGTATATTTTTTCTATTCTTAGCTATGACATCGCTATGTTATGAATGAGGAAGTGCCAAGGGAAGTGTGTACAAAGCATTCCCGAATTATTGTTTCATCATAATTCATCATAATATGATAAACGTAAGGAACAGCTGTGGGAAGAACATGGAACATAGAAAGAGCATGCAGAAATTAAGACTAAACTATTAACATATTAATTAAGTTAATTTATCCGACATTTCTATTAAATTAATACTTAAAAACAAGTTAAAACTCATTTTACTAGAGTATTAGGATATAATCATGTTTACACTACTATTTATTAATTTCGTCAAGTAATGACGAACATTTTGCTTAAGCGTGAAAGACTAACATACATCGATCCACCCATGTTTAATTTCAAACTTTGGCGTTTTAATTATTATTATTTGGAGTGACATAAATAAGTTTCAAACTTTTCACACAACATCACAATTCATTAAAGTTGCGGTTTTTCTAATCTAAGCGTTTTGTAAAGTCTAGTGTTTTGCAGTAAACGTAAACTCAACATGTAAGTATTATTTAAACGAATGTAGAGCAAGAGTTACGCTGACATCATTGGTCAAATTTGCTGCGTGTGAGCAATGTGCGCATGAGTTCCAATATCCTTTCTCATTTATAACTAGAATATTAACCCTACCAGCCTATAAATGAAGACCTTCCACTCTTTGGCAGAGCCGTCTTTCCATATAAGACAGTTTTGAGCGTCGATCACCACGCTTGCGCACATCTGGCTAACTATTTCAAATTGCATAGAACCCAGCTTCCCTCACGATGTTTTCCTTTACAGTAAAGAAAACACAATCTCATTTAAAAGCTTAAAAATCTACAGTTGCAGGCTAGAAATACAAAATCATTATAAACTTATACAAATGGTAGACATCTCATAGTTACATTTAAATGCATCATGCTAGATCCCAAATAGTAATAATAAAGATTACAATGTATAATGACTGGGCAGGTTTCTAATCGTTCTTACAAATGTTGGATAATCCAGAACAAAATAAACATTGGTGCGTCTGTTTTCCTCTATATCTGCAATGTGCTGTTTTATTTACGCTTTTGAAAATCTGGCCAGTGTTAGTGTAGGAGTTAAATCAAAACTCTTTGCTGTGATAAATGTCTGCCTTACTCAATGATACATTTTATATATTGTTGTTTTTCATTAACCTGTTATACGTAGTCGTTTACAAAGTGGTCGGTGTTAATCCCGAGTGGCAACTAACTCTGTAAATTTCATTCAAAAAGAGTAACAAACATCCATTCATACTCACAAATATTCGTATTTATAATATAAGAAGGATAATTGTCACTAAATACAACAACAATGCATTACACGTATCATAATATCAATTTAATATACGTTTAAAAACTTAACTTTTACTAAGTTACATGACATAATAAGAGCTGTATCTTCGATACTACATGTATGTTGCTGATACTGCATGCATGTTCGATGCTGTATGTTGTACTTTTTGAAATAAATAAAATCTCTTTTGGGTCTAAAATGATACGTCTTTTCCAAGACACACTACTTTTGAAAACAATAATGTACCTCACGTACTATTTTTCATCAGCTGGTGATAATTATTTCACATGACAGGTCTTTTTCGCGAATGGATTTTCGTTTCATCTTGAATTATCATTATTATAGAATAATAATTTAATTTAAATTTCCTCTTGGTTGAAAACACAGAATCTAGGAAACTTTCAATGAAAAACACATAAATTCACTTATGATTTATCTAAAACTATTAAAGACATCAAACGGAAGCGAAAACCATAATTTACATAATCGTTTACGATCCGTTCGTGTGACCATGAGACCCTTAATAAAATCAATCTTAGCGGTAATTACTACTAGAAGTCCCCTGAGTGTACTGTGTGTCAGTGAGTATCCAAAAATGTGTGCTGACAACAAGTGATAGAAACCAGACAGGTAGGTGTGGTCTAAATATAGAGTTATGGCTACCCCGCACCGAGCCGGGGGCATGCACCTTGATTGTATACGGGAATGCCCGCGTGTTAGTAAACTAGGACCGAACTTTTTGGTCCTTCGGTACGGAAGCTTAATTTAATTCAAAGTTATTTAACATCAATCTTACGGCTGTTGCATTTGCTGGTATGTGGCACAGGTATACCATAGTTTATGCATTTATGCAAGCCTCTTTACTCATTTTGTTGTGTTTAGTATTTACACGCTGGTCCTTTGATCCGTTGGAAGTAAATATGAGCTTGCATTTAAGAGGCGTCGATTGAAGTTGCAATAGTATTACAAATGTAACGAGGTATCAGAGGGATCAAAGCGGCCCACAGGATGACATCGTGAGGTAACTCGACACTCAACTGTCACCGACGGAGTAACTTGAAACAATTGATGCTCATATTTTAAGATAACAGTGAAGAATCTACTAGAATTGTAAATGCAAATGAAAATTGTAACCAAGAGTGGAAATATATTTCAGATTAAGTTATTGTAATCGTCTTTAACTTAAGTAATCCTTTTTGCTGAGGTATAAAGTAAGTAATAAGAGTTATTTTTTTAATAAAGTTCGACGACTATCGTCGAACTTCATTAAATACAAAAATGAAAATGATACTGATATAATATTTAAATAATCAACATGTATATTTAAAAACATAATAATCTATCACTCGGTAAGAACAGCAGCTACACACAACCATAAACAGGCAAAAAGTTTCCATAACTCCAATTTTTCCCGATGGCATTCGACAAATCGCTCTGAAAACGAAACATGCCAGCACCATTACTACAAACTCTTAGAGCGCGACCTTTACCGTTGTGAAAAAGAGAGGTCGTTACAGGCAATATAGAGCGCCATCTCTCTTGCACAATCACAATATACGTGATTAAAGAGTATCATAGTACAAGTCCAGGTTCCAAAAATGACTCCACCCACCGTTCCCGCGTATATTTATAGCGGCCATTAATAAACAAATGTGCAATATTATATCTGTCTTCATATCCAGAGCTAACTCAATGTAATGGCCACTTTGAGGTGCGTTTTAGCTGAAATTTATATTCAGTTAATGGCTGTAAATTGAATATGGGCTTTGTGTCTGCAAATGTGATTAAAAGTACACAATATATCGAAAATATATGTTACGTGTGATACAGAGTAATAGCGATATTAGAATAATTAATGGGTGTCAAGTGCGGTTCGGTATTGAAAGCATTTTTTTCCGCGGCCTAAACTGAATTTACTTGATTTTGAAACAGTATTTGTACCTTATAACACGGCAATAATAGTTACTTGAAGCTAATCGAAGCTACTTATCGAATCAAATACTGTTCCTTCTATCGATTTTATTAGACATGTAATTTATTACATGATTTAAACAACGGTGAATACTGCTTAAATGTTTCTACGTGAGAAGAGGCTTAGGTGATGTTTATAGGCTGATATTACATTGTATATGTATGTATCCAAACATCGCAAATTCAAAACGAACAACAAGTTTGTATTTAAACACACTTCGTATACATTAAATATCTGGACTAGAAAACAGTAAACTAAATCGCTTTGATCTAGGTTTTGTATGTCATACTATGTCTCTCTGCGTAACGTTTTGGCAGCTAGTTAACTAGCCCAATTTTAATAACGAGTGACGAGTAACCGAAATGCCCAAGTATGATTGCCAAATTCCTTGATGAATTAGAAGGAATCTTCTTGTTGAATCTTCTTGTTCTCTCTTTGGACTTTGACAATATCAGGGGACCTTCCACCATTTCTTAAAGTAATATTATTGCAGTCGTGAAAGAGAGACGCCGCTCAATACTGGGTAGAGCGCTGTCACGCTCCTAGCCCTTAACGACTAATATAATTTCCGAAATGAGCAGTTTCTTCTTTTCATACAGAGAAGTTAAACCTCGATAATACAAATGTAAATCGTGCCTACAAAATGTAAGTCGATCTTTAGAAATCAATGTACCTTGAACCATTCAACATAATCTTATCATCCTACAATGAGTATAAAAGCTGATTTATTAAATATCTTTTATGAAGGAACTCTTGTTCAACTCTTAACTCTGATAAACGATCCGTAGACATAGCTGTAGTACAAAACAATAACCGACTTTCAAATACACGCATAACCATTTAGTCCATTTGTGTCCGCGCGTGATTCAGAGCGTCAACTCACGTTCGTTCGAAATTGGAACGGGTGCGCGGGCTCAATAATTCGTTGAACAGATGCGCGTGCGCAACTCCCGCCGACCAATCACCGCGCGTCGTTCATTATTTACTGCAATTTCATTTGTTTAATCGTTCCCGCATATTGGTCGTGATTAAGAGTGTCTAGGAATGTTGTAGCCTCTTCAATGATTTGAACCTTCGTTTAATGGTCCATTTAGTACCCTGATGACGTAAGATGTCATAACTAGATAAATTTATTTGACGATTTCGATTGATTTGTAGTATGCAATATAAAACAAGAATAGTAATTGATGAATATTTAGCTTCAATGAGAAACAAAAACATAGTAAAAATCATCACAATTTTTCAAACCAGTTATTTCATACTGTTGTATGTAATTTTGTAAGAAAGTATCAAGTTTTTAAAGAGGCCTACTTCCTTTTCACACATCATCTTCCGTAATTCCTTCTGCCACCACCACAACAAAAAATTACTTCTGTAAAATCAAGACAAGTACACCAAATTCCCATGTTGTATTTCCAGTGGGTGCCGGGCTCAGTATGGGGTCCCCTGCCCACAGCGGCGCCGGGCTCCGCAGCGCCTCCCGCCGATGACACCAGCTCGCTGGCCGAGCAGCTCGCGGCGCTGTCGCTGCGACGGCCGCCGCGCCCGCCACCACCGGCCTACATGTGCCATCTGTGCTTCAAGAAAGGACATTATATTGGGGATTGTCCTCAGGTGAATATTATAACAAAAAGCTCTTCAAGCAGTATCGTTTTCTAGCATCCTAAGAGCTTGTATTGCGAGTTTTTTGCCGTGGCAAAAGCGAGATAATACACAACACTGCGAGTCAACTTTTCATTTTCCACAATAGAAACAGGCTTACTTTTAAAAGGTACAGTAAACGAGCAACCAATTTAGTAGTAATTTTATTCTTAGTCCTTTTGAAGCTAAAATATTGTCTATAACTGATGAATGTAGAGGTAAAAGAATACCTGCGACAAACAGTTATACTCAAGTAAGTAGGTATACATTACAATCTGTATTTACAATTTTGTCATACGTGTAAGCCTTTTAAAATTTCTCGATCAACACGTTTCACAAACAGATCCTACAATTTACGCTGTTTTGGCAAATGTTCCTGCTTTTTTCTGTAAACAAAATAGCCACGATACTAGACATCAGACGCTACGGAAGAACCGTCGAAACCGATAACTTTAAAAAACAATTAATTGTCGCCTTAACTGCTTTCAAAATCAAACACACTGACCGCCGGTTGTCTTCGGGCGTTCTGCCAAATTATACACACGGTTATTTATATATTTTCACTTCTTTATAGAAATCACAGCGGGTTGTTACTGTAGAAACAAATACAAATGATCACATGTTAAAGGAAACATTTGAAATTAATATTTTTGCTTTAAAAAGGAACTTCATGCGCTATCAGTGACAATTGAGCCACGCGTACGTGCGTGAATGTAAATATTGTTGGACACATTTTCATGTGGACTAAATATTTTAAGCGTCCATTCATCAATTTATTAAATAAATAATTATAAAAATACAAGTATTTATCAAAATCTGTCGGCTCGCTGAATTATATCTCAAAATCAAGTACTGAAACACATTACGCTAACTAAAACAAATCATAAACTAAATTCAACAGTACCAACCTCTAAAACAAAATCGCCTTATCATTGTATAATATAATTGTAGAAATAAAATCAGTAACTACAATGTTTGGAGAACAATAGCGCCGTTCATCTCGTCCCTAATTCTGAGAAGCTGAGAGCCCGCTTGTTATTCTATCGGTTTTGTATTACAAAGCTAGTTCTGAGTGCTTTGAACTGGACGAATGGGCGATAAAAATTCGTTAACATGCTACG
This sequence comes from Chrysodeixis includens, assembly GCA_941860345.1. NCBI lineage: Eukaryota > Metazoa > Arthropoda > Insecta > Lepidoptera > Noctuidae > Chrysodeixis > Chrysodeixis includens. The sequence continues at coordinate 11,191,303 of OW796107.1, read as the reverse complement.
GTCAGCGTAGAAGTCATACAATCAGTTTTTGTAATAACTGTACTCACTGTAGATACTCAGTGAAATTTTATAAGCTGGTGTTGGGCCATTAGGTAACAAAATGGGCTTGTCACCTTGTATAAGTAAAACATAAACATACTAAAGAGCAATTCCGACACAAATCCCTAAAATACTGGGCATACTGGCACTGTGTATATTGAATTGTGTTAATCGACTTCTATTGCCCACTGTACCTTTGACGAGATTCATAAGACTTTGAAATTTTGAAGGACTATGTTTTGGACTCGATTGGATTGAAACTGTAATTGAGGTTTTATTGCGTTTGCTTTGACTGACTTTACTGCATACCTCTTTGCTAATCATGCTAGAAATCACAAAGCGCAGAGTGATGTCAGCTCTATGGCATGATGTATTAAAAGTATGTAACTATAAACAAATAGAATGAATAAAAAACATTAATTTGAAACGTTTATTCTACTAAAACTAAAGTACTTTGTATGTTTGCAATATAAACAAAAAGCAAGCGCGCCGTGTCAGGAAACGTCCGAGACGTATCAATTCTTAGAAGCTGATAACTGTTTGTAATATGTTTGTAGATATACCTACATACCTAGTGCTATACATATAAGTTTGTCCCTACAGTTATTGTAATCCTACACTTGCGACCTAATAAAGCAACGTCAACGTACTCTACCTGAAAGCATTTTTCCTTGACTTTTCAAGTTGGTTTTGTTTTCTTTATACATTGGCTAATTGACACTATTTATTACCCTAAATGTTCAATTTTGGACTCATTGAAGATGTAGTTGGTCACTCCCAATCTCTCCTTCATCTCTCCTTATATTGCGATTATTATCTAAATCCGATAGGATTGAAAGCTCACCCTGACATGGATAAAGATTAGCCAGAATAACATCATTGGAGATTGTGCTACGCAAAAATAAAGTATATTTTATTGTTTTTTGCCTACAATCTTGGGAACTAGGTTTTCTTGTATAAACATCATTTTTTTACCTTACTTATATATGTTTCTCAACTTCCAGGCACGTCCGAAAGGCGAGGGTTTGACTCCGTACCAAGGCAAGAAGAGGTGCTTCGGCGAGTACAAGTGCCCGAAGTGTAAGCGCAAGTGGATGAGCGGGAACTCGTGGGCAAACAACGGCCAGGAGTGCATCAAGTGCCGGATCAATGTGTTCCCACATAAACAGGTACGATAGAGCTTTTTTATGGTGTTAATTAGGGATATTTACCGAAGTATGACAGTCCCATTATAACTACAATAAATATATTTATAGTAAAGTAAAAGTATATGCACTTTAATTTACATTTTGACCATGAGCCTGAACATTGATGATTCTTCGCATCATCACATCGCATTCTATTTTTTAATCATCTCATCAGTTTCAGTAGCATACTTTCTTAATATCATCTGTGTTGCATGGAGAAAAATTACAACTTTCTTAGCAATAGCATGCTTGGCAGCATATATAATTTCATATATAACATTTCCAGAGGCCGTTGGAGAAGCCGGACGGGCTGGACGTGAGCGACCAGTCTAAGATCCACCCGCAGCACCTTTGCCAGAAGTGCCGCTCGCTCGGCTACTACTGCCGCCGCGAGTACTAACGACCAGCTAACCTGCAATCGATGACAATAATGGTGCTGAAGATGGTTACTCCATACGACCATACTGGATCTCCAGTATACAATTTCCGGGAGGTTTTTTGTGTAAGACACGTTGGAAATGAAATGGTTTATTCTGCAAATGATCATCTTCATCAAAGTTGTTTCCCATAGATTGGGGATCTCGACCATCATTAGTCTCTGTCAGTATTTATTCTGCAACTAGAATAAATTGTATCTCTTTTACATGTCATTTTTTAAAGCTTACTGGAATCGACATTTCCTAACTGGCTACCCTAAGAAGAAACGTCGAAAGATGTTTGTAACGTGGCTTACTGGCTGATATACTTACTCACATATTAATACCAATATCCTACATAAAAGTACCTAACCTTGGATTAAATATGACAACTTATTTGGCTGAGTTGTATGATAGATTGTTTTGTCCAATGATTTATGTACCAAAGTGGCATAGACTGCATGTCACTTTAATTAAAGTGCGACAAATATATTTTTGTCGGTGACAGAAAACAGAACTAAATTTTGGCCAATCAATTTTGACAGTTTTTGAATTTAACAACGGTACTAGTGCCACTAACGTCAGCATAGATAGATAGATAAGTTTGTTGTACTATGGGTATGGAATGAAATAACAATTGAAGGAATGGAACTAATCGAGAAGCTTTCAAAAAGATGAGAATGATCTAAATGGTTAAGTTGTTTAAAAAAGTATATCCTAAGCACCACTATTTTCAACATTCTTTAAATCCAACACACCTTTTTTTTACTTAAAGTATGTACCAATTTAAATTGGAGTGGTTTAATAAATATATTTTGTTTATTTTTTATTAAACCAAACAAATTACATTTATTGAACTATGATTACTTATCTTTTTTTAATTAAATATTTACTTTTTTAGTTATAAAAATAATTTTAAGAGTTAAGATAATGAAATGTATATTTCGAAGTTTTATTCAGATGTTTTATCTAACGTTGTATTACTTAAGTTGTGAGGAGGTCACAGGTTGCTATATATTCTATGAATTAATTCACCTATCTGTCTCTCAAAATAAGTTTTTTTGCAATTGTGAAAGTGAGACCGCGTTACATACAACGACACTAATCTTCCGCTATGCTAGTGGCAACCCTTTTATGGTAACTATTGGGAACCCTTGTATTGACATGAATATCTTGATATGCCTTTTCATCGTTAATGATTTTCTATTTATATGCGTATTTATATTTGAAATTGCACTTGAAATACTTTTTACTCACGGGTATTTATCGGAAACGCCTGACTAGTTTCGGACCCAATCGGAGTTCTTAATCTTGAGGTGGCGCGAAGGTGTGTGAGTAAACAGTATAATTTAACAATTTTAAATCCGCCTCACAAGTTATTATAAAAGTTTCTACTATATATATTTTTAAAGGCAATCTGTGACATTCCCTACATATACCTACTTAGATAGATATACTCCAAATGGCATTACAGTGACTTACGGATTCTTATATGTATATTTAGACATTAAATGTGCCTTATTATAGATATATTACCTATAATTCGCCATGATGAGATTATGCCAAGTTATATCAGATTTTACTAACGTTGTCTCAAGTTAACAATGTTTTGCAATGTATATTATGGTCTAAGGTCATTAACTAACCCTAGATTTATATAATTAGGTGAATATATTGAGTTATTAAATTCAAATACTTTTGAAATTTTTGACAAAATTCGAATGTTTTTACTTTTTTTATCGATTACATTCATGCCGAATAATTCAACAGCCAAATGCTGTTTAATTTTAATACTTTTTTTCTATAATTTTGATATAATACTTAGGAATTAGTAAATAATATAAAGAAGCACCAAATTTAGACATTTTGTTACCTACATGTTGCTAACCTGTTTACGGCAATGCCAATTAGTTTTAAGCTTATTTAAACGTAATCCCAAAGAAAATGTGAATTCTGTATGTGCCAAAAACATTAGTTGTTAAGTTATTAATGCCTAAAGTAACGTGCCATAGTTATAAATTATGTTTTAATACTCAGAGCTATGTTTAAATGTCGTAAATGACTCGAAGGAAAATGTTAAATTCTATAGCGCGTCATAGCGTCAGCCGCCGCCTGGTGCGATCCCCCCTGGGCCGGAACCAGTGTGTCGTCCGCGTAACAAACTACGCTGAAGCCACTTGATAGGTCAGCACGCAGCACCCAGTCGTAGCCGATGTTCCACAGGAGCGGCCTCAAAACCGATCCCTGTGGAACACCGCACGACATCTCTCGCCGGATTCGGTCAATCCCCTGACTAGCATTTGTTGCTTAAATTCAGAACACTAAGAACTTGTTTAATAGTTTCAAAGTTCAAAATGCATTTTTATAATTTTCGTTGTAATTAGTAAAAACACCTTTTTTCGTGGGAAATCATCAAATGACACTGCCCGCTGTGGGTACAGCGGGAGGGCGTGTCAGACTTTTCCTGACTAAAAACCCACTATGTTCCTCCTGGAGTCTTTTGAGTGCCAGGGTCGCTAGTAAAATCACCAGTGTTTATATAAAACGAAAGAAGACACATTGTTGTATTTTTTCAGTCGTTTACGGCAGCCATATTGGAAGTTATGTCAAAAACGTTGTACTAACCAAGTAAATTGTAAGTCGTCGTATCGTCGCTGAATCAAAGGTGCTTATAAATTAGTAAACTAACTGTCTGTGTGTTTGTTACAAATATATATTTGTACCTTTTTAAAGTACAGTTATTATTTATAGAGCTTCACTTTGTGACATGATTAACAGTTTTTTACATTTTAAATGAAGAGTCATGCAATTTCCAAAGATAATTAAGTAATTTGAAGTCCTCTAAATGATTTGTTTACTTTGTGATCATGTTAAGAATTTATCAAAATGTTGAGATAGTTTGATTACTTACCTACAAAGAAAAAATAATTAAAGCCTCGTTTAATTACCAACTTCTAAACTTTACTTTATTGTCCCGTGAGATACGTGTTTATTTTATATTATTTTTAGATCGCGATGATTTTTGCCAAAAAGAAATTAAGAAAACTAGTATTTAAGTTTTTCCTTAATTTCAACAATGATGTATGTACGAAGAAAATCTTTTTTTTTTGTATTAGATGTAAGTTTTTAAACGTCTTCGTTAATTTTAACGTATTATTTTGAATATAAACTGTAATACTTAAACATTATTGATGAACATATTATTATAATCCTGTTACTTAAATAGATATATTGTATGCTGACTTTTTTAATTTTTAAATAAACTTTATGAAACCTATTTTTGCTTTTATTATTTACCGACACACATATTTCTTGCTTGATAGTCAAAAACATGGTTTTACCAAACCGTGGCCCAAATACAGGAACAAAGGACATTGAAAAATTTGGCCCAAGTGCTGTCTAGAATGAAGAAAGCAGTTTGGTCCTTACCTCAATACTGATCTATAGTAATCGAAGCGTTTCAAACTCTGTCCCTTCAGACAAAAGGAAAATGTGTTTTAGTTGTAAATTTACTGAACAAAACAAAACTTAAGAACAGAATCAATTCAACTGTCCATAAGCTTTTTTTAATAATATTTACAAGCGAATGCCTTCAAAATTTGTTCTTGGAACACAAGATACATGTTAGTGATTGCTCGATTGTCGTTAATACGTTGTGTCGTCGTACGAACTCTACAAAAAGGTCAATCAGATAGGTACATTAATTTAACATAACTTTTCGATGAGTATACATTAGTAATTCCTGTTAAATATTATCTTTTAATTCATATTTATTTAACCTCGCTGAGATTAGATTAACGGATATATAACGTCCAAAACCTTCAGTGTTGGTTTCTGATGATTGCAATGAAGTCGCTATTCGTTTTGGTGGCTGTGACCACTGTGACCGTGGTCGGTGTGCGCGGTGACCGCTACCACCCTTCGCCCCCCGCGCGCCCTGCGTCCCCCGCGCCATCTACATCCCCCGCCGAGGCGACCACGCAGTACTGGATGCAGCAGGCACAGGCAGCCCTTAATGCTCGTTTGGAGCGCCCAGCGGAAATCGAGAAGGCTCGCAATGTTGTTTTGTTCATTGGCGACGGCCTGTCCGTCCCCACGCTGGCCGCCGCGCGCGCGCTGCTCGGCCAGCGAGAAGGCGCCACCGGCGAGGAGGCACACATGTCATTCGAAACTTTCCCTACTGTTGGCTTGACAAAGGTAAATTTTGTCATAATAACAACTAATACGATTTTTGCCCATCCATGATATTTATGTAATTTTCAGACATACTGCGTTGACTACCAAATCGCAGACTCGGCTTGCACCGCTACCGCATATTTGAGTGGAATTAAAGCGAACTATGGAACTTTAGGAGTTAACGCGGGCGTTAAGCGCGGTGACTGCGATGCTTCCACAGACTTCGCCAGGCATGTGGAGACTATCGCAGACTGGGCCCTCGCGGACGGCAGGGACGTCGGTGAGCAAAGCTGACGTACTGGTAGACTAATTTCCGCAGTGTCGGTAGCCACGGCTGAAGCACATGTTACCTTGCACGCAGGTATCGTGACCAACACGCGCGTCACCCACGCGAGCCCGGCCGGTGTCTACGCTAAGAGCGCGGATCGCAACTGGGAGGTCGATGCCGACGTGAAGGTGGCGGGCTTCGATACCGGCCGCTGCCCCGACATCGCCCACCAGCTCATAAACAGGCATCCCGGCAACAAGTTCAAGGTAACTCACATTATTTAAACGCGACTCAATTTAGTCATCAGTCTTCCTTATAATATTACGTTACGATAATAAAGTGTTTTCCTTCCATAGGTTATCTTAGGTGGCGGTAGAAGAAGCTTTTACCCCAACACTAAAATCGATGAAGAAGCATCCATGGGCATTCGGACTGATGGCCGGAATTTAATCCAGGAGTGGCAGAAAGACAAATCTTCACAAAATGCGAGTGCAAAATATATTTGGAACAGAGAACAACTTAAACAACTGGACAATGATCTCCCTGAGTACCTACTGGGTTTATTTGAGAGCAGTCATATGCAGTACCATCTGCTATCAAACAAGGAAACAGAACCTACGCTCGCCGAACTAACCGAGACAGCAATCCGCATGTTAAGTCGAAACGAGAAGGGGTTCTTCTTGTTTGTGGAGGGAGGTCTTATCGACCACGCGCACCACGACAACCAGGCGCAGCTGGCGCTGGACGAGACCATCGAGTTCCACACCGCCGTGCAGCGCGCCGGCGACCTACTGACCACGGACTCGCTCGTCGTGGTCACGGCCGACCACGCGCACGTCATGGCTTACAACGGTTACTCCCCGCGCGGCCATGACATCCTCGGCACCTCCGTTACATATGCCGACAACACTTGGGACGGCAACCCCTACATGACGCTCTCGTACACAAACGGGCCCGGTTTCCGGGCACACGTCAACGGAGGGCGACCCGATCTAACTGCTGAAAAAGATTTTCGTATGTATTTTTTCTATAACTTTTACTTATGGCTTATGATATAATGATTTATTTCCTTTCAAATTTGTTACAGAGACGCCTACGTGGAAGTCGCCAGTGGATGTGCCTCTCATGTCTGAGACTCACGGCGGGGATGACGTGGCGGTGTTCGCGCGGGGGCCTCACCACGCACTGTTCACGGGGCTGTATGAGCAGAACGAGCTGCCGCACCTCATGGCGTACGCCGCGTGCATCGGTCCCGGCCTGCACGCCTGCACTAACGCCGCAAATCCTGCTGCAGCGCCTGCTACGTTTGCACTCATGCCCGTTTTAACACTACTGACAATATTAAATCGATAACCGACTTCATTTTAGTATGTACAATAATAGCAGAAGAACAGTAAATGAATATTGAATATTTTTGAATAACGCCCATTAGACAAATAAAACAAGTCTCTACTAACGTCGTCGCAATTTCCAACAGAGCTACTAGATAATTTTATACATTTTGTTTAATTTGGTAGGAAATAATACGTTTCTTTAATGTTGCTTGTTTTTTAACAGCAACAAAAAATCTAAAAGACACTATCATTGGGCTAACACCTCAAATTGCCTATCAATGCTGACAATTATAATTATAAACATGACGATTAGAGAGGCAGACTGACATTAAAAAATAAAGAAATAAAACAAGGCACATAAATCTTACTCCATTGTTTATTATTACACTAAATAAAAATTACCACTAGATTATTACTATTATTACGAATACATTCACTTATTATAGCTAAAATCGTTACAAAAATACCTCGATAACTTAATGCCGGAATCCTGGTACAACATGTATTTTGTGTGGTCTCTCGAATCTGTTGTATTCTGGTCTGCCGTAGGAGCCGTCATCTGCATAGTCGTCTAGGTCAGCCTCTCTCTTCACGATGCGACCCTCGTATTTAAATCCCGCCGATTTTCTGCCCCAAGCTGGTTCCTTAGCCATCGACTCTCCGAACAGGCACAGGAAACACAGCAGTAATGCCACAATTGTCAACTTAGTAAATGCCGCCATCTTGAATTTTTAAAAATCCGTTCCAAATCCAAAACACTTTTATTCCTTTAAAGGTTTCAACACTCATCTTATATCCCTGCTCTATTTTTTCATTTAATTTACATATTTATGTTAAACGGAACATTATTATCGAGTTTTTGAAAATACTTCAATACAATTATTTAGCGTTATCATACTAATCAAATAACGTTGTGAGTATTTTTTGTTGTCATGTAACAAGGTAATGTATGTAATGTTTTTAGACAATCAGATAAAGGTAATATTTTTTTCGATTTTATGATAAACAGATGTGCTCAAATTGGAATAAGTACTGTAAATAGGTACGTAACTTAAATCATAGCTACTATGGCTAACTATTGCAATTGTGGAAGAGAGATATTTCTCTACACGGTGTATTACACCGTCTCTTCCCTCTTCATTTCTTCAAATATGTCTCGACAAACTTCTTTAGGAATTTTATCCCTGCCGTAGACCTAAAATACAATATAATGATTTAATTATCTTGTATTTCTGGCCAGTGCCATGTCTTAGAAGAAATGCGTCTTTTTAATCCATGGCAATAATTTTGTGCATCGGGAATAAGCGTTCGAGAAGTTATCGTTTTTCTTCAACTGATAAATCTGTTCCTAAATTAACAATGTCAATTTCTCCACATACATTAATGCTTATTACGCATTTAAAAGTACCTAAATATTAAATAACCACTGAACTCTTAGCACTAGATAAGTTTGAAATGATTAAAATAACGTGTTTGAACTAGTCAAAAACATAACAGTTAGCAAGATTCCTTACTATGTGCTACACTATAAATAAGTTTCCGATCCTGTGCGTCAGTACTTCACAAATAAGAAATTTAATGAACAAAGATCATAATACAACGAGGCCTTTATTACAAACACAAATATGGTCATGAAATGTTATGAGTATTTTCATTTACTAATACCTATCCATGGTTGGGCATCATAACTTATTGCAAATCCGATGGTATAGCAGTCGGGGCCACTAACCACTAGACCAACAGGCCTGTCACGTATGATATTATAATCTCATCGTCAATTATAGTCAATTATACGAGATAGCCCGACTAGTTCCAAAACCAACCTGATTCGTCAATTATAAGCTCGAGTTCAACTAGCGATGCCACCGCTGCGTCTCGGACTCGAACCAGTTAGGTCCGAAACTAGTCGGTCTATCCCGATAAATACGCGTTAGAAAACCGTATAATGAACAATTAAAATGTTTAAAGTAGTTTGAAAAGCTTTTTTCATAGCAATGTGAAATTCACATTGCTATGAAAAAAGCTTTTCAAATTGTGAATGAACAACATTGTGAATGCAACGTAAAAGTTATCAGTATTTCATTTAACAATCGCTTTCTTTAACAAAGTGATTAGCTGTCACACCGATTCTATCATTGTCAAAAATATTTAGCAACCGGAACCGAACCGGAACCAGAGTATTCCGGTCCATTTAGACATTTGAAGTTACAAAATTTCACAACAAGCTTAAAATTGGTGAGGTCGCGAGTCGTTTGAAATACAAATATAAATATAATTTAAAAGTTCCCCTTCCTACCCCTGTATTAAAAGAAATCCATTCATGATCAAAGGTCAAAAATTTTATCATTTTGCATTTTTTTGTGATTTTCAGCAAAACGGTAAGTATCTCAATGAAGCAGATAGAATAAGAGAAAAAAAAAACCGTTACTGCTGCTGTTTTATTACACCTGCTATCGTAGAACTATTGAGCTGGTTCCACCATAGAACTGGTTCAGTTAAACAAATGACAACAAACAACAGAGGAGCTACTTTTATCGTTTTTGAGTTTTGTATCTCTAGCGCGAACTAGGTACACAGGTTTGAGAAAAGATGCGTCCTTCTTACACGACTGCAATGAAAGGTTCAAGGTACCTTGGTATAGGTATTATGCATTAATAATTAGTTTTTTAATTTTACTCGAACGCAACAATTGTATTTCGTCTGCAACCGATAAACCTATATTTAGAACGGAAATACAATGTTTTCCTTACATGTTTCAATGCTTAATACGCATTTGAATGCAATTAGCTACTGAACTTTTAACGCTAAATATATTTAAGGAAAACGATTTGATAATATACATACATTAAGTTGTTTATAACATAACAGTTTGCAAGATTCCTTGCTCAGAGCCACACTTTTGATTCCGATTCTGTGCAACAATACTTTAGAAAAAGGAAATATAACGAACAATAACTTAATACAACGAGGTCTTTATAACAAACACAAAATATGAACACGAAATGTTGTAAGTATTAGAAGAGTATTTTATGTTAGTTTTTATATATTTCAGATAGGTTTTTCACTAAGAAATGTTCAAGTTTGGACCCTCAATATACCGATTATTGAAAATCAAATGCATGTAATTTACTTTGTGCTACAAGTTACAATTATCACTTCAAAAAGATTTTTCAGCGATGCAACGCAAACGCAACGCAGCGGCCAGACAGTATTAAACAGCATTGCGTTAAAATAATATCGTTAGTGACAACGCAGCGGAGCCCAAACACTTAAGCCTCACCCTAAGGCTGCCTGTCCACTGGAGCGGAGCAAGGCTGCGGAGCGGAGAAACCGAGAAATATTAACCAATGGGTTCCAAGGATCGAAGATTTGCAATCCAATTGGTTAATATATCTGAATTTCTCCGCTCTGCAGCCTAGCTCCGCTCCAGTGGACGGGCAGGCACAGTGAACTTTACTTAAAAATCAAAATCAGAAGGTTTTTTTTTGTTAAAATATTTACAAACATATATATACAAGGTTTTTATTTCGAGTAGGCCTTCTCAGGTACTTTCAAAACGGTTCTGACTCTAGTTGCGCTACGTTACGTTAGTTACTGACTGAATAGGTTCCCTTCATCCACAGTAGTACTCCTGCTCCTCATCTCCGCGGCATCAGCAGCGCCAGTCAACGGCAAGGGCAATGACTTCTTCAGCTACTGCAGCACCTGCACCGGCTCCTTCCAGCCTGTCTGTGGGTCTGACGGGCGCACGTACTGGAACGAGCAATGCGCTCTCTGCTTCCACCCTGATATTACTTTCTCTAGTGGATTCTGTCCTCGCCTTGATTTAGAGTTAGAAGGATAAGTTGAAAAATGGTATAGGGTCAAGGATCTTTTTGACACGTGGAGTAGGTAATGATGTCATATATGATAAACTTTCACTATTGAGACAGTTGAGTTGATCCTTATGGCAAATATGAACACCTCATGCTAATGCCATTAAAGTGCTAATGCTGTGAAAGTTTATCGTATATGACGTCATTACTCCACGAGCCAAAAAATCCATGTAGCACTTTTGATATGACCACTTTTATATCTACTTTTTTTTCCATCGTGAAAGTGATTAAACGTGTATAATTCAAAGTATGTATTTTTTAAATGTACCTATTTCGTTCTTTTTTGCTTTATTACTAGTATCCTTTTCGGTTTCCCCAAATAAATTTGTGAGGCTGTTCTTTGTTATTGAAAGTAAAATTTATTTACGTCAGAGAAATAAAACGATAAAAGATATAATGAACTTGTTTCACTATCTACAACATTAGTATAAAGATCAGGAAAAAGGAAAATGTGAGCTAAAATATTCCACACATGCTCTAATTTATACTCCACACATACTAATTAATATATTAACACTAGCTTACCTAACCTTCTTACCTCGTATACGTCTATTTCATACAAGGGTGGATGCGAAGGGCAAGAGACAGGAGAATAGCAAAACCCTATACCAATTCGTAGGTGAGTAAGGGCTGATGATGAATGTTATCAAAAGCGGCAGACTGGTTGAGACGTGAAAATTTTGCAGACAAACAAAAAACCGGCCAAGCGCGAGTCTCACTTGACAACGAGGGTTCCGGACAAAAGGAAAACCATACAACATTTAGTTTTTAAACCTATTTTCTTGAATGATTTTACTAAAAATGTATGGTTTCCGCAATGATTCCTTTTTCTGAGTTAAAAAACGTAGCTTTGCGGAAAATTTCAAGGTTCTGAGTTCAAGAGAAGTACCCTAGGTTTTCATTACCTTGCAATTGTCGAAAATTTGCGGCATATACAGCTGTATCTTTTGATTGCATTGGCTTAGAAGTTTGTTTTTTTCACAACTCCTACTTGAGTATTTGATATAAATTCTTATTAGTTTGACACCACCCTTTCTGGAAAGAAAGGCCGGACGGTCAGACGCCTACCAATTGATCCTGTAAGTTTACTAAACCGTTTTTTGGTACGGGGTACGGAACCTTAAAAAGAGTAATTTTCACGTATAATGTGTACACATACCTGTGTGTTTAGGCTTTATCTTAATATAATGTTTATTTATATTGACGCCATGTCATGTTTGTGCGTGTCTTTAGATATAGATAGTGTATCTCCGAATCGCAGACTGTTCTATTTTCTACTGAAATATAAAACATATAATACCCTTCGGTTATGTCTACATAATTATACAATTATTAAAGACTCTTCTTCTTATCGTATGGTTAATGTATAGCATGGTGTCAATGTTTGAGGCCCTTGGATGCTTTTGACGTGGCAAGCAACTTGGAAAAAATCTCAAGTGTCCCGATTTTCTTACGATGTTTTCCTTCACTGGTTTTAGTAACTGATAATTACTTTGTACGCACATCAATTCAAAAAGTACATTGGTGCGTGCTAGGATTTGAATCTACGACCTTTGCAATGGATAACAATTTGAGTTTTACATTTATCTGGTTGGCACATAATATGTATAAATATAAGTAGACAAAAATAAATTATGAATTAGTTAGTAGGAAATTACGCGAAGATAACTTTATTTGTAAAACATATTAAACATACATTGTGTAATTATGATGTAATCATTTAGTAGACAGTTTTGTGATTTCAGTGGTTCCAGACATCAAATAATATAGATAATTATAATTTGAGTTTATAATTAAAAACAGTAATTTACAAGGTTTCATGCTTAAATATAGCAAATATAAGGTTATGTGTTCGTAATGTGAGAGTAGGGGAAAAATTAGTATGAAACAAGAGCGTGTGTGAAACAAGCGTACACTATTTTTTTAAGTTAACGGATTCTTAATGGTTTGCGAATAGTTTTCAAGAACTTAAAACTCTTTAAGGTTATTTAACTCGCTCTATAATTTTCCGCAGTAACTTCTCTTATTGCTTTTTATTAATAAAATGTTTTATGCTCCATTATTGCTTCATTGACCATATATAGAAACGAACTATTTATGCTAATCACATCTAAAACATCTAATGGGTCGTTTATTTTCATATCTGTCACATTATCTCCGTTCAATAAAAATACTCGTAATTATCAACGAGTAGTAATTAATATCCATAACAAAAAATATCGTCAAACAAAAGTACCAACTGGATTCTACTTGTAGAAACAAGATAACGCATTACACAGCGAATAGCGGCATCCCTCTTAAATAACAGCAAGTCTTGCTATTAGAGTTTGGTTCGCGGCGACAAAAATAAACAGGCCTTGATGTTAAATAAATTGAACTGTACGCAACCATTGATCAAATGTTTCAGTATCTTAACTCCTTTCAATGGCTGTAGTTAACGAAAATAAGATGTCAGCCCCAAAGGAGGGACAGGAATATTGTGATATTTCGAAAATAACGGAAAAGTTTGGGAGGTACCAGGTAGTGCAGTTCATACTGATATGTCTGCCGGCTATCTTTGTGACTATGATCAATATAAACTATGTGTTTGTTGCTGGAGATGTCAATTACCGGTAAGTACCTTTAGATATGTCTGTTCATAGATATTTTATTATTCTTTTACGGGGACTTCGTTCCAAGGAAATTCCTAATTGTAGCCTAAATAGTTTTATAGACATATCTTTAGCATGTGTAACACTCTGTAATAATAACCGCCAAAATTAATTGGCCAGTTAATCTCATGTTTTTGGGGTCAGACGACTCAAACGCACTGAGTCGTCTGACCCCAAAAACATTCAAGCCAATCTAACTCTTAAAGTAAATGAGATGGGAAAAAAAGATACTGAAGAAGAGGTCTTATGCCATTAAGTTTAATTTTCGCCCAATCGTGAAAAAAATGAGAGTAATTAATACTTATGATACAAATTTCTATTTCAAGATGTCGAGTCGAGGAATGCGAGGGCTCCGATCCAGGCTCCACGGAGTTCTATCCGAGCTGGTGGCCGAATAGAACAATAGACCGGTGCTCAAAGCCAGTGCTTCGAGACAACATGTGCACAAACACTAGCTTCTCTGACAAATACGATATCTGTACGCACTGGGTCTATGAAACCAACAACACTATCATTGCTGAGGTAATATTCTAGACTCATTATTAACATAATTATTTTAGTACACAGATCGATCTAGATATGACTTCGACTGAGTGTTAGTTTTAATACGATTGGCTTACCTAAAGCTCAATAATCTACGTTAAAGTTAGCAAAAGTCCAAATACAATGTTCTGAAAACGGATTAGCTCTATACGCAAACCCGAAACTGTTTTGCTATTAGTATCGTTACGTAATTTTGAAGTGCCATCTCTTGGTCAGCAGTAAGAGTTAATATGTTTGTATTGTATGATGTTCCAGCATAACTTGGCATGTCAGCCGTGGAAGTCCAACATCATCGGCACCATCCACAGCACCGGCATGCTTATATCCATGCTCGTCTCCGGGTGGATGTCAGACAGGTGAGACCTCTTTAACTACTTCGATCTCTTTTATATATTCACTGGTATCTTCTCTCTTAGACTGGAAGCCGACGTCAAAATAACTGGTAAAAGACTAGGTAGATAAACCCAAAAAAAGAACCTACCAAAATGAAAGAATTTCGTTCAAGTTATGCCTCACTTGATGCGGCTAATGGAGTTTTCTTTTAATGACTTAAATGACCATATACTAAACCTAAAATGTACGAGAATTTTAAATAATTTCTTTGTCCAGGTTCGGTCGCAAACCAACGTTGATAACCTGCGTGGTGTTGGGCACTATCGGCCACCTGAAGACCTTCGCGACCTCTTACTACGTGTACGTCTTCATTGAGTTCCTGGAGGCTACATTCACAGGCGGCTCCTATGCTAGTGCTATGGTCATTTGTAAGTAGCCATTGTTAGTCAAGCAATAGTGTTACATTAAATCCACGTTCTACATTGCAGTCATAGCCTAGTGGAATACCAAGTAGTTCTTCTGAATTCATGTGCGTCTTGTCCTAAAGTAATTATCACTTATTAAAAATGGTGAACAGTGAAGGAGAACATCGTAAGGAAGCTAGCGCACCTGAGAATGCTTCAAGGGTGCGTGTTGCCACGTCTGAGCCCTATGGGCGATTTAAATTCTGATACCAGATTCTACATCAACAGTACAGTAACATCTACAGTAACAGAGCATGACTCTTAACTCTCTCTTCTTAACTTGGTCAATAGTGACCGAGTGATATTTGTGATTTTATATGATTTTAATATTCTGTAATATTTACTTTTCAGTGCTGGAAATTTCGAGTGCAAAATACAGGCTGTTATCAGGTGTGATATTCGCTTACGCGATCTACCTCGGCGAGAGCTTGTTCGCCTGCATCGCTATGTTCGTTCCCAACTGGAAAACTCTGATTCGCATCATCAACGGACCACTCATCTTCTTCATCAGCTACATCTTTATTATCTACGAGAGCCCTAGATGGCAAATTGTTAACGGAAAGCTCGATAAAGCAAAGGAATCCCTGAAACGAATAGCAGAAACCAACAAAATAAATATCGATTACAATGAACTTGATGAAATAAGTGACGTTAAATTAAAAGCAAAGTTTCATGTTGAAGAGTTTCAAATAGAAGAGGGTTATAAAGCTATTTTTACATCGAAAGTAATAATGAAGCGGTTGCTTGTGGCCGCGACGACGCGGTTCACATCCAACTTCGTGTACTACGGGCTGATGCTGAACTCTGTCTGGCTGCCTGGAGACAAGTACGTGAACTTCCTGCTGTCCACCGTGATGTCGTTCCCTGGAGAGCTGATCTGCCTCTACATGATGAACAGGTTCGGGAGGAAGGTGCCGCTGATAGTTGGCTTTGTGCTCTGTGGCGTAGTGTGTATCATTTGTGCATTCATACCTGATGGTGAGTCATTCGATCGTTTCTTGCTGATATAACTGGTCTCAGCATAACTATTTATATTTCCAACTACAACTAACGCTGAACAACCTGACCCGACTTCGCTATGCGTTTCAATCACAAACAGAAACCCCTCAAAAATTATTTCCCGCAAACACAAAATATATGATGACTGATGTCGGCTCTTTCATCATTTTCAGTGTACACTTGGGCAAAGATATCGCTGTTCCTGCTGGGCAAAGTGGTGATAGCTGCATGCTATACTGGCGCCATCACGTATGCCATGGAGCTGTTCCCGACCAGCGTACGTGGAACCCTCATCGGGCTCGGAGCCTTCGCGTCCAGGGTCGGCGGTATGCTGGCGCCACTTACTCCTATACTGGTAAACATTTACTTAAATAACATATTTGAAAGTAGCATTTCCACAAGACTATTTATTTACATATTTTACTTGAAGTAGAGAAACAAACACATAATATAAGGCGTTTCATGTCATTGCTGTAATGATTACAGTAGGCGCTTTACATCAACCATCGTTAGCACCAAAAACACCTTCTGACAATGAGTCAATTGTTCACAGAATACGGTATCAACAGTCCTGCCCCCTATATTCTTCGGTGGGTTCGCAGTATTATCCGGCATCGCTATCTGTTGGACTCCAGAGACCAAAGACATGCCGCTCTTCAACACTATCAAGCAGGTCGAAGACAGTCAGAGAGTAGATAACAGCGACAATAAAGACTCAAGAGAAAGTCGACAGTGCTCTGAAACTGTCGTTAGCAAAATATAATTAACAACCATGTTTTCAAAATAGGAAAATTCTATCGTGGTAATCTTTCCGGTGGACGGATAAGTGAAGCATTAATACCATCAACAGTTTTTTTTACACTTGCATCTTTTTTTAATAAATGAAATTTGAAGAAAAAGTAGTTTCTGTAGTTTTTTTCAAACCATGTACCAAAAGAAGATACATGGTTCTGTGATCTCAAAGTAAATTGAACGAAGAAAAAACAAAAAATATAATTATAATTATTTTATTCTTAAAATATAACGATACACATGACGTAAATATATACTTAATAATATCAATCAATGTAACATGTATTAAAGTGATACAAAAATACACCTACAACAACTCGTGATCAACACAAATACAAAACTGACAGAGACATTGTTGCAACTCTTAAAATTACAATGGCTGTTGGATATTCTATAAATTCAGAAAACATTTGCAATAATGCAATCCATCATAGTATTCATATTGAAGTAACCAGACAAAGCGACGACTCAGCGCGTGATGATAAAAGCGCTGATCGCAGTGGTGATACAAATCTGGGCTTAAATATAGTGTGTTTAGAATTCAGTTTTGGGTGCGGCATCAGCCCAGGCCTTGACCTTGGGCAGAGAGTAGACGTTGTCGACGAGCTTCTTGATGGCGGGGTACTTGGTGTCAAGGTCGGGCATCTGCAGCATCACCTTCAGGTAGTCGTACAGACCCGCGACGTAGAAGTCTCCCCAGGTCAGCTGGAATATTAGGAATACAATAAGTGACTATTGAAACTAGATGAACAACCGCTATAGAAGTGGATATGAACATGAATTCGTATCTATTGCTAAAGTAACATAAATTTATGAGGTTTGCGATATTCCTCGAAAACCCTTATAACTACTCAACATCACGAATCGAAATAAAGTTTTTATATCAGGTAGTGTATTTCACGCTATGGGAGCAGTAAGAGCGCTTGTTAAAACCACGGAGCTATTGTATTTATTCCTCAACGATTATCCCTAAAATTTGAATCTTATTTCTTACTATCAATTCTGCAAACCACACTTTGACAATAAAGATTGTAAAAGAAGCTCATGGATAATGTTTTTAAACTTTCGCGACTTGTACACATATTTCAGTCAGCAAACGGGTTTTACTACTATCGGCCGAGTTGAACAGACCGTGGTCATAAGTGGGCTCTAGGCCGAAACGTCGGGAGAAAAGAAATATCGAATTATACCACGAGTAAGCCCCGTTTGTCTAAAAAACCTCAAGGATAGTAGTTACCTTGCCAGCGGCGATGTGTCCGCCGTTCTTCTCGACGATGGCGTTGAGCTTGGGCAGCACGAGCGGGTACATGTCCTTCTCCAGCACCGCCTGCTTCTTGGCCTTCACCTCAGCGTCGTCCTCGTAGTGAGCGGCGGCGGCCCCTGTGTTATACAAACGGAGATTAATATCCTTACTATTTGTTTGACGAAACGAATTTTAATTATAAGGATGAATAAAAAATTAATAATTGAAAATAAAAAAAGAATTGAATTGAAAGGGAATTGTAAGGTATCGTAGATGATTGATTCGTTTCAGGTCTTATGAATTTTTTGATATTCGTAGTTAAAATAGCAGCGAGCAACCATATAACACCATTTAGATGTGTGTCGTAGTCACAAACAATTTCTGAACGACTTTATCTAATGACACCATCTATACGCACATGTACGGATGTCAGTAAGTTGACAATTGTTTACAATCTTCCGGAACATTTGAAACACTTAAAGGAAGACTGTTGAAATGAAACACTGCACTATTCGTAGCAGCGACTCGCCCCACAATAGCAACAGCTTTTGGTACGAGCTCAGGTGATTGCACACTACAACTTTATACTAATGGCATTTATATCACAATCCTAAGTGAAGTAATACTTACTGGAGCGGATGTCATTAACGAAGTCGACGTTCTGGTCGATCTCGAAGTCCTCGTCGACATTAGCGCCGGCGAGCCCGTACTTGCGGCCGAGGTAGCGGCTGAGGGCCAAGCTCTGCGCGTACTGCTTGCCGTCAATCTCCAAGGTTGGGAGCTGGCCGAAGGGTGTCTCTGAAAAGGATGGAGTGTCAAATGAGTAACATTAAAACAAATGAATATGAATTGTTGGAGGACCTGCACTAGCTGGTGTAAAGACATTGGGCGTATAAAATTGAATAGGGTCGTACCATCGGCAAAAAAGAAATAGAAGAATAACACATAGTTATGAGTAGCCTCTACTTATTTGCGAGTCAATAATGCTAAAGAAATTATTTATTACCACATTGTTTTATGTAAATAATTGTAATTACATTAAATATTCACAAACCCAGGTAATTACAATCGAAACAAAAAAAGAACAGATACCGCGACTATAACCTAAAGAATAATAGTAAAGACGGCTAATTCATCGGTGCAGATTGATAGCGCCTATTTCTTTTCCTATCGAACTTAATGATGACGTGGTAGGTGCGCCCCATAATACGACAGTATTGATTCAGGCCACGCTAGCCTTCGAGCCCATAATGATGTTCTATGGTAAGCGTATCTGTGTGGAATACCAAACACATCCACGATCCAGCCATAATACATATTAAGATGCTATATTTAGCCTTGCCCCACACTCAACATGTCTATTTAAATTTCAGGAATATAAACAAGTTTGTCTGTGAGGCACGCTACTATCTATCTATTTTTATTCGTCAATATTAACGCGTTCAATGTAAAACAACAACTTTTTATGTGAAAAACAAAATATTTTGCCATGTTATGGAAGGTAACTATATCGTACATGCAAAAAATAGGTATAAATGATTCGCACATCTAAATTTAACTTCCACTGGACATTCGGTTATAAGAGATAATGAAAGTCATTATACAAGCGTCATTCAATCAGTACCAAAAGTGGCTTTATATCAAAAAATATTATTATATCATCCGCTCTGCTATAAATATGGACAGAATAACAAACATTTGATAAAATAAGCGAAATAACAAAAGTAGCGGCCAAGGTCAAATGTTACGAATACAATTACGTTGCTAAGCCAAAATTTTATGCAAGTTAGAGGCAGATAGCGAGTTAATATATTTAAACGAACTGAAACAGACGGGATCCTCCTTTAAACAAAAACTGATAGGACCGATATTGAACAAAACGCTAAAAGATTTGCATGCAGATTGAGTTAAAATAATTAAAGGGATTTAAGTGGAGACACTCCAAAAACCAACAAGGTTTAATCAATCATGGTGAAATTGAAATATTAATTTATCAACACAACATGTCCTTTACTGAAGTGTTATGAGGAAAATGTTATTAATCAAATTATCAATGCTGTTAAGAGTCCACTCGAAAACACGATAAGCTAGCGAACGTAGTTCGTAACGTGGGACAAACCACGGCCTTGAGACGCCGGCCGGCGAACAAAACATCGGCCGACCGTCGACACACACAATTGAACGGACGAATCGTTGATTACCGACCCACTGGCATTCTGCTTTATTGAAACCATTATCCAGTTACATATACACGTATAATCTAATACGCTGGGGATATCTAGATAGGAAAATGGGAGTGGGCTATGAATAAATTGTACAATACCAACCTACGTATCAAGTAATCTGAATTTGTCGCTGTTTGTGGCCTTGAAGCTATGCTTTTAACTGGAGGCTGAGAAATGGACATAAATAAAAATATAAAAGAAGGTTGAGAACCTCCTTTTATGTCTTTCGACTGTATTTCATTAGCTTTTTTGCTTTAGAACTGGTTATTAGTTGCACCAATTTGATCATTCTTCTTACATTAAAAAAAATTGTAATCCCATTCAATTTTTATCGGGTTCCGACTACTTTTTGGGTACCTTCAGTACCTACTTTAGAGTAGGTGTTCTACCTTTTCTTATAATCAATTTATCTAAAACATCGTCTACCAAATTAGTAAATTCGATACAGACGATAAAAAATAATCAAGGTTTCAGAAAAATCTCTAATCCCCAAGCTGCAATCTAAAATTATAATACCAACATAACTATCTTGATCTTCCATCAAGAATTATTTCGTAATATTAATAATATAACATTAAACATACTTTATCTTTAAATTGATAATAAAAACTAGTGTTTCTTGCAATTCATTCTGTTAGCTCATTGCACTTGATAACGTGATGATAAGAATTGTTTTGTGACCTGTGGGGACTTGTTCTGTCCCGTGACCCCCCGTATTTCCAGTAATAATCTGTGCATGGAAAGTGATGTCGTCATAGTGATAAAACTGCCTATTCATGAAGAAGAGTAACTTGTTATGATCATTAAAAACAATTAATGTCTGTCAGCCATTAAATATAATGTATGACTGTACATTAATGCTATGAGAATTCGTGGTATGGATACTCAGATTTCAATTTTAAAGGATTTATTGGTTTTATTCCCTCATAATATACCTACCATAGAAATAAGTCAACATTGATATCCCTCTCTAAATAAAACCTCTTTTAATATAACAATATGGAAACACAATTTCCTGGCACGGCAAAGTTTTTTGGCAAAGTTTCATTAAAGGAGCAGGCAGAAACATGTTGTTATTAAAAGAATGATAAGTAAAATATAAAAATGACGACAATTGCCACAGCTGCATCAAAACATTCAGAGATAACACATAATGACGTGTCACACATCACGCCTTAAAAAAGTAAGTGTATGTAATATGCCAGTCTGTATAGATAGTAGGTACTGAAAATATTAAAAACGTGAAACATTGTAAGAAGATCAGGATATGTGTTGTTTTTTACTCTTTCAAACTCAAACCGCAGTATGAATTTAGATGAAACTTTGATATGGAATATTTTGACACCCTAAAACACTCGTTTTACCATTTAATATTTTTACATCATAATCGACATCTTTGGACAAAGTCGCGAGAAAAAACTAGTCATATCATGAGGCAAAGATGAGCTTATCAATTTGAACAAGATCGATGGCAGTGCAGTCTTGTTGCCATGCAGTTATTCAGATGTTCTTTTTTTAATCTTATCATAGAATGGTGGCCTTACTGGCCTTACCACAATCTTGAACAGTTTGCTTATAAAACATATGACACAGGTGCGGTGTTCGCGTGTGGTATGACGTGATCTTTGCTTGTTATCTTAAAAAAGAGGTACTTTCAATGTATTTAAGATAGTGGTCTGACAGTCTTTATTTGCGTTTCCCGAGTGCTAATTATTATTCTTAGCACATTTTTCAGTCGTCCGATAAAAAGACATTTTTCTGTAGCAAAATTTACAAAATATGAACATTATCTTCATAAATTCTCTTTTTTGTCTATAAATTGTTACAAATAAATAGTTACGATAGATAGGCAGTATACATACTATCCTATCTATATGAATACCAGGATGTTACTCAGATTTGCTATTATCAAGATTTTGAAATATTGTAAATCTTTATCTACCTGTATCTGTACTGATATATTATCAGAATATTCCTCTATTAAGTTATTCTAGTTTTATGAGTCAACCCTGACTTGTAAACAGTTCTACACGTACTAAAAACATTGTCTTTAATACGATTAAATCAATGATAAAAAAAGAAAATTACGTCACCTACCAATTCCGATGAAAAGCCCTTAAATATAAAATTTAACACGTAATGCATCTTAGGGCCGATGAATCACTGTGATAGGGACTTTCAATCAACTTAACGGTATTAAAGAAATAGTATCAATATCCAGGCCAATTGAGACTCCATCGGTTAGATTAAGATGTCTTGAACATACGCATAAAACAAATAGGTAGAAAACATCCTTATGGAAGTTATGGAACAAATTTCAAGGTTTCGCTACAGTCACCAAATGCTCGATCTATGTACTTCTCAAATCTTCATTATTATTTCCGCGGCAAAAAATCTTGAAAACAAAAAATGGGTTTTATGTTCACTGGAGGTTACAAAAGAAACCTTTGTTTTGTGTTGTTATAGAATTTTATAGTGAGGTACATAGTAAATTTTCTCACCGAGTTACAAGCCGTACCCAAGTTGCATTACAAGCTGTATACAAGCCGCGATCAGCATTAAGCATCAGGAAACCGACATGAAGAGGAAATAATCTATTTTATTTTTCTCAAATTCCAAAAAAGTTTTTTTCTCTAGCCTCGTGTCACACTGCTGGGCAAAGGTCCTCCCCAAGTCCTTCCACGATTCTCTTATCTTTCGCCGCTTCGAAAAAGTTTAGATCCTATCTATGGCTTTTACTTATTTGAATCACCGTGAATACTTACTTTTTATCTGCCGGTATGACTAGATTAATTAACCATTATACCTACTTCTCGAACGATAGCAAATGGGAATAATACTCGTACTTATCGTCCATACATCATTCTGATTAACAGCCAGATTAAGTGTCACACGATTAAAATTGTTTGCGGGGGCTCTTAAAGATAAATTACTCTTGCAATCTCGTGATATTCCTTAGTCAGAGTGACATGTAGTGTCCAAACCTCGATATTTTTACACGACACCGATCGAAAACTAAGTTGTGTCAAAAAGAAGTTAGTCAAACAAAATTGAAATCTAGAAATTTGTAGTTTCTGAAAACGGGGAAAAGGATAGATATATAATAAAGGAGTTTTCTTCTTGTTTTCGCTTCAATAGTTATAGTAATTGTTTTTTATAAGCGATGTAGAACTCAAGGGACAGACTAGCAAGTAGGAGCAAGCGATCAAAAATTCTGTCTTCGTTAACAAGCAGAAAACTTCTTCCACAAAGAACATAGATATTATCAAACTCATTGTCCCTGATAAGCCACCACTCAATCAAAGCGCATCCTCAAAGTTAACAATAACCCGAGTGATAGTTACCCTATCAACGGCGACAAACACACGGACAGTCAAGTTGTTTGTGTTACGGCATTGTTCGCGATATCTCGTGTTGATAGACCGGTGAACCCGCGACAATAGAAGCCTGTTCGCGTACTGATAACATCACGATACACTTTCTTTTGCAAAATATACAGACTTGAATTTAACATTGAATTTTAAAGGCAATTGCAAGAAGGACCTAGCTAAATGAGGATCCAAAATGTCTCCATATTTCCCTTGTCAATGATAAAGACAACATATACCTATGGTCGCCATATGGCTGTAATAGTCAAGACATTTTTTAATATTTATTCGACAGTACAGTGCTATAAGGATCTTTTGACACGAGGCCAAAATCGGAACTAATCTGTCATACCATCACTTTTAACAGTTTGGTTGACTCTTGTTGCGATAATGCACACCAGCGCCCTCATGTCAACTTCATCCACAAGGCAGAAAACCCTTGTAGTGCTATACTCATTATTTCATTCATCAGAACTTTTTATTTTATCTACCTAAGATCAAATTAGCCAGACTACGATAATCATACTCGCAATTTCCATAAATACATAAGATTACAATGACCTACTCGCCAAGCACGACATTAAGTGTTTAACAAAGAATAATCGATAAAAATCCTACACAGCGATAAGATACAAGTCATTTGCCGTCGAAATGTGGTGAATAACTGAATTGATAAGTTCTTGTAGTTTGAGCTGTTGAAATACTAAAATTTATCTTAATAGATAACGTGTTTGTTACGTTGGGTAACATATTAACCAGGATCTAGAAAGAAAAAATGTGGAACGACTTCATGTTGTCTAAACCCTGTGACAAAAGATAATTATATATTACTTGCTATCTATGGCTTTTACTTATTTGAATCACCGTGAATCCAAAATGGTTAGCGAGAAATTATAATGTTTCTTATCCTTAGTATCCGTACTCAAAATATCTTATCAACTGAGGCAAACAACGTACGATTATCTGTTTCTTAAACTAACTTACAATCTACCGCAGACACGACTCTTATCCGGAAAAGCTCATCGATATTGGTGCCCAACTGGGGCATCAAGGACAAAAGTATCCACTTTTGCAAATATTGTCATGGCAACGTTTTGGGCCACGTCATAGGAAACAAGACAAATATTTCACACTGATTAGAAATATCAAAGTCGAGGTGTGGAAAATTCCATGTACTGATAGCGGTAGACAGATGGTTTTATATTAAGGCTTGCGTATTTATTTTTTAAATTCTTTCTAAATTGTATGTTTTAAATGTATTTTAGTGTGCAATAAAGTATAATAATAATAATAATAAAGCAAAGTTGCAAAATACTTGTACTAGTATAAGGAATAATTGTGGGCCACTTCAGGGCATCAGCGGCATCGGTCTCCCATCCACATATCTTTCTGTAAAACATGTACACAGGATACTTACTTGGCTTCAACTCAGGCCATTCGGTCTCGAAGGCTACGCGTTTGTCTTCGAACTCCTGGCCGCCGTACGCCAGCAGGAGGCGCACGCACTCGCCGAGGGCCTTGCAGGGGAAGTAGGTGAAAACGTATTGCGGCATAGTGCTGGGGGCAAACGGAACTTGTGAGAACAACTTAGGTACAGACACAGAACATTCTAGACTCAAATGTGGGGAAAGTAAGATGTTTTGTAATACAGTTTATTTGCTGCGAAGTAGTATTAGTCTCCAAAAACATATTTTTGAATTATCATTTTTAAACTGAACTATGACTATTCTAAGTATACAGTTAAAAACATTTCGGATAGACATATTTGAATGTCGTCGGTAATTCATCGGTCGTCATAACAAAATGTAATGCGAATCCGCGGAATTTAGTTTCAATTTGAGGTTATGATTAAACGTATGTAGTACCTAACAGAATGAGAAGTGCCTTGCTAAAATAATATTACGAACACAAAAAAAACATAACTTACCCACGTAAAGTTATTTTTTCATTAATATTAGTATGCGGGTAACTTTCAATATCATTCTTAACAATATTATATTGTCTATCATAAACTTCCATGACTATTTTTCTATTTAATACAAATCAAATCTTCTATTACTTCTGTTATTCAAATTATTATACAGTTCCGAATTCAAATCTTTTTATAGGACTCAACGGCCAGAGTCTCGCCTACACTTTTTTTTTCTTAAAAAAACATGGAACCTGTTTAGTCCGATGCATTTTACTTCGCTCCAAAAAAAAACAAAAAATGGCAAGACTAGTAGTAGGTACTGTAACCTAAATAAAATATCTATCAAGGTAAATAAATGAATGAGTTATCATCATTTATTATATTTTCATAGTAATTAATTAAAAATTATATCAGTTGACAACAGGATTATAAAATTAACGTAATAAATAACATACCTACACAAGATACACTAATATAGTTCTGGAAATTTACAACTCATAAAATCATAAAATTATATGATAATTATATTTATACATATTATAAGAACTATTTTATATCAATGAAGAAATACTTTGACTTGACTTCTCTATTATCGTAAACTCCGGGGGGGGGGGGGTAGTAATACAAGTGAAAATAACGAACCCTAGTTCAAATAAAAAAAGTCGTTGCATTCTTATAAAAAAATATTAGGTATTCTTAATTGCAAGTCTACAAAACTGTTAAAATTCTCGATAACTGCTTTAAATGAAAGAAATAATATTTCAACATTCTTTTCTAAACTACCTGAAACCAATTAAGTATGGCTGAAATCCAATCTCCTTTGCGTTGTTTTAGTACAATTCGATTTACTTGCAACATGATAAAACACCTATGGCTCGTATAAACTATAGGCACAGGCTTCCGGCATTCATCCAACCGGTACCGGCAAGACATTTGACATTCCAGAATTAAAAATTCAATTAACCAAACCCTTAAAACAAGGTATAAATTCTTCAATAAAAATAAGTACGAGTAAATAATGTTGTAATATTATTTGAGTGGCTAGTTATTTGTTCAGATGGAAAAATATAAATGTAAAACTTACAAATTGTTTTGTGTAGGAGGGGACGTGTCTTCAACGGCTCGATCGCACGACTACTGGCGACTGAACGATCAATGTTGTTAGGTTATATTTTCCCGTTTGCCGACCGGCACAAGTATTTAAGCATACAGCTTCATAACAAGCTTGCGCAATATTACGAAAATGTGCCCAAAAGTACAAGATATGCAGATAATTTTGCTCGTGTCATAGGATTAACAATCATATTTATTTTTATACTTATAACACGAGCAATATCTAATGATAAATAAAGGTGCCTACTTCCGTTCACCTGTTTTTTACTAGAAACCAGTGTTCCAAATCGGCAGTTTAAGCTTTACAAACAGTTGTTAGTACGTTTGTTTTGTCGCGTGTTGATATTTACAAATCAAAGCCCACTCTGTTAAAAAAAAAACAGCCGCTTTGAGAACCTCCTTTTTTTGAAGCAGGTTTACTTTAAGTTTTAAGACATGCTACGCTGACCCCAAATAATAATTGAGATAAGGGCAGGGGAATGATGAGGATGGTTTACTACACACTTACGTAACTGTCTTACCAAATAATTTACCCAAAATATAGATTCTTTCTGGACACGGTTACAAGCCCCTACAACTATTACAATTTGAAAGTCGTCCTAACTATACACAAGTAGTTATACATTATCTATTACATTTTCGTGGTAATTTCTGCTTAGCTAACTTATCTAAAGATTTATTTGAAGTGCACCTATTACTTTCCGAATATCACGAGCATGAAAATACACTTACGATAGTGTTAGGTACTTTAAGCGAAACAACGTGATAACAATAGGCGTTAAAAACTTATGAAGCACTAAGTCAGTACTCACAGAATTCGTTTGAAATTCCTTGACTGAAAAAAGCTACTAAGGTATTACCGATACTAAACATGTGTTTGTATGTGAGAGTATTTATAGTCAGTATATGTGAGTATATAATACAAAAAATGAAGGATATTTATGAACGAAACGTTATTTTGTACGCTATTGCGCCTAAGTAAATCCCATCGTGCTACATCATAATGTAGTACCTACATATGTACCAACGAGCGATATAATTATGATTAGTTAATTTCATAGAATCTATACACTATCAAAGTTTTACAAAAGAATACAATATTTTTGCTGCCTCCGAAGTCGGCCTCGCTAACACACTATGGAACAAACCAATATCCGTGTGTATGAAACTTGTAATGACTTTGACCTTGCTAAATTCTAGTTTCAGGTAAGTACATAGATATTTTTGCTAATGTAGTATTGCAACTAGGCCCGTAACAGATTTTGCTGAAATTGTCTGCGCTAATATTAATATTTAATATTTTTAGGCATGTGTTTTTAATATTTGTCCGCTATACTAACGTTATGGCTATGGCACTATGGCATACAATCCATATAGGCATAGTAACGTAGAAAACCCCCACTTGTATACTTAATTCACTTAATCTAAGTAGTTTTATGTTATTTTTACATGACTACCCAAACAACATTACAGAAATTAGAACCTCCATTAATAGGATAGTGTACAGAAAAGTCGTTCCAGAAAATTTTGTTCTATATTATTCTGCCGTTAGTAAACATCCTTATTATAAGTATGTTTACCTAACTACAATTATCAAACCCATTAGTCACATCACCCCACACAGAGATCTATAAACGGCCGAGTAGATAGCCCAAGACGCTCAGCATGACACAGCAAAATTCGGCTTCACAAATAACATCAACTATTTACGACACGCCACGCTAAACGGTGACGTCATAACCAATGAACATACATTTGTACAATGTAGTGTGTGTGCGAGTTGAATGATGTTTTTCTAGGATGTATTAGATGTAATTGAATATCCGTTGATGTGACTCTCAGTTTTGCAAATCATGTTCACAGGCAGCGGTGACCTAGCAGTTCTACAGTAAATACTTCATTGTTGAACCGCAGAATTCATAGAGCTAAGAGATTGCTAGATTGTTTTTTTCAGAGGTGAATACAGAAACTGATTGTGATTATAGTAAGGTATGAATTATACACTCCTCGGTCTTATAAACGCGACGACTTGTAAAGGTTTGCCCGAAAAAAAGGAAACATAGAACTCTAAATTGAATACTTAGTATTAAATGTATAATGTACCCAGGTATAAGCGGTGTTTCAATAGATCTATACTGTCTAATTGCAGATTTTGACAACTTTACTACACTTTATGCGGTAAAGTTGAGTATCCATTTTACTTGGGATAAAAGTAGCTTAAACTTGGTATACGGCATGTCAATGCATTGTGATTTGGTGACCTCATTCCAGACTTATTATACCGCCAGTCGGCGTCACGTCACCCAAAGAGAATATAACACTATAGAGGTCACCCATGAAAGCGAAAAGGTTTAATGTTGACCCTTTCCCGCGGTCATAACTAAATGCCAGCGCAGAAAACTGTCTAATTCATTATCTTAAATTACCCAACCTCCTTTTTAACTAGGTACCTATATCTGCCTATATTATAATCAACAACGATACATAACGCCTTAAAACGATTCTAATCATTTTACTAGTAATCTACATAAGCTTATTTTATAATCAAGTTCCTTTTACACAATCACAACGTGACAAATATAATTATGAAAGAGTAATGCCCCAAGCAACGTAGACAGATAACTGTATCATAATAGGTAGGTTGTTAGTAATGTTAGGTCATCGTTTTAAGTAAGAACTAGGAACTGATAGCGAATACAACCAAAATAATGTAAGTTATTTATATGACAAATGACTGCAATTTAATTGAGATGATTTTCAACGAGATTTTTACATTTTCAGCAGGCAGTTTCCGGGGTCTATGTTTTTGCTGTGCATGTTTTCATCTCTTTAAAGTTATTTCTCTATCAAGCACACTCGATGCTTGTGTTTCAAATAAAACAAGGTATAAATTCTTAAAGCGAAAAGGTTTAATGTTGACCCTTTCCCGCGGTCATAACTAAATGCCAGCGCAGAAAACTGTCTAATTCATTATCTTAAATTACCCAACCTCCTTTTTAACTAGGTACCTATATCTACCTATATTATAATCAACAACGATACATAACGCCTTAAAACGATTCTAATCATTTTTCAAGTAATCTACATAAGCTTATTTTATAATCAAGTACCTTTTACACAATCACAAACGTGACAAATATAATTATGAAAGAGTAATGCCCCAAGTAACGTAGACAGATAACTGTATCATAATAGGTAGGTTGTTAGTAATGTTAGGTCATCGTTTTAAGTAAGAACTAGGAACTGATAGCGAATACAACCAAAATAATGTAAGTTATTTATAATTATGACAACAATGAGATTTTTGTACATTTTCAGCAGCAGTTTCTGGGGTCTATGCTTTTGCTGTGCATATATTTACATCTCTTTAAAGTTATTTCTCTATCAAGCACACTCGATGTTTGTGTTTCAAACATTAAGTTTAATAAAGTAGCTAGTCATCCCAGAAGATAAACATTTATGACTTCATTTATGATTACTTACATCGTATGATCCGATAACCTATTAATTCGAGGTTATTTTAAATATTTGGATACTTAATACTGTAATTAACTTATAGCAGTTAATCAATATTATGATAACTCTAAAAATATGTGCAGCATCCTAACTTTCATATAATTTTTAACTAAACATACATCGTTTGGGTCATTGTTATAAGCTTTTTATACTAGGTCTATGCAAATAAGTGATGTATTATGGCTTTACTGAATGGTTAAAAAAACAGGTATACTGCCCATAGAACTAAAATTTTGTTGTTCATCCGGCAGACAGTGGATAATTGAATATGGGTAACGCAACAACAATTTCAAACATTAGCGCGAAATTCTTATCTGACAATAGGGATGTGTGAAAGTGTGCAATATTTTTTTACATTGAATTGATTGTAAGGATTTTGTACCTAGCTGATTTAATATTTCTAATCTAATTAAATATATAACTCAATTCTTAATTCATTTCATAGTATCTGCGACAGAACGTCTAAGCGCTTGGTGACTATCGGACTAAAAGAGTACTCGTTCAATATTAGGTAGATACACAAAAGTTTCAGGAATGTTTTCACATCAAAATATTTGAAAATATCGAAATTTAATAGCTTTTTGCCAAACAATAAAATATCTTTTGACTCAAGAAACCATCGATAAAACATATTTTGTTCGCAGATGCATCCCTATATCTGTCACTTAAGCTTATAATTTCATTGTTGTCAAATTTGTCAAAATAGGAAGTTTAAAGTTGAAGTTGGAGACAGCTGTGAGTGGCAGAGTGAACCTAACACAACGCTCGACTTGAATAAGGATTCGAGGTTTGGTTTTGACACGGTGTGTTTTCTTAACCTCAAAAGTCTGTTTGCGTAATTTAATTTTTGGTGTTGTTTTTGTCTTGTTGTCAGGTGAGGGTTTTTTATAAGATTAATATAAGACCCTTTTATATTGTGAGCCTCATTTCTCTGGGTTATGAGTGCTGATGACCCCCCTGACGGGGGCGGAGGTATTCCTCCGGATATAGACCACATGGAATGTTCTCTAGCTTCCGTAGAGAGGCCAACATTGAAGCGCCCTTCTGACTCGGTGTCTTCCACTGAGTCTAAGAAAAATAGACCTCCGTCTGACTCAATTCAGTCGATTTTTAATAAACCAGGTTTTGAGTCAAACTCTAAATTATGTTACAGCGAAAGTGATAGAGCTCCCTTCACAGTTTTTGTGTCAAAAGAAGAGTCTGATCCTGCCGCTGGTTTTAGCTTGAAAGCTCTAAGGTTTGCCCAATTCCTTCACAAGCACAAAATTAATGGTATCGCAGAAGGCGGGATTAAGTCCCTTGGCCGCAACAAACTGGCCATCGAATTTAAATCTGCTCTTCTTGCCAACAACTTTGTGGCCAGTGAAATTCTGGTCGCGAACAATTACGTAGCCAAAATTCCGAGATTCCAGGTTTCCCGAATGGGTATAGTCAGGGATATCCCAACAGACTGGACGCTAGAGGACCTAGTTTGCGGTATTGAAACCCCTCAGAACTGTGGGGAAGAGATCAGGGCTAGACGCCTTAACTTTAAGAATAGGAAGGATGACTTAGTTTCATGGTCGGGACTCATCTACCGTAGTTCTGACTTTCTCTGGTCAAACACTTCCAGAGAAAGTTTACTGTTATAATGCCTCCCTCCCCGTCTCTGTTTACCACCTTCCTACCATCCAGTGCCGTAACTGCCTTCGCTTTGGGCACATTCGCAATCAGTGCCGTTCAAAACCCCGGTGCTTTAAATGTGCTCAACCCCATTCTGGCGACTCCTGTAGTGTCCCTGACTCACAGGTAACGTGTTTCCTGTGTGATGGCGGCAACCATAAGGCCACAGACGTTCACTGTCCTGAACATTCTAGACAAAAATCGATTAAAATGGTGATCAAAATTGTCTCAAGAAAATGTTAGCTATAGCGAGGCATCCGCTAGATTCCCTCGGTCTAGACGTACGTATGCCAGCGCTACAGCGAGCATCCCACAGTCCCAAATTTCCCAATCATCTCCCCTTGCCTTTTCCCAACTCTTTTCAGGTCCTTCCTCAACTGCTCCTGCAATTTCTTCCTCCCCTAAAACGTCATACACTAAGACTGTATTCAGCTCTACTAAGCCTAGACCTGCGCCGGGCAAGTCTTACGACGTACAAGCCCACAGGTCTATTGTGTCTTCTCCCATATCTTCTCAACCCAACGGATGTGCTCTCAGTGATCCCTCTTTCCCGGAATCTACTCCTCTTCTCACCCCTAATGATAACCTAATTGATTTACTGGTTTGCTCTTTGATCAATATCCTGTCTAAATTCAGTGACTCCGTACCGAACAATGTCGTAACTCTAATTGAACAACTGCTCAAGTCCTGGTCCAGAAAAAATGCCTCAGATCCTTCAATGGAACAGTAGAAGCATCCGTCAAAAGAAACATGATCTCCTGCACCTAATTAACCGCTACTCCCCAGTTGTCTTTGCGTTGTCGGAGACATGGCTCAGGCCTGGATCTCTATTCAGGGTTCCCGGGTTCTCGTGTCTCCGGGACGATAGAGATGACGGACGGGCAGGATGCGCCTTACTGGTCAGCAGATCTATAATTTTTTCTCAAATCCCCATTCCTCAGCATAATCCTGGCCTTCATGTTGTCGCCATCAGAGCTATGGATATTTCCTTTATTTCCGCCTACATCCCTCATCCCAGCGCCAACCTCATCACAGAATTGAATTCTATTCTCTCTTCTATTCCTAGCCCCCTAGTAGTGTTAGGCGATTTTAATTGCCGTCACACTCTTTGGGGTTCTCATAGTAATGATCCATCATCAAACTTTTTACTAGACCTCTTAGATGTTTTAAACCTCTGTGTTCTTAATGATGGATCTGCTACCCGTAGGGTTTCCCCTACCCAAAATACTAGCGTCCCTGATCTTTCCCTTTCCTCTCCTACTCTAATCTCCAGTATGACTTGGTCTGTCCTGCCCAACTCATATGGGAGCGATCATTTCCCAATACTTATCACCTTACATAACTCGTACTCTCCATCCCCTCCCATTGACCCTCTCCAGAAGTTCCGTCTCCTACAAGCTGACTGGCTTAAATTCTCTTCATTAGTGGATTTAGATTTACAAGCCTTTCCCCAAGTTAACTCCTCAAATTCCCTTGCCCTTTATGAGGAGTTTGTCGCTTGTTTAACACGAGCGGCTGACTCTTCCATTCCCCTTAAGAACTCTGCTCGTAGTTTTATCCCTTCACCTCCATGGTGGGATGCAGAATGTTCTGAGAGCGTTCGTAAACGAAAAGAGGCAGAAAACACATATGCTTCCTCCTTTAATATGACTAACTATCTAAACCTCAAAAGGACTTCTGCTCGTACTCGCAGGTTATTAGCAAAAAAGAAAAAGGACGGTTGGTCCAGATTCTGTGAATCACTGTCCCCTCGCTCTCCACTTTCCCTTGTCTGGAAAAGAATCAAAGCCTATCGCAGAGTTTACGACAACCATTCACCTGATATTCTCTCCAA
Organism: Chrysodeixis includens; assembly: GCA_941860345.1. Lineage (NCBI taxonomy): Eukaryota > Metazoa > Arthropoda > Insecta > Lepidoptera > Noctuidae > Chrysodeixis > Chrysodeixis includens. Next base: position 11,157,353 of record OW796107.1, on the reverse strand, counting down.
TGATCCTAGCTGCTGGTTAGAGGACTTCATTAATAAATTAGCCCCTCCCTTTGTCCCTGGTTTGGAATGCTTTCCCTCTCTAGACTCTACTTCCCTCTCTTCTGTTAATTTCGATAATCCATTTTCTCTGTCAGAACTTTCTTGTGCTCTGGAGCATCTTCGAGACTCGGCTCCGGGTATTGACGGCATCCCATATTCCTTCATTTGTAAATCTTCTTCCTTCTGTAAACAAATATTCCTGGATCTTATGAACTCTTTCTTCCTCTCTGGCGTAACCCCGGTATCTTGGATATCACAAATAATTATTCCGATTCTTAAACCTGGCAAAAACCCAAAAGATTCGTCTTCATACAGACCTATTGCTCTGTCTTCTGTTCTAGCTAAGATCATGGAGAATCTCATCAAGAACAGGCTTGAATGGTTCTTAGAAACCAAAGGCATATTATCTGCTTCCCAGTTTGGATTTCGAAGAGGTTTGGGTACCCTGGACAGTCTAAGCATCTTCACATCTGATGTTCGAATTGCCTTCTCTAAGAACGAAAGCGTCCTTGCCGTTTTCCTTGATATAGTATCCGCTTATGATAACGTCGACCTCCCAATTCTCAGGCAGAAAATGCTTCAGCTGAGTGTCCCTGTGAGGATGGTTAACATCATTTGCAACCTTCTAATGTCTCGATCTATTTCAATTCGTCATCAAAGCGCCGTCTCTCCTCCCCACTTAGTCTGGAAAGGTCTACCCCAGGGTTCGGTCTTAAGCCCTATTCTTTTCAACGTTTACACCCATGACTTGGAATCCTCAGTTAACTGTTTCTGTAAAATCCTCCAGTACGCAGATGATATTGCTCTCTACCTTAGTTCCTCTTCTCTTCTAGAGGCTTCTTCCCGCTTAAATTCTGCCCTGTCTTACCTAAACCAATGGTTAGGAGATCATGGACTAAGCCTATCGGTTCCTAAGTGTAGTGGTGTTGTGTTTTCCCGTAAACGTAACATCCCTCCTGTTAACCTCTATATTGAGGATCTTCCAATTTTGGTCTCTGACAAAGTTAAATTTCTTGGTATAATTCTTGATTCAAAACTATCTGGCCTCCATCATCTCGACTATATTAGCAAAAAATGTGAAAAAGGCGTTAATGTCCTTCGTGCTCTCTCTGGGGTTCGTTGGGGCGCTCACCCAGCCACCCAAAAAATTTTGTATAACGCTATAGTTCGGAGTCATTTTGACTATGCCAGCTTCCTCTTGGAGCCATGCAATAAAATCGCTATCTGTAAATTAGATAAAATTCAAGCCAAATGCCTTCGAATTATAGCAGGTGCAATGAAATGCTCCCCCTCAAATGCCTTACAGGTAGAATGCCTGGATCCACCCCTCTCCTTACGCAGACAATACCTCGCTGACAGATTCTTTTTCAAATCCATACAAACCAAATCCCACCCCCTTCTCCCCCTTGTACAAACTCTTTATGACCTAACTCGGTCCTCTAGCTACTGGGCCCACAAGGATCCTCCTCTCCTCATCAACAGCTTCCGAAAAATTAATGATTTGCCCATCTCTCTTTCCCAGTCAAATATCAACCCCTTGTTCGAATTCAGCTACGATTCACTGGTCTTTCAACCAGAAGTAATTCTCAGCCTTGGCATCTCCAAAAACGACCCTAGTGCTAATATTAAATTAAACAAGATCCTATCTGAGGACTGGCTCGATTGGCTCACTATGTTTACTGATGCTTCAAGAATCTCTGAAGACAGCATTATGGGTGCCGCTGTGTGGTTTCCAAGATATAAAATTATCTTAAATTTCCAAATTTCCTCACACTCATCTATTTTTTCTGGTGAAGCTATAGCTCTATTGGAAGCTGTCAAATTCGCTGAATCCCACAGTTTAAACAAAATTTTAATTCTTTCGGACTCTTTAAGCTGTCTTCAGGACCTTATTAAATCCCCTTTTCGTTCCCGTTATAACTTCCCCATAATTCTACAGATCAAACAGCTTCTATACTCTTGTCACCGATCGGGTAAACAAGTCGCACTCGCTTGGATCCCCAGTCACTCGGGGATTGTTGGTAATGAAAAAGCGGACTCACTTGCTAAAGCAGCAATTCATTGTGGTGTTGACTCATACCTTAAGTCTTGTTTCCCTCGAGACCTGTGCTGTACCGCCAAACCCTCTATGGTAAAGAGCTGGGAGACTCTATGGCAAAAAACTTGCAAAATTAAGGGCAAATTTTTCGGCACTATTCAACCCTCTATTCCTTACAAAGCCTGGTTTAGTAAATTCAATCGTTTTGAGAAGTTAGCTACCTCTGTCATTATCCGTTTGCGGCTCGGTTTTGTATGTACCCCAGTTTTTTTGGCTAAAATCAGAATTAGAGATCATTCTATTTGCGAATGCGGTTTAGAGGAGGGTACTCTAGAACACTTATTTTTTTCATGTCCTCGTCTGGTCACCCCTCTTTATGACCTTCTTCCTAATGATATCCCCCGCCCAATCAATATCCCATTCCTATTAACCCTAGTTCATTCTCCCATGGTAAAGATCCTGATTAAATTTATCCATATTAATCATATCCATCTGTAACACATACGAATATTTATTTTACTTTAATCTATTCTTAGATTTTGTCTATTTATTTTCCATTATTCTGTGTGTTATGCTCTTCCCATTGTGCTGTTAGCGCTAACAAAATGTTTTTGTCCTTTTTCAACACTAACAACTCCGATAATTACCGGCTTTTAGTCATAGAGCTTTTTTTTTTTTTTCCTACCGATCCACAGTGTCATTTCCTACCTTGACATCGGCAAAATCTTCGTACATTAACGAAGGAGCCAAAAACAAAAAAAGAAGAAGAAGAAGAAGTTGAAGTTAAACTGATATTGAGAAAACAATTTAAAAATGAGTCAACGAGGAGTGAAAAGACCATCTAATGTAGAAACTGATTATTCAGAGATTGAAGACTCAGTTAAAGAATGTGTACGATTTATACTTTGCCGCGAAGGTAGTAAAATACCGATTAAACGAAGCGAAATAATCAAACATCTCAGCACAGTTTGTGAAACTCCCTCCAATCGCATGAACGTAGTGATTATCGAGGCAAATAAAGTTTTAAAAAGGGTTTGTTATTTATTACATTTTTATTGTTTCCAAATGACTTTGAAGAACATGTACATTTTTACGAAAATCGCCATTGTTCTTTACCTATTTGCCGCCAACGTTAATAACATCAATATTCCTTACGTTTAAAATATTCCTTCCTCCTTCCTCTTTTTCAATATTCTTTTGATATTCTCAGCCCCTGCCTTAGAGGTTTCAAGATGTAAATACTTTTTTGTCGGCTATACAAATTTATTTTATTTCTAGGTGTATGGTTATAAGTTAGTTCAAGTGCAGGCTAAGAGTGGCATTCAGTACATTGTGGTGCTAAATGAGGAATGTGAGTCACTACCGTCAACAGTCACAGACAGCCAGGAGCGGAGACTGCTTACTGCTACATTACTTCACATCTTCATGAGTGCCGCTCCCGTCAAAGAAGGTATTATTTCGAATCAAATGTCATATTCAAATTAGGCTCAATGTAGCACTTTTAGAACATCAAAATTATGATAGACAACACCCCATCACCCACTCTTCACCACTTCCTGTGAAGGGTGGGAGAAGATATGGCGCAACAAACTCCCCGGCAGCACACTGTCTTTCTTATACATTATAATAGTACAGCACGGTAGAAACCATGCCAGATAAATAAATATTTTAGGTCATTAACTACTAAGCCCAAGGTCAGCAGGTCGACCAGCCACCGCAAGCAGCACCTGTTCACGAGTATAAACAATTAAACACATCTAAGATTATTCAAACATAATGCATTATTTTATATTTTTCCCAGGATTCTTTGTTCCCAAGAGTCTATGTTTACTAGACTTTCCAGTAGCCATTTGTCTGTTGTATGAGAATATTTAAATACATAACATATTGTATGTTTCTATGTTAATGAAAACTTTTATTATGTTATGGTTGTCACAAACATTCATTTCAAGTCATTACACTCATCTATGCCTTCCGGACATTGTCCTGTTTTTCTAAAAAACATTTCGTTATTTTTCAGAGGAGATGTATAAATTTTTGACAGAAGCAGGACTATTAGAAGAGAATGACCATGCTTCAAGAAAACTTCTCACAACTACATTCACAAGACAAATGTATTTACAGTATTCAAAGGTATTTATTTATTTTTTAATTTCATAGACCCCGCATAATCTGCGCTGCCATTTCACTGCTTGGTTATAATAAAAAATGGTTTGATTTTCAAAGAAAATTAAGTACACTATGTTATGAAACATGGTTTTAAAACATCACAAGATAAGCATTGTCATTTACCTAGCAATCTTAAAAGTAAATTCTGGACACTCCATAAAATTTTCAAATTTTTGTGCCCTTTAATGTTTAAGTAGCTATAACAGATAGCTTAGCAATCAATGCTCAAACCTTCCCTGTTTGGGAAGAGGCCTGTGCCCAGCTGTGGGATGTGTATAGGCTGGCTTATTATTTTTATGTACAAGGACCCTTGATAATACAATATTTTGCAACGGGGACACATTAATTAACACTTACTATAATTAATGTTACACATCTTAAGTTTAGAATATTTATCTCTATTACTTTAACATGTAGTCTACTTAATTTACATATTATTATTTGCTTTATTTTACAGGTGGGAGAGGGCGACCTTGCAAGATATGTTTTTCAGTGGGGCCAGAGGGCTACTGAAGAGGTTCCTAAACTGTTCCTACTAAATAAAATGGCTGAGGTAGTTATGAGACCTTTTATTAATCGATATTACAATGTGTGACAGAAATGATATTAAACAAAAAAAATATCCAAAAATACCTAAATAGGAATAATATAAATGAAGTAGCTGTTGCCCGCGACTTCGCCCCGCGAATGTCGGTTATAGCTATAAAATAATATTTATTAATAAATAATATTTCCTTCCTGTGGTGCAGTCAGTTATAAAGTAGCCTATGTGTTAATCCCGGGCATTGGCAAACTACATACCAAAGTTCAGCAACATTGTGTGAAAGAGTAACAAACATCCATCCATTCATCCATATTTACAAACTTTCACATTTATAATATTAGTAGGATATTAGTTATTCCCATTACCTTCACCCTTAATCTTCTTAATTATAAATTATCTAGCCTACTTCAGTCCCATTTATATGAAAAGTACAGAAAAACGTTAATGAAATTCACAAAACCATGTTCATGTTACAGGCCTTCGAGAAACCTCCAGACCATTGGTATGAACAATACCAAGAAGCAATGGAAGAGACTCAAACCGCATCCACATCCTGATTCAGATAATAGTCTCTATAATTAAGTACTATCTTTACCTTTATTATAACAATATTGTAATGTGAGTGATACATGACTGTGACATAAATGATATAAAACCGTTTTTCAAAATAGATCTACATTCTTATTTTTTCATTTATTAGTTTAGTCTACAGGTAGATTCTATTAAAATATATAAATACTAGCGACCCGCCCCGGCTTCGCACGGGTGCAATGCTGATACTAAACATACTATATAAAAACTTTGAACGTTGTATATAAAATCAATGCAGCCCGCTGCGGCTTCGCCGCAAACGAAAATATTAATTTAAATCATATGCTGTAAAGGGCTTTATTTGTCGAAAAAGTAAATGACTAAAAATGATATTGTGGGATTTCCATAAGAGATAGAAATCGTAACATTTGGATTGTATATTGTTAATATCACTGGATTTTTGCCAATCTATCGGCAATGTGCAATGGAACCCATTGCGACCTAAGATTCACTCCTTTTTCCAATAATTCTTCTATTTTAGAAAGTATCTCATATGCTGTCGGTGTGCTTGTGTCCAGAGGCGCATCGAGCGACATAATATAACGCACCCTTATTGTCTAAACATACAACAGCTTTAATGCGATCAATTTCTTTAATATATGATGAGAGTGATGAGTATGAATGTTGATGGATGGAGAGGAAGGGGAAGGCCAAAGAAAAGATGGATGGATTGTATAAGCAATGATATGATTGATAATATGAATAAGGAGTAAATGATAGTATGACGTCTGATAGGGGAGAATGGTAGAAAAAAACATGTTGCGCCGACCCCAAGTAAAATGGGATAAGGGCAGGAAGATGATGAATTTCTTTAATATATGATTGTGCCTCTGATATTGCAATATGTTTCAACGACGTAATACAAACATTTCCATTTATTTTCACTACTGTTACTTGCGACCCAACATAAAATGCAGCTCCCTCACCCTTCTTACTCATCTGTATTTCTTAAAAACCTAATAGTCAAGACACAGAAAATTAAAATGTTTTTGGCATGACATTGACAGTTGACAAGTCAGATAACATTTCAAACCAGTTGTCAAATCCCAGCTGTTACGGGCTGTGCGGTAGTGCACACGTTGCTTGTTTAATATTTTTTTGAATAAATACAATCGCTGTTGTTAGTGCGTCTAGTGCTACTTGTAGTGTACCAAGTTTGTGTTAAATATAAATAAGTGATAATGGCGCAATCAGCCGTAGCACCGCCAAAGGAGCGATATGTACCGAACGCGCTTAAATTCGCTTTCGGCGGCCTTGCCGGGTAAAATGTTTGATTATTTTAAGATTGTATGTCCTTTATAGAGATTCAATGTCATGGGGAGTGCTGGAAACTTTCCTTTTTAGTTTATATTTGTAAAGTTTTGATATGGCCTTGTAATGGTCATTAGCTTTGTAAACTCGTTTAGAATTAAAACCTTGTCCCCGTTCACGGTTGCTCGCTAAACATTTGCTCTAACGAGATTGTTTTCTTTCGTGATCTCTTACTCAATAATTGAATTCGTATTTATTTAGTTATCACAATTGTGATTATGTAACAGATTTTCATTATTTAGTATACCTACAGACCCCCATTATCATGCTCAGCAGCCAGTTGTTTAGAAAAAACATTTTAGTTTTTCACTTAAAATTAGATTTAAAAGTTGTGTAATAATCATAGTAATTATTAATTAAATTTAAATTCCAAAATTGGCCATATTACTGTAGCCAAAGAATATCCTTTAATTTCATAATAATGTTCTTATAGTATTTTTTAACATACCTAATATATGTATAGCTCTTTCTTTTTATATATATTATGCAGATTACCTTCAATTCTTTTGAAGCAGAATTTACTTTTAAATTTCACTAGTCTTAAATTTATTTTTTACACTGAAAGAACATCTATTAATCTTAAAACCACAATTATAGGCATGATGACAACTTTTTTTAACATCCGTCATACAGTTTAATAAATTATAATAGATGATTATGTTTTTTTTTTACCCATCAACACGAATTGACCAAAATACAGTAATTGAAACTTACACGAGACGTCACTCTTAGAGTATAAATTTTGTTAATGTAAAGCAGCTTTGACATTTTTTACTGTTCTGATAATATTAGACAAGTAAAAGTGTAATACTTGTCTAATATTTTTTAATTATCCATCTGACAAACCAATAAGATTTTTACTCTTTGTACCCCATCATAATTCCTATTGTATTTATGTCTAAAATCATATTTACTACTGTTCAATGATAATATACCACATTCTGCCTTATTACATTATTCCAGTCTATTATTAAACCATTAATGCTTTACAAAAATGTATCTTAAAACTATTATAATTAAGATACAATTTTAAACAAGCACTTAAGAGCAGTGCTTATATTATCAAAAATATTAGCAATAACTGTTAAAGTTTATTATTTGATAAACAACACAATCTTTATGACTTGAATGACATAAAAATTGAGATTGTTCCAGTTAGCATGGCTATTGGTATTATATAACTATCCTATTGATAAACCTTATACCTCATGGTATAACGATGGTGCTTTAGACATACATACAATTCATTCTTTAGTTTGCCATAGCGACTATCTAAAACAACAAATTTATCTGATAAAAAATCTGTTTAGAATCAAGTTATCAAGATTTGCATCTTCTTGCAAATATAAAAAAATGAATATTTCTTCATCCAAAATCTCTATTATAAGAAACAAATATTTCATATTATGACAATACTTTCTCATAAAAAAGAAGGCAGACAACATCTAAATTAAAACAGCACACTGTTAAAAATTTCAGCCTGATCATTATTATCTCAGCTAGATGTCCATTGCTGGACATAGGCCTGCCCCAACGATTTCTGAAAAGATTGTTTGGAAGCGAAAACATCTAAAGTTGTCTGACCACATAGACGCACATCTTATGGTGCACTTCTCGGTCCATGCCCTAGTCTCATGTATCATTTAGAGTACTACATACACATTGCGTTTATCAAACTTGGTCTGTCCGAATAAAGCTATTCCAGGATTGTTTACTCAATAATAAGAGCTTTGAACTGCAAGTAGTCATAAATAATGAGAATAATTGATTTCCAACTAAACTTGCAGATATTGCTTTGCAATAAGTTTCAATTTACCTAAACACAAACACCAATGTTTGACATAATTATGATTAAGAGCTAATATAGCGCACTTATAAAGCTCCACATACAGTACATCATTGAAATATGTTTTTTTTTTCAGTATGGCAGCGACATGCGTCGTACAACCTCTAGATTTGATTAAAACTCGGATGCAGTTGAGTGGAGGTGGTAGAACCTCTTTCGCTGTGGCTGGGGAAATCGTGGCCCGCGAAGGCTTTGTGTCCCTATACACCGGTCTCTCAGCTGGTCTTCTACGCCAGGCCACTTACACAACCACACGTCTTGGAGTCTACAATTACCTCTTTGATGCCTACAAAGAGTGAGTATTGAGTTGCATTGCTAATTATATGACTTGTTCTGTTATTGTTTATGTCTCTATTTATAGCTCAGTTGTTATTGGCTGCTCGGAAACAAGCGTTGATATGCGCATGTATGCTAAATGCACATGCATTGACGATCAGCGTTTTCAATCTACATCTTTGTATGAAAATAATTATTTCTTGGAATTGAACCTATTAATGTGAGCTTATTAAAAAGCAAACCATTTTTTTTTTGACGCTATTTAGTACTAAAAACTTACGCGAACCTCCTCAGATCGATTGTTCTCGACCGGTCCTCTAACCGTTGTTATAAAAATAAAAGTCCAAATTTTTATACATACTGAGGAAATATTTAGAATATTCAATACGTATCAGAGTGCATTGAAACCTGCATTGACCTTTTGATCTCGTATCCTGCAACTTAATGCAGCATTGTGTGATAATGCGTGCCGTGTTTACATTTTACACATACTGTTTACAAAGTCTAGGAGCCTAGGACCGATTGGTTACATAACACAGGTTTTTGTTCTTACAACTTCTTAAAATCCAAGTTCGGTCTGATAAGAATGTTTTCTGCTAACTTACCGTATGAAACGTTTAGCTTTTCTGTCGTTACGAAATAATTAGTACATATCACATTTATATCGAATAGATAATGAAACCGTGCCAAATATTTTAGAAATACATCTAACACAATCTCCGATTAAGATTACTCTCTCTATTACATTTTCTTAATTTTTATCTTTTGTTTTAATTTTGTCGAATTTCTGGTCCACTCGTATACTTCGGGGTAAGCTACCAACATCTCTTAAAGCAATTGCGGAAGATATACAGTACCTATACCTACGGTACTCTACGCCGTGTACTAGTCCGTCTCGCGCCCACAATTATTTTAGGAAATGACAATAGGCCCCCAGCCCGGAAAAAAATACTGCAGATCGTTTCGATTCATTCGCAGATCTAACCGAAAATATTCCCATTATGTGACTTTAAACGAAAGATAATTCAGACGTTGTTTACCGTTAAATATATTTTTAACAAATGTTATCTATTTTCGTGCGTCTGTTGATGCAATATAAACTAGTATCGGCGCGGAGACGAGATATGGCACATCCCGTATGTAGGTAAATTGACCAATTAATATCTGAGAGCGAAACAACGAATACGTTTTAGTAGTTATGTTACAGTCATAGTGATTAATGAGTGATTATACATAATGACTAGTCATTATGAATAATAGCTAAATTCACTAGACAGTGTAATAAATTAATCACATTATCTAGTTATTATTCATAATATCGTGTCAAAGTTAGCCAAAGTAATAATACGGTCTTTATCTTAGGTTCACCCATGTTTGATCGAACAACGTTTGATATAATAAGTATTACTCAATCGAACAACGTTTAAGAAAATCATCACTTTGTATAATGTCGTTTGACATAATTTTCAGTTCGTCGAATATTTATTTGCTATATCAACATTTGCGCTAATGATCAAAAGGTATAATGTTCATGTGATATCCACACTCCTGCCTAAAAAAAACCTTTAGGTGAGGTTAGGTTTTTTTTTTTTTTTTTATATAATATCTATGTTTATTGAGGTGAAAATATTATCTTATGTTATTTTAATTGTTAAAATAATCTTTCTGATATGTATGCTTAAGAAAAATTGAAATACAAATTTATTCTTAAACGAATATCTACTTGTTTTATCACTTTATCTAATTCTTTGAAGATATTATGTATAATAGCTAGTTAATGTGATTAATTTTGTGTGAATTATCACTTTATCCAAATTGAGTAGATATTATTCATAATGACTAGTCATTATGTATAATATCTAGATTAATCACTTTGGCTGTAACAGTTATACATACTGTGAATGTAATTTAGGATGTACGAAAAGTTAGATTGTTTTAATACGAACTGAATCAGTTAAAAGTTCATTCATTCAGTTTTACTACTTCTGATAAAACCGAGTCTGTGTATTTTTTCTGCGACATTTTTTGTGACTCACAGATCTCTTTAAATATCTATTCAACTATTCCCCCCTGATTGCATGAATCACAAGAACTAATACTAAACTAAAGAAATATTATCCGACATTTGTTCGTTACATAGTAAAATTATTAAGTTCTACATTTGTTTCCTAATAAAAATGTTAAGTTTCATATTAACTCATAGCCTAAGCCTAGTCTAGGGATGAATACAAACAGTCGCGTCAAATTATTAATTTCCTCACCGACATTTATAAATTAGTCAATTATCCACATCATTCCACTAGAAGAATTTCACGTGACCATAAGAAAAATCTTATTGTATTACATAATACCGTCAAACTACGTCACAACTAGCGTCATACCACTCTTCTAAATGAAATCTTGACGCCTATTTACGTCACAAGACAATTTTACGCCAACGATTCTCCCGAAAATGTATTTTTAGGATGAGAATGGATGTAACTATTACTACTATCGACGCCATACAAAGTCGAAGTTTTTTGTTTTAAAGGTCGATTTACATAAAACGAATGAATGCTCATTATTCCCCACTTCGTCAAATTCTTAAAAAATTAAAATAAAATGTTAGTATCACCAGATAAAGAACATTTTATCGATGTTTGTTCAATTAATTTTCAAATAAAACTTCAATAAAGTATGCTCTCGTTCTAACACTAAGTCTAGTTCGTTTGGTCTAAAAAAACCGCCTAAAAATACCTCAGCATATCTAATAAAATAAGTTCCTGCATTTTTTATCAGCAGATTCCGCCCTGGCTTTTGAAGTTCAAATCAAGAAGAAATAAATACAGGCAAATCTACTATTTTAACTAGTTAAAGTATTTATTTAGTTATTTATTTTGATACCGTGTACTTCAAAGTACACGGTATCAAAAATTAGTTAATGTAGATTATGATGTGGTTATTTGTAGTACCTCTTTTTATCAGTAGATTATGGTTTGTTAGTTAGCTATCGTTAACAAGTTACATGGTTCTACTCTATTAGTATCAAATTGTATTTTGCCAAAAGATGTATATGACGTAGTTAGGTCTTCGTACTATCATAACCGTACTTATAATATACAGTAATTTTTCAATTCGACCTTTTCTAAACTTTATTAACGAAGGTGTTTTCCATCTTGTTCCAAAATTTCTTCTAATTTCTCATTGAATATCGAAAGTCAATCCCCTTGTCCCGTTGTACTTAGTCTATTAGCTTAAGTTTATAAAAAACGAATTCCTATTCCAAAAGTATTTAAACCCGATTCTTTATTTGATCGATCTCGATCAACCACAAAACAAGCCAAATTTCCAATACCAAAAAAGAATCACCAACACATACATCATTCAAAATCTCCAGCTCCATCATCTTTAAAACCAAATTCCCTAACACACATTCTCATCACAGGAAGAACGCCGGCGCGGCTCCCGGCTTCGGCACTAAGACCCTGCTGGGAGTCGCCGCGGGCTCCATCGGCGCCTTCGTCGGCACCCCCGCGGAGGTCGCCCTCATCCGTATGACGGCAGACGGCAGACTGCCCAAGGAACAGAGGAGGAACTATAAGAACGTTGCTGATGCTTTGATCAGGTAAGTTTATTGTAACTGGTATTTTTTTATCATGTTGTGTCTTCTATAAAGCATGGTGACTGGCCTGGATCAATAAATGACTGGCTTGTTGGTCTACTGGTCAGTGACCCTGACTGCTATACCGGAGGTAGGTTCGAGACTTCGAATCCCATCCAAGACAAATCCTTGTGTGATGAGCATGGTCGTTTGTTCTGTGTCTGGGTGTAATTTAACTACAGTATGTATGTATTTAAAAATATATATTATGAAGAAGTAGTTTTCTTTTATATTTATTAGTATGCCTAACTGAACCATTGTTTGCAAGTGATGTTGATAAGTTTTTATAGCGCATAAACACTCAAGTTGAAAGACGTTTATAAATAGTTAATTTATTACCAATTCGATCTCCATCAATTTTAATTATTTGCAGTTAATTGATTTCTAACAATGTAATCGTTATGGTCTTTACTATTTTCTAAAGTTTATTATAAAACTAGCCTTCAATTGTTTTATAGCGGGGCTAGGCAAAGGTTTTTCCCCATACATGTAGAGGAGATTTAAGCATTGATCACCACGCTTGCTCATTGTTAGTTAGCGAATCCAGTTTCCCATGTTTATAACCCAATCCATGGTGTTGTACAATATTAATATTGACCTTTTGGGGGCATGGTTGATATATTGTAGTTCTGTCACTTTAATTGCGACTATGTACGATAAGCATTCAAGCTACAATATAACGCTCCTGCAGTCAATTCGAGGTCAATCAATAACCTAGAAACACACACACACCTTATAACGTAGATCTAGTTCTAAGTATAGTTTCTAGTTAATTCTAAGTAGATTCATATATCCGAAAATCTAAGGTCTGAAGGAATCCTCAGCCAGAAAACGTGTAAGGTATTCACCTCATCCAGTTACGGTCGGCTGATGGATATAAGCACTCCGCTACGTTGAGCATCCTCTTTACATCCACTACTGCAATATTTAACTTAAAGATGGTTATCCCTCAGACATTTCTGCACTAGACCAGTTCCCCTCATCACCTGACTTCCGTCGACCTTAAAAAGTCCTAAAAGGTCCTCTATGCTAACCTATACACCTTGTGCAACTTATGGACGTAACACTTTGACTTTGACTGACCTCTGCCACTATAGCACATGATTGAAATTGTGATAAGGACAATGCGCAACTTTGCCGGCGTAAAAAAATTGCTTGCGAGACAAGACAGCGAAAATTTATCTAATTTGTGTAGTTGTTATCTAAATAGCTTATCCCTTTAAATAACTGTCTGCGTAATACATGTATTCGCTGGATTTGATGTTTATCTTCTTTTTTAATGAGCGTTTTGTCACTTTGCGAAAATGTTACCGGCATTTGATAATACCTTAATTTCCATCCATAATACCTAAACGTAAGAGTTTATACAATATTCTATGTTTAGATTTTGGATCAGCTTGTGGACTATTCATATTTTCGTAACTCTTTTCGCCTCGTTCTAGACATGTTCCACCATGGTGTGATAAATCTTCTAGAAAATTGCGTTCGCGAAGCCCGAAAACGTTACTCTTTTTTTTTTGGGAATGTAAAATGTACTGGTATATTGGTGCAGTATTATATTGATCATCTTGCAGTTAAACATAATGAATAGTGCAAAATGAACAGGGCTAACAACGTCATTTGTTATAGCGTCATAAAACTCTATTGAAACCACTTGAAAGGTGAAACGAGTGAATGTCTTAAAAATCATTATTATGGTAATCCTGATGGAGGTCATTTGTCAATGACGAACGTTATTATATTGCAGAGCGCCTACCAATTACCTACTAACCTCTTAAACTAACACTAATTGTAGTTGTGGAAGAGAGACGCCGCTCTACACCGTATAGCGCTGTCACGCTTTCACAACTGCAGTGATATTACTTTAGAAGGTCGTGGTAGGCGCCAGTTCAGTGAATAACTGTTGAATAATGGAAAGAATTAATTCTGGCTGAATGCCAACTGAAGCTAGCGCTAATGGGGTTTTGAAGAGCCTTATTCGAAATGAAATTTTCTTTTTTTTACGACCTTGTAGAATATCTTAGGTAGGTATATATAAAATTCCCGTGTCACAATGTTCGTTACTGTACTTCTTCGAAACGGCCTTATCTATTGTTACTAATTTTTTATACGTATTCAGTAGACCTGAGAATCGGCTGCTACCTATTTTTCATCCCTATATATTTTATATAATTCTGTTTCGCGAACGAAGTCGCGGGCTACACTAGTATTTTGTAAGATTTATATTTAAATGGAAATGTTTTTTTTTCACAGGATAGTAAGAGAGGAAGGTGTTCTCAAGCTATGGCGTGGTGCTATGCCCACTGTTGGACGTGCCATGGTTGTAAACGCGGCACAGCTCAGTACTTACTCTCAGGTATATAAATTGTTTGAAGACATATCTAATTGATAATTCATAGTCATTATTCCCCTTGGAAATGACAAAAGCAGCAAGTAACTAAAGTGAAATATATTATGTTGTGCGTCGTTCGTGAATTAGGCTGTAACGCGAAGCTCTTTTTTCTAAATAGGCATAGGCAATTTATTTATCTGTAATACGTATGTATTTCAAAATATATAAGTATGTTTATCAGTGGTCTAGTATTCATAACACAAGCTACTTTGGTCTGCTTAACTTGAGACTATAATATATGGCGTTGTATGAATGTGGTGGAATATTATTCGTGCAAGTTCAGCAGAGCTTCTAATTCAGATGGAAGAAATTCCTATTGCCTATATTTTTAGCCTTTGAGCTACGACAAGATGAAATCACGATGGGATAAATATCCAAAGACTTCATCTGATTTATCACTTTTGAAGAATACCTTAGTAATGATGACCTAACACTATGTTTGTAGGTGTGTTCTAAGATAACATTGTCAAATATTATTTATAACGGTACTTTCCAAAACTACGACATTAGACACGTAAATCTCATGATGATTGATCAACCCATTTACGTTTCTAGTGTGATTTGTAAATGTTGGGTATTTTTGTACCGTTATACAGAACTAAAAAAAATGCATCTAAATCGATCCAGATATATTATAACTTACGCTTCTAAAAAAACTACACAGTTAAAGTTTTTAAACTTTCGCGACTTGTACACATATTTTAGACAAGAAACGGGTCTTATTCGCAATATAATTCGATATTTCTTTTCTCCCGGAAGAATAAAGGCAGAAAATAAATATCGAATTATATAATAAGACATGTTTGCTGTCTAAAATATGATCACTAAGCAGGTACAGAATCACATGCATGTATTCAAAAGCCTCTAATTTAAAATCTAAAAAGAAACTAGATCTGTGATCTAAAATAAGGGTTATGGGTATTATTTCTAAAATATGTTATATTTGTTCCAGGCCCGCGAGATGTTCGTGGGCTACGTGCCGGACGGCATCATGCTGCACTTCTGCGCGTCCATGATCTCCGGCCTCATCACCACCATCGCCTCCATGCCCGTCGATATCATTAAGACTAGGTAATGTATTTTTGATGTATTTTATAATAGAAAAAATATTCAAGAGCCGTTATTTATGTTCTGCAGTGTATTATCGTATTCTCCTTGCCCTAGGTTTTATTGCCTAATATTGTGTTCCAATACTTGCCTCCCCAATTTTTTTCAATAATGTTCCGTACCAGTCGTTTCTGCCCTCATGACGGCATGAGATCTTTTAGCCGCGCCACCATATAATATTACTTATAGTATTAATTTTGTTATTTTTTTTTTTTGGTTTTATGGAAGCCGTAGGTACTAATTAAATTGAACAAAAAGTCATGTTTAATTTTAGAATTCGAACACCGGCCTAAGCCAATAACAAGCCTAAAAGAGGTTGTTTCACTATAATTTAAATTCCAATTTGTAATAACTAAACGATTGACATACAGTCACTTTTATTTCGGAACTTGACATTAGTAGGCCATCGCCTAATAATAAACTTTCACGCGTATACTGTGCTCTATTTTAAATTAGGCCAATGTCACAGAATATTAATGGTAACGAAAATGTGTGACCCTCACACTGGCAATGGCTTATTTATGTGACATAAAATAATTTTAATAATGCCTGCTTGTAAAAAGTCCCGCTGATGGGCAATAAATATCACTATCATCGTATAATTAAAAAAATACATTTGTGGTCAACACTTTTTCTAAGAAATAGGGGGTTTATTAGATTCTTACAATTTGACAATGTTTGCAGTAAACCTTTATTTTTATATCCCAAGCGTATGACTGATTTGGGGGAGGCCTTTGCTCTGCAGTAGGGCACAATAGGCTAGGGAAAAAAAGAGGATCGAAAAAATAACTTCTTTTTCTGAATATGGTTTAAAAACTTTTTCTTTCCGTTTTCCAGGATACAAAACGCAGCTAAGGGCCAGAGCCAGGTGACAGTAGTAACAAGTCTGCTCAAGAACGAAGGTGTACTCTCCCTATGGAAAGGTTTCCTCCCGTACTACGCGCGTCTCGGACCCCACACCGTACTGACGTTCATCTTCCTCGAACAAATGAACTCGGCTTACTTCAGGCTCACGTAAGAACACACACGAAATTCAACGCTGAGGTAAGGGTGTTAAGGTCGATAGTCCATTGTCAAGTGTATAGCTAATAGTTACAAGGATATTTTGGCACGTGGATGACAATAACAAGATGGCGCTAGTGTGCTTATTCGCAAAAAGCATAAATTCAACTGTCTGTCAAAAGTGATGGTTTTTCGTATGACGGCATTAGTTCCGATTTCGGCCATGTGTCAAAAGTTCCTTGTATAACCCGAAATTTAGTAGTATGAAATATCTTGTTCAGAATGTACTAAACGTTTTGAACTGTGTTTCGTTTGTAGTTATCATGTACATAAATGTTGACCATTGATAGCAATATGTAAACATTTGTCCGTACTATCGTAGATACGCAATGGACTTATTTTCTCAGTGTATTACGAAATTGATAAACCTTTTTTACATTATTAATTTAATATTAATGTTGAAAACATTCTTATTTAAATTAATGAATTAATTACTCGATTTATAAGTAAAAAATCACTCGATTAAGTTAACATATACATTTCATAAAGTATTTAAAAAATATCTACTTCACACTTTTTTTACGGTAATCTTCCATTTAGCAAAGTGCGTGCTCTTGTGTATACTATAGCTATATTTTTGTACCGGCCGGCTGATAGCTGATAGCGTATCATAGTGTTAATGACTTGTGTTGATAATGCCAATCTGTTTATCACGTATTTCGTCATTGTGTTACGTCTAGCAGATCGTAAAACGAATTACGAAATCTATTTATGTAAGAACCGGGGATTTCTATTTTTGAACTGAATCAATAGTTTCCATTATTAAAAAAAAAAAACTGGGTATTTTTCTTTTTGTTATATTGTTAGTACAAGTCTTAAATAGATGTAGAAGATAGTTCTCGAATACATTTATGATAACCAATTAACCTTGAGCTTTTATGGCAGCATTGTATGGAATGCCAAGATAAATAATAAATTGACCAGTAGGTGTAAAATTTACTTACGAGAGCACCATTTTTTACACTATATCAGTATAATTGTTATGAACATTAGTGGCTCAGTTTAAATATATCTATGTAAGTAAATTTGTATGCGTAGTCACAAAATTTAACTCTTTATGGTATATTGATTAAATCAAAATTAAAAACAAACTGGATTTAAGGTGTTCGTTTAGCTCTTTACTATAACTCCGTTTGAATAAACGCACAATTTCACTGTCAGTAAAAAAAAAACAAACAAACATGATCTTTACAAAAACGACCAAAATTTCTTTAATAAATTATACCCTAATGTAAAATAGAGCTATTGCCAAACTCAATAATATTGCCATAGATAACTATTGTTATCGTAATACCGTTTAATATTCTAGCTTAGCGGCATAGATGAACCAAATCACTAGATCGACTTACAGCTCAAAGTACAATATATTTTGGTAACTGTCAGAATTATCTTTGACAGTAAAAAACCACTTCACTCAAAACTGTATTTGTCAAAGCACCACTTGAAATTTATCTAAAGTAATTGAGGCATTATGTAATAAACATAACACCGCGTAACACGTATTATTCTGTCTTCAAAATAATGCAATTATATCTTAAAAAAACAATTATTCCTCAAAATAATGCAATTATTTCTCAAAATAATGCAATTGTTTCTCAAAATAATGCAATTATTACTCCATTGTTTCTTAAAATAACGCAATTTTTGCTAAATGCAAATCGTTTAGTACAATAGCGTACATTATACCATTAACTGTTGTAGCGTACATATACACGTGTCTTTATAAGTAGTACTTCGTAAGTAATCGACAATACGAATCGGTCACAATGTGACATTATCTTTAGTAGAAAGCCAGTGTAAGCCGTAAATGATTTTGAATTACATGTAAATAGAACAGTTATTGTATTTATTTACTTGTATCTGAAATTAATAAGCAATCCATTAATCGTTTCTGGGGCCTTCCACCACGTATTAAAGTAATTTAATTCCAAATGTGGAAGAGAGCCGCGTTTCACAGCATAGTGCGCTGTCTCACTTTCACAACTATATTTATTTTAAGGTTGGTAGTGGAGGGTCCACTGCCATCCTTAAAATTACTGCAGTAAAAAAAAGGATAATGACATAAAGAATCGTTGGATTGTTTATTAATTTCTGGCGTTTATTGATAAATATTTTGCTAAGAAAAATCATTTTATATTCTAAAATGTTAGTCGCTTTTTAAATTTTATATCATTTACAATTAAGGAAAATCAAACTCATTTTGTTGTTACTTTTACATTTCAATCGTTAGTTGTAAGTACAAATTATTTTTCTATATTTTTGTTTTTATTTCCGTTTTTTTTTATGTTCAATTGACGCAAATGTACAAATTGTTTGATAAAATGTGTTTTATATAAAAGTAGTTGAATCAGAATATACATATTTATCAATATTATTAGTTTTTAGTTATTTTGCATATGGATATGAAACTTTTTGATGGATTTTACAAGTTAGATGTATGTCGACTTTAGAGATTAAATGTTGTTATGGTTTATTTACTTAGGCGCGATATATTGTGCAACTCTAAGTTTTCACTTTAGATTTATTATTTGTTAATTAAAAACCTTTTTTTTATTTATACAGAATATTTAAGGTCTATAATCATGCTTCTATATTTATTATTAAAACAGAACATATTCACTTAATTACCAGCAAGAATATTTGCTTATTGCAAGTGTATAATACGATCAGATATTTTTAAGCCTCTGCTGCGCGCAGCCAATATTGCGCTTCCAAAAATTGTTCAACACTACCATCTGAACGCCTACCACTACGTATTAAAGGAATATTATTGAAATTGTGGAAGAGAGACGCCGCTCTGCACCCTGTAGTGCGCTATCACGCTTTCACAACTGCTATAATATTATTTTAAGACACAGCGGTAGTCCTGATATTTTTGCCATCTGTTCCTAAAGCTACCCACAAAATTGTAAAACAGTACATTGTGATATAACGCTGTTATATATACTCTTATATTTTTATAGCTCTGTATGATTTGTGACTAACGTGCGGCAATGTTGTTATACGTTAATAAAGAACATTGTTTTTATACTCTTTTGTTTTATTTATGAACAGTACCTATAACCTAAGCCTTACCATACATATACTATTATCTCCGACTCAGCAAATTGGGAGATGCAATTTGAAAAAATGACCATTTCTGTGGGCAGAAGCGATGTTTGGAATATGTACACACATTTCCTTTACATCTTATATACTACAAAGATATTAAATGTTCGTAAAAATTGACAGATGTTAGCTAGAAACGCTTAACCTCTAAAAAAACATCAATCTATCTGTTGAATTTGCATGCGCTCGTCATAGCTGAATAAAAAAAACACAAAATATATCTTATACATAACCATGCGGGTGATCCGCGGGGCCTACACAGATATAAGAGATCCTTCATACAAGCGTTTCCTTAACGTACGTTCACGCAATGGCCCAGCGTTAATTTTACTATAAGAAAACACCATGTATAAGCTTATTGAAGACCTCTATAATGGATAAAGAAGGGCGTGAGGAGCACTAAAAGATCAGTAATCGTGTTAAGTAGGCATAACAGAAGCACAACAAACCTCAACCTCTTTGAAAACAAGACAAGTACAATATAACTGTCAAACGAAATTATTCATTATCAAACGATACCAGTACGGTGTCACAATAAATAATTCAAAATTCCAGTGTAAAAAAATCATAAAAATAAAAAATAATCCCTATAATGACTATTACAGAAAGATCGATTAGTGTTTTATAATTATTATGGCCCAAAATGATGATGATGAAAATGCAACCAAAAAACCGTTTTATCCCGAGCACACAAGGCTACTGCTTGGTGGGATGTACCGGTACCTAGCGCACTTTATTATTATATATTATTTGGTATACACACTATACATAAGCGGTAGACGGTCTGCGATATCCAGTCGTTGACTGATTAATGGCGTATTTTGTGTTCAGAGTAAAAGAGATCTTTAAGTTGTATAATAAGCTCGAACAAAAACAATGTTCGGATTTAAGTAGCTGAAGGATAGATTTTCTTAGGCACCTTGAGCCGTGTCATTAACATCTAACAATAAAGTGTCACCTAAGTAATCCTTTTGGTATGAATAGAGTAAAGCTCATTGCTCTCGATGTAAGGGAAGGAAAGAGCACTCCAGGTTATACACTTTTCTCTTTAACCCGGAGAAATCCAATAGCATTTTCTGGCAAAATACAGATTGGTTGTGTGAAAGTCTTCTTGTCCCCATACGAGGCGCGATTAATGCGAGATTGAACTCTGTACCGGCTGCCTGGCCATAGGCAGATAGGAATGCTTCAGTGGTTTTAGCCGGTTAGAGTCCGGCATCCCATCGCCCCTCGACCCCCCGCGGAGTTTTCAAGAGTTTCTAATGGTATGCCGAAAAAAGAATGTGCTGCTAAATGTCGCAAACCCAATATACTTAACAAACCCCTCTTTTTGAGACCCAAAGAAAATCCTCATAGACTTTTTCCACACTGGGGAAGAGGAAGAGCGAAGGGTTATACTGAAATTCTACCAGTCAGTAAAACCGCGTAACTAAATCTACATTTAAGTAACGTCTCATTCCAGCATCATGGAGACGAGCGGCTCGTTCCCGGACCACGTGTTCCCCATGCGCATGCTGTTCGCGGACACCTGGTACATCCGCATGTTCCGCCAGGCCGCCGGCTGCCGCGGCTGCGTGCCCAGCTTCCCCCAGCTCTCGCCCCCCCAGCTGCAGCGAAGGGTCCTCAGCAGCCTCAAACTCGGCACTTATTACTGCATTTACGAAGGACATCAAAAGTGCGTTTTCATTCTTAGAAGGACTATTATTGCCTAAGTATTTCATTTATTTAGTCTTAATCAGCACTACAAGAAACAAAATATACCTCTGGGCCTTATCACCATGGCTTTCCATGGTGTCCAGCCTCTCTCTGCCTCAGTGGTTTCTATTAACAAGAAGACATTGTTTATTTATTTTTCATTGTAATTCTAATACGTAGGAGGTGCATGGAGACAAACATGAGTCCAATATCACAAAGGAACTACCTGTTGTCGTCTCGTCCGATCGTCGCAAACATTGCACGCATCGGAACCCCTATGCAGGTTAGTCAGATATTAATTCGTATAAATATCTCGCATACATTTTTGTCAGGATTTTGATCATGTATCTAGATACAGGTTTATTATCTAGATAAGAAATATTTTCTTTCCATCATGCTGCCATTTAGAGTTATCAAACTTTTGTGCTAACTCTTAACTTTCATATCCATCGTAATTCTTCAATATCCTATTTCTATAATATCGTTTCAGATCTTAGACTATCGGACGGAGAAGAGGCGGGTCGAAGAGCATAACGTCATGCTGGCGATTGCTAAAGGCATGCAGAAGTACATGCACTCAGTTGCCACCTCGACTATACATTTAGCGTCGCAAGCTTTCCCTATTGACACCGTGAAAGCAAGGTAACTTTCTATTTGTTACATATTTTGTACTTTGGGTCGTTTTATGATCTATATTGGACGTTCTACTAAAGTGAGAAGACCAAGAATATAATTATAATTGATGATGGTTCTGAAACGTCATGATACGATATCTGGAGTCACTGGTGGACTGGTGACTTGGCAGATTTGGTTTTGATAGAAATATCCGATTTATTGGCAAAAAATTGGAAATATATGTATTAGGCAAGTAGCTAAACGAAATCAGTCGACGACACATGCACAAAGGTTTAAGAACATTGTGTAATGAGTCGTTAGCAATGGTTTTTACACAATGTATTACACAATGTTCTAAAACTTAGCTAAACTTCATCTAAGTTTGAAGACTTTTTTGAGGGCCTAGAAGCTAAACTATGAATATACTAATACGATTTCCTTTTATCTTGAATCAGAATGCAAATCGAACGGGCCATCCTAGCACGTTTCAGTCGTGTTAGTGTCCGAGTACAAGTTTATGTTCCTACTGTGGATCTTGTTCGCGAATTATTGTTTTTATTTAGGGATAATTAAAAAAAAAATATTGTTGACCAATAATCATAGCTGACATATAATTTTGTCTTTAACTTTACGTTTCGTATCCGGCTGGAGTTGTAATAATTTAGGCACCACATTGCCGGTGGTGTGTAAATTTCGGGCCTTTTGCGAAAGTTGACTTGCTAATGTTTAAAGTCTTCACAATCAATAGGCGCTACGTCTTGATGCACTTTCGGACTACAGGAATTTGTATAAATACTCTTTTAATACAACCACGTGATCTTTTAAGTTTTTCGATCAGGAAAATACACAACCAACCTCCTGTGCATTTATAAAAAAGTCAATGATAGCTGTCACAAAAGTTTCAAAATGATCAAAATGCTGATATGAAAACACACGTTATTTGGACAATTGGTATAAATTTATCGTGATATTCTAATCTTGGCCTTTTCCAAAGCTATGTTGGGATCGGTTTACAATTGTGATAATATTGAAATAATTAAATAAACATACGCTGTAGAATAATGGTCTCTCATAAACATAGTCGACATGACGCCAAGAAGATCCCGAGATATACTAAGGCAGCATTTGGAGGGATCTCCGGGTATGTGCTTCTTTTTCTGCTTAGCGTCTCGGTCCATGTAAGACTGGCTGAGATTCGATCTATTCTTCAAAATTACGTAAATATAAAACACAATTGCAGTCAGATGTTAGCTAGGTACTCGTAGTTTACAGTAAAAAAATAGTTGTGGATTTAAAAAATATGAGAAGAAACTAAGACATTCACGTTAGCAAGTTCCGATTTTCGCCGTATAGTGGTTTGTCACGTTTCCACACCCTCATTAATATTACTTTAAGATGTGGTAGAAAACCATGTATCGCTTTAAGTTCCTATAAAAAACATATTTTAAAATTATACTGTTTTATTTATTTCAATGAATTCGATAATTTGGGGACCAATTTATTCCTTTCAACCGACTCCTTGTTGGATATCGAGATCTTAGAATCTACATGATATCTCCAGCATAATCGCGACGACCCTGCTTCACCCGCTGGACGTGATCAAGGTGCGGTTGCAGCTGTTCCCGGAGTCGTGGGGAGTGAACATGTTCCGGCAGATGATGCGCTGCGAAGGCCTGCGCGCGCCTTACACCGGCCTCACCGCCGGGATCCTGCGCCAGACCACTTATACCACATCCCGGCTTGGCACCTACTACTGCCTATATGAGCATCATAAGAAGTGAGTCTGGAGTCAATCAAAATCAAAATCCATTTACTCAAATATCCTACAATGTAGCACTTTTCGAACGTCAAAATTTATAAATTTTAGACAGCACCCCATCGCCCACTCTTCACCGCTTCCTGTGCTATAGCTGCGGGAGAAGAAACGGCGCAACAAACTCCCCATCAGCACGCTGTCTTTCAAATAACAAGTCTATGCTTTACTACAAATGTGTTGCTATTTTGATAGCGTTACAGCGATACATTGGATTCGTGGTAATCCGGCCCCCGGATTAGCCGGAGCCCCTTGTAATCCGGCGTGCCTATCACTGTTAAATGTTTAGCAAATCATTACAATTGTAGAAAATGGATTGAGTTGGTTGCAACGTCTCGGCTACACTGTATTCTAACAACAATTTTATACTCTTTATGTTATGTTGCTTGGTAAGGGCACATTTTCTTGTGTTCTTTTTTCTAAATAGTTACACATTTCTGTAACATCCCGTCAACAACCAAAATGTTACTAAACTCTTTTAATACGCGTTAATATTTCGTAACCTGTTCACACGTGCAAAGAGTTAGCTTTTTTGCCTCAAATTGCCTGCATATTGAACGTCCTTGTATCTTCTACTCATCAGTAAGTACGGCAGCATCCCGAGTTTCTCCCAAAAGGTGGCGATCGGCGTATACGCGGGACTGGTCGGCGCCTTCGTCGGCTGCCCTTCCGAGATCATCCTCGTGCGCATGATGGCAGACGGTCCCATCGACCCCTATCGCCGGTACCGAGGGCTATTTGACGCCTTTACCAAGTGAGAACTGCTTTATTGACTTTGGTATTGAGTTTAAAAGTTTGCAACGTGTAACATCTAGCTGTTTTGATGAATTTGGTATTAAGTTTATAAGTTTACCACGTGAAACATTTAGCTGTTTTGATGTATGAATTTTTGTTTTTATTTCGCGATACCTGGGACAATGTGTGACCAAATATTGTATCTTTTGTGCACTCGACGTCCTACCTAAATTAACAGTACGTGGTTTGTACGAGGGTGTCCCGCAAAAACAAAACGTGTCGCTTGTCGTTTACTTACCCTAGACAAACTTTGCAGCAATGATGAGTAGTTGATATAATATTTAATAATCTGTTTGTGTATAGGATTTGGAGGGAAGAGGGCGTATGCACTCTGTGGCGCGGCGCTCTGCTGACGATGTCAAGGTCCGTCGTCATCAGTGTCGCGCAGATTGGAACCTATGCTCAGGTCAGTTTTAAACGTCGTGAAAGAATTTAAGACTCTACGGCAAACACCGGAGAGTTAAAATTCCAATGCCTGAAGTTTTTTGTGCTATGCCATTTTTACGGAATGTCACATGGAAATGAAAAAAAAATATCTCCAAATATTCGCTTATCGACGAAAATTGCACCTTTTCCCCTAGTCTCCGGTAAGGTATATTGATATTGGCTTCCAGGTTCATCAAATTCATACAAAATCTGTAATTATTAAGTCACGGCCTAAAAATGTTGTATCTTCCATTATTATATATTGGTATAGGTACAATTCTTTTATCCTTAGGCTCGAGATTACCTCACGGAAAAAAAGCGGGCGAAGGGGTTCCTCCTGCACCTGTACACGTCGCTGCTGTCCAGCTTCGTCACGGCTGTGGCCACGCTGCCTATCGATACCTTCAAGACGAGGTGAATATCATCATAATACAATACACATCGCACTCTCATACGGCCCTCTGGTGTTAGGAGAGACTATCAACGCATCTTAAAAGAACTATGTTGCAGTTGTAGAACCAGCCTCAACACTCTACCGGGGCCATTGGGGTTTAGTTCTTGATATTCAATCAGCAAACTACATAATTTATGTTAGTTACTCGCATGATACTCGTTTGAAGACCAAGGAAAAAGAAACAGTTATACAAACAAAAAGGATTCTCGTACTCGAAGACTACTTCATAATTGTTTTTATAATAGCCTATTGTGTCCCACTGCTGAACAAAGGCTTTTCCCAAATCCTTCCACGTCTTTCTGTCCTGTGCTATACCTTTATGTATATCTCGAACTAGTCCATACTTCATACAAGCTTACTGAACAAATATGTTTCGTCAATTACAGATACCAGGTGATGAGCAGCGGTACCCACAAGGAGATTTACAACAAGTTCAAACAGGAGACCGGCATCCTCGGTTTCTGGCGCGGCTTCACCCCCTACTACCTCAGGCTCACAGTCCACACTCTAGTCACGTTCTACCTACTAGAGCTTCTCTACGAGATCCATCACAAAAAACAAAAGAAACCCAACACTATTTGAAATAGTCTTCGAATAAAAAAATGTAAAGTGTTCTTTTGTAATTGTCCACAAAAATAAATGGGATAATTGACTCCACATGAATCCCGCAATATTGTTGTGTCCGGGATTCGAAAACAGTCCCATGTTCTCGTTTATTTTTGACGTGTTGTTTTTATTTATTGATACTATTTGATATTGGTAAAATAATTACAATGTTAGCTGAATAATATGATAAACATAGTAAATAAGTCGAAGCTTCGTTGGTTATTGAAATATTTATAAATATAAAAAGCTGTATACGTGGTTGTTTTATTCCTACATGCGTAACCTACTTATCGTTATGTAAGGTGAAGTGGCATTAACATCTCTACTATACGATATGGACTACTGCGTATCTCCTAGGTACCTAGCTAGGTACAGAGAACGGGGTCAAATAAAATGTGATCGTATGAAGAGCTGCACAATTGAATAAGGTATACATCGTTAGACAAATTAATCAATCTTTGAAATCCCGTTGCTAAATTTCCTGTTTCATAATTTTCTAAACTTTTAATGAGAAATACGTTCTTACTGTCAGTTTACATTCAATACGTATTGGATTAAATACATGAAACTCATAGATACAGGTAAAAGACTAGCATCGGGGTAATAAATATCGACGTGGGCCTGTAGTCGGCTAATACCGCACTTGTGGGACTTCAATTAGTCACTATTGACATAGTTGAGAGAGTCACCGCGCTACCGCCCTCTACTCCACACACATTTAATGTCAGCCACAACCAAATTAATTAAACAAATTAATTCGCAAAGTTACGTCATCAAAATAAAATTCAAAGTGGGTTCTAAGTTTTCGTGATGATCCGAGCTTACTGATAAAGTTTCACGCATTGATGAAACATAAATTCGAGAAGTTGAGATTGTGCGTATTACGGAAATCAGCGAAGATGTTCAACTTGTACCAGCATATGAAGGCGAACAACGAGGGTAAGGAGCAGAAGGAGCCGGAGACGACGGGGCACGACCGGTTCTACCAGGAGCGGCCGCGCACCAGCTACCGCAAGAAGAAGCGTCGCGGTGCGTGTCGCCGCGCGCAGTCCGCGGCCGAACTCAACCCCGAGTCCATCGCGGCTGCCAACAAACGGAATGCCTTCAGGATACGATCTGTCTCCACCGACAGGGAAGAGAGCGAAGGTGAGGATCACATAGATGTTGTAGAAAGCGTTTGTTAAAAATTATATGTATAACCCTCGTACTCAGAAATGGCAATTAAAAATCGTTTCGTGTTCTGTAATCTCAATGCCGTCCCGTTAAGTATAATGAAGGGACAGAAACACTAACTGCCGTTTGTGAATACGGTTGTAAATATCCATGCTTAGAAAAATAAAACTCTTGTACATAAAATAAGTTTTTGGACCTAACAATTTGTTGGGTAGGCTATTGAGCAATTTGGAAAAAACCAGCCAATACTTTAACTGGATTTTACTCTTCTATCTTCGAAAACTCCCTATGGTTGATTCCTGCTAGATTTTCTTCTGTAGCTAGCCTTTCTTCTTCTATTCTTTGCTGTTGTTGTCCTGCAAGTAGTTTATATTACGTTTTCGTTTTTCGCTATCGCAAGCGGAGACTGGGAGGCAAGACGATGTCGACGGATCACCGTGCGCTTGTAGCTCAAGTATTTAACTTTCTTTTCTTCTTAGAATAAGCACATATATGAGTAGAAGCATATACTTTACTTCTTAAAATATAGTGTCTAGTAGTTAACTGCTACTTTTAAATTTCGTTCACGCCACTCTTATTTTGCGCACATTATGACGAGACTTTAAGAGAATTTAAGCTATGGATAGAAGACTGCTGGATGGAGAGTAGTAATGACCTTATCATGAAAATAATAGCGAATCTATACCAATCTGTTGTTATCACGGCATATGTACCTATTGCGATCTTTAGTCAGAAACCTTAGCAATCACCTGTGGGAACAGACAGAGAAGCCTCTTTAATTCATTATACAATGAATTCGCGCGAAATTTGCTCATAAGTAAATACTGATTTATATTTCTTTGGTTTTTATTTACTTTAAAGATCGATAATATTGATGTACGGGTGAGATGATGTAAATATTTTCATGTTAGTTCTCTCTACCTACTTTGCCCTTTACAACTAAAGTGCTACAAGAAACTTTTAGCACGTGGTCGAAATCGGAACTAATACTGAAAACTGCTCATAAATTAAAAACTATAACATTTGACAGACAGTCGAGGGATTTTTGTTGCGAATATGCACACCTGGACAGTTAATTTCATGTTAATGTCATGTACGCTTCAAAAGATACTTGTAGCTTCATTCATTCTTTGTCGAGCTCATGAAGGAATATACGCAACCAAATAGATGATTTCCTTGTTTCATTTCAGTTTGTCTCGAAGTTCAATTTGTTCATAATTATGAGACTGTGTTATGAGTCTTGTTCAGGCTTAAAGGCCTCGTGAGTAGAATCAAATGAACGAGTATTTCAGGATGATCAGCACCAACATCTGCAATCCTCTTTATGTCTAACTAGCTAGCCTCAGTTTCACAAGGGTACAATACTGAAGTATTATTCATATAAACCTTCCTCTTGAAACATTCTATCTATTAGAATAACCGACAAATCCATTGCATATTTTTAAAGATCTAAGCATACATAGAGTCGGACACACAGAGAGCAACTTTGTTTAATTCAATGTAATGATGTACCATGCTATTGTAGAAGAGAACTCTGAGCGCGCGCCGCTGGTGGCGCAGAAGATAGACTCGCTGGCCAAGCTGCTCTTCAACAAGTCCCTCATCGGCACCGGCTCAGGAAAGTCTTCTCCGATGGAGCCTCCAGCATCGCCCAGGTGACTCAGAAATAAGGGACATTTTTACTGGTTTTTTTACTTTGGAATGGGTTGTTCTATTAACGTTCTTCTATGTATTTTGTTCATTTTTAAATGATACCGCGCATCAAAGCGCCCTAACACTTAAAATTATGAGTTCTCCAATATCAAATTCATCTTAATTTTAGGTTAATGAATTCAGGCGTTTTAAAGCCTAAAAACAATAACTTTGTTGTTATTTTATGGTTACATAAATTTAGTTTTAAATGTAGATATTTTTGTTTAGTATAGTTTTCATAACTTGTGTGTAAGTGAGTTATGTAACTCCCCATGGATACTCGTCATATCCCCGTTGCTCGCATTAGTCATTATATGAATCCAATTACAAATCTTTTTACCAGGTAACATGATAATGTAACGAAACATCAATTTATTGTAGAGTCGGCGATCGGTCTATGGAAAGTTCAGCAGCATTGGCCATATGTACAGAGTATTTATCACAATCGTCGAGGTAGGTTGTACGATTTCTATCATAAAACAAAAACCAGAATACATCTTATAAGAAGCAATATATGAGCTCAATTATAACGGAATTGTGGTTTTCAGATACGATTTGCTCTCTCCCCTGGCCTCTATCGGAGCGCGACTCAACAAGCACTGGTTTGCTATACACGACAATTCTATTAAAACCGACAGACTTCTGACACTGGTAAGTGTCTTCTTACTTTCTGTGCGTACTAGGTGTAATAATTTCACCCAATACTTAGGCAATCAAAAATTATAATGATTTTAAGAACGGAATTACTCAATATCTTTTACTTCAGACTCACTCACCCCTTGTGTTACCATTTTTTGGCTAAGTAAATACTAACTTACCACCTTAAGTTGATTAAGATTGCCACTTCACAAGAGGCAATTTTAAACAACCTTTTATCATTCAGTAGGTATATCAATTCTTTAACCACGTTCCTCCACCGCAGTTTTAATCGTACGTCACTTAACTTACCCCAATGTCTACAATCCGACCTGCCTTCCAGATGCCGTTGACATCAAAGTGCCCCATCGAGCAAGGCGACCGCTCCAAGGGTCTCATCATGGAGCTGTTCCGAGCCCTGCATCACCCCTACATCTATCCCGTGCTGGACTTGGAGCTGTGTAATGGACACGCGCTTACAGTACTGCCTTTTAACGCTAGAGGGAGCTTGAAAGATCTTATCTATAAGGTACGTATTACCGAGGTTCGATAGTAGGTATTTTGTTTCAATTTAAATGACTCTTGAGTGGATTAAATAAGAATACAAAATTGTATTCTTTGTGACGGTCACTTACTGTTTTTTTTAACGAACTCATAAACAATCAAATATCTTACAGTTAGGATAAGTTACCCGATTCTAAGTTATGCTCAAATCCATATTTCAGAGTACATGGAACGACGAATATGGCCGTAAATACGGCACGGCAGGCACGGGGCTCCCGGCGTGGCAGGTGGCGAGGTTCGGCCGCCAGATGTTAGAGGGTCTGCTCTTCCTCAAGGAGAAGGGATTCCCGCCTTTCCGTCACTTACATTCAGGGAATGTTGTCGTCCAAAATGGAGTTGCACGGTAAGGTCTGCCCCATGTTTGGGCGCCAATAAGGACCATTGGCGCCCACCGTGGGGCAAGAGTAAACTAATGAAAATTATTTAGATTAATCTAAATAATTACCAGATTAGAATTAAATAAAAATTCTATATTTACGCGGTTTTTGACCGCTTGTACTACTAGTGACTTGCAACCACTAGATTTAAAGTCAAACCACCTAATCTGAAAGAATGTGATACATTACTAATGTAGTACTAACTTAAACATTTATCTCCAGGATATGTGGCTTAGAGAATACTCTGATAGGTGCGCAACCAAGATGTCCGATAGCCCTGGCGGCGCAGCTGGAACACGTCGAGGCCTTGTCTCTGGGCCACGTGCTGTTCGAGATGTGCGCCGGCGCAGAGATCGACCTCTCTCTCCTACCCGACCTGCTACCCAGCTACCCTAACGTAAGTACTATGTAAGATGTGTTTATGGAATTAATTGCCGGATCTACTTTATAAGAATGACTGTTTTTAAAGTGCCTGAAAAGGCCTACTCAAAATAAAAACCTTTTGATTACGATTTAACTTGATACTTCGGAAATGAGATGCGAAATATCGCCGTCTCGTCCCTCTCGTCTTACACGTTTACGTTGATCTCATTCCAACTATATTTTGTCTTTTTTTTTCCAAAGTAAGTTAATACATATCATGATTGTAGGATATTTTGTTGAAACATTTGTTGAGTAAGTTCTACAATCAGTGCCATAAATGAACACGTTTCAAGGTATAAAAGATATAAATCACGAGATATAAAAGATATAATTGGATAATGTGTTAAGCGTCTTGAAACAAAGTTAACGTTAGTAGAAATTTGTTTTGTGTTTTAGTTGAGATCAAGTTTATTACCTATTCACGTGTAAGAAACGAGCTGCATTATCATTATAATTTCAATTAAAATTTTATTGTATATTTGTATTTTCCGCAGGTTGTGGAAATAATAGAGCAGATCTTTAGCCCTCGCACGCCGAGCCTGCACGAGCTGCTGCTGTGTGAGCTGTTCCGGAAGATCGACCTTCGCGAGATGAAGGGCTCCTGTCTACCGGTAAACTAATTATAATAATAATTAAATAATGTTTCTTATCCTGTGTGAAACGTCTGAATATTTTTGTAGCTAACAGTCTTAATATGAAACTTTATTTTTAACCGATTTATTATAAATTTTACTATATCGCTATCGGTGAACTACGATTAAGTTATTTTTTTTAATTTCCTTAGATCGTTAACTTCAGTCTCATAGCACAAAATCAAAACACAAATCACTCGCGCTCACAACAAACCAGTGAACAATTATTAACACATTATCCATAAAAAAACACGCGATTGTCATTCACCGAGTTGGTTGTGATATCTATTATGTTTTGTAGAACTTCAGCCAGCGTCTGTCGCGCTCGTGCCTGTCGCTGCTGGGCGAGGTGGCGCGCCGCACGCCGGGGTCCCCGCGCACGCGCACGCCGCCGCGCCGCTCCGGGCCCGCATCACCCGCCTCGCCTGCCACACCCACCGTGCGGAGGTGACACTCTATTCTACTTAATTACCTCCTCACTCAAATTCCTCCTGAAAACTCATTGTCTCTAGGAGGTGAGATTGCAAGACAATCCTAACATAAGCTGAGAAAAGGCTAGATAGAATAAGTGGGATACAATCCTCGTCGTAAGACGTAATGACTATAGTGGAAAGATTTTAACTCCCGGTCATTGACCTCTGTAGGTTAATTGGTACTGCGACCAGTACATTTAATGACTAGTCGCAAGTTTTAACTTGCTACTGTAAAATCTTAGTTTAGACACGAGTATATGCATAGCATTTACTTAATACTATATCTGATTATAAATTAATGGGAAAATTGTTTTAAGTAATTACGTTTGTTTCAGGAGGCACTTCCCCACGGACCAAGATTTTACCGAAGAGTGGCAGTGGTGATATCTTTTATAAGAACTTATTATTAAAATAAATATTGATTCGAATAGCTATGTGTTTTATTTTGATTTTCATAATATTCTGAAACGGTAAAATTGAAACATTCTTTAGCAATATTCAAATTTGGATTTACTTATTTACTCTGGTTTTGTTCATAAATGTAAATTAAAGGTAAATTCCATAAATTCATATCGTGCCATAATGTACGGGCAAAGCATTGCAGGTCATGATTAATCCGAGAGTTGAGAATCACAATCCACCCTGCTCTACTCCACCGAAATTCGTTTCAATGAGAACGCACCCTTATAGTTCTTTCCTATCTGGTTTGTACGACTCTTAGGCCGGCCTCACACATACGGTATGTCGACCTGAATTCATATGCGGATTCACACACATATTCAGATTTTATTTGATTCTGAATATCTCAGATCGGGTTCAGAGACTGATATTAATTTTTGGATCCGAATATTTCAGACTCTGAATAAACACATTTTCCATTCATTTGAAAAAAGGGAACACAGAAATTAATATTCCTCCCTATTCATAATAGCGTGATGTTGCATGGTCTTTAGCTTTACTAGATGTTAAGGCTATCAGACAAAATTTAATCATAACCAGTTTTTTCAAGTAGAAGTTTCAGTTTTTCTTGAGATTTTCGCGTTCAATAAATATAACGCTACAGCTATGTAATATTAAAATGAATTATAAAAAGAAGAGGTCGCAATGACCGAAATCGGTCGAAGAGAAGAGAGACGATTAAAATATGTATGAGGTATTGATTTAAATTCACACCAGCGCCGCTAATTCTCAATACTCAATAAATTTATTGCATTCCACAATGTAAGCTTAGGTGGTAGGTACTTAAAATATATTAAAATACATTACATTCTTACATCTAAGCGTGTCTACTGATTCAGATTTTTTTTAGATATGTTTGGCAAGAATGTAAAACGCCATTTCAGTAGTCTGAGGTCGGCCTATTGATAAACACTATCAAAAAACTTTATTGTCATGAATGTCAAACACTGGTTGCATGTCATAAAATGAAAAATATAAACATATCAAACAAAACTAGAAGATAAAAGTAGCGAAATAGTCATAAATTTTACAGTAAAATTAAATATATAACTTCCCTTATGTTTTATACCCACAACTTTGAAACAATCCGTAGAAATGTCAAAAACCGACAGCAACAAAACCAAGCCCAAAAAGTCAATGCCTGTATACATGCACTTTATTATCGGTGGATGTTCCGGGTAAGATAAAACTGCGACATTTAATATATCATAATCATCCATTACATCCCAGAAAAAAAACAAATACTCAAGCTTTGACAGACACTAACTGTTTCAAATCTAAGTAGATCATTACAATATTGAAAATAATTGCCATTTCAAAATAACAAAGTATTTTTATCATGTGATACATTTCTGAACAGAATGTTGGCAGTTACCTGCTGGAAGGTTTTCCGCAGGTTGTTCAGATAAAAATAGATCTTCAGCTCTTGCACGCCGAGCATGCACGAGCTCTTCCGGAACATAGAACTTCGCGAGATGAAGGGATCCTATATGTCGGTAACTATTACCAACGCTACGAACTTTAATTCCTAATGTCTAACTAAATAGTGAGGCACCAGATGGTAAGGCTTCTTCTTCAGATGGTAACTAAAATCTTAAGATACCTGGAGAAAAGCCAAGGCAGGGCAAGAAGTACACACGTGGCTGTCAAACGTAAGAAGGGTAACGGAGATATTTGAACTCTCGGTCAGTGACCTTTGTCGATCAATAGGCCACCGCCAAATATTTTGTGTTGTTAATACGCATGATATAGGTTTTAAGAAAATGTGGGTTTTAAGTAGGCACCTTTGTTTCAGGAGTCACTGCCCTACAGACCAAGATTTTAACGGAGAAAGGCCGTGGGGATATCTTTCATAAACACTTATTAATTAAATGTTGATTCCAATATTTGTGTTTCATTTTGAATTACGTGACACCTTGAAAAAAATGAAAAACAAACGTTTCTTCCACAATATTTAAATCTAGTAATTTAGGTCGACCACCCAGGTTTTTGTTTTAGATATTACTAGCTGTTACCCGCGACTTTGTCTGCGTGGTAATAACGTTGTAGTGCTGTACAAAAAGTAAAGCTAAGTAATGTTTAACGCCAGCTCCTTAATCCAGTTCTGTTCCACAATTATTTCTTAACTTTCTATTCATATACCTGTAGTCTTACAAACTGTTGACTGTTACAGCTGTTAACATAACATTTGACTGTTAACACTGCTAGTTTTAAAGGTTAGTATAATATTCACATGATGAAAGGCCATATTATATTATTGATGTGGCTACTATCCATCTTGCACTGATTTAACAATTTGGATTGACTGGACTTGATAACGGGCGAAGGAGAAAGGGGTGTGCCGGACTTTTACTGGCTAAAACTGCTGCAGTGCTTCTCCGTTCCCTATTGTCGGGGGCCACGGGAACGCTTTTGCAAACTACCGTAAACCCCGAGGGGACTTTTTTTTTAACGGGAGCTTCTTCATTGACGTGGAGTCAGTGTTCCCCATCGTTTATTAAGAAGCCGTCTATGCCTTTATCCAGTACAGTAAACTTCCCCAAGACTACTGCCGTAGGCCATTTACGGAGGTTGAAGGAGAGCAAATTAGGGCTTGCGTCTACCCCTTGCACGGGCACGAATCGGTTGGTGAGATAAGGCCTCCCGTGCTAATTCCGCGTTTTCTTAGAACTTCATCACTTTTTCGTAGAATTCAGTGACGGCGCACTAACTGACCGCGCTTACGGCAAACTAATACCCTCTGGTTTAACTAACGAAATCGCAAAAATGTTATCGGTTTTTAGAAATTTATTGCTAAAACACTAAAAATAATAATGGATTGAATTATGGTGTGAAGTTTGTTCTCCATTTTTAAGTCGTTAAGTTTAATTAGAACAACCTTCTTCTTCTTTTCGTGCCAATTGTACGTCGTATTTGGCAACACCAATTGCAGCATCATTGTTAAATTATGTTAGATCCTCCGAATTACAGGTGTGCGGACACTTTGGCCACTCTAGGTGGTGTGACATCGTCTGTACGGAGATGCCGTATTCTCTCTGGATATAAGTCAGAGGGGTCTGTATGCCCAAATTTGCTAAATTTTGTTTGCAGATACCTACTTGGGTTCGCAGACGTTTGAATGCTTTCCAAACAGACCACTTCAAGGTACCTCCGGGCGGCAGATGTCCCTGAGGTAGGACATAAGTGGTAGGTGGTAGATGCTGATCTATCCAGATCTTGCACCGAGCTCGAGTTGGAGTCTTAATGGTAGCTAGGGTACATCGGAAGAAGCTCTTTTGGCTTTTAAGTCTACCCGGGTGTATAGGGGTGTCGTGTATCTGATGCTTTGACATGTTTTTCGAGCGCGTATACGACTTCTCTTCTAACGTCAGGTAGAGCAGAAAGAGAACTTATTGAGTGGGGTTGGTTTTAAACAGCCAGATATCATTCGACACATTTCGTTGAGCGCTGTGCGCTGTGGTGCGGAGAACATCAGGTGCCACTCCCCATTTGGTGGATGTATATATGTACAGCAGATTAGTTCGGGCACCTATCTTCTATTTCGTTTTCTTTCTACCTCTTGACGGACGAATTTTCAAAAATGCCTGGTTAGTGCTTATTTAAATGGTCATAAATGATTCAAGTTTCTGATTCTAGTAGTTTGAGCTAAGCCAACTGAGCCTGAAGAAGGTTAATGTTACACGCACATAACAAAACATTTGCGAGAGTACAAAACATTTACGCGTGCGGGACATACTCGTACGTGAGATTGTCGCTAGAAGACAGCCTATCAACACACTTTTACCTATGCAACTACCATATACCATGGCAATTGGTGCACAATTGTGGTAGTGTATAGGTACTATCAAATCTACAAAACCACGCGTCACACACAACAAAATTGCAGTCAACAGCTCGTTCATAAAATATAGTATCATTTACTGTCCAAACTATTTTTTTTTGTTTTGGTAGTTGGTTTACTGTTTTTAAATATCCACACCTCCATCTAAGGGCTCAAACACATAAACACGTTACGACGACGCAACGTACAACGATGCGGCGTCGTTTCACGATACGACGTCGCGTCGTGGAAATCTACGTCACGATGCAATCCTGCGCAGTTGTTATTCAAAATTCAAAGATTCACTTGATACACTCATTCTAAAGTAATCAAAAAACTTGTTGTGGTCTATTTTTAAGGCATTGTACTTCTTTATAAAGTGTCTCCCGTTATTCATGTTTGAAAGAAATGGGTGGATCCAATATCTTCTGAGTATCTTTCTTTTCTTTCTTCGTCTTCTTATTAACAGCAGAAGCAGAATGCGTCTAGTGCGGTCCATTTTTCGGAACGAACTAAACCACCACCTCACTGTATCGACGGCATCGTGCCGTATGTCGTGCGTGGCACATTACGTTACGATGTCGTGTTTTTTTACGATGCTCATCGTAGATTTCCACGACGCGATGTCGTATCGTGAAACGACGCCGCATCGTTGTACGACGCGACGTCGTAACGTGTTTATGTGTGGGAGCCCTAAATCGTATGAGACGTCGTAGCTTAAAGAGTAAGTAGATAGTACCATATACAATTATTTTGGAGCAATTTTATGTTAAAAAAAACCAAGTGCTTCTTACAATACTTTTGTACTACTAAAACTACAGAAGAAAAGAAAATGTTATGCTTGACTGAAATTTTAATTCGTACTCAAAAATTAAAGATAAATTCAAAAAGTGTGTGTCGAAATGAAATTTGAACTTGGAGTGAAAAAATACGAAGCTCGTTATTCCCAGACCCGGCTATTTTAATTGCTTGATTGTATGCCAAAGAAGACGTTAATATTAATGTCAAAACATAAAACCATAGCAACAGTATTTTGGTCGCTATGGTGACATCTTCTGTCAGACCAGTTACGTGTACTTTTATTTACGTTTTCTTTGGGAATATTTGAACCGTAAATTTAAACCATTTAAGGGCTGATTTAAAAAAAAAGTAGCCTAAGTCACTCTCCAGCCCTTCAACCATCCCCACACAAAAAATCACGCCAATCCTTTGCGCCGTTTTTACGTGAAAGACGAACAAACAAACAAACACACTTTCACATTTATAATATTAGTATGGATAACTACTTCATCATGAACACTATCATTATGAAGTATGTATTTAGAAGTACATAAGTACGTATATTTGTCTAGTAGGTACTAGTGATACAAGCTTTGCTTAGTTTGAGACTAGATGGCGTTGGGTGAAAGTCGTGAAATATATTATTTTTATCTTATTATCAACAAAAACCTCATTATTACGACTGTCAGGAACTGGCTGCTTGTCATAAAATGACAAATACGTAAATATTCTTGACAAAATATATTAATCAAAACCAGAATCAAACCAGAAGGCAAAAGCAGTGACATGGAACAATTTTTTTAATGAAATGAAGTAAAAATACAAAAAAATACACATCCCCTATGTTTTATACCCACAACAAACTGCAAGCAAACTGAAAAAATGTCTAAGCCGGCCGACAAAAAGCCGGGAGGCCCCGCGAAGCCCAAGGTGATGCCCGGGTACATGAACTTCCTCATCGGCGGAACTTCAGGGTAAGCTGCCTCTGCGACGTATTCATCACACACACACACTCTCAATCACAAAAATAACGTACCCGCGCTTTGACAGACACTTGACGTCAAAAACCCAAGTAAATCACGGTAAACAACATTCAAAACAAGTCAAAACAACCTAATAAGTTATTTTACCGTTGCGTAACAATCAATGGTGTGGAATGATGGCACAGTGGCACGGACCAACTAGAAGCCTGCTGCACAGTTGTCTATAAAATCAAATTCAAAAGTCATTTAATTTTATTCAAACCAGGCTAAAAAGTTTCACTTTTTTAAACGTCAAGATATAGATTAGACAGACGTAATAAATAAAGTTATAGACAGCACAGCACAGTTATATAGCAGTATATTTATTCAACTGGAAGTGGAGACTTTAAAAAAAAATCGCAATGATTTTGCTTTAGTATGTTAAATAATAACATCCTATTAATAAAATAATGTGAAAATTTGTAAGTATGAATGGATGAATGTTTGGTGTATAACTTTCTCTATTTATTACACACTGATAAATATCGAAAAAATACAATTTTTCAAAAGTATTAACAAGAAAAATGCAAACAGTTTTAGCAGCAAGCAGTAATAAATACTGCAAAAAAACACACACACCCCGATAGGTATCAAAATAAAAGTTTAAACAAGTATTAGTTGCTGACTCTCTCTCATTCCAAGATTCTTGCTCTAATTTGACAAATTTTCGTGGTCTTATAGTACAATAGTGGTCGAATAAAAACATTTAAATATTTAAAAGTTCAGCACTCTGATCTGAGAAAGCGTCACTTAAACTGTCTAAACTTAAAGGCCTAACCGCCGAATACATGACCTTGAGAGAGAGACATGACCACGACCGATCTCTCTGGCAAGTACAAGTGCAGAAGTTTAATTATTTACATTCCCTGATAGAAACAAACACGTGAAAATAACAATGTTTTGTCAAGTGATACTATTGTAATACATTTTTGTACAGTATGATGGCGATTACCTGCGTACAACCCGCTGACTTGCTGAAGACTCGCATGCAGCTACTGGGTCCAGCAGGAAGGAATACGTCCGTGTTCACCGTCGCCAACGACATCGTAAAGAAAGAAGGTGTCATGGGTTTCTACGTGGGCCTCTCCGCTGCACTGTTCCGACAGGCCACCTACACCACTGGCCGGCTCGGCGTCTTTAACGGCCTGTTTGATTATCATAAAGGGTAAGAAGCAGAAAAACAACTCCCTACGTCAAGGGTTTTATGTATCTATTATCGTTTTATTTTTGTCTAATTTTGTTTTGCTTAATTTTAAGGCACTGGGGGCAGCCGACATTTCCGACAAAAATAGTAATAGGTATGGTTGCGGGAGGCATCGGTGCGTTCATCGGTACGCCGGCCGAAGTGGCGCTCATCCGCATGACAGCTGATGGCAGGCTACCGCCGGAGAAGAAGAGGAACTACAAGAATGTATTCAACGCCCTCTCAAGGTTCAATATCAACACACACTAATCTATTGGTAGAACTTTACAGGGTGACCGGAATCGAACCTGTTGTCTGGTATAGCTAAACTTGTGGTTAGTTTTGAGTCAATTATAAAAATCAAAATAAACAGGTCTTACGAGCTCTGACCAGACATTAGTTCAATAGCCCGAAGTTACAGTGTGTTCACTATTGATGGGATACGTATTATGTTTGAGAAACATCGAATTTATGTTTTAGTTTATGAAGGCGGGAACATTGCATATAATAACACCCTTGTTACATATCTGCACCAGTTTGTTTGCTCGTTTCTCCCGCTGTATTTAAAAGTATATAGCTAAGCTTTTATAAACAGGATAACGACCGAGGAAGGGGTGACCACGCTGTGGAAGGGGGGAGCCGCTACGGTCAGCAGAGCTATGGTCGTGAATGGCGCACAACTTGGTTCCTACGCACAGGTATCATACACACATCAACAAAGTCTTAAGGATTTTGTGTATTTCATCGAACACACAAAAATCTATAAATATTT
Source organism: Chrysodeixis includens (assembly GCA_941860345.1). Classification (NCBI taxonomy): domain Eukaryota; kingdom Metazoa; phylum Arthropoda; class Insecta; order Lepidoptera; family Noctuidae; genus Chrysodeixis; species Chrysodeixis includens. Next base: position 11,116,820 of record OW796107.1, on the reverse strand, counting down.
TTCTGATAGTGTAAATGGAAGAATGATCAAAAATAACCTATCATTCTTCTCTAACATGCTTCGTTTAAAGCAAATGAAAATCACGGAATATTTTCTAAAGGCCTTAAAATAACCTAACTTTTTTCCATTAATACTATCAGAAAATTCTTTATATTTTTTTAGATATTCAGAAATAAACAATATCCCTAGTGTTTGTGATTGCCGCGCAGTGTTGTATTCGATGTTAATTTGTCGTGGACTGTTGTAGGCCCGTGAGATGCTGTTGCCGGCGATGGGCGACGGCTTGCCGCTCCACACCGTGGCCGCCATGATCTCAGGGTTTGTCACGTCCGTGGCCTCTCTGCCTGTCGACATCGTAAAGACCAGGTAAGCTGGCTCTATAATTTTTAAAAACTTACACCGCATACACATGTTACACATCGCGTTATCATTTTTAAGAGTAGAGTAACGGCTGCTTCTTCTAACCTTTCATAATTTCTTCAATCCACTAATAAGTTTCTATTTTTCAGAGTACAAAATGCATCAAAAGGCGTACAAATTACCCAAATGTCAGTACTTAGGGATGTTATCAAGAATGAAGGTGTTCTCGCGCTGTGGAGTGGCCTGCTACCAACATACTGCAAGATCGGGCCTATGACCGTACTTATATTCATATTCCTCGAACAACTCAATAAGCTCTACTTTAAATACGTTGCTTAGCCATTTGAAATTCACAAGTATACATACAAAGTAACTGTATATTTAGTATATTTTTGGCGGTGGTGCACTAAACATGTGTAAAAGTTGAGCTGTCGCTACACAAACTTCCCATTTCGATGGGAAATTCAAAAGTAGCAAAATGTGGGTTCAAAAAAAATTGAAAAACGTCTCCGCTAGCGGCGGTCCGTGGAACTTGCGGACCCCGAGGCTGAGAGAAAAAATGAATAAATTTGAAACTGTTTACATGCCGAGCTTTGTGAAGATTTTGCTGGAAATGATATACCCATTTTATATTAATTTACCGTTATTTATATGTCATGATTTTGTAAGCTTTATAATTTATAGAATATTGTGTAATAGTCGAAGATTTACAGTTATAGTACGGGAAAATAAAATGTCCACTTTGTATTAATGTATTTTATTTGAAATATGACACAGCCCAGTATATAATTATATTACTAATCGTTACAATCCCCTACTAAGTATAATGTCAGGTGAACAACTCGACTGTGAAGAGGTGCATTTTTCTTTTCTCTTGACGAACTTGTCTTACATAGTTTTGGCGGGTCCATATAATATAAGTACCTTTTCCTCGATCCAACCAACCTGTTCTATTCGGCTTGGTGTGCGACTTCATCAGAGATAAGAGAGAAAGCCTTATATACTTATTCGTTTATGTCATGCGTAAACGCTGAGAAAAAATATCCTACAAATAGGTACTAAGTTCGTAAGTAGGATGGATGGTTGTTAGTTACTATTTAACGCTCAAACGGTTGGATCAATTTTGATCTTTGGTATGGAGTTAGGTAACACAATGGATTAACACAGGCTACTTTCAAAGCTACTGCGTCAGAGAGAAGTAATATTTTGCAGCTGTAACCGACATTCGCGCATGTGATGTCGCGACCAACACTATTATTGTAACATATAGTTTCACAATAAGGTTCACATTCACCGGCTGTCTTAACTGTCAAAACGTTTGGTTTAAATAGGGCCCTAACAAAGTTACTATTATAATGCTCTAAGTATTATACAATCACTGATGAGGAATCGGTTACGGTTTTTAGCATTGTTTAAACTACAATATGTCAATATACAAACTAACAAATCATTCGATTTTATCTGAGCAAGGACTCGAAGGAACTAGCGCTTATTACATTTACAAGAAAAAGTTGTTTAAATTAATTGCAATTAATTTATGTACACGAGAACTGACTGACCAAGTAATTATAAAATACTAGCTGTTGCCCGCGACTTCGTTCGCGAAAAAAAAAGACAAAAATTGAGATGAAAAATAGATGTTGGCCGATTCTCAGATCTACTGAATGCATATACAAAATTTCAAGAGAATCGGTCCAGCCGTTTCGGAGGAGTATGGCAACGAAAACTGTGACACGAGAATTTTATATTATAAAATATAGTAAAATTTTGTGGTAAAACAAAATTTATGAACAAATCTTCGTTTTTTTTTTAAATATAACGATGTTGGCATTTAGTTAGGTTTCATTGTAAAACATTTTTCATTCAGGTCTCTAAATCTATACTTTACAAATATGTAGTATTTTAGTAACATTTTCATAGATTGTTGACCTTGAGCTAAGTACACTACGCAAATACATTTTTATAGTATTCCCACCACCTTCAAACAAATAAAAAAATGTCTTAAAAACCTACTAATGCAGATAACATATCACATCACCAAATAATTACTAGTTACTCTCAAAAATTGAAATAAAAACCATATCCCATGAGGGAAAGATATTTAATCAAATAAAAATAACTGTAAATGGTTCTGTATATACATATTAGAAACAAACAAGAAATTAATATAAAAATATATTAATACATAGAGCCCGGGGCCGTACTTCGGAAGGGAAAAAACTTTACACCAGAAAATCGCTGGCATTTCGAACAAAGAGGTTGAACATCATATTCAAAGACGACACTTTGCTAAATGACGTTAAAAGTTCATGTGTCAAAATAATTATGAAAGCAGTCCTAGCGACCACCCAATTTAACTTAATGTCGTTCTTGAATACGACTGGTATTCAAATACGACACTTAGCCCAATTTTGTCAAACTCGTATGTTAAATTGTATAACCCTTCTAAGTACAGCCCTTCACCAATGTCAAACTTAAGTGATCCTAGCATTACAACTTAAAATCCAACACCTATTTAAAATAAGCCTCGATCTCGATATAATATGGGCGTAGGTGATTCTTTGGTCTCTGAAAAACTCATTTAAAATCTTTGTCAAATTTGATTGTTTTGCCATAAGACTAATAACTAATGGCAATACTTGACATAAGGGTTGAAAATGTTGCAGACATATTCACAAACGACACTTTACAGAATGCAGTAAAGTATTTTTGTCTCTAAATTCAACTTTACAGTGAGAGAGACTTTCGACTGAGTGACGTTTGATAACACGGTGGTAAACAAATTATTTGTAATTCAGAAACCATGCTAAGGTAATTTTAATGTTTAGGCTCCCAGTGTAGGCTTTGCTAACTTGGATAGCAGTTTAAAAAGTAGACCTTACAGGTAACAAAACTTCATTGATTGAAGAAAGAAACATCACATAGACCAATACTTTAAAAATAATCAAATATTTTTTTTATCAATCAAAGGGAAAAATAATGGCAAATTCTCGGGATTCCTTAAAAAAACGACAATTTCCCAAATAAATCCCTAGTCAAACAACAGCATAACCTACGCCCATTTCGTAATTTAGGTAGATAGACCATGGAACGCAATGCTTTAACTAAGAGTTTAGAAGAAGTCGGGCTCGTGGTGTCATCCGTAGGCCACCTCCTCCACGATGGTCTCCCAGGAGTCGGTGGACTCCGTCTCCCAGGAACCATCGTCCTCGTCCTGCTCTTCGTCTTCATCGTAATATGCCAACTGGGAAATTAAAGAAACTTTATATTTGCAAAATTCAAAAGACATTTATAGTATGTGGCTGTTTTTGGACGTCAGAAATACGATGGACCCAGATTCGCCCACAGTCGACCGCTTCGTAAAAGCTCTTGCAGTCAAGAAGAAACGGGGCAACAAGCTCCACAGCAACATCTTTATCACTATCAACAATCTAGAGCAACTACTGCTGAACCAAAGTCGTTCCCTTTTCCTGACACATTTACTATGTTCATTGTCCAGTCCTACATCCAAGTGTTTTTAGGACACTCGCCTAAGTACATTTCACCCAACGTAATATCGATCTCGGATTTAACTTTTGTCTATAAACTACTAAAAAGGTGAAACAGCATACAAATAACCGGTCTTATCGAATCTGTAAATATAGTTTCTGATTCAACCAACACGTTGCCTCAATAGTCAATTCGTATAAACCTAATACCATTAGTTTCTAGTACTTGGTAGCGGCACTTCGAGTGAATGCATTAATCGTGTTATAAACATGCGTACAAGTAACATTGCAAGGCCAAACAGATAATCTAGTCACGGAATACACAGTAGTAAGCATGGTGGAATCCGATTTGATAGGATTTCTCTATCACGACATTTTCGAAGAGGCAGAAATGTTATTTACGCAGTAAATTATATTTACAACGAATGTAAGTTAATATGATGAGTATGACATACACAAGTGAAGAGCCTAACTGATCTCACAAACACAAGGTTTTCTCTACTCTTTAGTATTTCGTATAAAACCAAGAGTATAGTTATCATAGCGTCTTCCAGGCGTTGCGAAGTAGGACCAGTTTCTATTTTTAGTCATATTGATCTAAGAGCATGTAAAAACAAAAGTAACTCAAACTGGCCATGAACAAAGCGGAACTGCAGAAACCATTCCACAAAAAAAAAACAATAACTGAGAAGAGGTATCATACCTAACTCACCTCATTTTCATGCAGGCGATGTACTGTGTGCACCCTGATCTGGAACATCCACGCTCTCCCGAGGACGGCCACCGTCCCGCTTAGCAGCAGCGGCATGCTGAAGCGGCACTTCCACGCCAGACCCATCAGGAATATGAACAGGCTCTTACGACCGGCCATCTCTAAGCATTCTACCTGGAAACAGTAAAATAACATATAAAATAATTTTGTTTTAAGGCATTATTTTGCAATATGTAGTTTTACAGGGTGATGTATTTAGTTATAAAGAGCTGTGTTACTGTGTACATTATGCAATAAATAAAGAAATAACTTATGGTGCAATTTGGGATAGTTATATCTAATAGGCTTTTCAAGTTTTAACCATATCAAGGTTTGACTTGTAATGATTCATTTGGGATAGGGCTAATTCCAAAGTGTACCACCACCTCTTTAAAACTGTTGCATTATTGTTGATGTTGTAGGGATGTAAAGGTGCTCTTGAGTTAATAAGCCTTTAGTTTTCTATCTTTCAAAAAGATCAAAGTAGACCAAAAAAATATCGGTTAGCCTATGCTAACCGATATTTTTTCATCGTATAACCGTTATTTTTTGGTCTAGTCTGATCTACGAGATCGATCCTGCTGCAAACAGTTTTCATTATACTTCTTTGCCCACTGTTATTCGTACATTTGATCCGATATAATAAATAGCAAGTATTGTTTAGGTATACAACAAAGATATCAACACCACACCTGTTTCACTAAAATTAGTTATCGTGCATTTGAATGTCTACCGAGAATTTAAGGATATCGCATTCTGTCGCATTTAAGTACCTACTCGAGATAAAGTAATACCTGTTTGCATTGCAAAATATCCATGAATGGTATGAGAAAATTAGGATATCTACTGTTTCGTACTCCATCGCAAAGTAAAGTGAATTTTAGTAATTTGCATTTTGACGTAAAAATCTATGTACTTTTAATGAACACCAAATTTTTGATTAAAATAATGTTCGCTAAATACGACTACTAAAAATCAAAGAACATATTTACTTGGTTTCGGAAGTATGTAGAGATTTTATGTAGAGTCGTATTAAAGTTTGGTCTTTCGGTGTTTAACTGCTAAGATAATAAACGGTGTATGATATTTTGAAACCAAGACATTTTAAGTTTTCAAGATCGACAAGGTATCTCCTTGTGTTAGATCCTTTGTTATTTACTCGAGTTTACTTAGGCTAATAGAACAATGCCGGATGATAAATGATAAGAGATTCTTAATACCAGTTGCTGGTTTTTAGGTAGCAATGTATTAGGTAGGTATATTGTCTCTATCCAAATTAATCCAAGTTATTTAAAGGATAACTCGGCAGATGGAAACACAGATCCAACATGCAGAGGCCTTGTTAAGAACTACTTATATCAAAAATGTAATGCGGCATCAACCAGCTGCCCGTTTTATTAAACAGATAGTAACTTATTACGTCAAAGAACAGGCTATCAATAAAATAATAATTAGCCACTTGCTGGTGTATTTAATTGTTTAGAATTAAATGGCCTTATTTTAATTATTCTGCCATTCTGAGTAGTCGATAAGACAGTTACATTGTTTGTTTAATATTTTACTATCTAATATCATACGATAAAACACGTGTTTTATTATTTAACTTGATCATACTCTCAAACACACAGGCAATATTTTTTTGCAGTTGCTTAGTAACAGTTTTTACACTATTCTATTATGTTCCGGACACATCTAATGACCTTGATCACTTTTTTATCAATTAGTAAACTGTCTAATTTACCTAACCGAATAAATGAATACTAACCTACTGATTGATACCACAGTATATTGAAAGTTAAGAAGACAGCTCGCGCCGCTTTTGAAAATTTTACCTAGACTGACAGAATCACTAGCGATGTATTTTACTGATTTTGAATAAGAGTGGATAGTATAATTTTAAATGTTTCTTATATGGTAAACAAAGCATCAACAGGCACAGCCAGTTTACTCCTGTTTGCTTCTTTAAAATAAGAAGAGAAAGAACCAGAAAGTGTGTTCAAAATTGAGGTATTCAGCCTACAAGAAATATTAAAAGATATATGCCAGTGACGTGAGTGACCAAAGCGTATACTAGCATTTCGATACTCGAGACAATGCTTGTAAAGTTGTAAATGTTAAATCAATGTGTGCATGGTGAGAACGACACTGTGCTCTAACCGAACTCCCTGTAAGGCGTGCGCCGCATACTTACTCTGTGCTGATACCATTAGAACATATTACACAATATAATTGTTTTCCGTGCCATTATACAAAAACTATAGGGTCAAACGTTCAAAATGATAATAAATTATTCTAGAAAAAAAAATATGAATGTAACTCATATTAATATCATGAAATAATAAAGATAAGGTGAGGGTAACAAAAACAAGTTTTATTTCAAGCGTTTATTGTTAATATGAATTCCATTCATATGCTACTAGATACATGTTAATGTCATGGAATGTCAGGAACTATGTTACTAGACTATGAATGTTTCATCTCCACTAAATCATAGTACAAACACCGCTAGGCCTTACGTCACTCCATCAGTTATCTAACTTCATAACATCGCGCTGCGTACAATGATTCTAGCACTAACAGTCAAGACAAAATATTAGCCAAAGCATATACAATTAGCAATTTTCTTATAAGTACAACAGTGCATAAATTAACACATATTATAATTAATCATTAATAATAATTAAGTAATAACAAAAAAGTATATCTCAGATCGTTGTGCGAGTTTCGACACTATAATTACAAAACTTAACTACTAATTAAAGACAAGACAATTAACAATTATAAATCACTAACTAATAATATGCTATGTTAATATTTTGTCCGAAACCTTGTAATAACAACTATATATTTAGTAAAGTCAATGCTTAATAACATAGAACACTTGAAAAGTTAAATACATAATATAATATTTGTATTGTAGTAATATAGAGATTTGGTTATTGTTAGTCACAGCAAGACTGCACAGAATATATGACTGTGTTCTACCATTCTAAAACCAATAACACATTTATTTTCTAAACAGATTTCAACACTGAAACAGTCTTAGTTTGTAACATAGATTGATATGGAATAATCTAGATTACTTAGACATCATAGGAATGTATAGAAGCTAATAATTTATAATCACATTGATAGTTTGGCGAATATTCAAGTAAGAAAGCTACTTAGATAGACAAAGAATTACTCATCATCGAAATAATCAACATGGCCGCCGGGGCTGAATTTGCCCTGCTGGAGGACCTTCAAACATTTCTTAGCTGTGATCTCAGGCTTCAGCAATGCTCCTTGTGACTTGAACGACATAAATACATCTCTCAAGTTAGCATTTACTGTCTCAGCCAGCACATAGTCAATCATAGAGGTCTCAACAGGCCCTGGAGAGTAATTCAGCACTCGCATGTGCTTCTTCTCTTCGGCCAGCACTTTGAAATACATTTCCCTTGCAGCCTTACCACTGCAGTAGCTGGCCATACCACTCATTGGCTTTATGGCACATAGAGACGTAACATTCACAATAACAACTCTGTCTTCAATCTCCTCAAACACCTTAAGGAATTGAGTATTCAGTTTAATTACATTAAAAACATTCAGATCATAGTACTGTCGCATCTCCTCCACATCCTCCATGCGCTCTGTCTCCACTGCGAGGTTGCCCAGTGAGCCCACATTGTGGAATATGACAGTGGTAGCAAAATCGCTCACCTTGTATCCATCTATGGAGCGCCTTATCACATCAAACATCTCCGGTCCACTAGCTTTTGACAAGTCCATGGACTCATATACAATTTTGATATTGGGTGACTTGCACAGTTCAGCTGTCTTGGCCAGTTCAACCTTGTTACGTGCCAGCAGCAACATTAAAGATTTAGGGCCAAGGTATTTTGAGAGCTCAACTGCAATGGCTCTCCCAATACCCTGAGAAGCTCCTGTCAGGACGCAGTATGTAGCTCCTGACAGATCAACAATAGAAGATGATGAAGTGGCCATGGTTACTTACAATGGTCTTTAGTATTCAGAAGTTACTCCTGCAACAATTTCTCAGCCTCAGTGTCTCCAATAACAGGATCTAGGTCGCAGCCCTCTCGCATCAACCGGTCGATACAATCAGCTCTATACGCAGCTAGGTTATCCACAACCTTGTTCTTGGATTTGATTGCCTTAAGTTTGCGCTCTGAAAATAGGCCGAGACAATGCAAGTATTAAAATCACAGTCAACTAAAATAATTTTCCACTATTCATTTAACACGGTTATAAAAAAAACAAATAGTACCTATTTATTACACGCGAACGACAAAAAATGAGCGCGCGACCTTAGAACCTGGCAGCTATGTACCTAACCAGTCGCGAGTCGAATAGTGAATGTGTCGTGCGGCCTGCGGGACCCGCGATATATTTCGTAACTGCCCCACATTGAGTCATATTGTGTAATAAAATATTCCACTTGCAACACAAATAGATATCTATCGGTGTAATTAAAATATGATTAGACTTTACTTATAATGTGAAAAAAATCAAAGATATAATTACCTAAAATAGCGAGGTACTGCTCAGAATCCGATAGCTTCTCGGACACGGAAGTCGGCTTAAAATTATCTTCGAACTCCGAAACAACCACAGATTTTTCAACTTCACTGCCCCAAGGATCCATCAAACTCTGCAAATAATGCGCAACATGCAGTCATTACAATAATATTTACTTACACCGTGCCCGTAATTCCAGTTCTGTCATAACTTGACAAACATACGAAAGTAAACAAAATAACTTACTCAAACGTAGGCTATCGCCTATTATTTAGTTGAATGATGGTGGAAAATACTTTTACAAAAAAACATAGGATCACTAAACCTCCGAGAAGCCTGACAATCAAATCAATGGCATGACATACTTGACAATTGGAGTGGCGTTCCAGTAGTCAATGTTTTAACACAGTAATTGCATGAAAGTACTTTGAATAAACAATAATAAGTAAGATTAAATTCAATAAAACTACATGTTTATTACAATATTAATGTTAAAAAGAATTTAAAACGTTGAGTTCTGAATTCAAACACACAGATTTAGTAATGACTTTTATATTTTATAGTGGAACTTTGATAACACGCTTAATGCCTTAAATTATAGAATAGTGAACTGGAACGTCAAAGGAACCACCCATAGATAAATTGATTTTTTGTATAAACTGCCAGTGTAAAAAGTGATTTTGTTTACATCGTTAAAATAAAATAATAAATTTAGTTACACTAAATACGTAATTAATGTTACCGTTTCGTTAGATAATTTAGCCAACTACGCTGACATTGTTAATTTCAACTAATAATTATACCTAAAGTAGCGTAAAGTAAATACTAGCTGTGAGCTGAATGTCTTTTTCTCGTGTTTATGATACGTGGTGATTTGATTCACCCAATTGTTGATTATGCTAAATGGGCGAAATACTGCTATTTTTGTCGGTTGTACTGACACACATTAATAAATTAATGATTTAATTAGGTATTTATACCTTGTAAAATATAGCTTGATACCTGTGACGTTTGTCGGAATGACATTACTAGGGATGGAGGCGTGTTTCGTAGCTTATCGATGTCTGTGACGTCATGAGTTTTATTAAAAGTGTCATTGTTATTGTAAAGATGTAAATTAAAAATAAATGTATTTGTAGTTGATTTAAATGAAATAAAACAAGAATAATCGCGCAAACGGATCACAAATTCGCGACACTCACTATTCAAAACAGTCTTTTTTTGTCTTTTCGGCATTTTGGCAAACAAAAAAAAGGGAATACCAAACAAAGTAACACAAATAACACCATAGTAACACAAATATCAAAAAAACAATGGTAGCGTATACAAGGCGTCTCCATCGCGTCAGCACTCGTAATGACTCAAAAACGATGGTGCCCGCTTGTTTCCAGCACGCGAAACCATTATTGCCAAACTAAATAACTACATTTTATACTAGTGAAATTTTCATAGTATTATTTTATCGATAATCATCTGTCAGTCACTTGCACATCCCTAGAGTGCATTTATAAAGTAAGCTAAGAACCAAAAATTATTTAAGAAATATTAAATATTATTTAAATTACTCATATTTTTACTGGTATCTTTATAATTACATGATTGCTTTTAAAAATGCATTTTATTTTTAAACACAAACGTCGTTTTTATGTTAAAAAATTTGAACATTTAAAAATAAAATTTGGGTTGTAGCTGTCTTCATAAAACGTTCGGTAATGTCACAGGTATCAAGCTATATTTTACAAGGTATAAGCTGGTTTAATTGCCATGAATTAATTAATCTTAAACTATCGAGAACAATTTATTATAATTATTGTTTAGAACAACAAGCGAATAAAATATATATTTTACAGACGAAATAAGACAACGGTACCTCTAACGTGGCCAAATGTTTAATTTTTACAAATGTTACCCCATTGACATCCATAGTATTTTTCTAATTCAGCCATTAGCCTAGTTGAATGATAATTAAGGTCTAGATATGCTTAATTAATTCTCTATAAGTATCACAATAAAACTTTGTCTGATTTGAGATAAATATGTATAGGTATAAATGGAAATTATAAAACTTTTGCATTTACGCTTTTAACAGCCTTTATGATTTTAAACTTGAACTGGACAACAGATTGTACAACGGATAACCCCTACCAAAACAAAATGAGCAATTACTCAATACACACGAATTTGCTCCTCATTTTATGATTTTCAAATCCTCCCAAAAAAATAAATCGTACTTTTATACACCGTATCTTGTAAATTAAACCGATACAAAAAAAAAAACAAAAATGTCGTGATCCGAATCGGACTTCATGTTGCGCAAGAAGTAACGACTAAAACGAGTAATTAATCATTCATCATTGGTAATTTATATCATATTACTAGCTGTTGCCCGCGACTTCGTTCGTGAAAACAAAAAAAAAATGGAATGAAAAATAGATGTTGGCCGATTCGCCTGCCGAACGCATATACAAAATTTCAAGAGAATCGGTCAAGCCGTTTCGGAGGAGTATGGCAACGAAAACTGTGACACGAGAATTTTATATATTAGATTTGTAAAAATGTACACGCAAAAACTGAATAATTATTGAACTCTTATAAAAAATGTGATAATTAGTAATCTACCTGTAACCTCCGCCACAAGCATCCTGCCTGCAATGGTGAACCGAAATGGTGATCCGCAATTCTATTGCAATTAGGTTAAAGTAGGATTTGTTTTATTCTTTTATCGAAGTAGTTTGCATCGTGATTCTGTAGTCCCTGGTACAAGGGAAGGGTGAAGCACTTCGGTGTATACGAGTATTACTATTTCGGCCGGTTAAATTCCGGCGGCATACCTCAACGTCGTCATCATTCAGATGAAGACGTGCATCACATGCATGAGGTTTCCCCCGGGTTAAAAAAAGTAATAATCTTGCATTTAGTTGATGCAAGCTGTGTTGATTGGTTGTTTGGTGGTGTCGTATACCTACTCGTATGTGTCAATGTCCAGGTTCGCAACACTACGACCGCGACGACGCGTACGACTCTTAGAGAAACTTTAACCCTTAATTTGGCACCGATAAAAATATTTAAAATATATGAATTTGATAATTTTGTGGTTTCAGGCATATGTCAGAAAGTTCTGGAAAAATGAAAAAAAAAATTTACAATAGCCCACTGCTGGGCAAACTGGTGTCCGTCACAGCGGACCTTGCCAATAACTGTGAAATTAATGGTCAGATTTATATGTTCTCTGAGGCGGACACTGCCAAACTACGGAAAATAAATCCATAGTCATTTTTATGTCTTTTTACTAAAGAAACATACAGAAATGAACATTTTATAACTAATCTATACCGAAGTACAGTTTATTTTGTATAAAAAATAAAAAAACAATTTATGGGGCCCTTTCCTGTCACAAAACATAGTCTTGTGTTGCATTTTATGCAATACACGACAGTTTTCTTTTGGTAGAACCTGCATCGTTCGTCTTCCATGGTCGAAGGGAAATGTCCTTATATACTAGTAAATATATCTTGAGAAAAATAAAGGTGAAAGAAACTCAAAGGTGAATCATCTTCTGGCAGGTCTACGTAATCATCTTTCTCACCCTCTTCTATTGTCGCTTTGTTACGGAAGTGAGCTACTCTCCAATTGTAAGTCAGCTGATTTCTTTTGTTTTTTTTTTGGTCTTTTGGGTTTGACTGTGGGTAGTTTCCTAGATCTTGTTTTTCGGGATGCTAATGAAGAAGCTATTGGTGTTATAGGCGTTGCAGGCATAGAAAGAATAGCAGATAGCGATGGAACAATTTCATGAATGGACTCTTCAATTTCATGCACAATAGAATCTGGTATAATGTTTTCGGAGTGTAATTTTTCATCGTCGGATATATCTATATAATTGTTAGGTTAGCAGGGAAGATGCAATAGATGGAGCTCATGAAGGAGAAGACAGAGGGTGGAAGATTTAGTACATGTATCATGCAATTCAGTTTCAGAATTTGATATTTCGCTAACATCGGAAGGTGCATGTTTATTCGACACTAAAGCAATAATTTTACTTGCTCGATTAGGCTGTTGACAAAGAAAAAAAAAAACTCAGCACCATAACCAAACAAGTAGAAGCACACACATTTTGGCGTTGTCCGCCGCAGCGGACATAGTAATAAGGTGGTTCTTTTCTATACAATTAGCAATGTACGCTGTGACGGACAAAACATTTTAGTTACAAATAAACACCATAAAAATGTAATAAAGTGCGTATGATTTTATAAATAATTATTGAAATGTTTATTATCTAAAAAATAAGTCTATAATTCAACTCATTTTTCCACAATAAATAAGAAAAACGATTATAAATTCCTTGAGCAAAACGGGTGGCCGCCTTTTCGCAGATATTTTGTGTCCCAACTGACATATGCAATTTTGCCACAATCATTCCTTTTTTTTAATATTTGTTTATAGTATAAATAAACATTAAATCGATTAGAAATCGATGAACATGAAATAAAAACTTAGCAGGATTTATTTTAAGTAAGTGTCCGTCACACCGGACTTTATCAAATTAAGGGTTAAGTAAGTAAAGGTAAAATGTAAAACTATTACTAGTTACCTGGCGAATAAAATGTTTCAGTAATTTTAAGCGGACTTCTGTGCATTCTATATAATCATACTAACATTATAAAGTATGTTTGTTATCTTTCGGGTGACATAAATTTGATAAAATACGGTATGGAAGTGGTTGCTGAGACTCCCTGGATAATTGCTTTTAACCGTCGGTATAATACACCGCAGGACTAATACCTATACAATTATGCAATTAACTAATTAATAATTGATTGTGCAAATCAATACTGGTCGTTAGTGTGGTTAACGTACTGGTTTCGAACCTGCGTTCTCGTCATTGCTTCTATCATGGTGCTACTTAAACGGTAGACAGTGCGGTTTCTGCTAGCTGCCTAATACCTTTTGTGGAAACTTGACCGGTTTCTACCATTAGGTAAGCACTAAGCTTTCACTAGGTACTTTTACTGCAATCCGTGCGATGTTTGTGGACAACAGAACAATGCTGCCCACACCTAGGGGACACGCCGTGATGTACCTAAAAAAAATGTACACAAACTTCAGAGATACTAAAATACTAATGAACACAAAATGATCTTTACGACTTCACGATAAAGTTTAAGTTTGTTCGTCGTTGTTATAATTTATAGCAAAACGAAACGGTGTTAATTAGGAATTGAACTTAAAAAATAGCATGATAAGGTTGAGTTTTGAACGGGTGATATTTGTAGCGATAAAAGCAGTTTTCACAGAGCTCTGTGAGCGAGCGGAGTAGACGCAGCTGCCCCGCCCTCCCCGCGCCCCGCGCCGCGGCCCCCCTCTTACCTCGCCCGTCCCGCGCGTGTCGCGGTGCCACTGAGTACACAACGCAGATACACTTCTATTTATGATTTATGCCTACTCAAAAGCTTCTTTCTAAGATAACTCTTAAGTTCACTTAAATATTCTAGATATAGTTTCCAGATTTGGAAAGATTTGTTAAAGGTTTTCCTTTAATGGTAATGCCAAAATACGAATGTAAACAATGTTTTGACCCACGCATGAAAGGTTCCATCTCTAAGCTTTGTCGCCTTGTCAAGCGGTCTAAATATGAGTAACTATAATCGATTTACTGCAAGTGATTAAATTAAATCTAAAATAAATGAATAAATAAACCCTATGTCTAAACTAATTAATCGAAAAAAAGGTCTTAAAATTAATAGATATCTAAAGTCTGAAAGACAAGGTAAAATGGTGGTCCTCTAGAGTGAATAAAGTAGATTAGTATTCGTTGCCACGGGAAACAGGTCAACATGCATCGGTTTAAAAGTCGCAGCTCCAAACAAGGGTTGGTCTAAAATAGTAATGTAAAAAAGTGCATTATAATCATTCTATTCGAATAATGATTCAAATAAATGACTGTCTTAAATTTGAACATAAAACCTTCGCCTTTAAAATGGTTTGATGAACTTAAGTTTCTTTTAAAATATATTGTTCACATCTGTTTAATATCGTGGTCTATGCGGCGGGCGGTCCGCGGCTCGCGCCGCCATTCTGGATATTTTGACGGGAAGGTCGGTCACGTGACTCGGCGGCGGGCGCGGGCGCGGGTCGCGGGGCGCCGGCTAGACTCTCCAGTAGCCGAGCCATCCGTCTGCTGCTTTGACTGCGGCCGGTCGCCGGAATCCACGCCCCAGTCTCACGCGTCCGCATCTATTACGTACCATTTTGTTCCGATGCCACTCGATTTTTTTAAATACAGGTTGCTGACAATCTACGGGTCTTGTGTCTACAGTGAATGTAATATACTTTTTTAGTTAAAAAGTGCATTTATTTTGTGAAAAATTGAGGTTATTTGCGTATTTTTTGCACGGGTGTGCGTGCGGCGACGGGGCGGAGACGCCGGCGGCTAGAAGCGCGCGTTCGGCCGGGCCGTCGCGACGGCAAACTCGGCTCGGCAGACATGTTTCGGTCGCGACCGGAGCGCGTCGTGCGTGCCGGCGCGTAGGCTCGCTCGTGACATGCGCCTGCCGAGCCGCAGAGACAGTGGGGGTGATCGAACATGGATGTAGTGACGCCGCACATCACCTCCGTACTGAAGACATACCAGGCGAGCGCGCCGCGCAGCCTGCAGGGCCCGGGCTGCGGGCGCACAGAGCCGTGCGGCGACGCACCGCCGCCGCCGCCGCCGCCCGCCGCGCCGCCGATCCTGCTCGCGCCCGACACCGTGCTGGGCGAGCGCGGCGAGACGCTGCTGGAGGGAGAGCCCATCTCGTGCTTCAGCGTCGGCGGCGAGCGGCGGCTGTGCCTGCCGCAGATACTGACCTCGGTGTTGACGGACTTCACGTTAGAGCAGATCAACCGCGTGTGCGACGAGCTGCAGATCTACTGTTCGCGGTGCACTCCGGAGCAGTTGCACGAGCTGAAGTCGACAGGCGTGCTGCCCAAGTCGGCGCCGTCGTGCGGGCTCATCACGCAGACGGACGCGGAGCGGCTGTGCGCGGCGCTGCTGCACGCGCCGGCCGCGTCGCGCCCGCACAAGCTGCCGGGCTTCCGGGTCTACCATGAGTGTTTTGGCGGCGCGCGGGGCGTTTGCGCCGTCGACCTGAACCTAGTGCAGTGTTTGGAGTGCCGCTCGCTGTACACGCCGCGCCGCTTCGTGTGCCACTCGCACGAGTCGGAGCACCGCACGTGCCACTGGGGCTTCGACTCGTCGCGGTGGCGCCGCTTCCTGCTGGTGGCTGAGGAGGAGCTGGACAAGGAGAAGTGCAATGCGCTGCTGGACGAGCTCGCCGCGCGAGACACGCCGGCGACCGTTCCGCCCGTCGCGATCAAGCAGCAGCTGCCGTTGAAACGAAAACAGGTAAGCTGCTTTCTTACATACATAGAAAAAATATGTACAATCAATGTAGGTTCATTAATCTCATCACAATACTTACATCCGTACCAACATCCTGGTAACATGTACCTTTCCTAGGAGATAGTCGTCGATCCAGTACCGTGGTCGCCTAGTTGCATTCTAATAGGAATCCTATTAGAGCTATGAGATGTAAGTTGAGTCGGTTGGTTACAGTATACTTGCATTATACTTGCATTATATAGATATGGCACTTCCGTATGTAGCATATAAAGAACCACATAGCGGCAAGTTGCTGTTATAGCTATCTATGAATGTATAAAACAGCGTTGGAGGGCTTATTGAATGAACTGCCTATGTATGAAGCATTCAACTTTAGTAATCAGAATCGAAACGTGAATATATCTATTGCAACAAACTCTTGGTAGAAAAATAACTCGGTTAATTTCAAACTTAATTTGGCTTATTCCTACTTATTTCCGAAATGACAAAGGCTGGGCGTCATTCAGCCCATCAAAAGCACGTAATATTAATTCAACTGCAGTGTCCATTAGGATGATAACACATTTCCGCAGCCATTGTGCCTGTACCTACTGATCATTATCACTAATACCTACTGCTGCCATGTATTTACGAGATAAATATACTGTTATCAGTGCGGCCAGTGTCACGTAAACAAGTGCATGTCAGTACCTAGGTACCTACCCATTGTTACCAATAATATGTAGCATTCAAACCGCGAATAATTATGCAATGTGAATTGATAAAATGTGGTCATTATTGTCATAACTTTAAATAAATGTAGCTTTTAAAGTCCTTTCTGTAACATTACAAAAAGAATTTAATGAATAAAGTTGTTTGTTTCATTCTCAAAGCCAGTTTCAAAAGACAAATAAACATTACGTAGTTACTACATAATTCTGAATACAAATTGCGCACTGCTACCATAATTAAACTTTTGCAAAATACGTACCTACGTATAATTGTTTGGCTGGACAACCGCACTAGACATGGCATTATACAATCAATTACTATAAAAGATACATCGTTGTAATTTACGCCACAAAACAAAAATATATCGAGTTAGCCTAGAGTAGGTACTACATTGTGTATCGACCGGTATTGTGATTTTATTTATTTGTTATTTTTTCGAGTGCAAAACATCCATCTGTTTAGTCTACCAGCCAGTCGTTTAAAAGGTCACTGTGACGCAAATACTTCTTGCTCGCTATGCAATCTGTTTACAGATAGCTAAAACAAACATTAGTTATTATAGCCTGATTGCACATCTATTGTAAACATTATGTTATTAGTTTAATAAGCTAATTACATTTATTACAAACGAAACGATTAGATTGAAGTTAGTAAAAAATATGATTACAATGTTTCTACTTCATGTTATTTGTATTAGAACACGTGTTTGGGCGTGACGTACAAAATAATCATGAATGAATGATTTTCATGTATGGCAACACAATACACATGTTTCATGATTACCCTAAACAATGCGATGACCGATCAATACCTACTCGATCGAGATGTAACCAAACATGGGCGACCTTGCTAATAATACCATTCAGTAGCATTTTCCTTCCTAATGCACAGACAATACACACATGACCTAGTTTGTATCTAGAGCAATAAAAATTCTACAAATGTACCATGTACCAGACAGAAAACTATATGACCTTTGCTCAACGAAAAAAATGTTACCAAGTTTGATAAAGGAATTGTCGCATTCAGCTTACTCATAGTGAGTCTTAAAGCGATATTTTGTCTGTAAATTTATTTATATCTTAGCAAAAACAACTTTATCATACAAATGATAAAAACATAACGTTAATAACGAGTGCGGTCTTAGATAGCAAGTTTATAGTGTTCATTAAGCTCTCATTGGCTAGAATAGAATCGAATTTCGTTAGCAAAGTATAATTAAGATTGCGACTATTTCATTAGCAGGCTCTTTTATGTCGCTGGACTAACATTCACGTCATATCCGGGTATTCAAACGTTTGTGGTGCCCAATAAAGAATTCTATCCGTATCTGTAAAACTTATGTCTATTTTCCGAGCAAGGTGGAAGTGTAGAAGAAAATCATATGTAAATAATTTGTCAAGTTCTTATACATTTCGCAAAGGTCCTTTTTTACATAACCTTCATGTTATAATGAACGAAAATAGCAAGCTTGCGGCATCGTTCCCCATCATACTTAGGTAATTAGTTAAAAGTTGGGTGTTACCGCTTACGTAAGAGTTTGAAGCCCGATATTAATTTAACTTAATCTAACAATAACCATTATTAATCGACAATACTATTTATAACCTTGGGGTTACATTTTCCAGTAGATTTTATTGATTATACAATGGCTTAGGTCAGTTATCAAAATAAGTACCTAGTTGTAATATCTCGTTAGCAAGAATATATTGATGTATAATATATGATTAATTATGTTCTACTGATTAATAATCCAAATGGTTATGACAGATATTTTGAACAAAAAATAAACAAGCTTAATTAGTCCAGGCATTCTCGAGTTATGGGATAACGTTTTAGGCTAATAATTTTTTAACTTTATTTACCTGATATAGAAAATTTAATGAAAAATGTTTCTAATGCTATTAATTTATAACTAGAATTCCTTTACCTATTCTGACATTAAAAAAAAACAAATCGTAACCATAATGTAAATGAATATGCCTTTACTTTTTCTGTCATGTTCTAAAAAGGTTTTATATACTAAACTCGCTGTTTTTTTTCTAATCTCTGGTCTAGACAAGCCAGCGTTGTCGAATTACCAAGTCCTTAATGTGGCCCTTATACGGTCTTTGTAAATGCTAGCGATCAATTAGTCGGTATTCAGTAATTTAGAACTTAGTTGCAACATTACCTTTTAAACTACTATTTACTATGGCGTATTGAAAGTAAATAGCGATCGATTTGTAGGCAACGTAAGAGCTCTTACACACTAGATTTGACGCACCGTTTGACGCGCGTCTGATATCACAAAGGCGTTTGAATCATTTGATACGGAAAATATTCTCCGACTTCAAGTAGTACAAGTTCGATAGACGTTAAAAGGTGCATATTGCTTAGGTCTCACTTTTATATTTCAACTGAAATATACTTTGAATTCACTTTACCTATAGAATGATATACGTACAGTTACCACATCAGTGATATCACTGTAACACTCGTATGTCAAGGTCCTAAGGTCCATTATTCTATGATTTTTCTGCTACTGTGTTGATGACCGTACGTGCAGTCAGAGGCGACGAGCCCCTTCCTTCAGCCCACCTGTGCTTGCCCCAATCTGTCTAACGGTTAGGGTTGACAACAGTGAAAAATATTTGACGATGTCATAATTTGTTTTAAATTTAAAGCAAAATTGGATCTTATTTGAATGCTTTTCTATAAATGTATATTACATATATGTTTAATATCAATTACTTTCGCAAAATCACGTAAATACTGTTGCTGTTTCCAGGAAATCTCTAGGACTTGAAATACTACTACGTAGCTACTAAATACTCTTGAGGTAATGAGAATTAGAGATTTAGCTAAGCTGAAAAAAAGGTTTTAATCGGTACTAATCCTGTAGCAAAAACAGGAAGAATTGCATCTAATAATGTAATGTCCTCTCACAAGCACGTTTGCTACATTCGTATCCCTTATGAGGCGAGGAAGCGGCAAGATGGCTGACACCAAGTTACGTAAATTGCTCAATTTAAAGATGGCAATCAACCCATCTGTCAGGACCTGTTTCTCTCTTTGAATCACTTCTATTCAGTTAAGAAATACGAAAATATAACCTGCGACTCACGGTATTAAAATGAAAAGTAGTTTTTAATCTAGGATTTGCCAAAAGTCAACATTTTAGAAGAATGTACAAACAAACACAATCTTTCTCCTTTATAATATTAGTGTGACATGAAATTTCTAGAATTAAAGCCGATTATTTTGCGCCAACTGCAAGTTGTCATGTATGTGCATTATTACTTAAATATTACATAACGGCTGTATTTCGGGTTTATCTAACAATCAAGTACCTAAACTGATATAACCGGCTCCAAAAGTCGTTAATTACATAAATAATTCCGATCAATATCTAAGTAAATAATTATCGATTTATATTATGCTTATTACCAACCGGTATAGTGCGTCGTCTGTATTCTACAACTGCGGCAGTCTTGCTTTCAGAGGTAGTGATAGGCCCCCTGTAATCGCTACACAGATTACGCCTAAAGCTTATAATTGACTCGATCCAAAATCGATACACCATTGATATTACGGTAGCAAATTACGATTCGATCGCTCCCATCAACGATCCAGAAACGAGTTAACTGTTATCTTAAGTGGTCTTAACTGCAACCCACACGCAGGGCGTACTTACATGGCGGGTTACCATTACACTAAATACAGGTACTACATACTCATTATCGATGTTTTCTTAAGGTTTCGGCAAAGGTACTTAGCGTTCAGATGAAACTAATGAGCCTTTTTCGTGATTTAACCTTTTTTACTTTCGTAAAATGGATCTACAGTGCAAGTAATAAGAGGCCACACATGTTTTGTTGTACTGAAACTTATGTAATGCTCTAAAGATATTTTTATTGTCGTCGATATGATAAATGGGAATTAATTACCCAATAATAAAAGATACCGAAACCTTGTTTTATACAACATATCTATCTACGTCCTAAACGTTATCGGGACTGGCCACTCAAGCGCAAAGTTTAATTAGAAGTTTATTTAGGTAATAAATCCAGTTTCATTTGACGTTATCTTATAATAAAACCAAGTTGGATAATATATTTAAAACATGTTGGTAATCGATGTGTTGGTCAGAGGTTTGGTAAAGGGTGCGTCTCGGGCGACTTCCCCTAGGTGCCGGTCTCCCCACGGGTTTGACAATGCGTTATGGAGAGTCGCGGAACAATAGGCGTCTCGTTTTACACGCCGTGTGCATGCCACTCATGCGCAGGGTGTAATTACGTGAGCGTGTCATGCGCAGGCCGTAGCGATGCATGAGCATTATCTTCCGAGTAATATTATCCAGTGTGTTGCCCGCCGGCGCCACTCGGGGCTCGACTGTGACTAATGTCGGAAGGATATACTCACTGACATCCCGTTGCGTAACTTAAGTATTGTAATGTATGTATAAGATAGTGCTATTATAAACTGTAATGGGTAACCCGCAGTGAGCACGCATGAACCATGTTACTTGTCTTGAGAAATTGTTTTTGCAGTAGGCAGTAGTATTATGCAGTTTATTATACACGTTTGCAATATTTTAAAGCTATCCTTTGACAGCAATTAAGTATTAGCTATCTGTATAAACGACACTCAATCAAATGTCACCCTAAAGCATCATCTGTCTCTATCACAGTAAAAGGGAATGTAGAGACAGATAAACATTTAAGATCGTCACTTGAAAAGGACCATAATATCGTATATTCTAGAATGTTTTAGATGTAGATATATGTAACCACCGTTTGTAATTCTGAATGACACTCCCTCGTGTCTGGCTGCGAATCAGTCCCCTTTTCATGAGTGTCAGCGATATTTTGCTGAGCTCTAGCCACATCTAAAGTGATAACATAACTTCCGTACTCATTTACTTATCTTTCTCGAAGTTTTCGTAAAATTGTAATTTAAGTACCTAATGTTGATATGAATTAGGCAGGAAATGCAAACAAAGAGTAAAGGCAGCTTTGTTATACCTAAAAGAGAAAAAAGTGTATAGTTTTTATTTGGCGTTGTTTTTAACGAACTTTAAAACACCGTTTACTTTATCATTCTGCCCACCCATTTAACCTTATACTACAATAGTAATTACGCTAAAAACACATTTCTACACAACATTTATGTGTGTTCGTGGTAGCAAACGGGTGTGGCTCGAAATCACCGCGAAACCGCTTCACCTTAGTATTCGTAATAATTCAGTGAAATTGCGGTGCGCCCCTAACTCGCGCCGAAACGAATCCAAAGGACCAATCCATTAAAATGTGACGTAACATATACAAATTAATGCCGTTAATATAACTGTAATATTATTTAATAAATAAGTTTGAATTGAACATTTTTTATGACGCCACTACTGCTATGGCTTAAAAATAACATTTTGTGATATCAATTTCGTTGTATTGTTGCCTAATTGACATAATAGGTGATTAGGGTACTCAGAACAAAGGAAGGAAATTGTGAATGAAGAACATTTTTGAATAAATAAAATCATACGATGTTTAACGTAAATAACAATATTAAAATAAAACGTGTATACTCTGTTCTTTGATCTATGTTGTACACGATGCTAAATTACCTACGGTAGGGACGGCTGTTGATGTGTTTCCAGATAAACATAATTTATTCACGTGTATATTGTAAAGAGATCCAAGATCTTATGGTTATGGTAAAGACACGTGTAAAAAAGAAAGACTATTACTAAGAAACTTTGCCATAACACAATAGCAAACAAACAATAGAAGGAAGGTTACTAAATTAATTTCAAGTTGGTAATTAGCCTAAACGACGACCTCTTAAACAATCAAATAAGCTTCAAGTAACCAGAAACAAGTACGCGAAATACTGTTTCAAACAGATCCGTTCAAGAAAATTCAGTACAATAATAATGATTACAAGAATTTAAGCTAATTAGAGTAAAACTCGGCTTTCTTACCGCGTTGAGTGTTATTTATTTATTGAGCCTCAACGTTGCACAGTTATTATACATCGGCGGACAACTCCGACACATACACATGGGTAATTGACTGCTCACTTCCAAGAAACATGGACGATTGCGTTCCGTTTAGAAAAGTCTTGACAACACTTGCTCATGTTATTTGTAACGCGACTGATAACTTTGTAATTGTTCTAATTTAGGACGCGTGTTAGATATAAGGCGACAGCCGTTGACACAAACGACCATTTTTGTGCTACGTGCCCTGGATGAGTCAGAAACTATAGTAAAATCGAGGGTTTATAAGAATTGGTAACAAATGAAACGCTTCTAAATTGAAATTATCACAAATACCAATCAACAGCTCTAAAATCAATGCGCAAGACGTGAACGAAAAAAAATGAAAAAGCAAGTGACTGCAAAGTATGTTCTATCTCAAGTAGAGGTAGTTACATTTAGAACCAGATTCTCGGTAAACGGTGTTCACTGCTCACTGACTAGATTCGTACATGTTGCATTGCTTGGATTCCACACAGAGTATACCAAAAGTACCACGTTACAGGTTATTTCTGCATAGAATTGAAGATAGGGTAGTAGCGAACCAACCACTTGTTTTCGGATTCTGTCCAGCCAAACTTGTTGAATACTTCGAAACTAATTGCAAGTTGCAAGTGCAGGCACATCTAAGAAGTATAGCTTAGGAAAAACATCAAAACTGAACAAAGAACTTGTATCAAACAAAAGCAGTAATAAATGTGTTTAATTGGGTCATCGACATTGAAGTGTGGATCTTCTGTGCGTGCGTTTGTCGTGGTCGGTAACAACGTAGTGCTGTGAATGTCATGCAAAGTGAGTGGAGCCGCGCCTGCCGCGAGCGCCAATCGCAGCGCCTCGCGACTCGCCTCACCTTCCAGCGATGCCGAGTACTTGGTCAATGCTTCGCGTTCTGCATTCTGTAATTAGCAACTCGGATGAACGGGGCCTCATAGATACAATTAAACGAATACTGTTTACTAAGCTACAGATGGTCGCTTTTGAAAAAATATGTACAATGAGCGTGACAATTTTCTCTACAAACATTGTTCAAAAATAGGTTTTCGAATAAACAAGGCATTTAAACAAGTAAAATCCGGTTCGAAGAACCAGAAATAATTAAGTAAAAGCCTTTGAACAATGAATACACATTACTCAAAGTGATCTCTACCAAACAACCTTTGCATGAACAAGGCTCGTTTGGAAAATAAGTAGAACACGGAACAATTCAAATAAATAAAATATATGAAGTTCCAGGAGCTTAACCGAGGCAAAGGTCGCCATAAATAAAGCCCCAACAACCGAAGACTTCTCAAGAATTAATTGTTGTACAGGAGTAATAAGGGAATTATTCAGAGTTGCGAAGTGAGCGCGGACGTAGTTCCCAGTTCTACGTCTAATTGTGTTTACTTGTACACTTAACTTTCCGGGAGGTTTATAAAAAGTTTCTTCGTTGAACAACATTGTCGTCTAATCTTCGAATTCCCTTCGCAATTGTTAGGGGTCTTTGTCCGCCGGATTAGCGCACACTCGGAGTTTTCCCGGAGACCCTAAAACGCGCGCGTGTAAGTAATCGACCTGGCCCTCCCACCTCCCTGGATCGACGGCTCCGCACTCTGGGAAGGGTAGTAAACTGTGTTCAACTCAATTCGAAGCCTTCAAGCCCTAAACTCCTTGCGTATAAATTGTAAATTGATCCTTATTAAGCTTGAGGAACCTTGGGCGGGTGGGCCCTACTGAGTTTTATTCCCGAGGCGTTTGCCATCTGGCGTCAACACGCGATGCCGTATTGCTTTGATTTCTATCGAAACTCTCATATTAGAAGTATTGTAGAAGTTATTATGTATTGACATTTGTTATTCAAACAAACAGTAAAGTCGGGACCATGTGTTGAACGTTTCAGAATATTTTGTTCAGGCGATCATTTCTAATACTTACATTTGCATAGTCTGTGTCGCAGTTAGATGCTCGAGTGCGTCAAACGCACTTCACCTACGCATTGTCTCGGGTGACAATAGTTTCGTTATGAATGTAACATACACCAGCTTATTATCCAGTCATTCATCCTCGTGTAAGAACATACCTCATAGTTTGCTTGGGCGAACAACAAAGTGTAGATTACCATATCACGTCTAGTTTTCACATCAACTCTCAGCTAAAATATGCATAAACACTAATATTGTCTTATGGCGAAACTAAGTCTAAGTAAGTTCTTGAAAATGACGACATTGAAGAACAGCATGTCATCGATAACTTAATCAGGCCAGGTGTTAGCTGTTATGATGTACTTCTTATCTTTTGTTATATGACACTAAGTTTAAAAAGGCCACTAATGTTAACAAATTACAAGATCCTGTAGCAAATAGTACTGGAGTCTTCAATTATTATCGCCGCTGGTAATCAGTGGGTAGTGCGGAGTTGCAGACTAGTCGTGCATATTACTATGTAGGCTATGTGGCGGCACTGGCGGCCCTCGGCGGAGGGCACTGTCAGCACCGCGGGGGACTCACACGTACAGACAACACAACAACACATTAATACATCCTTCGTAAATATACATGTCAAATAATATACGAGCATTCATATTAACATGTATGGCATCAATGTGTTTATTTAAATGCCTAATTAAAGTCAATTATTTTTGTACCTCACGTTTGATAACGGTTATTGATAACTTAGTCACATATTTGTTGGCGCATTGTGGTTATAATGTGGTCCATTAAATATGGATATTGTTGATTTGGTGGATATTGCATACGTATTTATTAATTTACATACGTAGCATGTGCGTCATTATTTATATTTTTCTTTATAATTTATTATTTATTACTTGAACGATATAATAGTTTACACGATGTAACATGCAAAGTGTCTGTATGGTTGAGGTCAAAAGCGTAAAATATCTATAGTTAAAAATAGTATCTATTTAGTATGCCAACCCTACTCTTCAAAGCATGCAAATTGTATGCGATACATATGAGCGCGGTACATTTACTCTGTGCAACCCGACTGGTTCGAGTACACGCTCGCTGCACACTATGTTACGTACACATTCATCTATCTAACTTGGTCGGGTTGCCCGCTTTATACGTATCACGGCTGAATAGGAAGGCTAGACAGAGCAGTGCCGGGACGTTAGAACAGGCGGCTCCGTGATTTGGCCGGGTAGCTCGCCTAACAACAGCCGCCGTGTGGATTTGTAGATATGCTTGTTTATAGACGTGCGAGAGCGACAAGCAGACCGGAGTGACTTCAGTTTTTTATTCGCTGCAAAAAGTGTTCAGAAAAAATATCTCTAACATTATTACCGGCGGCGGCGTGCCATTTCGAAACCTATAAATTGTGCAAGTTGGCTCCACAACTACTAGAAGTTCTTGTGTTCTGGGTCAGAGGGTAAATTGTAGAGGCGGGAAAACTCCTGTCTTTCGCTTCGTGAACAGTTCAGAATACTTTCGGTGTTGATTTAGCGCTGTTCTTCAGTTACCTTCACGCCGTGCTGTAGACTGTAGAGCAAAGTAAACAAAGTTCCCAAGGTAAACTCGGGCTAAGCCCGCAACGCCGCACGTGCATCGTTAGAACACCCCTTCCACTTTGATTGTACGTATCTGGGGAATACTTTTAATTAAGACTAGCTAACACAAAGTACGTTGGTATTGCACGCAATCTATGGTACTCGTACCGTCCGTGTTACTGAACGCGAAATACAAAGGAAGAGGAAGTATACTCGTAGATAAAATAACGTTACATTCTTTTTACGTAGAAACGTGGTACAAGGATAAGTTCTGAATACTTTATCAAACTCCACCGGACTTCAGTCGGAGTGCGCAAATTTTAAAACTTACTCGTTTCAGTTACTGCCTCGTGCAACCGGGTGCCAAATTGACCGATGAAACGTACATAACTACGTACATATTTAGTCGTAAAATACTTCTATAATAACTCGACAGATGTTTTCAGTTATGAGTTAAACGACATTTTTATGCTTTTAAAGAAAAACATGTTGTTAGTGACTTCATTGATATTTTTTAGTTCAAATGCCAAGAAAAAACTGTCAAATCAGTTAAAATACATTGACATCCTTTGAGTAAAAAGGCGCGAGACCTAGCTGTTAGCAGTTCATTGCACTTTATGTCCGTAGTCCGTACTGAGCAATTGTTTAGCACATAAACACTACAAGTCTCATTTTAGGCTTCAATAACGATTGGCGCGAAAACAGTTCACGGTCAAAAATAGAACAAGTATTTTTTTATTGTCATTGGAAATGTGAAGTTGACAACAACGGTGGCTATAAAAAAAGTAATAAAATCGATGTTTGATATAATCCTTATGTGTGTGACGTAGTTTGCTATTCAGGTTCCAAAGCAATAAAGAACAGTTTACGCTATTGTGCAAATTATTTATCAACTGAACCTGTTTTACAGGTTTACCTTTTATGTTTAGAAAATGTCAACTGCTGTGCTAAAGATATTGTGCCGAGATAATTTTGAACATTAAAATACGGTTTGTTTTATTTTTAAAAGTTATTTATTTTTAAGTTCTAATCCGTGTTAGTAAACCAGAGTCAGAGGATGATCCTTAACTGTCTAAGTTGTAAACAAATGCACGATTGTGGAACTTCTAAAACGAAATGTCTACGTGCTTCAAAAGTATAAGAACTTTTTAATTAAAACCTACTCCAAGTTCAAAGATACATAATTCATAGAAAAACAAAATTAAGATACTTTAATTTAATGTACACGTAATTTATTACTATTTTACAGATTATGCTAAATTATAATTTAAGTGCCCATTATTTAATACAGTATTTTAAGACTCTATTACAATTATTATCATACTGCATACAGACGAAGAAACTACAACATTTTAGGCTATTTATTTTGACAGCAATGCTAATTAACATAACTGCACAGTGATATCTAAATGAATACCATTAGTTACACGCCGTGACTTCACTTGAAAAATAAATAATATAATAGAAAAAAAAGTTTATAATAAATACACCGCGACATGGGCCGGTGGCTTTACAAAGCATCCGCCATTGTAAAGAGTTTTGTCAGCGATATGAGACCAGCTAATACAAGACCAGCACATAATAGCTAATTAAAATCATAATTATCACTGTATTATGTACAATAATATTAACATCAACTACGTATTTATGTTAATGTATATGCGTCGGATTTTTAACTTACTTTTGTGAAAATAATGAGGTATGAAAGCAAATGTGGCGGCTGGTCGTAAAAAATAAACAAAAAGTCTTAATAACTGGATTACTTGTTACAAATTTTCGGTTAATATTTAAATCAAGAGAAACATCTTGTTACCTTGTTAGGCAGCTTAGTAACTATAGTGATAATACTGATCAGCCGAAAATTCCAAACTGTACGTACTCGAATCTGTAAGCCGTACCTAATTAAAGTCTCCCAGAGGGGATTTAAAAACTAAGCAACAAATAGTGGGGTTGGTCCGGAGGGTGTTGCTAGGCGGGAGTGTAGAGCAAAATCTAGTTATGATTTCCGCAGGGTGCGTCAGCGGGGAACAACGGGCAGTCACGAGAAAGACAGGAAACCACTCTGATAACAAACGTGGTACTCGTACCAACACTCTAAAAACAATAACATGATCTCATTTTAATAAAAATATTATGATGCAAAGCATTCTAATTGAATTTTAAAAACATGACCATGCAATCTTTAAAATGAGTCTAGAGATACATGTGTGTGACTTGACGAATATTCTCGTTACAACATAAAATGACTCAATTTAGAAACAAAGAAACAAAATGGCCGTACATTAGATGCAAAATTACATTAGACTCGTAGCACGCAATTTAAATTAAGCAATTACTCGTTCTTTTATTTTAAAATGGCTAATGAAATGTTATCGCATACTCAAAGTACACGATTTTATAACTATTGACGACTGCAATAAAGAAAACAATTAAATTTATTTATAGATCCAGCTTGGTTTAAATTTAGATTCCAAATATAAACGATTTCCGCTTTAACCGATACCTATTACAAGCACTAAATTCGTTTCAGTATGTGTAGTTTTTTTATTATTTAGGCTTTGAATTTCGGCGTTTATTATAGTTGGTATTAAAATTATTCTACTACTACAATTTTATTGTCGTTTTTGCTTTAAATGGGCACAATGAAAAGAAAAAACTAAATTCTTTTTTGTAATCCGTGAAATTTGCAGTCTGCCAACGAGTATTCGATTATAGCAGTATCAAAAAACTGGTCGTCGAGTAAATTATGCCCGAAACTCAAATTATATTATTAACGATTATTTATCGAGAGCACTTTATAATGAGGTTTAAGACATCGAAAATTGAACATGTCCGCCATCGCTCGCCGTGTAAAATATTATTTGTATCTCGCTTTTGTACAACGTACAAATTTATTAGTTTACTATATTCGTGTAGCTAACGAATGATTAATTAATATCATACGAAAACAGTAGTAATTGGACACAAATGTTAATTAAATCGTCGGTAAGTAACAAAGTTTAATGTCCGTGCATATCTTCTGTCCAAGCTTAGATAAAAATATGCAATTATATATTACAATCGGAGTGTATCTGGAAAAACCAGAATTTATTACACGTTATTTAAATGTTTGAAATTAAAATTATGTACACATTTACTTTTGAGCAAATAGCTTCTTTGATTTACGACGTGACCTCAAATAATTCTTTGTGGTGTCAAGAATTTTATTCTTTTACGTAACGTTACTTCTACTACAATTTCATTAGATGTGTTCAGATATTCTCTTAATTAGAACCTTGTATTTCCGGCCAGTATTCACCCGCAATGCATGCGGCAGCACCTTACATTTGAACAATTGACTGTCGTAATTTGTCCGTTTGGAATTGATACGAATGTCTCGGATCCGAAGCGAAATTAGGAGGAAATTGGAGCTACATTCCGGTAATATATCAGGCATAAGTTCCACACAAGTTAGTCGACAAACAACACGAGTGGGATTCAATCGATACGCGGGATCTTTGTGCACATATGTACTAATAAGTAAATAGTACCTATGTAAAATCTTGTAGGTACGGGACTACGATACAGTAAATAACTGGCTTCTGTTCTACTCACATTCCGTCTGACTGATGCTTACGTAATTTCTGTTCTAATAAAAATATGAAGTCCATTTTACCTGCACAGAATTTCCTCCATTTCATTAAATTAGTTTGACCCAAGTATTACTTTAGCTTTACATAGAAAAGCGCCACCAACGCGGGTCCACGTGAAAAATAACATTTTTAATGGGAAAATCGTGTTCATTCAGTGAATCAAAGTTAAAAATAACCTTTTCAGCTGGTATTGCCGCCCAACGGGGGCTTTCAAGCGAAGACAAAAGGATGTAGGTTTTTATTTACTTTTTAGGACGTGGAGATTTTTCGCTGAGCGAGCGAACAAAGACGATCACCCGCCTACTATTTTAGTGGGTGTTATTGAAGTCTACTGGTCTACTTCTCCAGTCCTTAGATGTTGAGCGTATATACCTAACATTACATGCCTACAGTCGTTTTGAGCATAAGGCTATTGTCTTTAAATCTTATATAAAATAAAGATGGTATATTGTTTTAGATAGGTATAGATCGACTATTCGTTTCTTACATAATCACGATGTTCGGTCAATCCCCTACTAGAACTAAATGAATGGTTGATCTCTTTTGAAAAAAATATCCTTGGAAGACAACGAAGAATAATACCTAAGTATATGAGCATAGACAAAAAGCCGGAGCTCTATTTAATGCCGTTGAAAGCCTAAGCGATTCCTTATAAGTCTGACAATGCAATTGCGAAATACTGACGACTTTAGTGTAATGAGCTACTCAGAGCTCTGCGCAGACAGATCTTTGTGTCGGAACAAAAACGAGTGACGAAAGCCGCGGTAATGGAGGCGTGAGGTCGCGGAGACCAAGCTCCGGGGACCTTAATGTATTGCTGATTATTGAAGATTCATTATGAGAGAAGCAATGGAAATAGACGTGACACTGACTAATACGGTAAAGGCTACGGTAGCCTTTGTCTTGATGTTTTGATATACAATTGTATATCAAAGGTTGGTAGGTGGGCGTACTTTGTTAGTCTTTTGATTTCCCGGAATATCATGTAAGGAGAAAACCATCTCCTCATCAATAGACATACACCTATAGAGCGAGCCAATACATCAATAGCGGGGCATCCATACAATTCATACAAAGAGCCGCTCAGAAACACACAATAAATAAACATACGTAATTCTCACAAAGCGTGGCGGTGATATAGCGGCGTAATTCATCGAAAAACGTGTCTAATACATCATGGGGCTATTTTATGGTAGTTTCACAAACCGTATCGGCCCATCCTATCGCAGGTGAAAGCGTTATACACGCCGTGTGTCGGGAGCAGTATGACATTTTTCATTTCCATGCCACCGCGTCGAGCTAAAATTATTATTCCCGGGTCGCCCCCTCCTCCCCCACTGGCCCGGTTTCTGTAAGTGGGAGTGGGGTGGGAGGGCGCAGGACAAGTGACGAGCGAATAGACACCCTACAGGCCTACACAGTACACACGCCGATCCCGAACTAAAGGTTAATAAGCTGTGACGTACAGTGCCGGCTAAACGCCACGTCGAGGAAAACTTACACTACACAATAATGCTTCGTATTTTCTTACATCTAAATTGT
Organism: Chrysodeixis includens; assembly: GCA_941860345.1. Lineage (NCBI taxonomy): Eukaryota > Metazoa > Arthropoda > Insecta > Lepidoptera > Noctuidae > Chrysodeixis > Chrysodeixis includens. Next base: position 11,084,931 of record OW796107.1, on the reverse strand, counting down.
GAATTAGTTGCAGTCACTCTTAAATATTCATGGCAATCGCAACAAAATTGCTGTGAAACGGTAAGAACAAGGGAGCGCAAAAAACATGAGACGAGCGCAAAAATGGCGACTTTAGGCTTGGCGCAAACGGGCCACCGACCACGACCACCGTCAGCTGTCGCGCGCTTCCGCCACTTTTGTAACAGTGTCAGAAGCGAGCGACAGCCACTGGTGTTCGGAAGCCGCCACATTTTATAACGCGTGCGATGCATAGAACGTCTAATGGTTAACTGCGCGGGGGGTGGAGCAATGCGACAGTGGTGAGTGTCGGCGTCTTGTGTGGCCCGTAGCGACCACAAGTAGCGAGTCGCGGACACTTCAGTAGCGAGTGGCCGCCACCGGCTACACGTGTGCGGCGTGTCTATACAAAATATATGAAAAAGCGTGTTAAGTGGCTGTCGCTGGCCACCGGTGGCGGTGGTCGGTGGCCCGTTTGCGCCAAGCCTTATAAAAACAAGTGTCCGAGACACTAGGCGGACGACATTAAATGACGGCTGGAAGGAAAAGAGAATGCGGAATGCCGACGAAATTGGAATTTAAGGGGATGCTTCATACTCTGGCATTGACGAAATATAACTATAGAATACATAAATATGTAATATACATGCTCACATAACTTGGATATGTATCAACTTTGACTGAAGTATTTTGTATAGAGAGGACATTACTGCTTACTACAAAAAAGGAACTTCGTTTGTGTGGGCAGGTCATAACATTTTACAGAACGAAATCGCAATTCTGTCTTTTGTATTAATGCATATCATTTACCTGAGTCACACCAATATACCTACTAACTAACAAGAGTTACATTAAGGAAATTATACAAAAAAATGTATTTTTTTACTATTTAGTAAAAAATAATGTACGATTCAAAATACGACCCCTTAAATATAAATTTTAAGGCCGAAAAGGTGTGTTCGCGATGATCTCCCGTGGTTTGTAGACTCTAAGAAAATGAGTCGCGTCGGAGCCTACGAGATGAGGTCTATTTGGGTCACCCAGACTGGGGCACGGCTGCTTTTATCACATGTTTCACTCGCGCCGTTGTTGACGACCTGCTGTTAACACCACCACTTCATAATTATGCATGTTCATGTTCCCAGAAAGCTACGTATAATCCCTATAGATAGAACCCCCTGTCATGCATATATCCACTGCAATTGTTTCAATTGACCTATTCTCCAAATGAAATGAGTCATCTGCCGTGGTTAGCATTTATCTTGACACCATCATAATCCAGATAGGTAACTCACGTGTCGTTTAGAACGAGCTGAGACAACAATGAAGCTAGAACAAGCACTTACATGAAGGTAAACACTGTAATTGTCTTTTACAACATGACAGTTAACGGTTAGCAGATTGGCCACATGTAAAGCGCGTGTAACTGTGTATCCAAGAATCTCTCCGGTTAATATCTTCGGAGAACGCATAAAATATGTTTACAATACAACACCCGACAAAGCTCCATTTGTTTGAAAGCTAAAGCGCTGATTGACTCTGAAATTAATCAGTATTTAAATCCAATAACCATGTGTTGCGTAATTCAAACGCGTTGAAGGCAAGTGGAGTTTGACAACTGCCTAATTATAAAATTTGGCGCTGTGACAAACAGCTCCCCACTCGCATACGTAAATAAACTAACGGAAAACAAGTGGGCAGTGTAAAATGACCAATATTGTGCGCTTGCAACACTCCAGCCGAACTCCACTGTATCAATGCTAGGACTGGTGATTTTATTCAAATCAAGCCACCTGCATTTTGGCAGGTAGTGGTGTGCTGTTACACGAACTTATTATTATATTATCTTTGCAATAAATACCGTAATATACTATGGTGTCTTGTCAATACTTAGAAATTATGATATTTATCATAAAAAGTTTCTATCAATATTTTGCCATATGGAAAAATCAGTAAGATACATTTTTGCAAAATTGTTTTGCTTGATCATTGATTTATCGATATAATTGGGGTAATGTATTACGTATATGTAATATGATGACGTGGAAACGAACTAGTAGCTTTGTAATGTGAGACGAGCATGATCCGTTAATGGAATTGCTTATTAATGTCAAATCCCCTGCGTAATAGGTGTTACGTAGGGATCATAATTTCAATTTGGCCTCTAGTCCTTTGGATCTACATAATCATTGTAAGAGTTTGAATTGTAAAAGTAATCAAACGTGTAATGATGTGTCATTACGTTGTGTGTAAGTTCACGATCGCGGCTAGGTTGCGGTGCGCCTGCGCCGCGCTGCCAAACTACTAAAGCATGCTAACACGAGACTTCCCGACTGCCGAGTTCCGCGGTACGGCGCGCGGCGACGTTTACGCTTCATACTTACATATTACACTTTTTATCGTGTCGTGAATGCATCCAGTTTTCCTACGCATGAGGGGTTCCGTGCAAGTTCGTTCGTGACCTGGTGTGAGTGACGTCACGTCTACCGCGAGCCACCGCCATGTCGTTGCGCCGTCTGCGCCCGCGCACGCCCCCGCCCCGCGCGTCCCGCTGTCTGACGGAGAACGGCTGACCAGTGACCTTGTCGCTCCGTCTCGCTCCCACCAATTAGTCATCACCCGCGCGAGCGAGACGTGAACACACCAACCGGTATTGGAACAAAGTTGTTTGTGCAAGAAAGGTTTCTTCTCTTATTTATTTAAATGTTTTCAAATTCGCTTTGTAATGTAATAATGTGGCTGAGACGTTTGTTGTTGTGGCAGGGGTAATGACCTTGAATTGTAGTTCTTTTAGCCATGCGCAGAATGTAGGTCGTTAAATACACACATACGTGCGTCGGTATACTCTCATCTACATAATAAACAAACGATATATGGAAAAGTCGATTTGATCCTTAGTTTGTTGTTGATTGCTAGTCTAATAGGATCCGCTATACACAGTGAGTGCGGATAACGTTCTCAGTGTCTTGTAGGAGCCGGCTATTGTGATCTGTGCGAAAGTTTCGCGCATGCGCACTCCCACTAGTTGTTGAATGAAATGTGTCCCCACCCGACATTAGCGGGTGCTCCTGATTCATAATGCTATCACGCTGTATAAGCCATGACTAACGAGCCTCCTGAAACGTTTATCAGTTTAGTGCCAAGCCGCAAGCTCGTCTGCTAACTATAATTACTTTGACCTTTTTTTTACTTCTATTGTGGCCTGTGTGGCGAAAGATAAAAGATGTTTGGGCATCCTTGCAGCTGATCATAAAAACACTGCTGAAATAATATTTTAGTTAAAGGAAATGTAGGTATAAACAATCGTAATAATTCCATATAATTTTAAATCAATAGGTAATAAGTCGCATTCAGAGGTTATCAGAAGGAATTTCCTGCCATAATTACATTATCCAAATATCGCGTTCTCCTTGATTCGATCACCGTTACACGTGCCATCAAAATCGGGCACTTTACGAACCTTTTGAAATAAGGCTGGTACTACACAATTTGAAGGAGGGATTATTATTAAGGCTCATTTTAACGTTTGCTTAATACTAAATCAGGTCCAAATATCAATTTTCTTAGTTTATTTTGTATAAATTGTAGATAATAAAGCTGTGGGTTCATCGTCCGTGGGGCGTACCTCTTTCCCGTCAGCTGTTAAGAGGGCGACGACCTGAGGGAGGGCTCCGACAAAACCTTTTACTCCTATTAAAGTTTACGTAAACTGTGATGGATCTGCTCTGCAGGACATACTTAGCTTATGGTTATAGTTTTTATGTGATGAGAGAGAATTTTAATTAAAAAAACAATCTCGAAGTCTTCGCAGTTTTTATTCTGGTTGAATCCTTGAAGAATAAGGTTTTTAGAGTACTTTAAACTAAACGCCTATTAGTGATAATGTATTTGTAGAGTTAAGACAAGTTAAGAGTTTACTAAAATTGTATGACATCAACTTTTCAAAAATGCACTAATAAAGTATTAATAAAAATGTCTATTTAGCCACGTGTTCTGGAACATCAACAATTTTGTAGGATAATGTAAGCCATATTTGTCTCAAACATCTTTGAGATCCCACAAACCGATAACATAACTTAAACTCATAACAACAAAGTACAATTTTCAAAAACCTATTTACCATCAATGTTTAATCCCACGTCGCCCATTCGTCTCAAGCAAGACGTCCAGCACTTTGCTTACTGGTGCAGCAATTGTCCGAGTGCGTTCAGAATCGCCCATTGTGTAGCAATTGGCCATTAAAGTATTATACAGCCCACCAAATGATTGAACCTGCAATCTTCAACTTGTCATGCAATGTGATTAAGGGAATTGCTTAATGTGAAGATTGCTACGGTTTGACATTAGCAATTTGTTAACGAAATGCGCAAACGTTGAGACGAAAAGTAATGATTTGCTGTGTCCCGTTCATTCTATGAAAGAGTGTGTAAGTTATAGGCATAAAAGAATTGTCTGTTCATGTTCTGACTGACTTTTTATTCACTGCACACGAATTATATGAATATCCTAAAACTTTCCGTGTATATGCATAATTCATTTAATATTATAATTGACAGAAATGTCATACCTACTTTTAGTGACACACAAAGAATCCCACGTCAATCTATTAAAAACCAGTGACATATTGAAAGTAGTCTACAATTTTTTTCCGTGACATACTAATTACAAAATTATGCATAACAACGATTTATATTAGAGTATTCTTTGAATAAAGATTTCTTCTAGCTGAGATATTAAGGCGTGGGTATAACTAGCCATAAATAAAGGCTGATAACTGCCACATTTGTCCAGACGTAACGAGCCGTGGGCAATTGATACGCGAACAAATGACTGACTAAATAACTCCAGCCGTTTAGCCAGACATCGTAAACCTAAAAAGGTTATTCTGTATAATTAATAAATAAAATTCATCGTTGTACTAATTAGTGAGATCATTGAGTGCATAATAAAGTACAATAAAACAGGGTTCAGTGCACCGATGCAACGTGACTAACAAAATAAAATAATTAAAAATGACTTCATTTGTATGACCTTGCACTTTTATGGGTTTGCTAACTCGTGTAGGGTTTGCAACTGCGAGACATGGAATCCCTTCGAACAAATTAATCTTCTAAATGACATCTTAAGATGGAATCGTTCACAAAATCGTCACGTTACATATTATTATGAGATCGTATTGCAACTCATACCTTTTTAATTCTTGCACCATATTACTAAGTCAGCCTGACATTAATTTCTTATCGCTCCCGACAATACCTCGTACCTGAAAAATAATCTACTTCGTGGAAAAATTGGATAATCTATTGTTAAAGCTAGACTAGCCTTTATAGGAGACTAGATGACTAGAAAGCCGACTCGTTCGACCTAATTAAGGTCACTTTTGTTCCTCGAAACTTACAAAATAGTTTTTGAAGCTACTGTGTTGCACCGTCACCGCTAACGTAGCCTTAATTGATGAGGCCTGTAGTTTCGTATAGAAACGTGTCTAGTAAAAAGGTGCACAAAAAGTTTACTAGCATGCCTAAAGTTGGTCTTTAGAATAAAAAAAAACGGTTCTTTCCCGGCTGACAGGTTACTGAAAACATACTAGCAGCCAGCATTACGTGCTTTTTGAATCGTGGAGGTTTTAGTCAATGTAATACACTGAAGCAAAAGACTACTACATTGAATAAATACTCTGGAACTACGAGTTGGTGCCAAAAAAAAGCAAACTAGAACTTAATCACAACGTACTCTATATTCCCGAGCCGTCGCGTCTCATATAACGTAGTCTCGTTTATACAAGTCACAAGTTATGTTAATTTTGTTGGGTCTTCGTACACGAACACGACAGTGTACTGACAACTTTTCGTAATATCATATTCACAGAGCAAACAGTGAAGGATTGCAAGCTGTCGAGTACCATTGAGTCACTGTCCTCAGTTGACTCAGCTCGTGTGGGACGATAACTATAAAATGGTTTAAAATGCTCTTTTTTTATTCCCACTGGCGGATTTGAAATAAAAGTCTAGTATCGTTACAGTCTGAGGGCAGTAAAGTTGGGATGATAGAGATATTCTCAGAATTTCATTCAGATCTAAGACAGGTTTTCCGAAGTAACTCGTCAATGTTCAAAACACTTTTTGCATGTGGCTGATAAGGTTGACAAAAAAGTGTGCAGTGTGTTATAGTTTGCAAACACTACAAGATGACTAGATTTGACAAGTATAAGTACCTGTCTTATTCCAGTAGAAATAAAACGTACTTATCTGGAACTATGTAAAAAAAAGAGGCAAGCCTTCTTACCTTCTCCAGAACAGAGACAGTCGAGAAAACGGAGGATGTATTGCTTTAATACCCCCAAATGACACATCATACACAAGTCATAAAAATCGTACCACAAGAATTTAAATACGCGATTGCATTTCACATGAAGTGTTTACGGGTATCAAATGAGGGTATCATTTCGTTTAGTATCGTTTGACCAATTCAGCGTGGTGCAACGAACTTTATTGTTTGATGCTATTTATAACCCCGCCTTGTCAAGTCCTCTGATATTTAAGAAGGCTTTAGACATTTTATTCTTGTTTTATGTTTTTAATTTTATTCATTTTATGTGAAAGATATTCTGCACGAATTTTATTGACCTGCCTTAAAAAAAGTCCAAAATTTCCAAAATATTTGGAAGCTTAATTATTGCTTAGTGTGGATCCTTCTCCATGATCTCTCCTAACATATTCAGTCTAGTTTTTAAAGTCTAGCCACATTAATATATTTTTAGAAATTTAAATAAATAAACATGTGTTAATCAGCAAAAAATGTAAATTAACGCTTATGTGCGTAAAACTAGGCCTTACGTTCACTAAGAACCAGAAATATCTGGCATAAAAATCCTACATATGTTAGACATCAATTAAAATGCGAAACATGGTTTGGATGACTTGAATTTGCACAAGCTGGCCTCGAGCGCGATCCGTCCGAAATAGAACTGATAACAAGTACCTTCTAAACTAGACACGTGCAATACCTGTCTGCGAATATGTTGTCATTGTTGCCTAGCAACGTACAAGCAGGTTTAGCTTCTGAGAAATAGCTAAACCTGCATACTGGATGTACACATCTCAGCGGATCTGCAATTCCACGCAAACTCATGTTACTGATGTATAATGTTGTAAATACATGTATTAAGACGACTTATTGTTCAAAACGCACGTGTTATTGTCATCAGCTGCGCTCGATCACTTATACACATGCTTTAAGCTCGTATATTTGCTAGCAAACAAGACTTTAAACTTAAAAATAAATGTTTCAAACATTACGCATGAAATGTGAACGTGAAGTATTTATGCAAACGACCAACCAAATAGTTTTGCTTACTTGGTAAGTGATATCTTGAAAAGCGGTTGTAACCTCTTATGGAATTGTACTGGCAACATTTAAATTCGTGGCATCGTGGCAGATATATTTTTGATATTGCAACATCAGCCTTCTAAATTTAAAAACATAGAGCACCAACTTTAAAATTCATAAAAAGAGGACTTTAAAATTTTCGCGATGTCTGTACATATTTTTAACGGTCTTTGAGGAAATTGAATCAGTAATATTTATTTACAGAAAAGGAATATAGCTAAGTTTATTAGTATTTATTAAATATAATTGTTAATAACTTTTTATTCACACACATATTAATAGTAAATTCAGTGACTAGTTATGACGGATAGAAGTTTAATGGGAAGCTGTAAGCAAACTGCGTTTGATACTTGGTGACGAATGAAGTCCCTTCATGAATCATTGTTTATGCTTCTATTGTTATCCGGAAAACTTCAATGAATTTGTGGAACACAAACCTTTATTTATTTATCAATGGTGGCTGTGCAGTTTTCCTCCAGTCCCTTATAAAGTTCTATCTGTTCTTTATTCTTTGATTGTGCTTAAAAAATCGGAATGCTTTAAATACGTCGTGGTTTAGACTATCGTGTATAGTTTCGGACAAATATTTTTGGACATGTAACAATTTCGGCAACGAACCTACCATAAGCCAAAAATCCTTATTGTTACATAGTTGTTTACGTCTATCGTAAGTTGTAATAGGTTAACTGCCGCAGCGAATCGTGTTCTCAAAACGCTGAATTCACGTAAACAATTTGCATACACTACTGATTAGTTATAGATGTTACTTGGACATGCTCTATGGAATGAAGCAATGTATTTGATCTTAAACGATGGTGCGTTACTAGTTACTGCCTAATGTTGAAACAATGAGCAAACCCGTTAGTTTAGAAGGCCGTAGCTAAGTTAATTAAAAATAATTATTTTTTGGTATGAAATAACAAATGTTGAGTTTAATCAAAAGGTCTAAATGGGAAATTTGGTACGTAAAGGTACAGAAAATACATTACTCTGACTCTTATTTTTCTTTTTTGCCTGCCCAGTTAGCAACGCACTGCTCTGCTGAAGCGTTTCGACCGAGGCTGTGATAACCATTCTTAAAAGGTTGTAATTATTTTCGGTATTGCAAATGACGGTATACTATCAGAGCCAGTAAAATGTGCAAAAGCAAGACTGTTACTGTTGTGGAAACGAGACAGCGCACTACACGTGCCATAGCAGCGTCTCGCTTCCACAACTCCAACGGCGCTGGTGCCGTGAGCACGTAGGTCACGCCCATTCGTCAGTTACGCTATAGAAAAAGACAAATATTCTTTTAATACTATTTTCTTTGGTATTTTCCTGTTAGGTATTTGGCGGTACACGCAGTATCAGTTCAACGAACTTAGATAAAAGATTAAAATAAGTTTGTTTTCATACAAGTCAATCACACTAGCGATTGAAATGTCTGATTACCCTTTGTATGGAATTGTGGACGATCTCTCGTGTTGTTTGTTAGATTAAATGGAATTGATGACATTTGTCTTTTTCTTCTATGGTCTCGAGATATAAAAAAAGTTCTGCGCGTGACCATAGTTAATTTATAATTTAACAAATCGAATGCTAATCTGATTTTCTATAAGACTTTTCCCTGTAGGTAGTCATTCGAGTTTGAAAATCGAAGCTGTAAGATTCGATTCTAGAATTTTCTGATAAAGTGTTTGTGTATGTTTTTTAAACAAAGAATTGACGTATTTAATAGGTAAACGCGATTATTACACTTGATATTATCAATTTTGATATGTTATCAAAATTTATTCCGTCGGAAAAAAAAACCGTATTCAGCGCCAATTAATCTGCCGAGCCCTTTCCCAAGATGTTTGGGTTTAAACATCCAGGCTTACTAGATTTAAATAAAAACCGTATTTTACGGACCGAGTGGTCTTCCACACTCACAGAGCGGCAACAAGCAGACGATTTCATCCTGCTAATATTATAAACGCGAATGCTTGTAAAAATGGATGGATCTTTGATACTTTTTCACCCTCAAACGGCTTGATCAATTGATGAAATGAGGTATGGAGTTAGCTGAAACCCTGAATTAACACATAAGAAGCCTCTCAACCGAATACGTAAAAGGAGAGTAATGATTTTTTACAGCTATTCCGATATTTATTACCGTAATTCGCACGGGCGAAGTCGCGTGCAACAGCTAGTATACAATAGTTGGACCGGGATAATTGGCTTTTCAGGACGCCCACGTTCAGAGTGATAGGCATTAGGCTGATAAGCTTACAATAATACTGGCTACACATCAGCATCAATTGGACTCTATTTTTATTGGTCTGGACATATCCATCACATGCAGAGATTCAATTAGGGATCAGAGTGCCTGACGTGTAGTGCTATTGAAAATCCCTCGATGGATATTGACAGCACGTATTTTTAGTTCGAATGCAGGCTATTTTTACGTTTCAGAGAAAACCTATAAATAAACTACATATTTCCGTCCGGATTCAGCGAAAACAGGTAGGTATTGATCGTAACCTATCTCTGATTAAACTTTCATGTTTAGAGCGAATAATTATTTTCTAACATACTATTGCAAATTGAAAAAAAAGAAACGTATATTTTTTATTTTTCAACCAGACTCTTTAAATATTTACCTTCCATCTCCGATCCATTTATTTAAACAGCAATTCGTTTTCCGAAATTTAAAATTAAACGAAAGCTGTTGTTTTCTCAGGCTTGGCGTGGCACGTGTACTTATGCCTATACATCTAACTGATGCTCATTATTTTGAAGTACTTCCATCCCCCGAGCGGGTTCTAAATTTCAAACATTCAAGTACGTTGCGTTAATTGCAACCGCCATTCTGTACGCACCCTATGTGCTTAGGGTGCGTTCGTAAACCTTATGTGCGACTCCCCCGGTGATTTCACCTCCCTTATACATCATGTAAAAGACCAGCATAGACTAAGTAACTTCACAACAGACTTCCAACGTTATCAGAACAGATCTTACAAAAGAGGAAGCGGGAAATTAACATGTCAAGTTGACCTCTTATTACGTCAACGATAAGTCATCTTAATATAGGTCACCGTGACACATGTGGCTTGCCTTAATGTATTAGAATTTTTAAGTGTTTCAAGATTGTAGACATTCGGTAAAACGAATGCAAGGAGGTGTTCAAGGTAGCTCATGACGTCAATAAATTGCCCACAACACTAAATACATTCAACATCGTTCATTATAATTCCGGATACAAAACAAACTTAACATCACTTCAAAGACTACAAAAATATTGTTGTATATAATAAAAAAGTGAATAATTTGAATTTTGGCAACACCATGTTTTTGTGTTCGGGACATGTATTTTTTGTATTCCGTTTCAGTTAGACTTTAGAGTAACATTGTCGTGTACCACTACATTTTTTGTTGAAATCTCGATAAGACAACTTTAAGCCGATATAAAGTTGGGGAACAATGGTTTTCGAAGTATAAAAATATATGCTAAATTGTAGTCATAACTGGCTGGGAACAACCCTATAAGTATTCAAGAAAGAATAAATATCTAAGTCCTGTCTACGCATTTTCCCGGCTCTTTGCTCGAAGTAGAGTGCTTTCAATCTACATAACGCTGTGCATGAAAGTTTTAAGTTACTCATCTTTTGTTCAATCTCCCTTGGTTACTTTACATACCTTTAGCTCCGACGCCTCTCAGAGACGGTTTCAAAGAAATTTCTTTTAGCATTCACTAGCTTTAATATAGCCGACGAAACTGTTGTAAAATATGAGACGGAAGAACTTCTTTTAAGTACTATAATGATTCTCTGGATTTAAAATATGCTATAAACTATTTTCTAAAAGCTCTTTCGTAACTTTATCATTATAAATCATATTAATCGCAGCATGAAAAGATCGGACGTCGAGGTTAACCCCTGGCTATAATTTCTTCATAACGAAGCCAATGATATTTGTGTGTTCCCGCCAAAAATAAGCGGCCATTACTTTAGACACGTTTGACAGAACTGGACCGAGCGGGTTTTGTTTTGGCAACGGTGTGGCATGCGGGAGCTTACGTTCCATTTTTTATAATTTAAATTCATTTACAAATTGAATACAAATATGAGGTCCCAAATAAATAGTCAGAAACTCTTTTGTTATTTCTTAAACGTGTTACGATGTCGTGTGTCTAAATAATGTTGTTATTCATTTACTATCACATCACAGAACAAAAATGTTATCTATCATGTCTTTGAATATTGTTTCGGAGAAGAAAACACTCCTGTAGAAATTGACTTACATAATACATTCTGATGAAATTATAATGAAAATTTTGTTCTCTTTTCAGGTAATATAACGTAATCTATCCAGTAATCCGGTAAGAGTGATATCGGAGCGTTCGGGAGTGCTGGCACACAAGTTTTACGTAATACGCACATTTTCCCGCGCTCGCAGCACCAGATGTTAATCCGCCATGATTTCTGCCGCCGTGATTGGTTCGGGTGACTAAATTAGAACCGACACTCTCAGCTTACAAATGGCCTGCTATTAAGACTTCTTTAGGCTTCTCTTACGTAATTTACATATCTTTTTAACCCGCATTGCGTTAATCAGACTATTTTCAAGTAAATCGACCTCAAATTGTGGGATATCGTGAGCCATTCGATCAAATTCCTGGGAGTCTATTTGCCCTTGCCCTTTATAAATAAAACATTTAGCGTGGAAAAAGTAATCTCAATAATGTTATCATAAGCAAAGGCATTATTTTTTACGAGCTAGGCAAAAAACAATAGCAATAAGTGAGGTGTTTACAACACTCATTCACAATAATTCGCCGTACTATGTAGTTTGTGGCTAACATAAACAAATCACATAACGCTCTCCATTGAACATACCGCGAATAGTATTTCAGTATTTAGGCATTCTAGATTCTAGGAAATTATCGCACATTCTGAGAATGTATGGTGTTTAATTAATAACATTATCATGTGCGTTAAACTTGAATGAATGTGACATTCCATTGATGTATTGTGTGATTAATCTGTTAAATACAGCGGGACACAGCTCATTAATAGTAATGCAAGAACTACATTTTCTAATAAACGCCAGTAAAACATCACTAGATGTATATCGATGGCGGAATATGCCACTTTCCCAGCTCTCCGCCCGAGACATAGATTCATATCTTCCAATTTCCATATCGATTTTAATATCGTATTACATTCCCTCCCGTGCGTTAAGATTACGGACTACGCAAGCCCATATTCACATTTTTAATACATGTATAAGATTGTGTATATTTTGTTTGTGTAGAACATATCATTATCCAACATCAAATTAAGCATAGGGCTAATACGTCTAATCTCGTAAGTCGTAACGCCTACGGTCAGTGGGGAAGCAAAAACTTGTATAATGCATGTTCCGTGTCGGACAACGGCGGCGCCGCGTCGCCTCTTGCGTCACGTAGTGAAATCAATGATGGGCGCAGACCCAGTTGTAAAGTTGACCTTGGTCCGCTCTTGCCGACTGCCGACCGCCAACTGACTGCTACCTCGCCTAGCGAGCCTCGAAGGTCCGTGCTGATCACTGACGAAACGGGTGGCATTCCTTTTTCAAATTTGAATGCTATTCGCTCGTACAACATCAGTGTTTAGACGTCTGTCGTACGCACTAGTAGTAGTACAAGCTGTTTATCAACCTTATTGACGTCTGCTTATCGTAGCCACCTCCCATTATCTAGCGCTAGGAAGTGTGAATTATCACGTGAATGTCGTGAGTGTGTAAATACTTGTGTTTATAGTACATTTTGTAATGAAGGTAGCGGTCAAGAGAAAAGGCCGAAGCACTACTTACTCTACTTAGTAACATTATTGTATTTACCTTTCACTTATTTACGCGCTTAAACTGGAGTCGATCGAATGTAGATTGTCGCGTTTAGTATTCTAGTATCACACGTGGTGACGTTTCTTTATTTTAATTGCGCAGAAACGTGCACACATAACCTAGAAACGAAACCTTACCTATTGGTATCTAATCTAAATCCTACTTTACTGAAAACTTGTTTAAAACCTTTTTTGGACCGGATTTAGGTCACGCGTGATTAAATCCTTTGATAGCTTTGCTAGTGACGTTAGCAATAAGATGTTCATTCATGGATTCCAATTGTTTGTATTAAACTAAGGTCATTAACACTTTGGAATAGCCATTAAGAGCGAGCAGATACTTTAGTAGAACTAATGAATTCATAAACAGAAATGAAATCCAAAACGGACGCCCGACGACCTCGCGTCAACTCGTAAACACCAAAAAAGTGAATCGAAAACAATAAACGTGTCTGCGAGGGCGACGGCTGCGGCGCTGTAGCGTGCTGCGGCCGGGGGTCGGGGCCGGCGCTGGTGCTGCGCCGCGCGCGCCACAATAAAGTCGGGCGGTGTATGCGTGACCGTGGGCGGTCAACGCATTAATATGTGCGCGCGGTCACGGGGTCGGCGCACCGGGTTTCAGAACGCACACCGCGCCGACGAACGTTTGAATTTCAAAATGGCGACGCGCGATGGCGGCACGTACCGCGGATTTTATGCGTCTACTATAATTTTGTGTAATTTATATTCGATACGCCGGCGGCTGCTAGATAGCGTTTCTATTGAAGTGTAGACGCGATCGCGCCGTGTCCGGGTACCCGAGCTGAATATTGATCGCGAACGTCGGCAGGATGCGATTGCACGCTGGCTACTGCATACATGCATCACTGATTGACTCTGTTTATTTTCAAACAATGTGCATACGTGTGAAGACAATGTTTGAAAATAAACAGACGTGAGAGATACTTTTGAATATCAATTGTACTCAACATTCTGAATATTTAGCCAGACATGTTTATGTAGTGGCTAAGATCCTCGCTCATCCCGAAAACAAAAATATTGGGGCGCGTTAGATGGAACGAGAAATGTCATGCTGTCATACATGAAGAGCATGACTCGACTACTGAACTCTCTAAGAAGTAGTCACATAATACATACATATATGGATGTAAATACCAGACCTAAATCTGCAAGAAAGACAGCTGATAAACTTATCAACTAGAATCCCTTCAACCAATCAAAAACAGTCTATTTGCGTCACTAGCTCCACTTCTCTAGAAGCCTTTAGTACTACAGTCTACATGTCTACGACAAATCTTCCAACTCACCATAATGTCTTCACATTTTGCACCTACATCATTATCACATCATCCATCATATCTGGTAGGAATTCGGGGGCTAATCTAGACAGACAAGCCACCTTCAGTCTTATCAAATGATAATGTTTCGAACAGTTGTGCAAATTTTATCATTATCTGTCCTTATATTTGTGACAATGAAATGATAACTGCGCTGCTGTGGTCACCTTCGTCTTCGCCTTGTTTGCTGAGATTCCGTTTATCAAACGCCCGTAAATATCCAATGTAGGCTGAACTATAAACAAGCCCTAAGCTCATTTACTGAAAACGTATACAAAGGCTGGTACAGCAATTAGTTATGAGAACTAAATTCTATTTCAATGTACTAATTAATTATTAAAGTAACTAACGTTAATTCAACTTAAGAGCTAGCATGTATATTTGTAACACAAAACCGAAGTTAATTAAGTTCTAAGTATTTCAGAAATTCAATTTTCTAGATTCCTTCTAAGACCCTTACAATAGCTTTTGTCTGTATTCTGAGACTTATTCAATTAGCATAATAAGTTGTAGGACCTATTATTATATTATAAGGCTTTTCGTACACGGGGCGATACAACACACCTTTACTCGAAGATTTTAGCTTCCTAGCGACTGCCGTCATACATTTTCGACATCTAAAAGTCGTTTACTATCCGAGTCTTTCCGTGCCCCAGGTATAAAGACTCAAATTAAATTTGTGTAGGCAAAACGAAATTAGCAAATGACTAGACTTTAGGGCTTTCAGCGAAAACGTAATACCCTGGATTGTATTATACAAACTCGGTATAAGAAACACTTCGCTCCACTAAGCAATTTAATTTCGTCGACGAATTCTCAGTTTTCCGAATTGCCTAAGAGTTCGTTCGTAATTTGTTTATCGGTATGATTGATTCGAGGAAACTTTATCCGCAGTTGTTGTTTAAGGGCTTTTATTTCAGCTCTATTCATTAAATAAATTCTTGTCGACGTATTGAATATTGAATTATTGATCGAGTAATTAATTGCTTGGAAACTTTGTAGAATTGATAGGTGAATGAAGATGATGTTTCGTATTGTGCAGAAAAAAAAGTTGTGTATTATTGGATCGCTTTTTTAAATTTATTATTTAAGAAAATTGATCATTCTTTTGGACAGAAACAATGTTTCACATCATCATCATCAGCCCGTTGCAGTCCACTGCTGGATATGGCCTCTCAAGGTACGCCACAGAGCCCGGTTTGTTTGACATACGAGTACGAATTTCCATTACAGTAAAGTCCTTTTCCTATTACAATATTAATAAGTGGTTATGTCATCCCGATATAAACACACTTGAGACGGCACTTCAACTTCTTCGTAAGCTCTTGAAATCTTGAAATAAAGTTACTATTTTAAAACTACATTGTAATAGATTACTTACAAAAGTTTTTCGTAAAGGTTTATCACATTTCTAATAATATCGGCCTAATTGTCGTATCAGGGCTGGACTGTTGCGTTTTGTAAACATTAATGTACAGTCAGCAGCAAAAGTTGATGAACATCATCACACAATTCATAGCACAATAATATATTATGTTAGAGAAGTTAAGAAAATGGGTTATCTGAACAAAATGGTTGTCAAATGATATTTTTCTATAGAATGAGCTTATTTTAAATACATATTTTTTTTTGTTTTTTTTTTTTTTTTAGAGAAAGTAGCGTTGATTTTATTGTATTTTTTTTTCTCTATCATGAGACAATTTTTCCAATCACATTACATTTTATCTTGTGAGTACATTTAACTACATTAACCAACTTTTTTGTCTGACTGTAGCGTATACCTTGTTTACATTGCCGCTCAATAATTGTTTAAATTAATTACCAAGAGTTATTGCATTTATTGTTTGTTGCCCGATCGTAAATATCGTAATGTCTTGTTCGTTATTCGCAATTAGGTATATTTGTCATTGTTTATTAATACATATAATAAAATAGTAGAGAAGTAGTAGCTCTTCAATAAAAATATATTTAAAACAAGTAGCAGGGGTCGTTATTATATCCATTTCGAACCCGAAATTGTGACTAAAAGCTTTATATGTTCTCTAACAACTTATTTACAATTCGTATATCACACGTGAATCTGTACGTACGTATAATATTTACAGATACGTGATAATAAACGATTTATTATCAATATAAGTAAAAACCCACTTATAATCATCCTGAAATCCGGGGAAATCCTCTTCACAACAATATTATTCTTTATAGTACAAAGTATTTATAGTATAAGCTTATATTGAATTGCCGCCGACTCAAACTGCGCAAATTGAGTGCTTTATCATTGTAATAATTAATCAACGCTCTAATAAGTCCGCAGGCATTATTATCGATATAATTGAATACAAAGTATTAATGAATTCTGTTGTTCATGTTTATCATTAGTTACATTAATGTTCTAAGTAAGATAACTAAGATAGAAGTTCTATGCAGGAGTATAGTTGAAAGAGTAACGTAGTTGTTCATTGACTTTCAAAATTAGTGCAAGTTTATAGTAGAATAAAGTTTTACATATTGCGATATGTTATATTATACAGTTCTCAACAGAAAACCTTAAGTAGGTGCTTAAAAATCCTCAAGTATAAAACACAAACGCACATAAAAATTAAACTAATCCTGCCGCATAACATATCTATGCACAAATTAAATATAAAAACATATAATAATTACGCATGTGTACACTGATTACCATACATCACAAAGCAGTTGTCCTTCTACACGCTTGTCTCGCTACGCGCATGCGCACTGCGCAGGGTTCATTACACTGCGCGCGCGCCGACCTACGACCCGCGTATCGCGCCCCACTAACACCCCAGAAGATGCGTGCTCCAGTTGAGTGCAAATCAATATTGTATGATAAATAAGTAATGTTTAGGTATGATATTATTGTGTAAATTTTAAAATTCTATGAAATTGATGGTTAAAACTGCTTTAAAGAATTTCGTCACCAACTAGCATTTGTGGATTGTGCAGTAATGCCAACCTCATCGCTTTATAACCTGGAAAATGTTTTACTGTTCGGCAAATGTTCAATTTCTCCCAGTACATTGATCACCATACCAGATTTACAAAGAAGTTATTTTTACTAATCAATAAATCTATAGAATGTAAACTGTTCTAGACAAGATTACCTTGACCAACAAAATGCCTAACTAATAACGTTATAAATAAAAACCCATCAACCCACGTTTAGACATAAGTTATTACCCGATAATGAACAAGATCTATTATATCACCTGAAGAAACCAATAAATAATAGCCTATAAATAGTAATTCTAAGAAAAAAAAAGATTATAAAACCAACCCACGAAACAAATGAAAATCGATATTCATTTACAGAAAACCATAGAAAATTGTAAGGCTCGAGTTTTGCTCTAAGAATTTGCTTGTAATCATCTATTATCATCCCGATATATATGTTACTTACCGTATTACAAGATAAAGTGCAATGCCTCTTCGTTCACGATCGTTGAGACATGCACTAAGTACTCACATAGTATGTAAGTACATATACCCGTACGTCGGCAACCACTCGCAGGATAATTTCGTCCGAGAGCCCTGCTCTTATTGCAATCTATTCCAACGTCAACCTTAATTCCATTTGACATTTTCTCGTGCACTGCTCGGTTAAAGCCGGGGTTCTAATGCTGAAGGTTTAAGCGAGGAATGGGTGAGCGGAGCGGGCTGAAATGAGTTCATACGATACTGTCCACGAAATATGATGGCAGTTTGTTTTATCACATGTTTGACTCTTTATTCACGTGCAGTTTCGGAACGCAGACTAGTTGCAGATTCAATTATCATAATAATTATCTTCAGCCATTAATTGTTAGGAATATGCCTTGTTAACGATATTTCGCCTACATGAGCGAGCTTTTATTAAGAGTCCGCTCTGACTATTTCAACTCGTTTAGCTTTTTGGCTAACCTCTTTGTAAAATAAGCGTTTAGTTATGAAGCTTGCTAAACGGAGAGTAAGGCGGTCTTGTACTAAGTCCGTTCCGCTCACAGTGGAGCTTGAGGTTTAGCGCTTATTTTAGACATTCGCACTTTCATTATGTTTAGGAGCGCTTACATGTGTTGGCGACGGTTAATTTCGTACTCGATGCTACGTACCTACCTATGTTTACCTTATTGCATTGGTACCGTCTACAAGCGTCGCCGTCGCGCGTCGCTAAACACGTGTGCTTTTTTTGTGTCGTTAGAAATGTCTAGGACTGTTTCAGTTCTTCAGCTTAATTAAAGAAAAGTTGCCTACCTAGTATGATTATACAATTCAAAGACAAGGTTTTGACTTAAAGCTCCCGTTTATACCAAACTACAATCCTTTACATTTGAAACGCCGAATCTATTCCAATCGCTTTTTATCCAAAAATTCTTTCAAAACCGCAATTCCCCTAATCAAATACCAGGAACACCGAGGCACCAAAATCTTTTATTTTCCGTTGTGTCGCATGGTGGGTAGACCGCAAATATTTCCGCGCTGGCCGGTCACCGCGATACGGCGCCGTTGTCACTTTGCTCTATTTTATCTGACAATGTATTTTTGGACCTCTCGGCTCTCACGCATTTCCGATGTCAAAGAACCTTGGCCATTGGAAGCGATAGTTTCATTTTAACGGCTAGACTGCTAAGTGTGTCTGCGTTTGCATTAACACGACTGTTGATTGAAATTATTCTGATTTATTTTCTCTTGTATGCCAGTCTTACTCGGTAGCATCACATGTTATTAATGTCCATTCCAAGCTAGAGTAGATTCGGCTTCATAATATTATGCGTAAAAAGATTTGCGCTATTATTGTTTTTTCCTTTTCACTTTCAGGCGTTTAACAATTTAATTCACACTATATAAACAAGGCAGGTTTGTGACCGTTTAATTAGGCTTATACACGACCACTCCTTATCAAGGCGTATTTATAAGTTTTTGTTGTAATATGTTGCACTGTGACACGCGAGAATATTTCATAATAAAAACTTAATTTTGAAAAAGAACGAATGCAACTTTACAGAAAAAAAATGTGTAAATGTAAGAAAAATACTTGAAATGACGAATAAGGCAAGTTAAATAAAAGCTTTAAAGCAAAAATGTTTCCTTTTACGGTAAGTAAATATCCGAACAAAAGCTAAGGCGAATCGCAACATAACCAAACACTAAACGACGTGTGTTATTACTTCTCAAACCATCTGTCGGTTTATTATGCAGTTTAAATACTTCAATAATGCACAAATATTGACAGGTTGATGGGCGCTCGGAATCTTACGAGCACTGCCACACAATGAGAATGGCCGAAGGCGGGTCGCATTTACATTACGACCATAATAAAATTATAATGCAATCGATGAATAACAGCTGAGAAAATTCTTTTTTAACAGCGTTAACTTACAAAATAGGCAGTATTTGATGGTGCATAATAAACACAAATTTTATCAGTATGAGGTAAACTCATAATTGATACAAAGGTTTTACTCAACATGTTACTTGAAGAGACTTTATTTTAAAAAGATCTTTGCAGCTAACCTGAGCGCAAGCTTTGACTGTTATCCCGGCGTATGTTGTATTTATCTTTATCTTTTATCTTTAAAAAAAAAACGGCAACCTTCTTTAGATAGCACACTATCACTTAAACTCAGGAACAGTACAAAGGTACATTAGGTACTCGACACATCCTTAACACTGTTAATTAGTAGTCAAGTCATCTTAACGTTAATCCTGATTAGAAATCAGTGTATGCCGCGCCGTGCCTCATCCCGTTTGAAACCGCATTAAATCAGGCCCGTGTAGTTGTGTACTTAGTTTGCAAGACGTGTACCTCCGTCATTTAATCTATTGCCATTTTAGCTGTAAAGCTAGTACCCACCTATGTGACCTTTGACCTTAGGTCGTCGAGTTCAAACGCATCAGTCAATGTTAAGAAAATAATTACATACTTTTTAATTTGATGTTTTGTAAATAACCATGTAATTTTTTAGCTTGTCGACACGTTTTGTTCAAGATTCCTGTCGATTATGGCGTAGCACAAAACCATTTCTTTTTGGACTCGAAAATATCATGCCAATTCTTTTTTTTTTAATTTATCACAATGAAACTGTTTTTAAAATAAGTAAAGCACAACTTGGTTAATATATTTTGCTATGAATTTAGACTCTTATTGTGTCGTCAAATGTGTTCTGTAACGAGCATTGTCGAAGGGTGCGGGACCAGGCCACTGTTTATAAACTCTTGTTTTATAAGGAGTGACATAACGCGAGTGTGTGCGGTCCATGCGGTCCCGGGGTCGGTACACTCGGCACCCGCTGTATTGGCAGCCGTCCAGCTGCTCACACAACTATTATTACTAATGCAAGCATCGCCACATTACCTATGCACGCAATTTAACCCCTATCACAACGACATAAAGACTTCCCCTCTCCACATCTCCCGCGCGAAAGGTAATGGATGAACGGCAGGTGATTTGAAATAAAACCATTTGTTATATTCGCAATGGTGATTATTTTGTTTTGTTTCGCAAGTCCGGTTTTAGATCAAAGTGGGGTTTTAGGTGACGATTATGGTGAAATATGAAACGTCAGGCCGATTGTCTGTCTAGCGGGCAGACACTGCATTAATAACTCGGTAATCTCTAGTAAGATGTACCTAGTGAACCTATTTGGAACTTCTCGGACTGGTGTTCTTTTGTAAAATAAAACTACAACCTCTGTGCAATGTACTCGATTAATCTTTAGGCATTAATTTAAACTGATTAAAACTGTTCAAAGCATTGTAAAGTATGTATATTAAACGATAAGAATTATGAATCTTTTACTAACTCACAAGAAACGAGGAACACTTAAACTCTTAGCAAAGAAAAACTGCTTAAAAACATAGGTTCTACATAATTCATTCCAGAACCAGCAAACGTTTAAGAAGAGGTTAATTAAATTAATCATTTTAACGCAATATGGCGCGAGTGTTTGTTTTTTTTTCTCGTTTGTGTTGGCACACGCGTGGCATGAGTCATTCTGCCACCTGAATTATCTTCTGTTTTAATGGGAACGTTCCTATTTTACGATTTACGTTGATGGTCTATGACTAATTATTTAGTGATGAATGTTTCGACAAGCAACTTTTATAGTTCACCTGATGAATGATGTTATTCTTCGCGTCGTTTATCGTAATGATAATGTTCCTCCGACACACAAAGAAACAATTTAGTGAGTTAAATGAGATTTTGATTGTCGGTAAATAAATTTCAAATGAATTTGTTCATGTTTGAGTATACTTTCGAATGTTAGGACGGTTGTTATTTTAGTAACAGTTTTAAGTCGATTTACGGAGCTTAAAATTGCATAAGTTCTTTTGAAGCCATATTTAGACTTGAACATAAACTTTCAGAAAACTGTCTTATTACTTATTTATTACATCAATACTTAATTAGCTTCACATTATAATCCTTTAGCTATATTATTTACCTCAGACGTGCTAAAATAATAACAATAATCTTTAGTAGACTTAACCACTACCTCATAAGTGTCATGAAAACAATAAGTGACGTATGTCTAAAATAAAGGGCACGCCATACGCACAGGTGTTTGACCTTTCATCCTTCATGTATAGAAGTAATTTAGATATCCTGTTATCAGATTATGTGGCGAATAAAAACCATAGCAAGCACGATTAGATAAGTAGGATAGATGTTTTATCTATGCCTAGCTAAGAAGAACTTAAGGATCTAAATTATGTAATAATTTCGCACTACCACTGAATTTGCACTCCATTACTCGTCAGATATATTTAGTCTGTGGATATTTAATTGCAATCCTCGCAATTACTTACAATGATATTAATATTATCTTCTTAGACTTCCTAAACAATGTAGAATTTTTCTACCATTAGCCAATTTTACCAGATTCAAATAAAATCTTTATCAGGCCTCGTCTTCACAATTTGAAGAATTGACACAAACAATAAAAGCTTTACAAATAAACAATAAGTACATATTAACAGTTATCTGATACTATAAAGTCGACATCAATAAATTATGTAGGCTTAAAACATGGACGTTGTCTAGACATGAGCATTTCATCACATATGTCATCAGATAAAACGTATTTGATCTAAAGCTTAAGTTTATTTGAGAACTAGCTGCTTCTTGCGATCTTATATAAAAAGTATACATAAGAAGCCGGCGTTAATCTAGGCTGACAGCTACTTCAATACCAAATTACTTTGCCATTTATGCGTACAGAGGTAACATACTCATACAAGAAAACTTTCGCCTTTATCATATAAATGTGATGTAGGTATACAAAAATATAATGATCGTTATGGAATGATGGCACGCGCGGACATTTGGCTCGGGAGCCGGGTGTGAAGTGCGCAGATCGGTTCGTTACCCGACGCTGTCGGCACGCGACTGTCAATACAAATACAAGTTCTTGGAATTACGAGTTCTAAGTCCAAATTCAAAATTGACCGGTGTCAATTTCTTTTTAAATTTGACTCTAGCAACTTTTTAGTCATCTTCCTATATTGTCACTGGCCAATGGTAAATATGAGGAGCCAGAAAAAAAAAGTTGACTTCTTTGGTTTTGCAACCATGTGTGGTTGGGGGTCAATGTATTAGATCTTCTAATATTCGAATGTTTTATTTTATCTTCAATATGGCAATAATAAGAGTGCTCCATAACACTTGTGAAAGTTCATTTCTATCTATTTCTATCTCGAATGTTCTTAATTTTCGCGAGGACACTCGGACAAGGATTTCTGGCCGGGGTTGACCTGTAAGCAATAAATTCTAATGTACACTCGAGGACCGGAGAGCAATTAATGTATGGCGTTAAAGGGTCAAGCATTGCAAGCGCCGACAAGTGTAATAAATAGAAAGACGCCGACGGAAAAGCTAAGAATAATAAGATGAGAGATGCTTCAGAAATTGGTCCCTAGCCCCTACTATATAAGGTGGCTACAATATATCATTCAATTATTTAAAACTTTCCGTAGGTACGGCGCGGGCGTGGGGGAGAAAGGGATTCATAGGCGATTGCCAATACCTATAATAAGCTCATAACAACCCAATGACGTCACCAACAAAAAAAGAACTATTGTATTCTTATGTAAAAAGTATGTAACTGGTGGTAAACAAAAAAAAACAAAGTACCAAGTCTTTTTTCAAATTCTTGGCGGTACATTTTATGATTCAGTGTTTGGCTAAATCATTACTGCGCAGTTTAAATTGAGAATCGACTAGAAATTATAATAATTAGCTGTTGGTACTGTAATAAATAACGCAATCTTCATTCTCTGTATCTCATTCCTATTTTCAATAGTGACTCGACTTGTAGGGAAATATTTCCTGTCTAATTTCAGTTGTTCAACTACACTAACACTCGTAAAATACGATATCAGCGATGATTTATATTTATTTTTTTATTAAAAAAACATGTTATGAAACAAAATAACGAGGCAGAAAATATGAAAGTGATAAATATAGTTATCATAAAAATAAATGTTTCAGTGAAGCTGTGGTTGCCTTGATATTTACTGAACGTTCGCTAGAAAACAACGACTCATAACATCATCTAATATTTTTTACTTGTCATAAACCGGTAAATATCACATGTAAAAAAAAACAACACGATGAGTTCGTTTCGGCTTTCGACATATTGAAAACTAAAAGGAAAAGAATCGATTTTTAAAATTCAATTAGGCCCCCTCATTTCGAACCTAAAGGGTTTAATACAACGTTGGCAGTGGTGCCAACATTCCGGCAAGCGAGATTCCCCGCGCTCCGGGCACGCGACAATCTCTGATTCATTAGTAAAATGAAAGTACTCTTGCCAAATACTTGTAGTAAACAATACACACACTTAACTTACTCTTGATCACATCTGATCGAACATGGCATGACTTTGTAGTAAGGAATCTCTGGCATGTGGAAGATGTGCCAATTATCATTTACTAGCCATTTGATGTTCGAAAATATTGAATATCTGAACGTTATAGTTTTCCTTATTGCCTGTGGGTGTGTATTTCATGAAATAGCGATGTCTAGTACAATTTCAGGGCTATTAAGTATATTGTTTATTGTTACGTACCGTAAACTGTTTTGCACTGCGCTTTAGTGCTTAAATTATAAAGTAGGAGAACATAAATGTATAAATAAGGTAAGAAATATACGAAGGTATTTCTGAAATCCAAAGAAATCCTTGTTACACATAATTTATCCTTTCACCACATCAATTATGCATTATCCCGGGGATAATCCTACCGATAATGGCCTCTTACGACACGTAAGCACAAGAGAACAGATATTACAATGTTACTCAGCAATCCGATAATATTGCCTGATTACACACATGCGAAAACGCCTAACACATTAGATAAAATCCTCATACTAGAAATTGCTGAAAATATTTCAATTTCACAGCTGGTTTCATTTGAAATTCAGAATATACGAGCATTTTATTGTATGTTTATAAAGCAATGGATTCCTGTTTTAATGTTCGTATAATTGCCCGGCAAAACTATTTTATAAACCGCACAACTTTCTGATTACACCTACATGATATAAATGCGATTCGTTTTTTCAACAATTGGCTATTAAAAGCGGTTGTTTTTTCGTATGTTACCAACTGTCGTTCTATATTTGAAAGCTGTCACGACAACGTTTGCGTAGATTTGCGCGCGCACCATTTACGCGGGCAATTTCTATTAATGTCGAGCTATTTTTTGGCATGACCCACGGAATTGCGGTAATTAGCGTAATCGACACATTCTTACATCACGAACATGTAGGTTGGCTGCCCTTTGATAAATATAAAACCTATTTCGCTCCACAACCTGGAAATAAATTGCGGAAACAGACTGCCAAATGCATGTCTGCTTAGTTAGTAATTACCTTCTCCAGGAATAAGTATGTCGCTGTCGTGTCCATTTCACATGTGATTTACAAAGAACGTTTTACCCTCCTTGTGCTCCAAAAGGCCACCTCTTCCCGGACCACACGGCACTGAAATTAATAAACTCTGAATCACAGATTGAATACAACTGCACTCAGAACTGATTGGTTTGTCGTGATTTCTGTATGAATTTGAAACGTCAAACAACAGTGATTTCCTACCATTTTCATGATTAGCATTTGTCTGTCGATAGCTGCAGACTTCTTCCAAGAAAGGATTTATAGTAGGAGCAGTGAACTATTCACGATCACGATTCGCAAACGTTCCTACACATCTATAAGCTCAACTACATTGTGCATACATTGACTCAAGTTTATTATGCCTGTCGGGTTCACAGGATCAATTACTGCACACTTGTTTAAGCTACGCAGAAGTTAATGCGCGTGTCAAATCTATAGTGACACTAATCACCTAACATTCTCACAATAACACAATCTATTATGGCCGCCGAGGTATGAATAGCAAGTATTCTCGTGTTTTCTTTTACCCAGATTATCATGAATGTATTAACTCATTTACCTGTGAACATAAACAATATAAAATCAAATAAAACACATTATCTAACAGTAGCTATTGTTCGTCTAGACAGTGTGTCTTCGCGACACGTGTCACACAATAGTGTTGCGCAACTGTCACGGACTCACGGCCCTACCACGATATCGCAGCACTCCTTGCGTGACATTAAGCGTGAGTCATCGAGCTGTCACGTTGACACACGTCAAATACGTCAAATGCATGTTAATTGCTCTAGTGTAACCTTGTAGCGACGTCCTGACATTGAAATGGGTGATTAATTATTACGTCAACTAGATCCCACGGCAAACCTATAGCCGATGGTAGAGATAAGGACACGAGGCGAAATGCAAATTTATAAGTAAAAGATATTTATACACTATAAGACTGATATCACATGACTCGATAATCGATAGATAAAGGCATCACTGCACATGTGGCAAAAGGCAATCTAAAGCCTGTTATCTATTGATTATAAAATCAAATTACCTCGGTACTGAAACAATGCGGTAATTATAATAAACAAGTCGAGTCTAGGCTGCAGGCTAGACGCTCTACAAGGTTATGAGACGGTAGCATGCATTCAGTATTTGCGATGACAGGGAAAATCGACAGTTCGTTGCATGCACTTCAGAGTAAAACCTCGTGAATCACTTAAAAGCAAGTCAATGTGATGAATCGTATGAAAACCTATTGATTTCCTGTCCTAATAAATACTGTATACACTGAAGAAAAACATCGAAAAGAAACCAGAACAGGAATTATTTATGAAGAGAAAAGTAGAGACAAATATTTTCAATCTTAAACCATTATAGAACACACTTAACATTCTTAGCACATTGACACGTAAAAACAGTAAACCCCAAAGCGTGCAGTCATTTAGTTAATTACCTAACAATGTAGGTACTTCGTCTAGCCTAAGATTTGCACAGGAAACGAGAGCCACGTGTAGAATACAATAATGTCAATGGCTATAACACCAAAACTATAGTGTAGAGTTCGTTGACGTTCACACACGTCCATACAATATAGGTATAGGTAGGTATGCCTTTGTGAACTGTTGTGAATGGCCTCTGTCTTCCCAGATCCCGTATCATAATAGAATATTTAAATTACATTCGAAATTCAAACTAAAGCGACCTATTGCGTATTTCCAAAACAATATGATAAAGGTGGTACACGTGTCGTGGAAAAAAAAACAATATTATTGATGGTTTTATTTTATTGAATGAGGTTTTTATTGAATAATAAAGATTCATTTGTGCTTTAGTATTTATTTGATTGATTGTTATTGTAGAGCCAGTGTTAAGCTAAATTCGAAACAATTATACGAAAATTAACAGCTGGTATTTCACTAAAATTTTCAATCCAAGATCATTATTGGAAAATTCTCATCTTATTTCGGAAGGCTATTGTTAGATTTACGATAAGGCCGCTTTAAAATCAAATTTGAATCTTCGCAAAGAATTTCATTATTAAATTGCTTCCGAATACTCGGTAACCAGCTAAACTAAAACTATTTAGCGAATTATCCCTTAGCGGTAGGTAAGTATAGACCTTATTTATATCCTGAACCTTTTTACTTCTTGCCTACATAACACCTCAAATGAATGTGGTTCTTTGAAGTCAATCTACAATAAGCAAACGTAGTTTTATAAGCTTTTCCTCGCTTTCTTTTATTGATCTTAATGAGAATTACTTAGAAAAAAAACCACAAGCTAGCCAGCATACTCACAAGAATCCTAAAGAAATGAACATTGAAATTCTTAAATATCCGAGAATCCGAGAGATAATACTTCAAGGGTATACGAAAACGATTATTTTATTATACGCACTTCACATAAAAAACATAAATTGATGATTTCTTTTTAAATTCTTGCCTGACATTTTCGCATAATGTAGCGGCCACAAATTTTTAAACACCGAGTTTGAGTATGTAGATACTTTTTTAAGAATACTCGTATACGTAGGTATGTGTTCTGACTTCTGGGGTTTGGATACCTGCCCGATTAGCAATAGAAGATCCGAAGTCTATACAAGAAGGTTTTAGCTCTACTAGATTTTCTGATAGTATATTATTCTTACGTAAGTGTTTTTTTTGGCAACTGGGAACGTATTATGTGCTAATTGCAAATTGGAACGCATAGTTTGGTCAAAATAATTGTCATGTTCGTTGGAAATCTTTTCATAAACAAATACCTTAGGCTCTCATAATTCAAATCTTGCTAAATTTATGTATTCATTTAACTCGTTTTCACACTCGCATTATTGAAATAAATAATATAAACACGCTTGTAAATTTTGCATATGATGACTTACGATTTTTTATCCGCCTCAATAAAAATTCTTTCGGAGACAAATGTGTTGTGCGATGACAAAATACTTGATTGATATATAGGCGATAAATAATATGAAAGTAACCAGATTAATATACATCTGGTTTTGGAGAAGAACAACAAAAACAAAATACAAATTACAAAAATATACCTAATCGCGATTTCAATGACGTCAGACGATAATTTAATTGTAATCATTTACTTAAATTATTACGAGTACAAACAATATGACATCAAAAGGTTTTTAATTGACGATATTTTTTCGGGAGCTTTGTTTACGAAGTTTCGATAAATGCGAACAAAACATCCGGGCGGCCATTTTGCCACGGTCGATTTTCTAGCACTCTTTGCTGTCACATTTGATGCGCATTGGCAACTCACCAGAAAATGATTATTTATCACCAAGTCGCCAGAGGAAGTTGGGAAATGAAATATTCACTAATTGGTTACGCGAATTCTTTAAAGTGTATTCATGGTTTCTGAGATCATCGAAGGTAACAGGAAAATATCCCATGGTGATGATAATCATTGTTCAAAAATGTCGGGTATTTTTCATAATTTTGCCAACACATGATTCAGAAAAATTCTACAACCAATATAAAAAAATATGGCAGCCATGTAAATACCCATTTGCAAACCATAGACCACTGTTCTATGAAATATCTCTTTGAACACTCCACAGAATATATACCAGTGTAATTTATAAATCCTTTTTATACGGTACGTGGTTGCCAGCCTCGGTCATTCACCTGATACATATAAAGATATTCCGGGAATCCGGCCCTTATCGTCCATTAAAAATCCTGTGAAAATCTCGCGTAGAGGCCCTGTTCGCAGAAAATCATTACTTGTGATAATATAAGTTTTCTTTTCATCTAATCTCTCTCGATTCTGATATATTATACTAAGCTCGCCAATTAACTATTTCGCAATATGTTTTTCCTCTTCGTTATGAAAAGCAATATTTTTTACGTGATTGTATTACGTTACGTTTATTACTTAGTTTTTGCAGAATTTTAATAATCGTAACTTTTTCATTTACGTTCTCGCATGCGCTGCTCTACAAAATAACATTTTTAATGTAATCCACGTTCCACATTCAAATTCCGTAACAATTATTGTGATTGTGATTTGTAATTGTTTTGAGTCAAGATATTTGATTGTTTTGTTAGATTATTTAAGCTTCCTTTTCTTGTATTACTGCCTGATATGTAATGGCATGATCTTTAATCGTAAAAATGTTTTTACACCATTGCTTGCATAGTTGAACATAATAAAACAACGTAGAGATAATACAAACACATATTTAAGTAATGATTTCATATTACATTCTCTACTAATTAGGGCAAGGGTAAAACTATGACTAACGAAATTAAATAGACGTGTTCTACTATTGCCAAGTTTCAAGTTTTCGTGGGAAAGGACATTATTATTGCATCCATCATACCAGATCCGGCACAACACGTGGCTAGGCGAGTACCGCGAACTCGCTCGTAAGCCGCCACTTCTGTTCCGGTAACACTATCTTTGGCACATAAACAAAATCATTACATTTCATTGCGTGGTAAAAATAACTTAAGGCCGGTTTACACTTATTATAATAAGACTTAATTCGGTTTGGTGAATCAGTATGAGGTCCACTTAATAAGCTCAATGGAACATGATAAAAATAAAGTTTCTTGTATTGTAATTCCAAACTGGTGCGTTTCTGATTATTTGTCCCACAAAAGTGCAACGACTTCAGCATACAATGGTATTCAATGCACACTTGACTTTATAGAATACTAAGCATTTAATATTATAATACTCAGATGGACAACTTGTATTCAAATGCTGAAACCATTAAGGACGTTAAATGTATGACAGCCTTAATATTTTGAACTTGAACTGTCAACGACGGTCATTGTGTGTGTCATTTGCCCGTCCTTTTCAAATAAGGAGCATGCATAAAAATCATGCAAAGACAACGTATGATACAGCCTGAACATCAAAACAAGACGATTAAAATTCTACAGAGTCGTATGCAAAATGTGGCGCTATAAAAACTGTACGCGAGTGTACTAAATGCGGTAATTCTACGCGACTGTTACGTACCATTTTACCACGGTAATTAAGCCGACACGTGGACGGTTCACTGTCCATGTTTGTTTTCGTTATCCCCTCCACATCATCGGTAGTTATTATTGCTAATTCCTGATTGGCTGACTCACATTTCTTGTAATAGAAATAAACGTGTTCAATTAGATGACTGTCATCCTCTGCTGTTGAATAATGTAGGTAAGGGAGCCAAAACGCCAGAAAAGTTAGTGTAAGGCGATATATCAGTTCGGAAACACATTACTCACGATCTTTAGAGGCTGATATTGGCGTGTTAGAGCGATTCGTTTAACAGGTTTAGAATATCACGTGGATCGCGTTCTTTTGTTTTAGCGAAGTATTCTAGTATTGCAGTAGTCTGTGGTTACAACGGCTCAGTGAACCGGCAGTAGCCTCTCAATGAATGCCTCATCAATGGCGTGCGTTGACATTCCTTTGAACAAAACATTGTTCGCCAACTGCTATCAGTTCACTTGCAGTGAGCTGTACGATTCAATAACTTGTCTTTTCATCAATGAAACTGGGTTGGTGTTAGTTAGATATCTATGTTATAATGAAAAACTGTTAGAAGGCTAGTCTTGACAAATGTGCATTTACTGAGATTTGTTAGTAGATCATCGCTGGTTATTTGATATCTACTCCGAAATTCTTTCAGGTTACGAAAGCGATGAGAATCACCCATGCCTATCTTAGGACATTATATATACACAGGTACGCTTCATACACATACCCCGGCTTCACAAATCGACTAGACATCTCGCAAACACTATCTAAACATCTTCGCAAACGACAGCAACGTTTACCGAATCGAATCCCGTTGACATTTGCGATTTTACGGGTCCTAACACATAAGGCGATGCAAGAAGTTCAATTACATAAGTAAGTGAAACCCTAATAATGAGGTTTCAATGATTTTCCCGACACCCTTCTGAGAAGTATCGTGATGATGCCTGACTACCTACCACCACCTCTAAAAGGAACACTGATGCCGTCGTGGAAGCGAGACAGCAGTATACGACGTAGGGCGTCATCTCCCTCCTACAGGTGCGACAGTCGCGCTTTAAGGAGTGGTGGTAGGTCGCCAGCTCGCAGCTGGTAATCGCTTTCTGGGAACGCTCGGCCCTCACTTACGTCGGACTGTACATTACCTGGCAATGATAGGTCGTGGCCATTTGTATGGATTTCGAAGATTCCTGGTATATCTATGTTATGGATGCCAGTGGAATTTAACGCATCCGGAAATTGGTTGAGAGTTGCAACCGCATTATTTTTGACCTTACTAGCACCGTAAACATCCTTTCTATAAGGGACATAAGTTTAGTCATATCTAAATACATATTAAAGCGATTCCATCATCAAAACGTTTGAAGAAATTCCTCTTCAATACTTTGTTGCTCTCCATAATTCTGTATGTTTAAAAGGTGTTAAATAATATTATATTATAGCACAGTATGGATGGACCCTATAGGGCACGGCAAAGTAGAAGAAAGGAGTATGCTAATTTTATTTAGATTATTCTCGATAACACGAAGAAATAACCCCGATCAGAATACCCAGAGTCAGGCTTATCAATCTGTAATCAAGAATCCTATTAACTACATTTCTATGCTCTATCATCAACTATTTCATAACCGTTAATTCTGGCCAGAAACAATGCCGATTCAAACACTTAAGTAGGCACTATTGTCTATTACCTTCGATCGATTTGGTAGCGCTCATAAATTATGAAGTATAAACCATAAATCCATTAGACTGATCGATATCTGTGCCAAAGCACGAGTGGCATTTAAAAAAGGAGCCTTATGCCTCTGTGAAAGTCTTGACATTTATTGCTTGGCATTAGTTTTTAATCGTGTCATATTTACACTTCGATTAATAGCGTAATGTAGTAGTAATCTGCTCGCTGCTCAATAGAAGTGCTTCGTGTTTCGCTTCAAAGAAAATCAGCTTACTTATCTCTAATCTGCCTGTGCTCACTGTAACAAGAAAATTTAATAACAATTAAAAGCCTCTCAAGTCCTGTTTTACAAATATCGATAAAATAACAGTTGGTAATCTCTCCAATTAGATTTTCAAACACTAAGTTAACCATGGCCAATAAATTCCTGTAAATAACATTTTACAATTTCTAAAACAAGTTATCGGAAAGCTTTCAGAAAATTCGTTCAATCGAGTTTTAACTCTGCGTGAACTAAAGTGGTTTATAAAATCCGTTTTCAATTTATATTAGGATAAGTTTTAAATGTAAAAAGTGAAGATTTATCGAAATTCTTCACGAGTTTTAGGAAACTTCGAGATAAGGCTGGAAATAAATTTAATATCATCTGGCACTTATGAGTAAAGGGCAGACTATTACTGCGTGGAGTTCTCAAATATCTATAAAACATACATAGTGCTTGTCTAATGTGTTCTAGCTAGTTAGTGCATGTAATTATTTCTGCGGTACAAACCACAAAGCGTGAATATAAATATGGCCGCTGGCCACTTCCGCTGCTTATATGCAGAGTGTATTTACATTAACTATGGTACGATACCGCATCGATACCGGTTCGATCGAGTAGCCAACTCTCACGGCGATTGTCCACGGTCGCTAAATCACCATTAGCTCACTGATGCAGATAACGAACGAAGGGTGACCATAGCCGTAAACCCGTTCCTCACAAATTAATTCACAGCTAAATGCAATCGCCATAACTGCCTTTTAACTCCCGCGCAATTTGTATCGACCATCGAGCTACTGAAGCAGTGTTTAAAAATGGAACGTATTTTTTTACTCAATTTGGTAATCATTACAGTGGTTACTTATAAGTATATTTCCAAATTTGAACGTGGGATTGTGTATGTATCCTTCATACATATTAAACACTGCGAGTATTATAATATAAAAAAGTTAGGTCTGCGTGTGGCAAATCGTATTATGTTATGAATATTAATCTGTTATGTCTAGTCATGAACGCTATTAGAATATTAGTGGATTTTGATTAAGTGTTTAATACGTTATAATGGTATCATTGACATTCAAAGTTTGAATCAAATAAATTCTGATGTGAGTGTAATGGATACTCGCGGGAGTAAACCTTACATGAACAGCTTTTGACTAATAAATGTGTTTAATACTTGGTTTGACATCGCTAAGGACACTGCGCCCCGGTTTCCGTCAACACTGCGCAGAGCTTGTTTTCAACTAAAATGTCACGTAAGCGGGCCCGTTCCTATACATAATTCATGCAACAAGGCTGAAACTCATTGATTGTCCGCCGGACTACACTACACTAGTACTACAACCTCTACATTCACGCCCTGCCCTGAAATAAACCAAATTCAGCCTTATTGTTTTCCGACAGAACTTAAAATCGAGTAGCCGAAATAATTCTATGAGTAACATTGGAAATTGGATCTTCAGCGTTTGGAGTATAGTTGTGTTTTATTTGGCGAGTGTTTCGTAGACTGCTGGTTGACCTTGGTCGGTCGAGGGGTGTTCCAAGGTGGCGTCTGGTCCCTCCACCCCCTGGGCGTGATGCGTCGGCGGCTTGCGTAATAGATATTTTTACATGCTCAGCCAGAAATTTTGCTTAGTTGCTATGGCAACACAGACTATTACCGCTATTATATACCGCCTCGCTGTTATTCATGCGATAGATAGGTTTTATATGCGGCACTACGCTTGCTAGTTATTGGCATTCTTACTAAACTGTATTTAAATACGTCGATGGAAAGCGTTTCGGGTCTCCCTTCTCCGGCCCACTTACAATGATTCGTTTAGCGCAATGCGCACTTCTATCTGTCATGGCAGCACTTATCCCTTATCCTTTCAGTCCATCAATCTCTACTTGAGCATCCCTCTCGGTGCCCGACTGTTCACGCCACCATCACAACTTGTGAGGATTCATCCTTTTTCGGAACGTCTGTGTCACGGCAAAAGGATTCATCTCACAGAAAAACAAAGTATACATACAACTATCTTTGTCGCTCTTACGTTGATTATAAAAGAACTAAACTAGGAGCTGAGCTCTGCCTGAATTTTCATATGAAAAGGTGGAATTCTTTTGTCAATTAGTTGGCGTAAAGGTTATTGATCTACCAATTCCGCTATCTGCAGTCTAATGTACATTATCGAAGATACCAATCTACTAAGTAGACACTTTTTACTGCATAAACTAATCCTATCAAGTTATAAACAAAGACAAAGTAAATGTGACTCATTATAATAAACACAACAACCAAAAATGTCGTTCGATTAAATTTCTTCCTGTGCAAAACAATGATTATTATTGTGATAACAACAAAGGTCCAATTACATGATAAAATTGATAAGATTATTGTGAAATAAAGCCTCATTTCTAGGTATCAAGTTGATAATGATATGCAAGTTGTGCTCGAGTCTGATAGACGCTTGGCAACTGCGCTTACGTGTAAAACATGATATTATTTTTAATACACGACATTTAGGTACATTTGGATTAACTTTTTTATAAGTACTATTATCTATCTATCGGCCTTTTTAATACCCTTTGATGTGATTGATAAAGAACGACATTCCATAGACTATGCTTTCGTGAAGTTTTAATTTACAGAACATGAAGGCGTATGTTTTCTCCGCGGTTTTAGTACATGTTCAAATGTTTTTTTAGGCCAACCGCAATATATTTTGAAGTTTCCGTCTTTTAAGTAGATTTTTAGCCACCTGGGTTCCCACCTTTAACTGAATAAATAATGCTAAATTATCATAACTGTCGAAGTCGCTAATTCATATTTAAATAATTTATTGACGAGGCATAATGCTGTGGTTAGTATATTTCTTGCAAATAATATTAAAATGTCGGTAAACTATTAAGCCCAAGTTAAATATTACCATAATAAGATAAAATTTTACGAGAAAACAAGGACAGACGAAGGTCGTAGATAGTCGAATGATCATAAAGAGATAAATTGTCTAGATAAACGTTTGATACGATAAATCATGCGGTATTAGCATAAAGTCGCGTTGAGTTATGCGCCTTTGCCTATACTCCATTTGTTTAGGTAGTTAACTAAATGTAAACAATCTTGGCGTTACTTTTTAACAAAATAAATAATTAAAAATTTGGATATTACTGCTTATAAATCAATTAACTATAGTTTTAGAAAATCTTAATGTATTTCAAGTTGTAAAACGTATTTTACATTTTTAAAGATCACATTTTGTTTAAAAGACATACCAAAATTGTTTACATTTAGTTAATTACCTAAACAAATGGAGTATAGGGCTATCATCATAAAAAAGTAATTTCGATACTTTTTAAATCTATGGTTTGACATAAATATTACGTAACTGTTGGTACGTTTCCGGTGAAATATTGGAGGTGAATTTATTGTGAATGTATTTTTTTTATTTTAGATTCGTAACATTGCTATTGGATCTGTATGTTTATTGATCTTTTATTTCTAATATCATCACTAATTACTAAGCAATGAAGTAAGGAACTTGTCATCAAAATAACAGTAAAAATCTCAGACTATATTTGCTGTTGGCAGCCCTGTCGTCATTGTCTATTCCGATTATACGCCATTATAATATTCGCACTAACTTAGTATTTATTATACGTCAGTTGGACAAAACTTTTAAATTCAATTTCATTATGATTTATTAGCCCTGCCAGTTAACTTTGACACTTAGGTAAAGAAATCACTTTGTCTTGTCTCTATTTAGGCTTATTAGCATTTATTTAATTTTTTCAGCTAGTAACTTTGTTATGAATGTTGCCAGAATAGTATTTGTTTTAGGTTACGTTTGTAATGTCAAACTATTAAATATTTATTGAAAACTATTTGGTGTACTGAGATATTACTCGGAAAATTATCACTATCTATTGTCTTATTCTTTCTATCATCATCATCTTCCTGCCCTTATCCCATTTTACTTGGGGTCGGCGCAACATGTTTTTTTTTACTAAACATGTTGCTAATGGATTTGACACTAACCCTCTTTGGGAATGCGATTGTTGGTTGTTTACCCGCCACCATTCGGGTGACCCAAGGTGCTTGGTACAGTGCACTGGGTCTTAAGGTCCATGAGTCGCTTTTTACGACACCCAGTGGAGGATATGGGGTGGTGCTATTCTTTATATCCGGACACCACACGGACGCTGTCTTATTCTTTCTATATAAAAATAAAAACCCTTTTTCGATTTAGCAGATTTTCTTGACTTTGCCATTTCGCCAGATTCTGATTTAAGTCTCACCAATTATACCAGTTATACAATTGCTCTATATTCTACGTTTATACCAAGTTGTTTAATTCTAATTCCCGCGTATTTCCATCTACTTTTCACCCTGAGAAACATAGCTGCATAAAATGTATAAAAGATGTTTTTTCCACTTCACGAGCCGGCAGTTTTCTTAGAAGTTGATTCACTATTCGAAGGCGTGTGTCTTGCGCGGCTTGTCTAAACAATCACCCGTCCATTGACGGCTAACACACAGCAGGGTTGCCACACTAAATAATAAAAACACTACTAATAAAATCTACCAAGAAGGTTAAACTCCTGGCTGGAATAATTAATTTTATAGATTTTAAAAAGTAAACTTTTCACCAATATTTTTGAATGTACGTGACTATAAGTTCTTTTCGATTTGTGTTAAAAAACGTTATCCGCAAGAATGTACTAGAATTACTAGAGTAAGTAAACAATATGAAAACAGATTAGTAATAGATTTATAACTTCCATGTTTTGATGTTTAGTGATTATAAAATTCCGCGTAGATATTATGTACTTATTCTAGTATAGAGACAAACAAGAATGATTACGTTAAAAGTGCGATCGTTATAAGATTGCGACGATTGTATAAAAACCACCATGAAGATAAGATAGGAATAGTTGTTGTTTTAAGTTTTAAAAACGTTTCTTTTTTGTAAAAATAGCGTTCAAGGATGAGTCTCCGTCATAATGTGGCTAAAATTGTGCTACTGTTAGGAAAATTACGAATTTTCTCAAGAAAGCTTATAGAATAACAGATAAATGAAAACAAATTAAACACAATTATTGCATTTAATTGTTTCCGTATAATTATAATCATTAATAGAAAATTAAACATTTAGCCCGCACACGAGGTGGACTTTTGACCTCATATAACCTTATGCCACTTCTAGAACATATAAATATTATCATAATATTATTGTATATTTTATAATACAATTTACTTATCAGCTTGCATATAGTCGCGCCCACAAACACTGCACATTTAAATTCTCTTTATATAAATTGTACAGACAAGTGCGGAGGAACAGAAACCTTATTTAATATACTTTTATTTCGCAGCTTTAACGTCGAATTTCGTTACAATTTCTATTACATTTGCGGTTGACTGTACAAAGAAACAGATCAATACTTTCTTCATATAAATTAATATAATTACTTACATTTAGCGCGAGAAAAACATGGATTTCCGCGTAAGCCAATATCATTTCACTTCACAAACACTCTAACTGAAAAAGCTCTTGAAGAATAATAAATAAATATTTTAATATTAATATATCCCTAACGATTGCGAGAGTGTATGTAAATGTGAATATGTTTGTTTCAATTTTCATTACGGAACCACTTTTCGTGGCGATGTAATTGTAACTTGGAAATTGTTTATGCCGCTGTGTAGACATTTTCCAAGAATGAGCTCTCTGGGTGAACCACAGGTATGTTACAGAAACCCCTAAAACTTTGAAAGTAAATCTATGTATTTAATTTAGCATTTAAGTACTTAAAAACAAAAGTTTAATTTGATTGACAACCCTACGTTTGCTCGTTTGATTAGTTCGTTGGCCATTTGTACTAGCAAATAAAATACTGCACAGCTAACGTAAAACTGATCTAATTTAGTAGCGCAGTCTCCTAGTTAAAAATAAGCAAGTATAATTAGTATTTGGGCGAACTTTTAATGAAAAACAATACTTACACGAGTTTTCGGGACTGAGACAGATCAGGTACTAGTAACGCCATCTACAATATGTGGAGGGAAAGTAACGAAAGTATCTCGCAATTTGGATAGGCAGATTTTATTAACAACCTTTGAAACATATTCCTTTAAGCGTTTTATAAAGCTGTGACAGACATGTTCGTGCCTAGGCCAGTTTCTAGATCAAGTTATTGTCTCTACCTTTTCAATAGTTCTGAAGAATAGGTAGTAGTTAAAGTTCTTTATACTGTTATGTTCCGATACAAGCAGCTTTTGCATGACAATAACACATTAACCCATACAATGGAAGGCAAAGTTATTGTAACTTTCTACTTGATGAGTCCGTGTCGACTGCCGCTATCTATCGCACGCTGACTGCTGTGTGTTGCGTAGTTATGTTGTTGTTAACTGAAATATGAGGAATTGAGATTATTTCGAGGAAAATGTAACAACGTAGGACGTATGTCGTAGACACGTGCCAACAGAAAAACAGTTGCTAAATTGCAAGTAGGCCGAAATAATATGTTATGTAGTTGGACCGCGCCCACGCGCCCAACTTACACAGAGCCTAGAAAGCCCATTGCCCTACCTACTTCGCGCCCTTACAATTGAGTGACGTGCGCGGCGGGCGGCGCCGGGGGGGCTCTGCTTACGCTGGTGCTCGAAGCACACGTTCCGCAGATGAGTCTTGACGGAAACCCCGCCGTTCTCTCATTACGTACATTGTTTTGGAGCCAGTGTTTTGAACGCGCCTGACGCCATTTTGACGCGACCATTATATTGTAATGTGCTGTTTATCTCGTAGCTTTAAGGTCTAAAATATCGCGTCAAATAAACAATACAAACTTGTAGATTGAGTGATGAGTATGTTGATAACATATCGGCATGTTTTTTCTCCCACATTTTTCGTGTTGTTATTCGTATAAGGAATTCGATAACGAACTATCAAAAGAATGGAGGCATAGTTTTGGCGGCGATTTGCTTTGTCTCATTATAATTGTAGGAGACATTTGATGAGTTATTTGAAATATGATTGAAAGCGGGAAATAAATGGTTGACAGTATTTGTAGGCAGAGGCAAAATCGTTAACAGCTTTAACATTTACGCATTTGTTAGTGGGGTGTGAGTGTTTGGTGCGTCAAGGCAGGGCGAGGTTGGCGTCTGGGGGTCGTCTGCGGCCTGGCCACGACCTACATCCGCGCCCCACACCCCGCCGCCGGCCCGCGCCGCGCCCGGGGGTGGCGATGACGCGCGCCGTCTGCCCGCTCCCCTCGCACCTGCGTTATGTAAGACGAATGTACCGCTGTGCTTAGCTGATAGCGACGTGCGCGACCGAGCCACATTCCTACTGTTATGACGCTCGCTCCAGCCGCTCCAGCCTCTCCAGGGCCCTACGGAATACACTAGTCTCGATTTAAACTAGCCTTGGCTCCAAGCCTTTGTGTCGGATATTGCTTGGCTTCCATAACACGCGAGCTCAAACAAATTTATTTGTCTATTTTCATAAAAAATATGTAAACTATCGTCTACTGCTTATTAATATGATAAGGCTGATGATATCTATAATATTAGCCAATATTAAAGGTACTTAAAGGTTAACGACAAAATAACTTCTTGTGTTAGGAATAGAGGTTAGTAAAGAATATTTTCCTCTTTGTCGCAGATTGATCTTGGTTTATTATGAGAGCGGGCCATAATTCCACATCGTTCCTTGTTCTCGGCCTCACAGATAAGCTATTGACGTCACGAATGTGACTCTTTGACATTAACGTATTTACTGTGCTCCGAGTGCGGCACTCGCAGACATCGGGACATGCTGCGGGTGCTATTTATGATGCGCGCCACTTCATGCACAGTCTGGAGTCATGCGCCTGGAACCTGGAATTTGTATGCGAATGTTAAAGGTGTAGACAATTTTATGGGCTCGTAAACTAATGTTTTGCCTCATTCAACATTTACTGGTTTTCATAAACGATTTCTCAGAATAAATGTGAAAAGATATCAAATACCTATCCCACTCCAGTTAAAAGAATAGAGTACTTAATATGTTTGAACTTTGTACTCCTAGAACCAATAATTGAAATCTAATTCATATTAAAACTAATTGATATTTCTTTAAATTCCAGGTGGTGGAGACAGTTGTATGCAAGCCAGAGCCGCCGGAGTCGCCGCCGAAGAAGCTGCGGAGCGAGGACTACACGTACGCGCTGCTGCTGGACCCGTACGTGCAGTACCGCGCGCTGTCCGCGTTCCGGCCATGGGACAAGCGCGAGCCCGTGCTGCAGCACCCCGAGCGCGTGGTGCGCGTGGCCGACTGCACGTCGTTCGAGCGCGACTACCAGCCCAACGTGGCGCTCAAGCCGCTGACGCCGCCCGTGGACGACGTGACGTCCTCGACGTCGCCGCCGCCGCACAGCGACTCGGAGCTGGCGGCGCGCCTGCTGGACGCGGAGGCGCGGCTGGCGGAGCGCGCGCGGCGCCTGGACGAGCGCGAGGCCGAGCTGGCGCGGCGCGAGGCGCGGCTGGAGGCGCGCGAGGCGGCCGTGGCGCGGCGCGAGCAGGACGCGCCCGCGCCCCCCGCGCCCCCGGCCG
Organism: Chrysodeixis includens; assembly: GCA_941860345.1. Taxonomy (NCBI): domain Eukaryota; kingdom Metazoa; phylum Arthropoda; class Insecta; order Lepidoptera; family Noctuidae; genus Chrysodeixis; species Chrysodeixis includens. The sequence goes on along the minus strand of OW796107.1, from coordinate 11,043,961 downwards.
CGCCCCCGCAGCCCGAGCCCGCGCCGCCGCCGTGTTGACCGACGCGCGTCATCACCCGAGTGACTCGCGATGAACGCTCAGTGACATTGCGTCTCCACAGTACAAACCCACGAGGTGCTGAACCGATCACGAACGTACGCCCCGTACGAGGCACCCTGTAAATAATTTTTCTCTACTTGGATATTGTTGATCTTTGAAACCGAGTCTATTGATGAGACTTCTTTCTATTTATACTGTTTTGAATAATTTTACGTGGCGACACCGTGTACGGTGTTGCCGCCGTGTGCAGATTCGATGAGTATCGATTTTTACCACAGATTATACAGTAGCACGATGCAGATAAAAAATAGTTGTACATAATCATATCAAGTACAGTTTTATGAAATTAGTTTTTGTACAATATACAGTTTTTCTTGTAGTCTCTTCAACGTGTGCCATTCTGAGGGTACGTCTGTTACCTTTTCATATAACCTCAACTCTGTGCTTTTCAATACCTTATTAACAAAATACTCACATATAATATAATAAAATAGTTATTAAACTACAACCATAAGCATAATTTATACAGGGTTATTTTTAAGATTTATTTTGCAATATCTGTGTACATACACTAAGCAATAACGGCGTCTTAAGTTATCCTCTACTTGTGTTTTATACATACATAAACTTAATATAAACTACATATTCGGAAATAGTATAAACGTGTACAATGGTGGGCGGCGTTACACTATAAATCATTGGATAATCACGTTACTGGCAGTAAAGCCCAGTGCTCATTACACACGCGACATGATGGAAGCATTACGTAAAGCATTAAGCTTTCGATAGTGTAACCCCGGCCCGCCTCGGCCGCCTCGTAACAATTAGCTCGACATGTACTTTACGTAATGAATAAATAACTCTGTATAAAACCTCAGCCATACCAAATAGTAATAATATTTGAAACACGTACATGCATCATACTTCTTATATGTTAAAGGTTGTATGAACAACATGTGGGAATATGTTTATATTTGTTTACAGACACAAGCCAACTGTAGTGCAGCAGAGAGGCACACTCGTAATGTTAGTGTTAACTTGTCAAATTGTTGTGTCGGGTCTACACGAACGCTTTTGTTCTGGTCCGTCTGTCCCACTCCAGTAAGCGTAGAAATGCAAATAATTAATAGTTACAAAGGTAAGGCCATCTATACAAGTGGATGTCTTCCAGTTGTTATCGTCTAAGGAATTGTTTGTTTATATTCTCACAATATTCAGTGAAATCACATATTCAACCTCCCCATGTTACATGCATAGTAGTTCGCGTTGCATTTAGACCGCGTTACGGCTGGTGGGACAGTCACATGTCATACTTCATAAGTTATAGCTACTTAGTAGAGTCCAGGCCAACAAAATTATCTTTATAAGGGTGTATCCCGCAGTCTACCTCATTGTAAATAAAAAAAATATTGGTCTAAATTAAGAAAAAATCTATGTAAGACACTGACTTTCATTTAGGTACTACAAATTGTTTTTAATCGAGCAATAATTTTTAAATGGTGAATTGATCACTGCCTGAATCTTATCAATGTGTTAGGTTTTGTAATAAAATAATGATTGGTTGTCAACATGTGGTGTTTGGTGATGGCCTAGAGTGTTGTACATAGCACGCTGTATGCCCTAGCATCTGACAACACTCGACGGACACGCCGCCAATTAAATTCCTAATTAATTCAAGAGAAACTAAAATTAATTATTGTAATTTTAACTATGTCATCACAAGCTTAGATATTTCTTATTTCTCATGAGACTTGCGTCTTTCGTAGCATTTTAATTTATTTAAAAAGCCTTGTGATTTTATGTCAAAACAAAAGTTTCACGTGAAATGCGTTAACTAGTTGCGTTATTAAATATTTTTAAAGCGTAAATATTGTAAGTATTGTCAACAACCGAGAAGCGGCTGATGGACTTTTAATTTAATGTAATTTATATAATTTTTGTAATGAATTTGAGCCACGCGATTTAGCCTTTGCCAGTAACAGTGCATTTTAACTTAGTGCATATATTTTATATTTTGTGACTGAGCAACCACTATTGTATTAAACGTGTGTCTATGGGCCGCAACGATGTAAGCTCCGGCCCAGCGGACGCCTCGAGTTATTTATTTTTATCTGGTACGAACATTAAAACTATTCCGCTCTTAAATGCATACAATACAATCAATATCGTAAGCTGATTAATTATATTATTTTTATACAATATTCTCATATTCTTATGAGATTCTTAAGCACAGTACATAAACATATTTTCCTGTAAATAAAATTGTAAATAAATCACATAGTTACAGTGTTCTTACCAGTTTTGAGGCCTCTTTTTATTAAGAATCCTATTTTTTTTGACGTCAACATGCGAACTGAAAAATATCGTTTACTTGGATAGCATAATAAAATTAAGTTTATGTACGTAAAAATATAATTTTGCGATTTTTATAGGCAGCCTATTTATTGATAGAAGATTATTTGTAAAAATATAAGCGAATAATTATAAGTTCAGTTATCTATTAAATCTGGTATCGATAACTTTTTCAGTTCGTTTGAATGACATCGCTGGGGTACATTCAAATTGAAAAAAAAAAAAAAACAAGTGTAATGAATTGTGAAATATGATTTCACTTAGTGACTTTGGCAAAGCTCAAATTGTATAAATGAAATCGAAACGATTTTCCTTTTGATGATATTTTTTTCTAAATCTGGATGTAATAAATGGTTGTGCTTCTACATTATTGGGCCTATATGAACGGGTCCTGAGACATCTGAATCGTCTTCCGCCGGTGCTGGCACATTAGGCGTGGACCACATCTGCCCTGATGGGGCAGTGTGTCCATAATCTATCTGACCAGGGAATTGCTTTGTCAATTTGAAGTCCACAGACCCGGAATACATTGCCTTTGCAGCTTCTTGAATTTGCCTCTTGAGTCGCTGGTTCATGGAATTTGTCCACATTGCATTTTGGGCGCCACCTGTCCCCATGGAAGGCGATGATCGTTGGTCAATCAGGCAGGCCATAAGGTAGCATAACATCTCATTTGCTCATCTCCAGGTGGCTCTCAAAACTGCCTCTAGACCAAAATCCTTTTGATCAAGGAGGCCGACAGGCTTGTCGGACTGACCCATTGTCAGAGGGTCAGAGGGTTACGGTGTACAATTCACGACTCGCTTGGTTTGAACAGAGAGCACCTGATTTCATTAGCCGAAGATGCTCCTCTTGGTTCTTTATCTTTCCTTCCTCCTCATAATCAGAGATATGTTGTTGGGGATCCTCCTCAATCGGAGATCCGGACAAAAATCTATTATGTACCTCCTCAAGATTAGAGAGTGGAGTGTGCTGAGAGAGTCTCTTAATTATCTGGTCTTCTGTGGCATTTTCTGAGATATGAGGAGTGCTTGCTGCTAGCTAGAGACCCCCCACACTAGCGTGTTTCGAGCGTCGTCGTCGTGCCAGCGCTGGCGTCGCGTCGCCGCGGCGTCGACGTCAGGTGGACGTCGCTCGGACGCTGGCACGACGACGACGCTCGAAACACGCTAGGGGGTCTCTTAGACAAATAAACTGCCAAGGTTGGAGGTTGCTGCAATCTCTCCAAAGTAGATGAGGTAGAAAGCCTTCAGGGGGTTCATCCTTGTGGTTATATTGGTCTCAGGTCCCTTCAATTTCTCGTAGTCATCAGTTACGTAATGGTCTTCCCATGACCATGATCGTGCTGAGTCCTCTCTTTCAATAGAGGCATGTTTTTTGCCATTTGGTCCCATTCAGTCAAAGGATGGTTATTGTCCATCGGAGGAAGTTATGAATGAACGTGTTTTATCCGCTACGAGATAGATGTTTTGTATTTGTTTTCCTTCAAAGAGTGCTATGTTACGTAGTTAGTTGTTAATAGAATAAGATTTCAGTTTTAGAATAGGTTATATCTCTAGTCAGAGACACTTTGAAAAAAAATTACCATTTACTTATTAATATATATTATTCATTATAGGTACCGTAAGCGAGTGTAATAAGAATAACTTATTGTTTTAAACATTTAATAGTGTACATTAGAAATGGGCTGAAGGCCATTGTATTGTATAATAAGGTACCTCATATATATTATATGTATCGTGAAACTTTTCTGTCAGTACTGTTGTTACATAATTTTGGTGCTACAATGTTTTGGCTTGGCTAACTTAGTGATTAATTGTATATATTTTTATATTTATTGGCGAATATTTTAGTTATACTAATATTATTGTTTTTTTTTTAAATTACTTATATAAAAAGAGTTCAATCGATGATCTTTTTTGGTTTTACGATAAAAACAATGATGAAAATTAAATGTGGCTAAGCCTGTTTAACCTTAAATAACGCTTTAATTATTAGCGTAGGTAATATTGTATTGTATCGATGGAAAAGTTTCATATCTCTCACTGTCTTTATTTACTGCAAAAATAAATATGGATGGTGCTAAAGGACTCGGACGTGGCTATTTTATAATATTCTATTTCTAAAGACACACTCAGTAGGTTGTATTCTTTTTCTTTTCGAAAAAGAGTTGTTATTTTTTTAGTATGTCTCATATTTAAAAGGCAGTGAGAGTGATGACAATGTAAATATTTGTTTTACAGTACGGTACGAAGCTATGTATGGATGGCAGGCTGTTGTAAACTATAAAATACTTGACGCGCCACGAACTATGTCTCGATCTCTGCAGCTTTGGCTTGTGACAGAGGAATGAGGCAGAGTTCCCGCGTAATTGGTGATTTGCCAGGGTATTCACGTACCCTGTGATCTCATGTATGATTGTTATACATCAGTTTATAAATACGTTATTGTGAAAGTCGCAAAATCTTAGTATCAAAAATATGTATTGCTTTATTTGTTTCACTAGATGGCGCTCAATATTTGCTTCATAAATATTACATAATTAGTTCTAACATATCTTACTGTAATCTTACATATTTATTGCCATTCCTATGTGGAAGCAGATATATTGATGGATAAATAATGCGACTCAGAAATAATAAATAATGATATTTTTAAGAATGAAAGCTGTTTTGTTTTGTGCCAATAATTGTTGTGGAGTGCACGTAGGAAAGCTCATAGGGATGGCAGCAGGTTCAATAAATACGTCTAAAAGCCAATTAAAACCTCTTAATTTCTTACAATATCAATATATTATATTTTTCTTAAAAAATATTCCGGTTTTTGAAACACCTATAATTAAAACTGCTATAAATCATCACTATGATTGCTCATGATAACTTTATAATTATTTTTTTAAACCTTAGAGAAAAAATTGGCGCCATTTTTAGCTTGTATGATGTTACATCATAACCAGAAGTCCCGAAACGCAATAGTTAGTAGCGGACGGTTTTATATGTATATAAAAATATGAGATTTATAATCTCATTTCTGTCGTAATAATATTACAAACGATATAACTCCTCAATTATAATTATCTTGCCTATTTATACTTACTATATTTATTTTATGGCCAATATTGGTGGCAGATAAAACATAGGAGTATGTTGTATAACATTATATTATTATTTACAGGGATGAAGATATATTGTTTGTACATTAATTGCGACTGTATTATTTAAGGCGACATGTCTTGGAGAAACGGCCTGATTATGAATTGTGTGTGTAATATCAGAAATAAATATGTTGCGGCTTGAAACCTCTAATCCAACGAAACATTCCCGTTTGTATGTTTTGTGGATTATGCAAAAACATTTTTTCTTTATACTTGACAGTGGAAAACTCATTGTATATTGTAAAGTACCTGATAGATTAGATATATAAGATTATAAATGAATAAAGTTCTGTTATGTACACACATGTTCGTAACATGTGGTTTCGTAAGTGTGTTTTTACTTGAAAATAAAAGCTTATAAGTACCTACCTTGTGGAGCAATAAAATGAAATGATTTCCAAAATAAGTGTTTTATTTATTACCCAAAAATCATTTGTATCTGAAATTAAAATTTTGAATGAAATCTGTTGTGAGCTCAATTTATTGAGCTCAGATTACAAATAAACATACCCATGAAAAAACAAAAAACAATGGTAATGACTATAGATACTGAGCTTTATACAAGCGTAAAAATAATTTGTTTAAACCCTTAAAAGAGGTAATAACGACTATCCTTAATGTTAATACCTAAGTCACACAATGGTCTTACAATGCCATCTAGCGATATATAGTAAAACTATAGACATTGTATTACTTATGTTATAAACTAGATGGCGCTGTCATACCCACGTAGAAATAATTGAGAACGTAAGCCAACCACTACACGGCTATAATCCCATAAATATTGTTGTATCATGGTCTTATTTAGTATATAATATACGCAATAATATATCACACATCTGCTGCACCTGTCCTATCTTCTGATAATCTCATGTTTATTTGTGTATCGCTACTTCATGTCGTCTTTCAAGATATAAAATGATGACTGTGTCACCATGCGATGTAACAGGAGCAAGAGATATTTTATCATAGCTTATGTATTATCAAGCTTCTGACAAGTGTGACGCACTTACTGTAAAACGTAGGACTTTGTCCTAGTACCTATACTACCTATGCCCTGGGTCGCAAGTCCGGCTTTAGTAATGGCGGTTACCTGTGAGGATAGAACCGCACTTTATGTCATAAACTGTCGCCATTCGGCCATCTATGTTTACTATGCTATACTTAAGTAGGAATATAGTAGCTCTCTTTGCTTAGGTATCAGTGTGGATGTATGGGTATGAAGGCAAATTGACTTTCTTTTGAATTGTTCAGCTCGTTCGTAGCGAAAAAGAAGAGGATAGATAGTTCCCACAAAGGCTAAGCGTTCAAGCATGCTTAAGACTTGTTTTCATTAGTCGAGGGCTCGGAAACGGGACGTTTTGCTACAAAGTTCATGAGTTTAACCCTAACCTAACCTCCTTTACAGTAACCAACAAGTTCTTGGTCCGCCAAACTTGCCGCATACAGTATCTCCTATTCTTATTAAAATTTTGGTGAACGAACAGTGAACTCCTAAATATATCTAACGCTCAACACTAGAGTACTGCGTTACCAATATTCGCCATAACTTCTACTTGTTTATCGCAGTTGAGTCGTAAATTATAATTTATATTCTGCAATAAAATGCCCATGCCATAACATGTTATGCCGCCTATCAGAACTTACATAAATAATCTTATTATCAGGTATTTGTCAATTCTTTATATCCTTTTAAGTGTTTACTGAAGGCAGATAAATAAACTTACAACAATAAGTTTTATCTCGTATCATAGTGATACGAGGACTAAGTACGTTTGTCGACGATAGCTGTTTACCGAGTGTTTTGCACTTGTGTCATTGAAAATTTAGAGAAATGGAATATTGATATATTCGTACTTTTGGTACAGACGAACGCTTGTCGCTTTGCGGTTACTATCAGAAAGATGGTGAGCGGTACTTCCTTTTCTTCTTACCTACAAGGACTACATATAAGAACGTGAGGGATTCGGGGCAACACACTTAAGTCTCCGTCTCATGCGCTATGCACTTGTCTTTTTACCCTAACGAACAATGTTTATTTGTAGTTTCAAAACCAGTTTAATTTACCAGTCATTCTTTAGATGTTAATCTTTAACTTCAGGTGTAACTCGGCATCATATCATTGTATTCATAAGATTTAGAACTATATTCAGCATAAAAAGATAAATAAAACCAAATATGTATACAAAAATCTGATTTAATAACAATAATAGTGCCATTTATTTATAAATATCATTTGGAATGATCGCATAACTGTAAATACAAATAAAAACATTACTCTTAAAAGGTAGTATTGAACCTTTATTGCACCCGTGACTGTCGTTTTGTGACTCTCATCGTCATACTGAGTATAAAGTTTGTGTGATCGCTTAGCATAAAGTACCCCGTCCCTCAAGTCCGTAACCACAAGATACAAACTAATACCAGTTCGCTACTGGTTCGTGTTTACAGTTTGGAGCGGATGGTGTCGATCCTGCCGGCGGCCTGTCTCTGCAGGTCGGTCAGCTTCATGGCGAGCCCCATGTTGCCCTGGATCTTGATCTTGCCCTGGAAGAAGGCCTTCTGTGGGTTGAGCTTGCCGGAGATGAGGTCGACGACATCCTCGTCGCTGATGGTGAAGGTGACGTCGGGTTTGTCGGAGCCGTTGTACGTGACCTTGCCCTTGCCTTCCTTGGCGTTGATGACCCAGTAGCCTTCACTGCCACCGGGGCCGTTCTTGACCTTGAAGCCGTAGATACCTCTGACCTTCTCGATCAGGTTCTCGGTGTCAGTCTCCATCGCCTCTTCAAGGATCTTCATGTATTTGAAGACTTTGAAGTCCTCTGGGTTGCCGGCGACGGCCACCGCATTGGGGCTGATGTCGGTGAATCCTTTGCGGTACATGGTGACGACGACTGCTCCTCCTAGACCAAGGTTGTGCTGTAGAGCGATCTTGGCGCGCGGGACCTGAAGTGATTTACATTAACTAATTAGTTTCCACAACTTCAATGCGTGTGTTAACAATGAGGGGAATAATAACACTGACTGTTAAACACTACGTAATTAAAATAATTAATTAACCTAAGTTGTTTCTTAAAGTCAGCTTTGAAGGTTGGGAAATACTGAATAATTAGGAAGATTTCTTAAGGTATTTGAGAGATTTAATTATTTTATGTGTCGGCATTCATTCTTGTGTCATAACGTGCAAACCACAAAGTCACCGTGCAAGAATATTGCGGTCTTCTGCAGGAACTGATCAATTACACCTAGCAACGCTTGGATTACATTATTTTTGTATCTAGTTAGAAATTATATTAGAAATATAAAGGGAGAAATAATACGGAACTTATATTATGGACTAAATAAACAACACATTTTGGACAAAACACAAAAACTAAACGAACAAAACAACGACCCAACATAAAATCAGTTTTGATGAATCATATAATTGGAGTTGGCAACACATACATTGAATGCCAAAAGACAATGAGACACAATTTGCGTAAATGCATAAATAGGGTATTAAACCTAAGTCCTAAAGAACAAGATAAATTGTTGGCAAGTACTTTTGGGTACAATCAACGAAGACTCATGAACAAAGCATTACTGTAGAATTTAACAAAGGGGTTCACTTCTAACTTCAGCTTTTGCAAGTCCTAGGGGTCTACCACTCTCTAAGATTCATCTTCTAAGCGTGTCGGTCAACGACAATCATATTTTTTTAGCCCAGTTTACAGCCAGCTTTCAGTAAGATTGTTACAATTGTGAAATACTACCAAATAGAAGACAAAAGAAGAGAAAATTTCACGGCAATCACAACACACGTATTGATACACTCATTTTATCTTACATCAAAATATTTACTTTTATACATATAGAACTCTATTCCCATAATCATAAATTATTTTCATTCAAATTTTCGGTTAAATATACCCGCGGTAGGCGCTAAGGGTTAAATTCGATAACACAAGACCTTTGGTCGCGACTTGCGTTGATTACACACTTGTATATTAAGCAGGCCATTAAAATATAGTCTATATACATATAAAAGTGTCTGTCATTGTTCCAGCCCAGTAAAATATGCAGGAATGAATACGCATTAGCCAGTCATAAAGACTTTACGACTGGGTAATGCTGTAGGATTTAGAAAAGTACATTTGCTTAAAGATTGGTGTAATTGTGCTCACTAGTTGGCGCCATTAGAGCCAGAGGTCGTGAGATATACCAAAGAATATTTGCTTTGAGTAATTAAACTAAACAGACATTGACATTTTGTGCTAATAGAACCTCTAGTGAATTCATACGCGTTAGCGTCCTTATCAATACAACACTGCAAATATCTTCTAATCAACTCTACCACAAATAAGCGAATACCTTTAAAACTCAGCTCGTTATTTCAGATCATCCTAAGTGTCGAATAATTAGCGGAATACACGACTAGTTAGAACGGACGCATGTATTGTGCTTATGCGCCAGGTCAAGGAAATCTTCTATTATTAGATTTAACATCAAATTCTTTGCACGAGAGTATTTTGATACGAATTCTTTAGTTCTGCTGATTTTTTCCCGCATTGTTTTAAATATAATCCTAAATCATACTATTTTATCGAAAGTGACGGCTGTTATTCATTACTAATAGCTAATTGGTGTCACACAGAAATATCATTAGCTTCGTTTAAAGAGTTCAAATAACCATGAAAAGCCTTGCATTCAGAGATCAGACAATGTTTAATAATATTTCCTGATCTCTGACCCTCTATTATTTTATTGTTTGTTATCACGCAATTATCTCAGTCGCCATTTTGTAATCGTAGAACAGAAATGTTCAGCCATAAAATGGATAAAAAAATATAAAAGTATTACGGTGCTTGTAAAGATAGAACTATTGATACCGGCTTTGTAAACTATCAGAGATTATTTTTGTGTAATTTATAGGCGAAAAATGTTTCAAATCCTTATAGACAAGGATTAATGATAAAGTAAAACCTTTGCCCCCTGCAGAAAAAAAACTATAATTGTTTTAAGTCAACTGATAATGGCCTTAGGAAATCTGTATATTATTCCACGTATCAACAAGAGACACATTTTGCTTCTTTGATTTAAAATTAAGCGATGAATATTCACACTTAACCGGTTTAGATTTACATTACCTGCAGTCAAACTTTAAAACAAACGTTACTTAAAAACTTGCAAGAAGGCTAATGTTTGTGCAGGATTTAAATTCAACTTTACAATATACGTACGTACCTTGAAACTATTGGATCTTTTTATTTTAGATTTTTTAGAAGCTACACGTTACATGAAGTAGGGCCAAGTTATATCTCATGGTTGTGTGTGATTAAGTGATTGTTTTACAGTTACTTTTCTCGTGAAAGAGAAAGCGCATAACACCAATATTACAGCTAATACTATAGGTTGGTTTACCATATACGTTATCGAAGTTAAAAATGTGTTTCCATTCGCAGCGACAGTAAAATTGTACCTGAATACGATTTTTTTCACTTAATGGTTATTTTTAATTTATATTTAACTCACCAAGTACAAATCAAAAGCTTAAAATAAACGTCGAAACCTGTTTTGTGTAAAACGGTAGCAGTACACACAAATATATATTTTTACTGGCCAACAAAAAACACTTCACTTAACGAATAACTGGAAGCAACTGATGGCATAAAAACCCGTTAAGTCAAAGCAATTTACAGTAAACCGTAAGAATATTTTAAAAATAAAATTACAAACCAAGTTTGGATAAGGCTCTAACGAAACTAGAACGTGTATTAAAAGTAAATCAAATCCATCTTTTATCTATGGTTTAGCAGATAATATGGATTTTTGTAATTAATTAAGTATGCTATCACAATTATCTGATAAAACAAAATATTTCCAGACGAAGTAAGGCGATTTGTAAATAACTACGAAGTAATTTGTATCTACTAATATTTATTTAAATAATAGCTACAATAATCGTAGTTGTGGAAGCGAGACGGGGTACTTTACGACGTAAAAGAGCATCTTTGTTCCACGACTGCAAGTCTGACTTTAATATGAGCTTGGTAGGTCCACAAAATATGTAGTTCCAACAGTGATAATAATATCGTAATTAACTAGGTTAATATTTGATTCATTAGACAACCTAATTTACAATGCCTCGTGAGTCTAATAAATTAAAGTTAACCCGCTATTATTAATACGATTGTATAAGAAATGATATGAATGAAAAAGAAGTAAATGATAGGTACTGTGACGTCTGATTGGGAAGATTACGGCATAAAAACGTGTTGCGCTGACCCCAAGTAAAATGGGATGAGGACAGGAACTGCAGGACGTGATGATATTGATATATTTTAATTAAGTCAAGAGAAAGAACGTTTGTTAAAGTTTTCGGCTTCTTATCGCATAGTTAGTTGGTTTACAAACTGGTGTTAGAGTTATAAAGCCGCCCATAGGCCTTTGTCGTGGTTTACCACCCCTTTTTAATTTGTCAGGTGTGCTGGTTTCCTCACGATGTTTTCCTTCACTGATTTTAGCAAGTGATAAAGTAATAATTACTTTGTACTTTTCTGAAGTATGCATCGACCTATATTTATAACCCTTAAAGTAATTTAACAAATATTCAAGAGTTGCAGTCGTGTTCGCATACGATACTTTTATAAGTGACGTTTATAAAATTACATTTGTCTCTACAGCTCACATTACAATGATCGAGACAGCGTGACACTTAAGGGTGACTTTTAATTGTCTTTTAACCGAATTCGAAAAGGAGTAGGTTCTTTTTAAGACGACGTTCAATACGGTCCTCTTGTACCATATAAATGAAAAATTTTCTGAATTCATCATAACATTGAAAGAACAAGGACCCTATAGTTGAAAAATATTGTTTAGCAGTAACGCAATAGATATAACATAAACGTCATATCATACAATAATAATAATAAATTATATCATATAACATTATCTTAACTTATCTTTATCGATAACTTCAAGATATCACTATGGGGGATTTTGAAGTGCAATATGAATTTGCGCTTTGTCACATCTTACATATGACATATTGTTCAATGCTATAATTTTGTTTATCAAAAAATAATATTATATACGTAGGTAATAGCACATACATCAAGGGCAAATAAGGCAAGGTTTTTTTCATATTGTCGCGCATTAAAACTGCATGACAAATTATAAATAACTATTGAATCCATTGCATTGTATAATGTCCGACCATAATTCATAAAATCTTTGGGCATGTAATGGTAATTTGGAAAGATCCAGAAGAATATTGATTTAAGCTTGTAGACATAACATTGTCCAACTTAGAAACTCGTAAGTAACATACGTTATTGTATGTGTGATGTATGAGTAACATAACCGGAGCAATGACCATAGAAAAACAAGATAAACATTTGAGAGACGATAATGAAGTACCTACGTAATTACAGTACGAGAACTCATTTCAAGAAATATCTTTAATCAAAACAAATGCAGTGGGACAATAATGGCCAATCAGTAATCACTACATATTATAAAACAAAGTCCTCTGCTGTGTCTGTCTGTATGTCCGCGATAAACTCAAAAACTACTGCACCAATTTACATGCCGTTTTCACCGATGTATGGGTGGTTCTCGAGGAAGGTTTTAGTACATATATAATTTGTTAAGTTTTTATAATATATTGACTAAAATATAACTATAGGTGTTGGAAAGTTGTCATTTTTACTTTAGCCGCGCGGGCATCAGCCAGTAATAAATAATAATAAATCTAGTGACTTCTCAATAGCAGTACATAATAGTAACTTTTTTTTTATGTTTTGTTATTTTACTTGCTAAGTTCCTCTCAATGAACACATCTCATGATTTTGGAATAATTTGATGCTAATGTAAAAAAAAAATAAAGACTACGAAATGGTGTAAAATAATTTCAATAACTCGGAATTAAAACAAAGAGTCATCCCATTATTTTAGATGTAATAATAAAATAATTCTAATATAAAAGGACCACGAGAAAATAACTTTACACCTAAGTTCGCTCATACTGCTGTGTTTTTGTTATTTGCCAAAGAAGTTCTACAACATCATAAAACAAGTGACGTAGTAAATGAACTTTGTATCATGACCAGACTTTGTACCATAGCGTATTAAGGTTCAAGCTATACGATTTTGCAAATCATTGAGTAAACAAGAGATATGTGGCCGAATTGCGAATGTTCCCTACAACCTACAATTGATCGAAAATTCAAATTTATTAGTCCATAAGAGCAGAACGAGTTTTAAGTTATAATACAGAATATCATTAAGTATCGATCTTTTGATTTTAATGCCACTAAGGACTCAGTCAAAAACTAAACCTAACTTCTACCTACTTCTAAAATCGTTTGAATTCTAACAAGGGCAGGAAGAATAGAGAAAGCTAAAGGACAACAGAACAAAGGTAATAAATAATTACGCTGGGAGATAAAGAGCACAAACTACCTACTTCATGTCCCAGACAAGGACAAAAAATGGCTTTAAAAAATGCTTTTAAAACAGTGCCACTGTATTTTTTTTTGTTAAAAAAAATGTAGATTGAAAACTTATTTCACTTCCAGAGACTAACCAAAGGATTTGGGTTTAGGCATTCATAAATTATGGAGAAATCAAGGAGAAACCATGCCTATACCTGAATAATAAAAACTTTAAAACTCTAATGGCTATATAAAGACAATCAACTATTAAAATAAAAGTCCACTCTATGTGTTTCTAGTAAATATTGGTATCAAAATTGATTGCAGAGTTCAAAGGGCATCTGTAGTGAAATGATTGATAATACAAATATTACATGTAGATAAAACATGACGAACAATCACAAGTAAAAACAATTCCTTTAGACCATTATCCGTTTCCAGCAAATGAAAGCTGAATGAATCACAAGATGCAAGTGAAAGTATCAAGATTGTTCCCTTAATTTAATATACTACTTTCTCTGAATTCCTTGACTAAAGAAACAACTAAATAAAAACCTGGTATATGTAATGTGCTTACATAAAATATGTGTTATGTAATTCCTTTTTTGTTCATAAAGATTATAATTGTTATGTTGACAACTGCTAAGACTAAAAAGATATTTTATCATGTATTTATTATCTTGATTTATTTTATTGAGCAACATTTTTATGACTTGACAAGGATGTCAAAGTTTTTATGATGGGGGCAAAAGTCTAATCTTCATATACACAAGGTTATATTATTAACATTGCACACTATAATATGCAAAGTTCTTGTTTAATCAAATTTTTGCGATCAGTTTTTCACTATTACAACTTACCATTTAAGTAATTTTGGAAATTATGATACCAATTGTGTAAAGCGGACATAACAAGACCAAACATTTTACCTGCTGTGACATTGACCCCAAGCATTAAGAACCTATTACTTGACCAACCTGTCTCTCTCCGGCTTCTCCACGCAGTTGCCAGCATAGTTCAGCGCACTGAGCCAGCCCAGTCGCGCCCAGGGGGTGGCCCTTAGCTATGAGACCTCCACTTGGGTTCACTACAACGCGCCCACCATATGTGTTGTCACCAGCATCAATGAACTTGCCAGCCTCACCTACTCCACATAACTGGAGACCTTCATAGGTAATCATTTCATTGGCAGCAAAACAGTCATGAAGTTCAACCACATCAACCTGTTTTGGTGAGATACCAGTGTTCTGGTATAAACGCTGGGCAGCCATACCTGTCATGTCATAGCCTGCCACTTTCATTAAGCTGTTCTCGCTGAACACAGCAGGGGTATCAGTGGCCATCTCCATACCAATAATCTCAACAGCCTTTGATTGAAGCCCGTACTTGATGACAGCCTCCTCGGACATGAGTACGGCAGCACCAGCACCATCACTTGTAGGGCAGCACTCTAGCTTTGTGAGGGGACCATAGATCCTTCTAGACTTTAAGATTTCCTCCACAGTGTACTCCCTCTTTCCCTGAGCTCTAGGGTTCTTTACACCGTGACGGTGGTTCTTGGCAGCAATTTTAGCAAGGTGAACCTCTGTGGTTCCATACTTCTTCATATGCTCAGCAGCAGCATTACCAAAGTACTGAGCAGTCATAGGGGCAGCGGTCAGCTCAGCCATCTCTGCCATTTTGAGGGTATGTCTGTCTAGGGGGTTGGTCCTGTCGTTGAATGTGCCGGCAGCGAGCGCTCCGGGAGCCATTTTCTCGAATCCTACAGCTAGTACGATGTCAGAGAGCCCACCTTCGATGAACTTTTTGGCCAGGTATATGGCGTTGGAGCCGGTGGAGCAGTTGTTGTTGACGTTAAATATGGGGATACCGGTCATGCCCACCTGGTAGAGCACGCGCTGGCCGCAGGTGGAGTCACCGAACACGTACCCGCACACGGCTTGCTGGATGTCTTCGTACTTGATGCGGGCGTCGGCGAGCGCCGCCAGCACCGCCTCCTTGCCCAGCTCAGGGTAGTCGGGGCCAGTGCTCGGCTTGATAAAATTGGTCATACCGACGCCAACAACGAACACTTTTCTAGGCATTTTGGAAAGTTAATAATTACCTCTTGACAAAGATGACAGCTGACTCTCGGACTGCTGCGTACACAGTGACGAAAATGGCAAACGTAATATAAAGAAGTTGATATTTGATAACAAACTTCACCACACCAAATGCTGATTGTAGTATCTACTGATATGATAAAACTAATGTATTATAATCCAGTACATTAACACAACGACAAGGAAGGTGAGCGGACGACAAAGAGACTTCAATAAAGTTAAAAGTCCAACTTGGGCAATCTAAAAAGTAGGTATTCACGATTCCGGATTTCTCATTCGCTCAAACCGGTCACGTGACTGGTGATGACGGCGAGTGCGCCATGACACAAAAACAAAGTTAAGCTGTAGACACACAGATGGTTTTTTCCTGTGCCTCAGTTACTGATGATATTTTAAAATTAATTTAATATCAACCAATCACGTCATTAAAACTAATAGGAACTACCAAATGAGCTTATATCGTTTTTCTTCTATTAAACGCAATATTTTTGCAAAATTTCGAAAAGCTGACTGCAGTTGACATCTCCATGTTGAAAATGTGTATAAAACGCCCTTATTTCATTCAGTTGTTCGGATACACACAACTTTTGGTGCAATGTTGACTAGAGTTGACTATATAAAAACCAGTTAATAAAACCTTTTCAAACATATTACTGGCATTGTAGCAGGCATTTTAAAATTAGATTCATTATTTTTAACCCAATGAAAACAAAACACTCACTGTCATTTTAAAAATATTCGTGATGTCCAAAATTTTAAGTTAAGTTAGTAATTTATTATATTAAATTTAAAGTATACAAATATTTGTAAATCTTGAGGTTTGGTCTAATTCGAAATGGCTTTGGACAAGCAAAAGATTTTAAATGAGTTGGGTAGCGTCGTAAACCAATTGCAGAGTGCTGATTGGTAAGTTGTATTGCGTATTTGGATAAGTTTACAGACTAAGTACACAATGAAGTTTGATAAAAAATACAGGACGTAGCTAGTACAGTGAAATCTATTGTATTTTTTCTTTTTTCTACCACACTCTTTATTTTTCTTACTTTAATTACGACGACATTGTTTGCAAAGTGAGTGATAAACATATTTACTATTGTTTAAGCTAGACCCTTATTTATGAGCTCTCAAATCTTCAGTTATTACAATTGAACATGCCTTAAATTTATATAAAGAATATTAACCTTGACTACTTTATTTTCTAGTGGTTGTATGGGAAAGCTGTTTAGCAACCAAAGCAACCCTAATAACATGGGCAACCCGAATGCGATGGGCGGCCCAGGAAAGGACGGATGTATGCATGGCTGTTGTCACGCTCAAGGCTTTGGCTGTCATGGCTACAATGCGCAGGGAGCAGGAGAACCATACTCAGGACCTCGACATTGCATGGGCTCATGTAACGCACCTAAGCTCTATGCTGACACATACAACTACTTAAATCACAATTTAATGCAACCGGTTATGAAAGAAGTTTATGATGATTTAAGATCAATAACACCTGCTAATACCATTATGAATAGTCCAATGGGAGCAAAGATGGGCCTAACTCAAGGGATTGATCCAAATCTTGCTGGAACTGCAGCCACTGGAGGTAATATGGGAAATATGGCAGCCCATAATCCCGCCCAAATGCCAGGTATAATGGGAAACCAGAATGCAAACATGAACCGTTCGCCAAATGTTCACTTTGGTAATACGAACATGGATAACAAAAATCCTAACACTATGCAGATGAGTAATCAACAACAAAGTGGGCAAATGGGACAGATGGGTCAGCCAATGGGGAATATGGCGCAAATGAATGGAATGGGTTCCCAAATACTTAATATGATGAAGGGTGATTCTGGTAGGACTGCTAATTTTAATGAAAGGGGACCAGGAAATTCAATGGGTAACACTCCGCAATCGCCAGAAATGGGATCTAATATGGCTGGCGGCCAGGGACAATATATGGCTGGTAATGTGCCTGCCCAAAATCCAGGAACTACGCAGTACATGTCTCAACAAAACATGTACGCTGGAGGTAATGCCCCAAACGGCCAAATAAACCCTATGACTACTAATACGAACCAAATGAATCCTGGTTCTCAGGCTATGAGGAATGTAAATGCTAGTCCAGGCTACCAGCAGATGAAAGCCCCAAACCCTTACGGGGAACACAGTGCGGGTATCGCCAAGTTTAACGAAATGTTTCCTGGCGTGATGCAAGGAGACTTAGGTTTTGACCCAATGGCAATAGCTATACAAATGAATCCTGCTAATCAACAAATAGCTGCTATGAACACTATGCAGAAAGTGCTAAATGGTGAACCTTTGAATAGACCGCGTGCATCAGCGATGCAGCCTGTTATTAATGCGACAAATGCAGCTGCTGCGAGTATAGCGCAGGCCCCCCAGCCACCCGCGAGTCAGGTTTCTGGTCAAAACATCGTTACTCCACCAGTTCAGCAACAATTCCAGCAACAGCAACCACTAGGAACAAATGCCGTAGCAGCCCCTGTTCAGAACAACCAAATTCCACAACAACAAGTACACACTGCTCTTACAGGAGCCCCAACCATGAATCAGCAGCAAGTTCCTCAGCAACAGTATCAAGGACAATATGAGCAACAACAAGTGGTCAATCCGAACGCAGCTGCAACTGTCCGAGGGTCTTTGCCTACAGTTTATGAAGGAGCAGGGGATCCTGATACTCGGCAAGAGGGTTATCCGCCTAGTGGTTTAAAAGGGTCTACGAATGCACAGCAAATGATCATGGACCCCATTTTACCCGTGGATACATCAAAGAATATGCCACCTATGCAGCCAAATATGAAACAACAAAGATACTACCAGTATAATACACTGGGTCAACCAATAGAGATGGTGCCAGCTCAAAACTATAATTATCCTATAGATACCAATCCCCAACAGACGTTAGGTGCTAGACCGGCACCAAGCAAATATAGAATCGACGCAACTCGGTACAGCAATGTTAAAAATACCGTAAGCAAGACTTCCTTGATGGGAAATAAGCCAGTTGGACAAGTTCCTAGTAGAAGCCAATTGCAACATCTCTATAACCAATATAAGGGGTCTCATTCGTATACGCAACAGAATATAAGGCCAAATGAAAACGGAGGTTCTTATTCTGAGGGCCACCTTAATGTAGCTCAAGGAAATGCGCCCCGCCAGGTCCCTATTGAAAGAGTGGCTGGAGATACTGCAGCTAACAATTACGAGATGAATAAAGCTATGGTGAATAAAAGAGATCAAAGACCCAATCAAGTCGGAGACGTCCCAGCTGCTAATTATAAGCCTGTTGCAGAAGCGGAAATGGTAATGCTCATTCGTGTTGAACATTGAAGTGATATGCTAGTATGTGACGTGTAATATTTTTAATATGTGATTGTTTTTCAGAAACCCGCTTCGGTATCTAGGGTTCGAAATGGCTTACAAGATCAAACTTACACTCAGTATACGACATCAGCTGCATGGACTTTTCATGGAGCAACTCCTGCACCCTACTCATCAGGACACCGTTTTCGAAATAAAGTCTAAGTTACTTAATATTTTTAGAGTAACTTTATAGATTAATTTTGTTTCTGTATTATTTAAATACGATATCAGTGTTATTAGTTTAAATTAATGGAGTCTGTAAATTATTGTTGTAGAAATGTTAGAATTTAGTGATCGGTAAAGAAAATTGAGCGACTAGAGAATCGTTAATGAAATGTTTTTTGTCGAAAATGTAATAAAGTCAAAAATAATGATGTTAATAAACTATATTTAATCAATTCCTCCTTTTTTATTAAATCAGGGAACTAAAAACCAAACTGAGTTCCAACAAGCCTCTAAATCCCTCGGGCTTTTAAATTGATTGCTATAAAAGTTAATTATTCCATGTTTAATTTTCGGTAGTGTTCAATAGAATATCATCTTATTGACGGTAATCGCCTAATTAGTGAAAACGACAAATCGATACAGTGGCTGTCAGCCAGCCTCTATACCTATTATCTACATAGTCTATGGCGACGTTCCGGAAAATATAGTTTTGTTGAGTGTTGAAATCGAGTGTCCGCGATTTGCTAGAGATTTCGATGTGATTTTCAACAACGAATTAACAAACTTAAGTGTGAAGATAGTTGAATTGAAGTTTCGAAGTAGTTGTTTACATTTCTTGTTTCGTGTGAATTTTGACCGAGCGTTTTAGATTTTAGAGAGAAGAAAGATGTCTCTGTTCGGATCATTGATGGGCGACGTGGAGGATGATCCTTTTTTCGGGTAAGTTTCTAAGTTTTATCTACCAATACAACTAGTATTTTTCATAATTTAAAGATATGCACAAAATTAAGTCCTAAATATTTCTAAATCGACCGTCCTGGGTACTCGAATTGCGCGTGAAACATGTTGTTATCGACGATGATTTTTCTGATGGTTGTAACGTTTATAGGTCTCACATGCGGCACATGCGCCAGATGAACAACATGATGAACTCATTGTTCTCCGATCCCTTCGGCATGATGGGAGGCGAGAGCCCCCTGGCTATCATGGGCCCGCGCCGCGGCAATGCCATGATGCCCTTTATGCCCCAAATGCCAACCCTAAACAGACTTTTTACTGGTAAGTTACATATTATTTACTGATGGTAAATTAGTTTTGTTATCGAATAATATTAACTATATTAGAACCATGAATAAAAAAACCATAACTAAAAATCTACAATTTTACTGTTTCTCTACCCAAAACTCAATACAGTTTCTGTTTAAAGGTACAACCAATTACTTTTTTTTTTTAATTAACAATTTTGAATTGCATTAAATGTCTAATGTATTCAGTGTTTGTTTACATATTTATGATCTACATAAATTTGTTTTGAGTGTGTACTTATTTCTTCTGTAGATATGGATGGCAGCAACATGCATGCTGCCGGCAGCTCGTTCAGTAGCAGCACTGTTGTGTTGTCTAGTGGACCAGGCGGGAAGCCGCAGGTTCGTACATTTTATAACTGAAACATGTCATATACAAAGATTATTTGATTATTCCCTACAAACAGTATAAGACAAGACAATAAAAAAATATATATATCATAACGCATTGCGCCAACCCCAAGTAAAATGGGATAAGGACAGGAAGATAATGATATCATAACATTTTACTTTTAACCACTTAATTAGCATGTTTACAAATAATACATACTTTTACCTGTAATAAGGCACTGCACCAATTCTAATTATTTAAGCTGAACTGTCCCAATGCTATGCAAATACTTTAATCTTTTATCATCTTCCTATACTCCATTTGTTTAGGTAATTAACTAAATGTAAACAATTTTGGTATGTCTTTTAAACAAAATGTGATCTTTAAAAATGTAAAATACGTTTTACAACTTGAAATATATTCAGATTTTCTAAAACTATAGTTAATTGATTTATACGCAGTAATTTCCAAATTAAAAATAATTTTCTTGGTTAAAAAGTAACGCCAAGATTGTTTACATTTAGTTAACTACCTAAACAAATGGAGTATAGGGTGGCAAATCACTATTATGCTTTAAAAACATGCCTGAATCTTGTAATGCAACTTAAATGTCTTTGTCTGTATTCAATTATGGCCTTCATAGCACACATAACCTTGCCAGCCATAGGCTTAAACCCCTAATTATCCAATTAATCTTTATTTTACCAGGGTTTTGACAATAGTATAATGTTCCAGGTGTACAGTTCAACCAGCAGCACCAAGATTGGCCCGCACGGCATCAAGGAGACTTGCAAGACCATGCAGGACTCCCGCACTGGCACTAAGAAGATGGCTATTGGTAAGCAAGTTTAATAAAACCGTCCTATATATGTCCCACTGCTAGGCACAAGCCTCTTCCTATATAGGGAAGGCTAATTTATTATGATTTATTTAATCAGATCACTGCAGATTAGCAATTTCACATTCCAATATTTGAAATTCAAGTTTCCTTTACTATGTTTTTCTTCAGCGTTTGTCTGTAGTTTCAAAGAATAATTAAGATAGTACTATTTAATGTTTCTAGGCTGATCAGGCAAGTGATAATTCCAGAAATTAAGTAAACTAATTAGTTGTGAATTTAGTTTACATTATAAGATATTACAATGATAAGATATTCAATATTATAGTGATAGAAAACAAGAACATGAATACAATTTATCAAATTTTCACATCTTTATGCATTGCATAGCTCTGCTGCGCTAATATAATTAGATGTCATAATGTTTTGTAACTCATGATTTATTGATGTTAGTTTAACATGCCAAAATCAGATATTATTTTATCATAGCAAATCATTAAAAGCTGGGCCAATTTGAATTTGATGAATTAAATTAATAGAAACATTATTTTAGTTTATGTTGTGATTTATTCTATGTAAAGGTAGGTATTTTTTTTTTATAAATTTTAAGTATACTATACACATATGTTTTTGGTGGAATTCTAGTGTTCAAAGGAACAATTGGGGTTTTTTGTAGAAATCGTTATAATATTTAGTAATAAATCAAAATTTGATAATTGTTCTTAGAGTCTAAAGGTAAACATGAGCTTAAAGACTTCAAAAGTTCAAACATTCTTATAACTTGCTACATAAGCATATATTATAATAACAAAAGATCATAGACACATGAAAAATGTACTCCAACTTGTCTAAAATTAACCTATTGTAAAATTATCTGGCTAACTGTTGCTAATTACTGGCCTATTTGTCATAAGTGCTTATTCCTGAACATTACTTATTACTCTTATACATTGTTTACTCTTCAATGAGAATAGTATGTAGAAAATTTTCCAATTTATTTTTATTTCATTTTTATGTTGTTGTTATTTTTGTTATGTTGTACTTAGTTAGAAAAATATGTATTTAGTTTGTTTATTCTTAGCTTAAGCTTTTCTATGATTTATGTAATTGGTTACAAACCGTGTAAATCATTAAATAAATAAATAAATAAAAAATAAATTACTCACTCACCCACTCAAATACACTACTGACTAAATATACTTGTAGTGAAGCTGAAATTAGCATTGCCAACCATGAAAATACTTTAATGACATGTTTAAATAGCACATAGTAACAAAGGAGTATGCAAAAAATTGTATGGGCTCTGTCCCAAGCACCAACAGACTTGGAACTAATTTTAATATAATTATGAAGTCCCATAAAAAGACAAATATCGATTTTTTGTCCGTAAATATATGGGATTATTAAAAAAAAAATAAAAACATTTCAGTTGAAAAAGTGTGTTTATTTTTTTAAATAACTACGTTTAGTGATTAATTACAACACATAATGGTTCAGCTGAACATTTTAGGTATTAATAGCAAAAATATTCAAGTGTATTATGTAAGTATGTATATTTTTGATAAAAAAACAACATTTTAGGTTAGTATTTTTAAACATTTCTTTGTTGTTGTTAATTTACTATCAAAGGGCCCAATAAACTAGCAGAGGTCAGCAGTAGCTGCAAACAAGCCGATATCGCACAGATAAACAACGTGAACACAACGTTTTGTACTGAAAAAAGTGAACAAGAATTGTTTTTTTTGCACGTTAACCCCATGACTTACGATGATGTCGTCATAATAAAAAATGATCATGATACTCAAACGTATCTCATTTAATACATCATGATACCATGATGTATTAAATAAGATACGTTTGAAATCTGTTGGTGGGTTGGGACGATTTTTTGCGTGATCATTTGGAGAAAAATAGGAGGTTGAGAAAACAGAATGACCATATTGAGGCTTTTTTACTTGAATTCATCCTGAATTTTCACATTTTTCAATTGAAAACTTCAACAGTCTTTGCTAAATGTTAGTCTTTTTAAAATTAATAACTAACGATACAAGTCCATATTTACTGTATGTTGATTGAGTACTATAATAATAATAATATTCCTCAAAACACATTTAACATATCCTATCCATAGACTAAATTCGTTTCATCTCCATAATTAACAATAATTTGGTAGATGCCTGCATGTTGGACGTGTTTCCCCGTGTAAGCCTTTAAAAAGGACCGGGTTTCTTCACTTGAAGTTAGCTCGTGAATTAAAAGAGCTATTTCTCATGTAAATAATCGAATCGAAAATCATTAAACCTTACGTCTTTACCAAAACTTGCAATGAATGAATAGCTAAATTAATGAATATAATATATTATATTCATAGAATACATATTCTGAGTCCCGGAACAAGATCCCGACCTACATGCGTTCTGGCTCGTCAGGTGCGGAAAACACCTCGTCAAGCCAAGTTCGCGACACGATATAGTACAGAAAAACCAATCTACACAACACTAAAGGCATATGTGTGAAACATTCTAGGCTATTTTCATTGATTTGTCCCTCGTTCGTCTGTTTTCTGAGGCCTGATTTTTATCACCACCATAACTGCTAGGCACTTGTTAGTGAAGAAACTTAAACTATCTTTAAGCTTTTCAAGGCTAATTCTTTAAAATAATGAAGAACATATTATGAAGTTCTTAAATATCTTTGACGGTACTTATAATAAAAGCTTGTAACAATGTGAAACTAAATCTAAAATATTTCCTATTTGCAGTTCGTCGATGTCGCAAAAAACTTGTCATAAAACTAAATTAATTTTTCGTTAAATTATGTAATCAAGTATAATACTGTAAATACTGGTCTTCTGCAATACTTAGCTTAGTATTTGTTACTTCTAATCTACCTGTATTCTTCCAGTATATAATTGCACCTAGTCTGAAGTCATTCATCTGTATATTATTAGACGTATGACGCAATTCGATAGTTTTTTCACTGTATGTTCATATATTAGTGAGCTAACTCACTGTATACTTTGATCACAGCTAAAATAAGCGTGGGTGTTGTTTTTGTGTGTGTCTGAGGAATTTCTTGTCTAGTTTAGTGGTTTATGAATGTTTCGTGAATGAAAGATAATCTACTAGGATCTTACGAGGATTGTTTGTTGAATGAGGATACTGTTAGGGTCGGAGAAGTATTTGTTGTTCAATGTATGTAGATTGGAATTATGTAATTTAATCTGATACCAGATACAAATAATTAACTCATGATGAAAATTCCATCATTACGACATTTGCGACCTAGCTTTATGGATCGTATGGCGCGGAAACGATTCCTGCGCCGCGTTAATGGCAACGTGCACCTTACTTGTATTAACTAACCTTACAATACTACTATTTGTACTTTTTCGCGGTATTTTATGGAAGAGTTTCCACTTGGTCCGCGACAGTAAGAAACGTTCGGTAGGAGTGATAGTATGAGATCGGTAGGAGGCACGGTAAAGTCCTAGGTTATCAACATTTCCACCCAGTTTTGAAAGAGAGAACCTATTTACCTGAACTTAAGCAAAAGCTTACGTAGTCTGACACAGTGTGTGTAGGGTATTGTGGAAAATGTAGCCTTTATCGTTTCTTAAATTTCAAACTATTAGTTATTTAGTATTTATTTAGATGACGTCAGATAGGAACGCGTGGAAGAAGACGACAAGCTGCGCCGACCCCAAATAATAATTGGGATAAGGGCAGGGGAATGATGATTTAGTCCAAAAGAGTAATTAGGTAGTGTAATCGTACGTAAACTTATCAAATGCTCTCTTATTCTACCATGGAATTGCACGTGTCGAATTGAAATTAATCTGTCTGGTATTTAAACGTAAATATGCATCTTCCTGCTTCAATGCTATTTTGCTCTGGAATGTTTCAAAGGAAATTGATAGTGAAGAAAGAAAGAGGTTTTGGTTTTATTTAAACAGAGAAAAGATTTATATGTAAATATTTTAATTACTCTTGGATACAAGCCGAATTACAAACACAATAAACTCAAGTTTATAATTGTTATAAAAAAGAAGTATCTGTATATGTGTTAAATAACATGTAGGTAGGTACAGATGACGATATTAAAAAAGATTTAATCAACAATCTTAAAAGCTCTGCAAAAAACGTTATTGATGTATTCCGAATACAATCACGTTTGAAACACGTTTGTAATGCAAATAGTGGTCTTTTGTGAGGTTCATTATCTTTATTGAAAACGCAAATGCTTCCGGAGGTTCGTTCATTGTATGCGGTTACAGATTCCTGTATATTGTAAATATTGTCGCGAAAATTCATGAATTTTGCATGATTTTTTTAAATATACAAGGTAAAGAATAGGTTACGGTTCAATAATATTCTACGACTTTCACACAACGCCATCTAGTCTCAAACGAAGCAGTGCTTGTATTATGAGTACTAGACAACTGATAAAGATACTTATATAATTTAAATATATAAAAATCAATTGCTGTCCGTTAAAACTCGAGAACGGCTGAACGGATTTGTCTTGTCTTGGTCTTGGTCTTGAAATGTTCTTGGAGGTCTAGGGAAGGTTTAAAAGGTGAGAAAAAATCGAATAATTGCCGGGCAAACCCTACAAACAGCCCTGTTTTTCACATATAAACGTTTTCTAATTAAAATACAGAGACAATTTGAAGTCTTTTATTTATCGATTAGGGCAGTAAGAAGTCTGCCAGGTCAGCTAGTTTTAAATACATTCATATTATTGTTAAATTACACCCAGACATTCTATACCATTTTGTTTATTATACAATACAAAATCATATTCTTATCCTCTTGTTACCAGGACATCACATTGGAGACAGGGCGCATATGATCGAGCGCGAACAAAACTATTACACAGGTGATGCTGAAGAGCGCCAGGAGTTCATCAATCTGGAGGAGGAGGAAGCTGAGGACTTTGACAGGTAGGACCCAATATGAAAGCAATGGTTTACGTTACTTGTCAACTATTTCTAGAGCGGTTTATTTTTTACAGCGATGGACAAGTATGGAAGACGTTGTAACCGGATTTTAAAACTCCATGTAATATGACACCGCGAAGCGACATTTTAAATTCTACAATAAATTAGTTTAGATAACGGACTAGCAAAATTATATATGAATAAACAACCAAACGTCAAATAAAATACTTTATTATAATAATATGATTTTAAAACATTTAATTTCAAATTTTGAATATCATAATACAGTACAATGTGTGTCAGAAACTATACGTAACAAAAGATATAAAAATACATATGTATTTTAAAACATTATTTCACCAATTCTAGGGAGTTCCAATACAAGGCAGCCACCGGTCAAAACCGTGGTGGTCAAGCCGCGCTATGCGGGCGGCGGCCCGAGCGCCGCCTGGCCCTGCCCGCGCCGCCGGCACATACGGCTAGTGCGCCGCACGTCGCGCAAATCGCGCACCTCGCGCACGTGCCCAGCGCCGCGCACGTCACGCACGCACCGCACGTGACGCACGCACAACCCGCCATCACCATACCCAGCCTGGGACACAAGTGAGTATACACTCATTTTAATATGAACCTTACCGCACACTTATAGAACTCAAATTACCCTTAGTTGCTGAAGTATACAATGTATTGTCACACCATTGTGAACCTTATCGCACAGTGCTGTCGACTCCTGCTGTAGTTGAATTTAGATTTGGTTTAAGGTGTAGTGCTTTCTTTTTGGCGCGGTTAAGTTTCTTTTTATTTTATAAATGTAATATGTAAGTTAATTTCTAGAAAAACAGTGTTTGCAAAAATTTTGTTGTGTACATATCAATTTGAAACATCATCAATGTATAGCAGTTTCTTGTAGCCATAGTATTTATAGTCCAAGTTACCTAAAGTAATAAGTATTGTCTGTTTATTTTTAATTAAATATGTATAAATAGGTGTGGTACTATGTTCCATGTAGTTGCCCGCATGTATGTGTGCCTATTCTATGGTTTATTTTGGCTTCTTTTTCTATTTTATTATTTATTTTTCGTTATTATTTGTATTTCTGGAGAGGCGGTTAGATTGACACGTAATGCAAACACTTGGTGCTAAAACTGCAACTTTTAACACAGTATTTAACAGATTTAGAACTATCAAATAATTTAGATCACTATCATCCGATCTAGAACACTATAATCACTTCATATATTGTAAATAACATCAATTCTACTTCTGTATGTCTTTACCTACTTATATCAGTTATAACCCATTTCAATAAAATTCTAATCTAATCTCAATAGGTTTTTTCAAATATTGTAAACCATAATTTTACAAAGAGTATTTAATAATAACCCTTTAATCAAAAAGCACCAGTAACTCCCAATTCCGAATAATAAAATAAATAAAAAGCTTTTAAAAGTAAAATCAATAAATCCCAATACATTTTGAAATGTCGAAAGTATCAGTCTACCCTCTTCTCCGCCGGGTAGTTAGCTCGCATGGTATCTATTGCAGTACAAGTAGTGAGTCCGCCACAAGCCGACGTCCGGCCTCGCTCCGGCCGACGTCGAGACGACCCATACGAACCGCCGCCAGCCCACTGACTTTGCCCACCAGGTAATACAACAGAAAAAAACGATCACCTTCATGATAACAGGGAAAAAATAATACATTTGAATTTTTAAATCAAATATTCACAGTACTAATTCAGTGTTTTGTTTATTTAATAGCCAGTGTTTATGGCAACAGTCGCAAGACATTTTTGCAACTGTCTTTGAACTAATATGAAAGAACATGTTGAACTAATATGTTCCTACGTCATAGCTCAAAACAGTTTCGTTTTAGTTGGGACACTGTCTTGCAATTGTTTTGTTGTCAGTGAGTACTGACTCTTATTTAAACAAAATATTCTACTAATTTCTTTTTATTTAAAAATTATTCCTAAATATCGAATTTGAAACACATTAACTTTAATAGAATAGAAATATTCATAATTTGAAGGAGTTGTGACACTCCATTTTAGCTACCCAAAACTTATTCCAAATTTTTCCAATCAGTTCCAGATTGTGGAGAAGGCGTTACTACTATTAAAAGTCGTAAAACGTATTAAATATATGTGTGGCTATTATTATTGCTATACACCGTGACTTTTAGGTCGTTTTAAAAAAGCAGCCCAGTTCATGTATCCAATGACTAGTAAACGTTTATAATAATAAAATATGTTTTTTTTAAGATTTGAATGAATAAAAATATTATTCATTATTATGACACAAGGCAGTTTTACGAACACTCTGTAGTGAGCGCAGTCCGAACCTTGTGCCAAAGGGGCCGCGCGGGCGGCGCGGCGGCGTCTTATCACAGGTCATTCACCTTAGCGTAAAACAGCTGTCTTACTATTGCAATCATAATGTTCGCAGTAAGTATGTAGCATGTATCTTCAACAGTTTGATACGTAAACATTTTTAACAGGATGTTTCATATTTCCAATGTATTATTTATTTTTTTCATGCATATTATTTTAATTAATGATAAAAAAATTATATTCGCGCCTAGAGGTATTTTATGACGGATACATTGTGTGGACGACTTTTTTAAAACGACCTAAAAATCACGGTGTATATACAGTTTTGTTTAGACAAATAGTTATTATTATTTGCTAAAATTTAAATTTTAAGCATGATTTTTTAATTATAAGCGGTCAATGTTATTGCATGACAAATGCTTCAATTCTTGTTTGAATATTATTACTGAAAAATGTATATTGCTATTTTGTTTTTGAGAGTTACCGTTTTATGAAATTTACGATTTTGTATATATTTTAAAGATCAGAGGTGCTAATTTTCTATTTTCGCAATAATCGTTCTATGTGCATGCATTTCGCAAGAAAATCAATATTAAGTGTAATGTCTTGCCCATAATAATAAAAAACTTCTGTAAATACGTTTACAAACAAATCTCTACTAATGTTGGATCTCATAATGTGTGATATTTTACGTTGCTATAACTGTAAATATGAATCAGCGACAAATAAACAATTCAAAGAAACTAAGTAACATAATTCAAATTACCAGTAGGTAGGTATTAATACTACCATTAATCTTATATCAATTCCATGGACTATTTTGCTGTATTTCTTTCAATCGTGTCATATCCACGAATAAAAAGCAATACAACAAATAGACGTGTGGCCCTCGGAGACTGCCGCGGTCAAGCTATTGCATAGCATTCAATGCCATCTAGAGGCGAGTTGCTTTACTAAAGAGACAAGCATGAAACTTTAAAAAGTCATTAAAAGTTCTGCTACTTATCGATAGATGGCAAGACTAAAAAGTGTCACCGCTGTGCCGGTCGGAGTGGGGAGTGTCAGGTTATTTTCGTTACGGAACTACTGGATTCGGTCTCCACACTCAAGGCCCGCAATAGAAGTTATGCAATAGCTTAAAAACATACAAGAATACTAACAAGAAACAAGGGAGCAATGTTTTGCATAATATACTATAAGTTGTGTAATATTTGCAGCCCGAGTGTGCGTGAGGTTTACGGCGGGTCGCAGCCGCAGCGCCACCGGCACAAGCACCACAAGCCGGGCCACCGCCACCCGCACCCCGAGCACTAAACACCGCGCGACCACGGACCTCCACAACACACTGACGGCTCACTTACACTGTACGAGACGAACCCCCAGCTTCTTAAAACCTGATCAATTTGTATCTGCTGTCAAATCAATTGAATGTCAGTGATTGGTTGAAAAAACTTAAAAAGGTAAAACTTACTTAACTTATGAGTCGAACTCGACCCGCGACCCCGCCGCCGCATCAGCTCATGATTAAGGACTCCGGTTGGGTCCGAAACTAGTCGGGCTATCCCGATAAATACGCGTGAGTTAACCGTTATATCTTTTAAGTATGATTCATCCTCACGAAAGTTATTATAAAAACATAAAACTTACAACCAATCACAGTGAATAATATGAGATTTCACTGATGATTATAAATTTTTTACGTTGATCAGTGTTTGAGAAACCAGGGGTATGAGCTTACATTGCGGAGCTACACAGATCAGGTATCAAAAGTGATAAAAAAAAGCAATGTATCGCGATGTTTCTCGCACCGTCTAAGTCAGCTTCAACATTCGAATGTACCCGACATTGTATATTACAAATTACTCTCTCATTAATTTTAAATTGCCAACGGTTAATTTATTTTTATTTACAATTAAATTCTTTTTAGTGCAATGTTTTTGGTTGATTTGTACTTTATTCGGAGTATCATTAAGTAGCGTATCGTGGTTAGGTTTTTAATTAAGGTATTTAATTAAGATTAAACAAGAAATAAGTTTTCCGTTTCTAGCATGAAATTTTTGCCTTGAAGTCTATTTGTTTACTTGTTTTCCTATTTTTAAGTGATTTGATACTGATTTGTGAATAATTTTGCTAGATTTTGGTCGGTTAAAATCTTTGTGACTTTGTTTATAATTTTGGCTGATAAATACATACGGGCCAGGATTAAACCTTACATAGTGTTCAATTAAAAAAAAAAAATTGTCTTTTTTACCCGACTTGTAACTTTTTGTTACTTTGACTCTTTTTTTTTCAAATTTCTTGTTTTTTTCACCAAAAGGTTTTCGCAACTTGACTTGCTACTTATATTATCATACAATATTAATTTCCTCCTGGTCCGATTTATTTGTCTTCGGGACGCTTATGTTCAAACACGA
This sequence comes from Chrysodeixis includens, assembly GCA_941860345.1. NCBI lineage: Eukaryota > Metazoa > Arthropoda > Insecta > Lepidoptera > Noctuidae > Chrysodeixis > Chrysodeixis includens. The sequence continues at coordinate 11,012,415 of OW796107.1, read as the reverse complement.
TTCGTGATAATATGTAAACTTTGTGTTATGAACTAAACTGTCTCATAATTGTCATGTAGAAATTAGTTGAATGGATTAAGTAGATCTTAATGTACGATGTCGATATCCGCTCCAGTGATTGACGTAGCACACAGACGCGAGTTTGGCGGTAAATTTTCAAAATGGCGGCCATTTTTGCAAGATGGCGGACAACTTTTGACATTTGGATGAAGCAAAAGTGTTTGATGATGGTATAGTGTTTCGATGTCGCGTTTGTGTGCTAAACTCAATATTCCATATGATGTACCCTCCCCACCTGATCTACATAATATATCTTAGATATAGTCTGATTTAAATAAACTCAGTGTCTATAATCCAGTGGCGTTACTAGCTAGCAATTAATACTGCCCCAATATATTTATATCCTCTTTTAAAACCTATGTCGATCATCACTAAGACTGATGATGTAACTACGACATTTTTTCTAGTAATGCCACTTTCCATACAATAGTATTAGGTTATAATTAGGATAATCATCGTCTATTTAATTGTGTGAAATCATTACAATGACAGTGACTACAAAACCAATATATTTTTTAACTACTACTTTGTCAGATTAACTAACGACATGAAAAACGAATTGATAATGTTAATTGTCATGTCAAAACAGTACTTTTCGTACCTCTGATAAAGCACACAATAATTTTAGTATCCATCTTTAAAATCTGATTTGTAATATCTTATATAAAATAATTAACTATAATTCATTAGTATTTGTAAGTCTCGTACGTATAAGTCGAAATTATTACAAATATGTTTCGGTCGGCTGGTATTTTTATTTGTCGAATTCAAAAAACTTGTTTTAGATATGTTCAAGTGTAAGTAGATGTTAGATATTTGCTATTACAGATTAAAAGAATTCGTGTCTATAAATCACAATATCTTTGATTCCTGAAGGCAGGCTTTAGTTCACAAATATGAAATATCTTTAGAATAAGTACCATTGTACATTAAAACATGTGTCTGTCCATTGCAGCTAACTAAAGCGACATTAAACAACCACCAAAAATCATAAAAACGCTTATGAATTGTTGACAGGTTTGACAGCTGTCAAAAATGACACACTACTGGAAAATAGCTGTATTTTTGTCTATTTCCCCCATTTCTTGTTTGACTAAATTATATAGTTCTGCACAAACTACGACGGTGCTGGACGCTAAGAATCGCTCATTCCTTAAAATAAAAAATAATTATTTTTATTTATTTCTTTTGTTTTATTTTTGTTTGATCCCAATTAGTTTACGTCCAATTTTAGACTTTAAATATTTTTCGATGTAATATTGATGTTAGTTGTAAAGAACCAATCTATCTTGTATGAATTAATAAAGTAGTGAATTCTCTTACCTGACGGTTTTATTGTGTTTTTCCTGTTCAATGCAATTTAAATAGGTTTTGATAAAGCAGAAACATTGTTTTTGGAAAAATATCTAGGAAGTAGAGGCATTGTGTTCTGTAGCATTGAAACGAATTGCATTAAAATAATAGTTTTATTATGAAGAATAAGGAATATAATCCAATAAACCAATTCCAAAAACATTACCCTCCTTACGAAGTCGAGTAACAAAAATGTTTAATTTAACGTAATATTATATAGCATAGAAATAATATACTAAAAACTACGAGAGTTAAAAAAACCTTTACCCCATAATACATAATTCAGTAACTATAATATGAGTGAGAATTACAAATAAATTTACATAAATGTTAAGTTTTGGAGGTAGTATCAGCCATATTGGTTTGTGAGGCGTCCGCCATTTTCGGGACGCCATCTTGACGTCAGAGACACATTCGGCAGATGTCCTCGTTGATCTCCAGCATTTGGTCTATGAAGGACTGGTTGTCCATGATCTCTGCTAACTTGCAGATTATCCCAAGAAGTTCCCCTTGCTTGTAGTTCATCTTTGCATTGCATAGCTCAATTTCTTCGGCTATCGGTTCTGGAATCTGAGAACAATAAATATAATTGTAAGATTATGGTGTAAACATACATTGTACAGTGTGGCATCTTTTACATCAATAAAACAAATGCCCTGTTATACCTACACATTGCTAAATATAGCCAGACTTACTTATGGGTCTGTTTTCCCACAATTATTCACTACAAAAGACTTTATTGCTGCCCTCTTATTACCTACTCTACATTGGTCATTAGAGCTGTTTTTGTCATTGAATATTTAATATAAAATTCGTCAAATTATAGGTTGGAGCATGAGCTAATGACAGGTATAGATAATAGTAACGACATAGCTAGGTAGGATAACAGCAGTTCCTTAAGAATATTTTACACTGACACGAATGGTTGTCTAATAAGTGGCCTGGTGGTCTAGTGTTTAGTGGCCCTGACTGCTATACCGGAGGTCTTGGGATCAATGCTGACCCAGGAAAAATGTTTGTGTGTTGAGTCTTAATTTAAGACTAGATGGCGTTGTGGGAATATTGGGGAATATAAGTAGTTTATGAATATTTAGCAATTTGGTGTCCGAGTAAATTTAGATGTCCTACAACAGGAAGTCTTTTTGCTAATTGAGTAAAGTACACTGTAAAATGCTCTATTCTTATTCATCACAATGTAACTTTGTGCAAAATATTACTTGAAAAATACCATAACATTCTCAGAAGTCGCATTTTTTTGTTTTATCATGCAAATCAGAGTATGCACGTAATATTTAAATGTGCAGGTGTTGACGCGACAAAGTCGGTCATTTCTCATTGTTAGTACAATGTAACGTTGGTTTACAAACGCAGTGAGGTCGAGTTGCTTGTGACCGGAAAACATTATTTCGTGTTTGTTGCTTGTAACCTTCACTGCCATTCTTTGGAACTTTATTTTAGGTTTTTTTTGAGTACCTGCTTCGAGATGCATTTTGTACAGATATGGACAGTGGAGACAGATCTCATCAGTTTAAGTAAAATACACAGTTGAAGGTTGAGAGAACGGTTATGAAGAGGGCTACCAAGTGTCTGACATCTATCCTACCTGTTCTGGTTCCTATTCTGAAGACCTACTGTCAAAAATTGCTCTTTGAAAATTATTTCTCATGCTATAATTTTTTATGTTTTCATGAGAATCTATTTCTTGTAATTAGACTAGATTGCGCATCCGCTTGTGGGATCACGTGACCTGCTTGAGCCAAAACTGCTGATGATGTGTTCGATGAGTATCGAAAAATTTTCTTCAATAAGTACGTAGAGAAAATTACTCACGTTTTGCGGATCTTGGAAAGTGCTAAACTTGTACTTGGTCTTCCTCTTGTCGGGTCCGTTGTTCAGGAAGAGCGTGAACTGCGCGTCCTTGCCGCGCGCTCCCACGGGGAAGTACAGGCCGGCGGTCAGGTGGCCCTTCTGGTCGCGAGACAGAAGACTCCTGGAAAACAAAATGTTTATTTATTTATTGTGACCTTATCTTGTTCTATTGTGAGATCTTTTCTATTTTTCTCTTTCTGAGGCCAAGTTAGACCGGTTTTGTCTAAGAGTCGAGCTCATTGCGCTATTTAAGTTTGGGTCTACCACTTGGCCTTTTGCGTTTTGGGAAATATAAAAGTGAAAAATCATCATATAAACAGAATGAGATTTCTATCAGTGCCACTCTAATTAATGAACGTCGGCTTCTCTATCCCACGCAAAGCTGTTGAGTACTTATTCAAAAATGGCTCAAATCTATTCACCGTGCTACCGAATGGTGAATAGATTTGAGCCATTTTTTCTTGATGTTTTATATAGGCTGGCTTTAGTCGTAGCTAATATGGATAGTACTATGTTCGATCCTTTTACTAGGTTGGAAATGGAGGTGTCGAGGATACGAGTACCTACTAGGTGTCGAGGCTAAAACAATTGCAAGATAATTGAATAGAGCACCGCGCGATCACAGTGGGATGTTTGTTTACAATGTTTGTTTTCTATCGTTCTAAACCCTCCACCTTCACAAGTTATTTACAGACTCAATCGTTCAATTCATAAACAAGAAATCAATCAAACTTCAGTAATTCTGCATCAGTTTGGATTGAAGCCAATCGCAAATTGTACACCGGAATCATCAAATCAAAAGTGACATGGTTGTTAAAATGGTAAACACTCAAACAAATTAGTGGATGCAAAAATATCAAAAGGAAATTGTTAAAAGTATAGAAAAAACCACATAAAAACGATGATAAATTGTTGTGTAGCTTCGTGTGTGTTGCTTTCTGGTTAACGTAACAAAAGAGAAAGGAGTGAAGGATCACCTAAAGTTGTAGACAAGGTTCCTCCGCTCGGTGACGTTGACGCCATCCAGGTAGGGCCGCGCGGCGTACACCAGCGACGTCTGGTTCTTGACGGCCTCGCCGCGCGTCTCGCGCTCGTGCCACTCTATGTACCCCGGGTTGAGCACGCTGAACGTGTAGTCATACTCCTTGCGGCATTGCGGCTCGTCCGACTGCACGAACCAACCTGGAGGACGATGGGACGTGAGAAAGGGGATCGCGGTTGTGATTGTGGTACAACTGAAGTATTTGAAAATTCGATTTTTGCCAATTAGGTAAATGTGAGAGTACTGACCGGTGTGCGGATAGTTCCGGTCCTGCATGACGGTGACGACGCGCGGCACGTGGTAGCCGGGGTCGGCCAGCATGACGCCGGGCCGCCCGTCTACGCGGATCTGTATGCCCGCCATGACGTGTTCCTTCTCCGCGGACTCCACGCTGGCGGGGCTCTCGCCGCTGGTGACGTACTCGCGCACGTCCACCACGGCCTCCTCGCAGGACAGCAGCGCGGTGGCGCGGTTGACGCCGCTGAAGTCCCGCTCCAGGTCGCGCCAGCGCCGCATGAGCTCGAGCCCCAGCCCCACGCAGGTGTGCTTGCGCGCGCGGATGGGCGGCGCGTACCGCTCGTACACCTCGTAGAGCGGCGCGGCGCCGCGCTCGAAGGCCTCGTACAGCGAGATGAAGTTGCTGACGGAGTCGTAGTTGTCGGTGACGAGCAGGCGGCGCAGCGCGGCCTCGGCGCGCGTGGCGAGCTCCTCGTGGCGCGGCAGCGACAGCTCGAGCGGGCGGCGCGGGGGCGCCCAGCGCGCGCGCGGCAGCGGCGGGTGGGCCGGGTCGCGGCCCGGTCGGCTCACGTCGCAGCCCGGCCCGCTCGCCGGCGCCCCGGCGTCGGGCTCGGGCGCCGCCCCCGAGCTGAGTCAACTTGGCCATTCGGCGCCCCAGCGACCCACTCCGGGCGCGGCCGGCTCGGCCTCCGCCCCCCGCTCATATAGGCCTTCATCCCGGCCCCTCTCCGTAGCGAACTCGACGCTCTTTACGAGCGTCTCACGCTGCTTCTCTAACAACACTGATGATGGTTTTTCACGCTCTGAAAGAATAAAATCGCGATAAGTCAAATCGAAAGCGTAAAGACATATTGCGTATGAGTAAATGAATAAAAATCAGGCTTTTATGTCAACTATAACGAACCCAAGGCAGATCCACAATCTATTTCTTATGTTGTCCAAACAATATTTACGATCGCCTATAAAAAGTCGATTCTCAATAACGTGACTCACGTACAGCTACAACACCTATAGAGTCATAACAGCGGCCTTACCGAAGCTCCTTAAAGTTCTACGTATGCGAATACAGTGCTATCAAACGTCTTTACTCCCCACATTAAACTCCATGGTTCTGCGCATCAAAAACATATTAAGAATCTCTTTTTACTTAAGAGATGTTTATAAAATATTTAAAGCAAGAGCTCTGTGATCGAAGTATCAGATGATAGATAAGCAGCCGACAAGCGTCGGATTTCCGCCGCCTACCGGCGAGGATGACGACGTCTCAATGTGAGACGTGTGAAAATGATCCATCGACGCGGCAAACATACGATCTCATCCATCACGATGACAACAGAACTGGTACGATACACGATTCTTACAACATAGTGATAACCACTTATTTTTAGAACATACATGCTAAACAACACGGATGTTTTGTTTTCAATATTCCTGTTAGGCGTGGTCGGAATTCCAGTAACTGTAGACTATTGTGAACGCAGTCGTTAAAGTAAATCGATGCATCGATGCGGAATACCGCATTATACCAAAACGCTACGTGTGATATCGGCATGTTCCAACATTCCCGGAATATCGCACAATTGCAGTACTGTGGAGATGTTAGGCGGTATCGCTTGTACACATTTCGAATGCACTAAGTTCATTTACGACCATGCAAATATGTCAGCTATAACTGTGAAAACTAAACATGTTGCCAGGGTGAGCGGTCTATTTCTCTAGTTTACATTCCAGTGAATTCGCTAATAATAATGACTCTAATTAACTAATTGCGTCAATATAACGATAACAAGATGCTGGCACGAGCAATTATACCATACGAAAATAGTTCGTATCAATACAAGTTAAGGCCATCGATTTATTCTTTGGCAGAGGCTTGTCATTCCTAAGGATCGCTCTAGAAAACGAATGGACGGACTTTGGTGTGGTTTTCACTTTCAGAAAAAAGAAGAAGAGGTACGTCATGACTGTGTAACTCTTCTATTTATGTTGGCTTGTCTTGAAGCAAAAACAATGATGAGAAGTTAATCCATCCTTCACGATCTGGCCTTAATGCCGCTACACAATTTTTTACCAGTCCATGAAAAACCTTACTAGCTAATGCGTTAACCTCAATAACCATCATTTCTATGAACTAGCTTTTGCAAGCTTTGTAATTAATTATTCCGAGTATTGTCGCAAAACATCATTAAATAACCGCTGAGAGTCAGAAACGTCCCAAAGGCATAGTTTCAGTTCCGGCACTTTTTTTTTGGGGCGTGTTCTAAAAACCCTGAGAGTTTATGTTCCTTTTCCGTTGCCAACAACTTTACTATCAACTAGTTTAGTCTAACTCTGAGTCTTAACCAGACACAATGACGTGTGCGCAGTTCTAAAATTAAATGTATAAGAGTAACATCCCATGCGCAAGAGTTGAACTCGGTGAGAACAAAGTGCTTCGTACCGAACTGCGCCGGTCATGACCTGCGTCTTCAAGAAGCAAAATATTTACGAAACTGACCTCCTTCAGTTTGGCAGTTTGTGAACATTACTCATCTTTGAGTCATTACCCAGAATTTGAGATTAATATCTGACGAATAACTGAAGTTTTGTTGCGTGAGTCGACTCATTGTTATAAATATTGACTCATCGTGTGTTTTGTTAAAACTATAGTATTTGTTGCTACTATATTGAGCTTCTGTGTATAATTTGACGTGGCCTTTGTTTTCCACATTCTATTAAATTACTTCTGGCTTCTGATAAAGCTTTTAACTACATTCTAAAGAACAAAATTGAGTGCTCTCATTTTAAATATCCCAAAATTCATCTTTGATCTGTTGAGGGTTTCGAGGGTCGCAAAAATGCTCATAAAGAGATTCCACTTACGTTTTATACGTAGGTACGTACAATGGAGATCAATCGCCCATGTTTAGTCTACAAGGGAACCCAATACTTTGTTTTCTTTTATGCCTTAGCCGCTTAAAATTCTAAAGAAGGCTCAGAATGCATGCAATGCATTTGTTCCAGCCTTTGTGGGGATTTTAATGCATGAATTTCAAATCATTTTTGTTTTTAGTATAAAGAAGCCATTTTATTTGCTGGTACCTAATATTTACGAACGTCATTCTGGAACAATCAAATCTGCATTTAATTTTCAGTCCATAGTCTGAATCTCTATCGATGAATACATGCGTTTTAAGATCTTTCTTTTCAATCCATTTCTATGCACCCATCAAAACTCTTTGAATTGGTCCAAGTTCATTCTTCAGAGGGGCATGTGTGTCCTGTTCTGTGAAGGGGCATGTATATGTCCTGCAGTTCACATGCTGGTACTATCAATACTAATAAGCAGTGACATCCTATAAATTATCCATTATTTGTGTCAAGCCGTCCTCTGCTACCAATCTACCATATTAAGGGGCATTTCTCTCAATATCCGTGTTGTTATACGTGTTTATTGTCTATTGTATCGCTCTCATGCCCATACATTGGACATCAAATATTAATGGTTATAACACCCGGTTAACTTACATTGTTTGTCGTATAATGTATCTAAGTTAGAAAAATTAATCGATAAACTGGCTGACTCTATGGAGAAAAAAATAGCGTCATAATAAACGTATATGTCTCCTCTTTATGACTTCTAATCCGTTAGTTTTTTCAAGCTGTATGAACACATTAAATGGTGGAATAAGGGGAAAACACACTTCTTTAAAGTAAAGCAATAAAATAACATTTAGCAATAAAGGTATGACGAAAAGTAATTAACAAATTGGCTTCTTTCTAATTATAATTATCGTTTCGAGACTTTCAAACTGGTCCAAAGAGGTCGTTTGACTAATTGTAAACTCAATACTGAAACAATTAAGGGTTTATTTACTGGGCCAGGGGTAATATATACTGTAATTCAATTATGTAACATTGAAAAATCAACGATCAATACTTCATTTTAAATAGTTGGAAGCATTGAAAGTATGTAGGTCATGTTCTGCGTATGACATGACATTGTTCTGAGTGTATTGTATTTATGAATAATGCTAAACGATTCGGGAAAATAATTTTGACGTGCTCTATTATATGTCCATTTAATTTGGTATTCATTTGGAATATTGGTATTGTTATAATAGAAATATACTTGGTACACTCTACCTTTTAATATTTGCGAAAATAATTATTTCTTAAACAGTTTTTTTTGTAAACTTTTTTTAAAAAGTAGGCTATTTATTGCAATGTGTACTTAACATGAATATTTCCTTTGGAAACTAGAAACTAGTGAAGACTAGAAGCTCCTAGAGTTGTCTACTCTACCGCCATTCTGCATTAACGAGATAACATCGTGCATTGGCAGCCATTAGAATGTTTACCGTTGCCATGGCATCCACCTACTACCCTACATATCGGTAATGTCTTGGAAAATCAACGCAATTATTTACTAATTTAAAGCTAAAGTTCCTCTATTACAAAGGAATTGTTGTTTTGAAAACTACTGATGCGATTTCGAAAATGATAATGAGTAAAGCAAGTTGCACTCGGCAACTGCATTAAATAAACTTTTATCGATTTTTTTCGATAAAATTGATATCATATCCATTAAGTATATTGTCGCCATAATATTAAAAACCCCAGTAATTAAGATTACAGAGTTATAAATATTTAATCATTCATTTACAGCGGAAGAAACTTAGTCTGACTTCGTGTATCAATTTTAATCCAAACTAATATTATAAATGCGAAAGTAACTCTGTCTGTCTTTTCTTCACGCCTAAACTACTGAACCGATTTGTGTGAAATTTGGTACAGACATAGTTTGGAACTTGAGAAAGGACATAGGATAGTTTTTATTTCAAATTTCAAAAAAAAAAAAAAAATTCCAATTCCACGCGAACGAAGTCGCGGGCAAAAGCTAGTAATCAATAATTGTCATAATAATCCTATAATGATAAGAGGGTTTTGCCGCTCTACAAAATACAATATTTATTGAGAATTAGAGACAGATACTAACCAAAATAAATTGTTAACCAATAACATAGTTCGGTTATGAGGAAAAACATTTGTTGTTACAGCTCGAAACCTCGAATTAAAAGAGCCTTGACAATAATTAGGGCATGTCATAACTTCGACTGCTTAATTAAACGAATGTGTTACTCAATGTTTTATGTCAGACGCAATTTAAATAATGGACCTTGAGAAATCTCGTAATTGCTACCTGTTTACAAATAAACTAGCCTGTTACTGTCTTACTGGTGGGTAAATGTCTCTTTCAATATAAAGTTGGATTGAGGGAGTCTTCATCACAGTTCGATTCCGAATTCTAATTCGTTGGATCCAAGTATTCACACGGCATTTTCTATCTTTGCTAATATTGCGTATGCTTACATTGTTTTTGGTTAGATGGCCATCTTTGTAAAATGTTGGCTTCTAGATAATGATCTTGTTTAAATATTTCCTTACTCTTGGTAAATAACTTTCTTAGGCCCAATTGGGTTAGCGGGTCACATTCTAGACAATCTGGAGCATTGCCATGGCTGAGATTTATCTAGGATTCTAGGCACTAGAAATTTGACCCGACTAGGAGGATAGAACTAAGCTGAGCACGAATAGATAAAGTTAGGACTTTATTTCTTGGTTTTTGTACTCCAAAACAAAAAAACTACCCTATGTTTGCGATATCTCCAAAATAACAATAATTTCTTTTATTAATTCACTTTCTACCACAACTATTCAAACGTAGCAATGGCTTGGTACGGTCCACGTTCAAATTTATTTGACGGGAAGAGACAGGCCGCATTCAGCCGCAGGCGGCCGCAGTGTTCCAGATTAGGGCACACGTGACATGCCTGCACATCCTAGCCTGGTCACGTGACTATTATGTACTCGCCTTTGTTTGGCACGTGCCACCAGTAATAACAGGACATTGTTACTTCGAACTACAATAGTGTAGTTAGATAGCAGTTTCGTAAATGAGGTTTCTTAAGTAGGTGCATTGCGTTTACGCGTGTTACACTGTTTTACCGACAGTCTCTATTGACTCTACACAAAAGCGAGTGTACAGTGAAAATCTCACGCTAGATATAACAGTAGTATATTTACTAAGTATTGTAAATATACTACTGTTATGTATTTCGTGAGAAACCGGATACCGGATGCAGAATAAGTTCTCTTTGTTCATTAAAACATTTCAATGTTTATAGTTTTACGCTCATTGTGCTCGAGTAACTCTAAGAGAATTTTATACAATCTGATAATCGAAATAGTAAAAACCATAATTTATTTTATTCCGTTCAGATTAATCTCTAATCATACTTGTGAGTTAGCAAAAAAAAAAAAACAAAACTAATCAACAAAAAAAGTCGAGACTACTCTACAATTTTCAAACGAATTATTTCTCACTTCACACGAACGCAATTCATTTTCCTGTCAATTAGGTGTCAAAGATCAAAGTTGAGTGGGTATCAAGAGGGTTTGAGGGGGTGTATTACAGACTACAGTGGACCCTGGGGGTGGACTGTGTAGGCTTGTGAATATCACCGAGTGTCGTGGGCGTCCGACCTTTGCCGAATGTCGGAGCGATGCGTCATCTGTAGGCGGTTGTAGGCGCTAATGATCTAGATAAGGTTAATGTTTATAGATGTAATTTGAACATAGAACATTTATTTTTTTAATGTTATTTTTTATTTGTTGTTTTGTGGGTGCCTATTAGATAATGTGAAACTAATAGGAGTTTTGAAAGATAACTAACTCTTTGCAGCTTTTTAAGCGCATATTTTGAGGGATTTTAATCATATTTTTATACAAGTTTTTACCGCAGGATTTGTTGAAGTTTTAGATTAATACAATCGTGAACAGTATTGTTATGTTGTCTAGACAATGCCTACCGAAACAAGTGTTTCACAGAATTAATGTTGCAACGGAAATCCCGACACAATAAGGAAAAGCTAATTTTATTAACTACTAACATATAACATCATTACATGTAGGTATATAATAAAACAGTTCACGAATTCATGAATCATTCACCGTTTATGTCTCACAAGTTCGTTACAGCTTTACCCCCTTCTGACGCAGTCGGTTACAAAGAAGCTTACTTAGTGTTAATTTACGGGGTCATTTAACTCCATACCAAATTTCATCAAAATTGATCCAGCCGTTGAGCGTGAATATACAAATATCTATACTCAAAAACTTTCACATTCATAATATTATAAAAATTTTTATACGATTACCATGTCAAATATCAATACACAAGACTTTATTTATTTTTCTAAATTTTCAAGATTATGTAAATTGTGTTGTAATGTATCTAATGAATCATTCATATTCATGTCACGAGATAAAAAATATCCAAAACAAGGAAGTTGTAGGATGATAGATTATTTTATCTCTACGTTATAGATAAAAAGCCTAGTTTTAATTCACTATTCATTGTGACTAACAGAACTCTACTTGGTCGTAAGAAGGTTTTTGAGGAACCTTGGATGCAAGGCCAATTACTTTTTATCTGTGATATATCGCTTCAAGAACACCTTTCAACGTTCATTTCAATGAAGTAATAATGTTAAATTTCAACATTTAAAATGTAGAGCAGTCCACTTATGAATAAAAAAATATGTATGCAAAGGAATTATGATATTCATTAAAATGCAAAATGTTATAAATTCTCCAGAATGCACATAAGTGCACAAAATAATTAAAAAGAAAATAGTTCAACAATAATAAAAAAAACGTAATAAAAAATTATCAACGCTCCACCACATTATCGAGGGAATTAAAAACGAAATAACTTTTATGTAGGTAATGTGTTTCCCAAGATGGTATTAAAGTGCAGGAAATATTTATATGACACAATCGGTGACGTACGAGTATATAATATAATGCAGGGAAAGTTGGGTTATTGATGCAAAGGACAAAACAATTCACGTCACGTGTCTGGTTTAGACGCACGAGTGAAAGTTTCCATATTAACACAACACTAGCTAGAACTACCAATACATATTCACATTTAAACAATATCTTATAACACAAAGAGGATATTCAAAAAGGTTCTAATGGATCGAGTTGACACGTAGCATTTCTATCATTAAAAAAACTTTATTCAGGTATCAGGCTATCAAACTAATGTGTAGCCATAAAATTTTACAATCCGAAAAAAAAATACCATACGGCGCTTTGTTTACGTTTGTAGTCTATGACTGACATATACAAAAGATCGCTGCGAACTCTTTGTTTCGAAAAGTCGCGTTAAATACCAAATAGTTGACACAAAAGCCTTTATTTAGGAGTAAACAAGTGATTATATGGCTAACACTTACCCATACAACGGCTAGAAGCCAAATAAAAAAACGAAAACAGTTGGCAGCCTCAAGGCGCGCTCTATCCAGCCGCGTATCCCCCACAACCACAACAGACAAACTGATCGTTGAGTAGCGCCATGCCCTCGTTATTATATTTGCGCTAACAGGTGTAGTGATGTGCGTTCGCTGTGAAAACGTTATTTTGAACTAGTTTAACTGCGCTTTTATAAGGTAACACAAATGCATTTCATTTTCTTTAGTGATTGATACTACCACAGAAGAGATGTTTTTTTTCTGATTGGAACTAGTCTGACAAATGAATAACCTTTAGTTATTGCCAGGACCTAAGTGCAATGAGGGGCTGCTTATGAATTCTTAGGTACTTATGTCAGAATAATTTGAGGATAGTGATGCTGTGATTGCCAGTCGACGTCACTATACGACCTGACAGATGTACTAAATTGAGTTAGAAAATATTAATAATTATAATTTCCCTACATGAAAACCAAAAATATTCGACAGAACATTTCTAGAATACGATGTTTTAGTTTTCTTTAAAGTTTGTTTTATTTTGCTGTCATACATCATCACATTTTCACAACGCTTAACAAAAATAACAGTTCCAAGTAACCGTTATTTGTCTGCAAGTTGCGTTCACAACGCGAGGTTGCGAACGCAGCACGGCGGCGTCATTACGAGCGCGCATGCGCGGCGCGCCCCGCCTCCATCTTGCCTGACAGCTGAGCACGCGACACGCATACACATTGTGAACCGAACACAACGCACAAAACACGATAACGCTATTCCTAATAAGATAAACTCATACTAATTGGGTTTGTTAACCACTCGCTAGGTTTAAAAACCTTAACGCCTCGTGTTATTATCACGTTTTCATTGAACGTGACTATTGCTCATGACGCATTAAGTTATATTTTTCAAAACATGGTATTATGTCGATACGATTATAATTTATTGTAACAGCTGTTCTAACTACAGCTGGAGAATAATAATTGACCAGGTCTTACGTAGGCTATTAAAACGCATGATGTTTTTTACAGATTTTGTTTAGGTTCTTTGTTAAAACCCAATGTATGTAATTTTTCTGTTTAGTCATCGACCTGTTGATACTGTTTACTGTCAAATTGTTTAGTTTAAATAGAAAATGAAAAGAAGACTCGATCACCGTGTATTCTTTAAGAGAAATAAAAGCTGCTGAAATTCGACTCTACCTTATTGAATTGTAGAGTTTTGAACATTTTACCTAGTAACTTATGCTGGATAAACTCGAATCTATAACTATAGCGTTTCCAAAATATTGTAATTGGGCTTAACCTGAAAAAAATACTTGAAATATTTTTGTTCACATAACGTTTTAGGTTTAGTCGCTTTAGGGTTTAATCCACGGGTATTTCCTTAACGACAAAAATCAAATTAAAATAAATTAATACAACACAGGTCTTAATTGTCAAAAACACAGGAAAATTAACAATAAATTCAACGTTAACATATCGAAATATTATTCTATTTATATATTCTACGTAGTCAAGTCAAAACATGTTAATGAAAAGATGCTGATACGAAGAATTGTCACATGAGTGCATGATGTTATCATTTTTTATTTAAAAACAAATAATATCAGTCACGGCTTGTCTACGAGTTCATGTTTATTTTGTTAGCAATCTTATTATTGTTGAAGATGTTGTGTACCACACATCCAGCTTCATTAAAAGTAGAGAGAGATTGTTGACAAAGTATAAACAACAGTTTTTTTATAAAAGTAAAATTTTAGAAAAATAATGCTTGCATGCTTTTTTCAAGAGTAACACTTTAGACAAATAAGAATTGTTTAGGGAATTGTAAACGAAGAATATAACACAAATTAGCTCTTGGGGATTCTATCTTCTCTCTTATTCGTTATTCCTCAGTTCTGGGGATTATAATTGTTGTTATTTTCTATACATATATAACTATAACAGTTTCTAAGGCTTTCATTGGTATGAACCAAAATATGACATGTAATGATTGATTGTTATAGTTGAGGAAAAAAGAGAGCTCTACAATCAACATCAAAGTAACGCCTCGTTTCCTATATTGCAGGTCTTACTTTAAGAGGTAGCGGCTAGGGGACGATAAAAATCTAATGATATGAACCCTAAAACAAGCACAATAATTAGTAATGTGTTCCAACAATCAACATTAATATAACTATTATTTAAAGACTGCATTTATAGATTACTAATGGAGAGGTTAACAAAAACAAAAGCAAAACAATTTGTCATTGCAGTTAAGGCACCGTGAGATGCGAGGTGAACTACCAAAGTAACATCATCATTCCCCTGCCCTTCTCCCAATTATTATTTGGGGTCGGCGCAGCATGTCTTTACTCATGCTGCTTAAGTTTTGGCTGTATTTTACGGCCCGCCGCCAGCCTGACGCCAACCCTCTTTGGGAATGCTGTTGCTGGTGGTTTACTCCCCACCAGGAGGTTGACCCGAGCTCCTAGGTGGTATGCATCGGATCGTAGTTTCCCTTAGTCGCCTCTTACGACACCCATTGGTCGATATGGGTCAGCCCTATTCGCACCGGGAACTGCACGGTATACAAACCGGGAACTACCAAAGTAACATTTACCAAAATATTCTTATCACAGAAGTTTAACAGTTCTGTCAATGACAGCTAAACAGCTACGTTACGCACGTGTCAAGAAACTTGTTTATTTGGATATCTGCAATACAATCTGTATGTTATAAAGATTGCTCAATGTTTATTATCATAGATAACATTTTGAGGTGTGAACCTGATCAGTTTATGTGATCACGAAGATATCACGGGATAGTTTGTGATAGACACGAGCCACATGTAGGTACGGTCAACAACAGAAGGCGGTTAATATAATCTGATTTTCAAAAGAACTGTACTGTCTACAGCCAATCTACTGCACGGATAGCCGAGTGGTAAAGGTCTCCACGCCAATTACCACTGTATTACCACCACGTGTCGCGGGTTCGATCCCCGCGTAGTACCCAATTCTTGTTCTGAGTCTGGGTGTCTCTGTGCATTGAATGTCTGTAAAACACCCCGCAATACAAGGTTTAAATTCTTTAGTGCGGGAGTCGTTTAAAAAAAACACATTTAATGGATTTCTTTTGACTTTTAAGTATCAAAATAGACTTGACAGCAAAAGTTTTAAACGTAGTAAAAACAAAATTCTATGACACAGAAAGTTCTGGTTTGTTTGTTTATGTGATCAAACTATTGCTGATTGTACAGTCGATAGGAACTTAGTGCAGAGTGTGCAAACACTATAATACTGCGTTTCTAGGCGTTTCTTCAAAGGCCTAGAATTGTACGAGACTACTAGAATGTGCAGCATATTTATAAAACAAAACCTCTTTAGTTACACCAAGAAAATTAATAATGTTTCTGAAGTGGGAAACTGTTATATCAAATATTCTTTTATTTCTCGAACTTGTCTGCGTGAAATGAGTATAACTTCTCTACATTTTATAAAACAAAGTCCTGCGCAATAAACTCAAAAACTACTACACCAATTTTCATGCTGTTTTCACCAATGTGTAGAGTGATTCTTGAGGAAGGTTTTAGTATATAGTAACTAAAACTAAAATGTAACGATAGCTGGTGGAAAATTATAATAATTGCGTTCGATATAAAAAACATTGGGTAATGTTAGAAAAGGTTAGAAGTGGGTAATGATTTTACGGCTATAACCGACTTTCGCGCGGACGAAGTCGCAGGCAACAGCTAGTACGCTTTATAGGGCGTAAGAAATAGAAGTAATGTTTCGTCGCGTGTTGAAAAATGTGACCAGTTTTGGAATTATCTATAAAAAGAATAAGATGTATGTTATCTTTGTGTGTTATGATGTCTATCATACTGTCTACTTATCAGTAACATCTTCAGGATAACCTGCGTAACCTGTTTACATAAAATTTTATCGCAAATAAGGAAAAGCTGCGGCTAAACACTTGTTAACTTTTATCCTTGATCATCCATCATCATAACTAAACAACGTCTGAAGATTTACATGGATGTAAGAAAATAAAAATGAGTTTTCAATCAAAAAATCCCTAAATGAACAAGGAATATGATGTTGCAGTTTATTGCAAATCCAGGCCAAGAAGAAAACGGAGGCGTCGTCCTCCGCATTATTATGGGTAGTAAGGGGTAGGTTCTTAACATTTACCCATTAGAGAAGGAGTCGAATAGGACTAAGGCTTGCCACGTCGCGCAGAGCACGCACGAGCAGTATATTATATCCTGCCGTCCTGCGTAGCTGGCTGGTGTTATAGTAACATTAGCCGCCGTGGCCGAAATCGGTCAGAGAACATTATTACATCAACTATTACGTAGAAATGTTTGTGACGTATGATGTGGTTTGCACACAAAACCGCGTCAAGCTTGCTCATAGCAGTTAATTTATATTATGAGGCATCCTCGTTCCACGTATCAGTCACGTGGTATCAACAGATACTTGTACTAATGGACTCGGTCAGCAGTCAACGACCAATAGACTCACATTTGTTTGTTTATTGTTTCCTGACTAGTCATATGTATGTATGAGTAGTTATTTTGTTGGCTGGCGTGATCGTGTCTTGATTTGTATGGTTAAGCATTCGCACCAGCACAGAGTCACCTAATTACCTAATTCTTTTAATTCACGGGATTACTTCAAGGGACGAAACCCGGTCCTTTTTAAAGGTTTACACGGGGACGCAGGTCCAACATGCAGAGGCCTTGTTGAGAACTTTAATCTAAAATGTGATGGAGCACCTACCAAATATTGCTATAAATTATGTTTCTCTTATTGGCGTAGCAAAAAAATCTCTTGAACAAGGAAAATAATTCAAGAAGTGTAGGTACATCACTTTAATTCTTGCTACAAACCGCTTTGGTCACGTCTACGTCACGAACTACAAGCGAAGAGAAACAATCGTCACGGTGACTCCGTCCAAGCAATCAGAATATTAATTGGAAATAATAAATGCAGAGAGTGACGTCATATATTACATAGAGAAGATTACATAATGTGTGATAAGGTGAGAAGTAACACGTGTGTGTACAATGAACTACTGTAATAGGGACGTTAGGTTAGCAATAGAAGTTAGACAACACAATATTATATTAGAGAAGTCTTTATTGAACAGAAACTATACTAAACAAGAAATATCTATATTTATAGCTAAACTTATGCACCTATAAAATAACATATTTATAAAGCGTCAAAAAATATATCTTCATCTCCGTCATTGGCAGGAAACGTGCCCAGGAGACGTGCGGCATTACCACGCTGAATGGCAAGAGTATTAGAGTGATATATTTCATTATTTATTGCATAATGTTATATAGTTATAGTTCTTTACAGTTATAATATATCACCCTGTAAGAGCGCAAATTCATTTAAACATAGGTAATATGAAATTTCAGTTTGCCTGTCAGCGCTGACAAACTTTCAGCTTTTATAAAAGAAGATCTGGCTATCAAGCCCCATAACATAACAGGTATTAAAATAGATCTGTTGTTAATGGTACATAACATTCAGCTGTTTAGAGACTATTCTTAGTAATGGCGATTAGTTTGCTGAAATCAAGATATGGACAAGATTGTAGGTGTAGTGGGTTCAGTCGAGTATGGTTGTGATAACACTACTGTGAGAGTTATATTGAAATTAAAAGTTGCGCCTTATAAAAGTGACTGAGCAACGTATATAGGAAGGTAAGGAAAACTCTTCTTTAAGTAAACCTAACAAGGAACTTCACTACATAAAACAAGCCGCTGTCGCCGTCTGTCCGCATGCCCGCTTAGTTCTTTAAAACTACGCCACGCCATTTTAATTTTGAAGTGTTTTTTATTTTAATTTTAAAGATTTGTTTGTAATATACATCAGTTTTTCACCCGTGTGAAGCTGGGGCAGTCACTCGTACGGTATAAATTAAAAAGAAGGATTTACAATAACTAAATTACAAGAGGCAGTATTCCGGTAACGGTTAGCCGAGTGGTATAGGCCACTACGCCATTTTCTTTTTCCAATTTTGATTCCTGCGTAGGACAAAAGTTTATGCGCTCCACAAATACTCGGTAAGTTGGGGTGTATTGTGCGTGTGGATTAAATGTCTAAAATCCTCTCGATACAAGGATTATATTACTTAATGCGAGAGTTATTTTTAAAAAGTAAAAAAAAAGATATAAGTAAACACTTATGCATCCCACATTTCGAGAATTTTACTTACAGCTTTGGACATGCTGATCCAGAGGAAATGAGATTATTACCATCTTTAGTTCAAGTCCTGATGAATATTATAGTTAAAGTTTTTCCATCTCAAAGTTAACTGGTTTTAACACTTTCTAAAGTATCCCCTATACTTTCATTTTTTTACTAAGTTTATTAAAGAGCCATAGAGTCAAACCTTATGTGGGTGAACTTAGCAGATCAAAAAAAAAGAGAGTTCTATTCGCATGCAGCTGAGTTCTATAGTTCCTGATAGTTTTCAAAAATAGTTCTGACGTTTTTGTCCCAAAAACTTTCCGTAGCAGATCGAAAACTCGAAAATATCATTTTCATTGCCTTATAATATATTCCCACAGCCTAGAACTCTTTTGTTTTAGACAGAACTACCTATAGCAGAACTGCAATGCACAATTCGATTCGAGTCCAGAACTCACGTCCCAGTGCCAGCAGAGCATGTGAGAATGTTTAAAAACTAAAAAAATATCATTTTTATCACTTGTAAAATTGCTCACAGGCTAGAACTCTTTTGCGATCCGCCCACATCTGCAACAGTGGGCGGAGAGGCGGTACGGAAAACTGACGTACCGCCTCACGCAGGTGTTGACCGGACACGGGGCCTTCGGGCACTACTTGTGCCGGGTGGCCCGCAGAGAGGCCACCACAGCGTGTCACCAGTGCGGTGATCCTGACGACACCGCACTGCACACGTTGGCCCTGTGTCCGGTCTTCGATGGGCCTCGCGCCGCCCTTTACACGTCGGCCTCCAACATATTTTGCGAAAGAGCAACCCGCTGGCCGAAAAACGAGAACAGCGGAAGCCCGCGTTTGGTGCATGCAGTAATGCTATGCGCTGCCATGCACCGACACCAACACGCGGATGACGTAGCACAGCGGTTCAGGTTTAGTCAATAAGAGTCTGACACTACCCGCGGCTCCCCCTGGGGTCGCGGGTGTCCATGAGGATTCCCCCGCTTTACCAAAACAAAAAAAAAGGGTTAGGTTTGGTTTTTAGTTAGGTTAGGTTTGGTTTTTAGTTAGGTTAGGTTTGGTTTTTAGTTAGGTTAGGTTAGGTTTGGTTTTTAGTTAGGTTAGGTTAGGTTTGGTTTTAAGTTAGGTTAGGTTAGGTTTTGTTTTTAGTTAGGTTAGGTTAGGTTTGGTTTTTAGTTAGGTTAGGTTAGTTTTGGTTTTTAGTTAGGTTAGGTTAAGTTTGGTTTTTAGTTAGGTTAGGTTAGGTTTGGTTTTTAGTTAGGTTAGGTTAGGTTATGTTTGGTTTTTAGTTAGGTTAAGTTAGGTTTTTAGTTAGGTTTGGTTAGGTTTGGTTTTTAGGTTTACCTAGGGATAGCCGGGATAGCTGGGATAGAGTTCCCTAGGGATAGCTGGGATAGAGTTCACTAGGGATAGCTGGGATAGAGTTCCCTAGGGATAGCTGGGATAGAGTTCACTAGGGATAGCTGGGATAGAGTTCCCTAAGGATAGCCGGTATAGAGTTCCCGAGGGATAGCTGGGATAGAGTTCCCTAGGGATAGCCGGGATAGAGTTCCCGAGGGATAGCCGGGATAGAGTTCCCTAGGGATAGCCGGGATAGAGTTCCCGAGGGATAGCCGGGATAGAGTTCCCTAGGGATAGCCGGGATAGAGTTCCCGAGGTACAGCCGGGATAGAGTTCTCTAAGGATAGCCGGGATAGAGTTCCTGAGTGATAGCCGGGATAGAGTTCCCGAGGGATAGAGATCCCGAGGGATAGCCGGGATAGAGTTCCCTAGGGATAGCCGGGATAGAGTTCCCGAGGGATAGAGATCCCGAGGGATAGCCGGGATAAAGTTCCCTAAGGATAGAGTTAACCTAACCTATTTAAAAACCGAACCTAACCTATTTAAAAACCGAACCTAACCTAACCTAACTTAAAACCAAACCTAACCTAACCTAACTAAAAACCAAACCTAACTAAAAACCAAACCTAACCTAACTTAACTAAAAACCAAACCTAACCTAACCTAACTAAAAACCAAACCTAACCTAACCTAACTAAAAACAAAACCTAACCTAACCTAACTAAAAACCAAAACTAACCTAACCTAACTAAAAACCAAACCTAACCTAACCTAACTAAAAACAAAACCTAACCTAACCTAACTAAAAACCAAACCTAACCTAACCTAACTAAAAACCAAACCTAACCTAACTAAAACCAAACCTAACCTAACCTAACTAAAAACCGAACCTAACCTAACCTAACAAAAAACCAAACCTAACCTAACCTAACTAAAAACCAAACCAAACCTAACCTAACCTAACTAAAAACCAAACCTAACCTAACCTAACTAAAAACCGAACCTAACCTAACCTAACTAAAAACCAAACCTAACCTAACCTAACTCAAAACCTAACCTAGCCTAACCTAACTAAAAACCGAACCTAACCTAACCTAACTAAAAACCGAACCTAACCTAACCTAACTAGAAACCGAACCTAACCTAACCTAACTAAAAACCAAACCTAATCTAACCTAACTAAAAACCCAACCAAACCTAACCTAACCTAACTAAAAACCAAACCTAACCTAACTAAAAACCAAACCTAACCTAACCTAACTAAAAACCAAACCTAACCTAACCTTACTAAAAACCGAACCTAACCTAACCTAACTAAAAACCAAACCTAACCTAACCTAACTAAAAACCAAACCTAACCTAACCTTTTTTTTTTTTTTTTTTGGTAAAGCGGGGGAATCCTCATGGACACCCGCGACCCCGGGGGTAGCCGCGGGTAGTGTCAGACTCTTACTGACTAAACCTGAACCGCTGTGCTACGTCATCCGCGTTTTGGTGTCGGTGCATGGCAGCGCATAGCATTACTTCATGCACCGACCGCGGGCTTCCGCTGTTCTCGTTTTTCGGCCTGCGGGTTGCTCTTTCGCAAAATATGTTGGAGGCCGACGTGTAAAGGGCGCCCCCCCAGGCACCCCCGTGCCACCGCCCGGACCCTGGTTAGGGCGGGAGGGCGCGCTCATAAGCGGCCCTTCGCCGCCCTACGCGACGACGGCGTATTTGGGGTGGATCGTTTTCCCGGATGCGCTCCGCGGCCTCCTTCTGCGACATAACGGTCTCGCAGAAGGAGACCAGTGCGTTCCACGCTGCGCGGCTGCTGAGCGCGGCTGCGACAACAGCCGGCAGCGCGGAGACGTCTACTCCGCCCAGTGCAGACACGAGGACGGCGCGAGGCCCATCGAAGGCCGGACACAGGGCCAGCGTGTGCAGTGCGGTGTCGTCAGGATCACCGCACTGGTGACACGCTGTGGTGGCCTCTCTGCGGGCCACCCGGCACAAGTAGTGCCCGAAGGCCCCGTGTCCGGTCAACACCTGCGTGAGGCGGTACGTCAGTTTTCCGTACCGCCTCTCCGCCCACTGTTGCAGATGTGTGACCAATAAAACTAAAATTATTTAAGAAATATACATACTGCATGGCAATTATAATTTACAACCATTTACCAAATAGTGTACAGGACCTACCGCTGACAATGTTTAAAAAAGTTATTTTCAAACTGCTTCTTCTAAAAATATATTATAGCATTAAGGACTATTTAGAAGACAAGTCATTAGAATCTGTAGTTTGTAAGTTAGAATAATTGGAATTATATTATGTATGGACATGTATTTGCACGCCATAATTTTGGCAGAATATGTAGAAACAATATTATTGTAACACCTATATGTACCATATTCTAGCAAATAAATAGTTTTGATTTTATTTGATTTGGGCGGATCGCAAAAGAGTTCTAGCCTGTGAGCAATTTTACAAGTGATTAAAATGATATTTTTTGAGTTTTGAAACATTCTTACATGCTCTGCTGGCACTGGGACGTGAGTTCTGGACTCGAATCGAATTGCGCATTGCAGTTCTGCTATAGTTCTGTCTAAAACAAAAGAGTTCTAGCCTGTGAGCAGTTTTACAAATGATAAAAATAATATTTTTCAAGTTTTCGCACATGCTCTGCTGGCACCAGGACGTGAGTTCTGGACACGAATCGAATTGTGAATTGCAGTTCTGCTATAGTTCTGTCTAAAACAAAAGAGTTCTAGCCTGTGAGCAATTTTACAAGTGATAAAAATGATATTTTTTTAGTTTTTAAACATTCTCACATGCTCTGCTGGCACTGGGACGTGAGTTCTGGACTCGAATCGAATTGTGCATTGCAGTTCTGCTATAGTTCTGTCTAAAACAAAAGAGTTCTAGCCTGTGAGCAGTTTTACAAATGATAAAAATAATATTTTTCAAGTTTTCGCACATGCTCTGCTGGCACCAGGACGTGAGTTCTGGACACGAATCGAATTGTGAATTGCAGTTCTGCTATAGTTCTGTCTAAAACAAAAGAGTTCTAGCCTGTGAGCAATTTTACAAGTGATAAAAATGATATTTTTTTAGTTTTTAAACAATCTCACATGCTCTGCTGGCACTGGGACGTGAGTTCTGGACTCGAATCGAATTGTGCATTGCAGTTCTGCTATAGTTCTGTCTAAAACAAAAGAGTTCTAGGCTGTGGGAATATATTATAAGGCAATGAAAATGATATTTTCGAGTTTTCGATCTGCTACGGGAAGTTAGCAGACCATTTTTTTAATTGTCTTTTTTTGGGACAAAAACGTCAGAACTATTTTTGAAAACTATCAGGAACTATAGAACTTACCTGCATGCGAAAGGAACACACTTTTTTTTTGATCTGCTGCAAATTGATCTGCTACGGGAAGTTAGCAGAGCATTTCATTCATTTAAATTTTTGGGGTAAAAACAGCAGAACTATTTCTAAAAACTATCAGGAACTATAGAACTCAGCTGCATGCGAATAGAACTCTCTTTTTTTTTTGATCTGCTGGACATTGATCTGCTAAGTTCACCCACATTCAAACCTTGCTATCCTAAGATTTATTGTCTGGATTAATATCCAGACAATAAATCTTAGGATTCTATAAACAATTAATCAGATAAAGATTAAACTACTATTAATACCTAGATACAGGTTTTTAGGCACCACTACTTTATCCTGGTATATTGTAAATGTTAATAACAGTTTGGTGTTCAGGATAACTTCATATTCAGCTAAAATAAAACAACACATACTTTTTTCTATTTTTATTTTCCCAAGTTGAAATCTCATTATTCGTCTCAGGACTTTAATCTACGACACAAGTTGACACATTAACAAGCAACTCAAAATAAAACCATAATCGCCCTATGTTGACATGAACTACAAGTAACCCAGATTCTAAAACAGCAAGAAATTATGACAAACTATAAAATGCAACTACAGAAATATCTAAAATGTGAAAACTACTACAGAAAATGTAAGGCACTTAAGGTACTCTACAACAATGTGCATCACTACTACAGTTAATCAACGAAAATCCTAATGCGAACTCCATCAAATACTGAATATCTAATGTACTATCAGCAACCGAAGTCAGTTAACATAATCACATTTTCCAAAAAACTCTACACAATGAGTACCGTTGTAAAATGTAGTATTGACACCAAAAATGTCAATGGCCCTTAATACCAGTTCCTAAAAGTGACCGAAGATACTGACAAGTACTTCAAATCTGTTCTTTTTCTTCTTCTTTTGGTGTCAATGGTACGGTTTTATTTAATTTGATGTGCCTTCTTCAAATCTGATTATGTTAATTGACGTGTATTGCAGATTGTATGAGCCGACATCGGTGTTCCGTTTAATTCCCAGCGGACAGTTGGACGATCTTGTCGTTGACGTCCTTAAGCTCCACCATGTACTCCTCATCAGCCATGATGGTAGCCAGCTTGTTGAGGATGGACAACAGTTCGCCGTCACGCAGGTGCAGCTGGTCGTTACACTGTTCCACTTCATCTACTACTTCATCTGGAATCTGGAAATTAAGAAGAACGGATCAATATGGCTGATTAAATTAAAATAATGTTACTTGGTTTTATTTCAGAAGTCATTAGGCGCTGAGGAAGATAGAGGATCGTATCAACGTATATCCGATATGAGAGTATAACACGGCAAATAAAAAATGATTCTAATGTAAACCTAAAAAGATTCACAAAACTTGGCAAAGATGATTAAAGTGGGTTCAAAAACTTTAAACATTCTTAAACAGAATCTTCAGCATTAACTCCATTTCGCAGTAGTCTGTATTATTCTCATAAATCAGAAGTAATGGTAACATAATATATGATCCTAACCATATGTGCTTTGGAAAATTCCTTAAAAATGAAATATGGGAAATTCTGGCGAAGTGCCAGGCTGATGACGTCTGCGGCCAATGTCTTGAGGGTAATTTATAAATACGAGAATGTCTGGAACATTTTTGGATATAAGATTTTTTTTTAGTAAACCTTATTTACTGCAACATCGCCAGTCTTGACCATCATCGTCTACCAAATGTTTTTGGTTGTTTAAGTTAGCCAGATATTCTTTTTCTGCCTTCTTTTTGTTAACAAAGGTACCTAGTAAGATAAATTGCACACATACCTTTTGCAATCTCAAGAAAGTATCGAATTTCAGCTTCTTCCTAAGTTTGCCGTTGTTAGAGTCGAAGAACATCGTAAACTGTTGGTCCTTGATCTTCAGAGGGAAGTAGACACCGGCTGTCAGGTGTCCCTTAGGGTCTCTGGCTAGAAGACTCCTGGAAATAAAGAAAATAATGTTAAAGTAACAGACCAAAGTCATGTAATTTGACAAAATAATTTTGGCTAAATATGTAGGTCAGTCATAACTAAATAAATAAAATATATGAATTTAGTTCACTGATAGTATCATAACAGTTATTATTTTGGCACAAAATGTGAAATGGGAAGTGAGTTCTTTATAAATAGAGTACTTGACGTAGTTTGGTACAAATATTTCAATGCTAATATTTCTATTCAGAAGATCATATTATCATGCTATATCATGAATGTAACGCATTACACATAGGTAACATTATATAAGTGGGGCCCTTTGTTATCATTGTTACAAAGTGCGGTAAAGCATTAGTCAACCTCTTTATTAGGTGTTATTACTTCACTTTATGTATGGAGATTTCTTTGTTAATCTCTGATAACAAAGACAATGGGTAAATCATAAATGATATCTTAGAGATTACTTTGTTTGGTATGTCATATACCTATATGCAGTTTCCTGCCTACATTCATCTAATATGGCACTTATCTTTGTTAAATAGATAGGGAATTCCCCTTATCTTTCTTTGGATTTGTTTCAATTTACAGGAAAAATGGTGATCAAGATAGTCATCGCAATCTTTTTACCAATTTACTTAACGTTTGTCTGGGTTCCCGTAGCGACAGTCATAATTGCCTTGACTTTCTTCTCAAATGTTTACCTTATATTTGGTCATGTGGGGTACAAAGTTTATACTAGAGTTTGATATATTACCTTAGGTCCCAAACAATGTTCCTCTTCTCGGTGACGCTGACGGCGGTGAGGTAAGCTTTAGCGACGTACACGAGGGAGAGGCGCTCCTTGACGGTGGCGCCCCTCGTCTCGCGCTCGTGCCACTCCACGTAGTTCGTGTTCAGAGAGTTGAACTGGTAGTTGTACTCCTTGCGGCAATGTGGCTCGTCAGATTGGGTGAACCAGCCTGTAAGATGGATGGTGAAATAAAGAAATATGTAACAGGCATGTAAATGTAGTTGTTTTGCTTTGGTGGTTACAATTTGTTTTGCAAAAGTATCGTAAGAAGGTAGTAAACTCACCAGTATGTGGGTAGCAACGGTCAGCCATCACCGTCACGACACGAGCAATATGGTACCCCAGGTCTGAGAGGAACACGCCGGGCCTTCCGTCAACCTTGACGTGTATCGCCAGCATCACGTGGTCCTTCTCCGTCTCGATCGGGAAGCCCTGAGGTCCCGGACTAAAGGTAGCGTAGTCAACCAAGTCCTCGATGTTCTCGTCACAGGATGCAAGCATCATAGCCTTCGAGATTCCAGGGAAGTCCTTCTCCAGACCTTTGAGACATTTCTCGACCTCCATGGCTAGACCAACGCATGTATGTTTGTGGGGACGGATGGGCGGGTTGTACTTAGGGAAGTACTCTTCCAGCGTCGCGTCCGGGGCTGCCATGTAGGCGTCATATAGTGATATAAAGTTGTTGATGGAGTCATAGTTTTCTGAGACGACGAGATTTCTCAACAGCGCCTCCGCCTTAGCGACCAGGTCCTCGTACTGTCGGAGGGAGAGTCGCAGGGCGGGGCGGGGCGCCCCCCAGCGCGGTGGCTGCAGGGGGTGGTCGGCAGGCCAGCTGCCGGTAGTGCGGGGCTCGGAGCCGAGTCAGCTCAACCACTCGGCGCCCCAGCGACCCACAACGCGGCGTATGGCGCGCTCCTCGCCCGACGAGCAAGCAAGAGGTGCGGGGGCCGCCTCGGGCTCGCCCGCACCAGTGGCCTCCATGCCGCCGCCCGAGGGCGCGTCCAGAGACCACTCTAAATCCTTACTTAACGGTTTTATATTTAACGTATCTGGAACAAAGACAATTATGATTAATTACAATATTCACAGTTTTAGGAGTGTAAACTACATTGTAATAGCAAAACCTACACACATATGTATTATTGATAACGTTAACAACACGCCCATCCTTTGTCAATGAGACGCGATAAGAGAAATAAATATTGCGTTACGTCCCAGCATGAAACTCATCAAAACAAAGTCATAATAATTAAACTTATTCGACCTTCACTGTTAAGAAAAAACAGCTGTTATATACAAGACTAGATATCCGAGAACATCTAACAGCTGTACTTTATAAACAATTGCCCATAAGTATTGAAGTTGTGTAATACCCAATACGTCATTAAGGTCGGCTTCGCAGAACTGTCTGTATGGTAATTAGCTTATGACGAGCATCGCTAACCCTTACAAGGAAACCTGAGTCACGATCGCGCGACTCGCTAACCGTACCGCGCCATCGACGTCACTGGCTCACTTAGCCTCGCATATGGCGTAAAGCCAGCTATGATATTTATTTGGCAATTATTTGGCCTTCTACAAAGTATTTTAGGATCAAACGCTAAAATTGAAGAAACGCTAAATGAGACTTGAAACGTGACATGGAAATCGTGTTGCGAACTGTTTTCAATTACCATACCGCCTGATAAGTCTCGTGTTCTTACAACACTACCAAGTGTGTTATGAGTTAAGTAGTGATTGTGCGATACCAGTATAGAATTTCATTTTCAGGGAAAGAAAAATACTCCGATAATGAGAGTTGTAGAAACTCTGAGAGGAATTATGGAGTTACAAATAATAAAAGTTTGAATAGATTCTTTTGAAGGAAGTTGCATATATTTACTATACCAAAGAACAGTGTTAGGTCCAAAAGTAATTTAGTCTTTCTTGAAAATTTCTCGTATATGTGAATTTCATTTTCAGTTATATGCTTATCTTTACAACCAAAATGAAATCATTTGGCCATTCCATTTAGGTAGAGCTGTTGCTAACACGCGATATCGCC
Source organism: Chrysodeixis includens (assembly GCA_941860345.1). Taxonomy (NCBI): domain Eukaryota; kingdom Metazoa; phylum Arthropoda; class Insecta; order Lepidoptera; family Noctuidae; genus Chrysodeixis; species Chrysodeixis includens. Next base: position 10,983,857 of record OW796107.1, on the reverse strand, counting down.
ATGGCATGCCAATGATGCGAAATGACGCATAGGTACCATTAGGTAAATTGCTGATTTCGCCCCATTGCGAAAATTACTGTACCAGAAATTTTGCAATTCAATTGATAGGTAGAAGCATGAAAAAAAAGGAAAATGATTTTCAAGAGAGATCTGTGTTATACCATTTATTAATCCAGATATTTTAACATTATTTTATAATATAAAATTCCAGAAAAACAGCCATGGTTTTTTTAATCTTATTTTATTTAATGGTTAAAAATTATTGATGAACCTGGTGAAGTAATTATGAAGCTAGCCTGAAACAGAACTTTTAAAAGTTTCCGAAGGCAGAACTGGAACCAAGCTGGTACTGTAAACTGCGGAAATTGGGATTATGCCCTCAAAATATCCTCGAAAGGATCAGGTTATTGGGAATCTCGGCACAAAAATGAATAAATGAGACGAAACTGGTAAAATTCCTGGGATGCTAAACGCCGCACGGCGTAAAACTAATGAAAGAGCTGATGACGCACTTGAGGGCAGGGCAACGGGCTAAACCCTAAACAAGAACCCGAGAGGGTCGGAAGGAAACGCGTAATTGATTTTAAATAGGTCAGGACATTGTAAACAAAAGGCGGTCTTCTGGTTAGTGCGAACAGGTGAGGCTGCAATCAGAGGTCAATGTTAGGACGATAAAAAAATAAGGTGAACGTACCCATAGTTGGCTCTCAGCCGGCGCGGTTGGTGTAAGATGTCTTAGGAGGTGTTTGTTTGTTTACTTCGCAAATCAAACTGGTTTGATCTGCGTGCGCGCGCCCTATATAAACCGTCCAATCCATTTCCCCCCGCCCCGCGCGCCTCGCCCCTTGCCTTCCGACCAGCACGTGCGTCATACCGATACAACGGAAAGCGTGCACGTGTATGCTGTGTGAAGACTTGTAGGTTATTGTCTCTGTGTGCGTGAAGACGCGTCAAAACAAAACTCACACATTCGAACGAGTTTATTTACGTTGTGTGTATGTGTGTGTATACCCATGGCTTGTAAACAGGCTTTACCTGCGAATTCCTTTAGTAGTTAACTTTGATAAGCATGTTTAGTTGAGGGTTAATAGGAATCGTGACGTCAGCGTCAGCTGTTCCTTGCATGCCTGAGACATTTTCTCGGTATAGTCACAACCTACTGAGCACCCACTTAAGGCTACTGCGTTTTATGACGCATACGCCCACACGGCTATTCCCTGACGACATGATATAAAACTATAGATTATTGTCAGTAAGTATAATGGAAGTTCATGGAAACAAGTTAGAAAGGTCGTCTGGTAGGGTGCGCCGAACATGCACAGATAACGTCATGGGGTGGCACCCTACTGGCTACCCATCCCTAGTCCCTACGGATCCTTTGATGTCAGGTCCCCTGCGTAACCCTAGAGTACTAATGCCTTAGGGTAGCGCGAAATGAAATGGATTAGAAACATATACCTAGATACTAATTCATTTGTGTAGGTTCAGTAGTTTCGACTTTTCTTATGCTCTACAATTACTACTGATAGGTATGTTTTTATGTCTTGCTTCAAGGTCCATACTTACTTCTAGGTAAGCTGTGACTCATTTTTGTGCTGTCATAGTAATGAATTGTTTGAGACTGCAAAAGTGTTATGTAAACAAAACCAATTATGATTCTAGCAATCTTCAGTTAACACTTACGATTTTGTGTTCACTGATTAAACTCATATGGATATTCCAGAGTTATTTTAAAACTTTTAAAAGGAAAAACCTATCTAAACATATAAATAACATTTAACGAATATATGACGTAAGTATGAGTAACCGATGTACTAATTGCTTTATACACACATTGCGCCATTTTGCAACTTAGGGAAGGAAGGAAGGAAGTAATGTAGAGTACCCACTCAAATAGTGATAAATACACTCAAAGTATTGCTAGAAATTGTCAGATTCCTACGAATTCGTTCTAGACATTTCATAGACATACTATATGTATAGGTAATATATGAAGGTAGGTAGTTGTAGGTCGACATAAGTGTAAATTGTTGACATGGCTATGTGACCTCGTTTGACAGTAATGCCTGTTCAAAGAGACACGTGTTTTAGTAATCACATTACTATCTATAATAATTATGGAAACATAAAACAATGGGTCACGTGTTAAACGTGATCAATTATATTATTATTTATGCCCTATCGATTAACTTGTTTTGCTGGAACAAATCCTTTTAAATTATTTTAATCGATTAGAGTATTGGAAAAGAACTGTAGTGACTCTACATACTCAGTTTTGATAATTAGTTTTCTTTTATATTCTAAACCCCTAAATCTTTATGGTGTTATAAATATTTAATTCAGTTACTTTACATACCTATAATTTAAAAAAAAATTAAAATGTCTGACTTTACATATTTCTGCTAAGGTCAAAATTTTTTATTCTTGTATAGTGTCTGTACAGCGAATAGTTAAAAACAAACTTTAAGACGTTCTCTTAATATAACTATAAATCTACTTCAAAAGTTCTTTATGAATAAGTTATACCGGCGACATACTTTCTTTTCAGTACTTATTTGGCTACACATATGTATAACGTCACATTCCTATGGATAACTGCAATTATACGTACTATCTATGTATAATCCTGTTACCATTTTGCGCATAGGGAGTGCCCTTTGTCTGCAGCTATTGATTTTCTGAAGCGACACATTACTAGTCTAGCAGTCTTGCTTGGTGTCTGCAATTCTCCCCTGTATCCCATTTAAAGTATCGTTAACTCTTTAAATAATGTTACGTAAAACGTCTGTAATATTATCAGTTTTGAGGATTCTACAATGTGTCACATGTTTGCGTAATACTTAAGTGTTTGGTTTCGTATGAGTTTGCAAATCGTGATTAGCGTTGCTAAGGAAATAAATGCACTGATTTCTGGTAACGAAATCGGTTTTTAAGATATTCTTAGGATATATTCTGTGACCCTAGTGAAAAGGGCCACAATATTATACGTTAGATAAGTGCGTCATGTAAAATTTGCTTTCACTGCTATTCAGTGCACAAGACAAGTCCTGTGGAAGCCGATATAATGTAAAAGTGTAATGTGAAATGGACTACCTATTAATTAAAATAATCATCATTTTACCAGACCTCATTTTAAAAGAGTGACTTATGGAGTCTCTTGCCGGTTCTTCTCCATAAGAATGACATTTTGGAACCGCGCAACTAGAGTCACTAACGTATTGAAAGTGCCTGAAAAGACCTACTCGAAATAAAATCTTTTTCATTTTGATCTTGATACCAACCTCACTGAACGAACCTACCACAAATATTTACTGAAGTGTAATCATAATTTTATTGCGTTTCATTTCAACATAAGTAAGATTATATAAATCGCATGTTTTCCTTTCTGCCACAACAAACGTCTGATGACATCGGTTATTGATGACATGATTATATCTATTTTTTGCTTATCAAAGATTAATACATAGGATTATAATAACGTAAAATCGGGGGGCCGACCAACGCCTCTATAACACTTGCAGTTAAGAAAGGGAGATACCAGTCTATAGCATGTAGAATAGAATAAAATACTCTTTATTGTACACCGACCGTAGTTACAGCTGTGAAAAATAAATTATATAAAGTATCATGTAGTGCCCTGTCACACATTCACGCCTGAATTAGTCTAGCTTTAAGCGTTTGTTGTAGGCCCTGAATATGATGAATAAACTTGGATGGATAAATGTTTCGATGGTAATCGATTACATTGATTACTGATAATTATGATACGTAATAAAAAGAAAAACATGTAGCCTTCGTGATATTGTGTAGACTATGGAATGCTGAATCTTGTGTACTGTAAATTAATATTGTAAATAAATCTTTAGTTCAGGAAGAAAACTTAGTAATAATGTATTGGTATAGTCTAGCGAAGCGGCCTTAGCACTTAGGCTAACTACACAAGATTTAAAGTACTTACTGTATATAAACTATACAAGGCAACCCAATTTCTACGATGATTGAAAATGTATTTTATTTCAACTCAATTATTCTTGGAACTGGTTACGGCTTACACAAATATTACTACAGTAGCTACCATGAAAACAGTTAACATAGTCGGTGTTCTAGTGAAAAGAATTCGTCACGTCTAAATATAGTGCGATCGATAGTTTTGCTTTAAAGGTGTGGACTGATGACCTTCAGGCGATGTGGTGTTAACTATAACTACCCATAGCCATGACTTATTGAAATACTGCTGCGGTACATGGGAATAAAGAACTTTCTTCATTGAAAAAAACTGGCATCGGCTGCCAAAATTTATACTGGAAATCCAAAACGGTTTTATTTTTGTTCATCTACTTCTACTTAATTGCTTTCTAGGAAAATGTTGTGTTTATGTTTGATACCATTTCAGCTCAAACGTCTGGACCAATTTTGATGAAATTTGATAGCTGGCTGATATCCTGACTTAACAAGAGGATGTTTTTGCAGCCATAACCAACACCTACGCGGAAGAAGCAGTGGAAAAAGCAGCGTGTAATATGAAATGAACTTTAGTCTGAATATAAATATAAGTATGTTCATACTACGATATGGATCAATAACATCGTGATAACCATAGATTTCTACTTTAATAACACAGTAATGGAATAGATAAAATATTGAAGAGATCAGTAAATACACTCTATCTATATTAAACTGTTATCCTGATCGATTTCACAAAGGCTTTTGACAAGGTCATCAATGAATGATTTATTAATTACTGTCTCTAAGTTACATCCATTATTTCAAATGTGTAAGGCTTTTAAATTTAATAACGTTTGTTGGTAAATGTACACACAAGACAATTAAGTAAAGAGGATAGTTATGTGCAGTTATATACTCGTACTCGTATATTTTAATAGATTGGGGTTTCACAAGGGTCCATTGTAGGACCGTCACAAGTTTAAAAATTAAAGTTCAATGATTAAAATGGTTATGAAAAAGCGTTGTTTTCTCTGCAATGGACAGAAGTACAGAGATGATAGAGGACGTAAGTGTCGCTTGCATTTGGAGCCCATCGATATGTTATCGGGTTAAAAAAGAAATAATTACTTAGTAATATACTACTTACTTACTTAGTAATATATACTTAGTAATAATTACTTAGTAAAATAAACAAAATTTTTATAGAATATTTTAAGCAGGTTTGCTTGTTTTTGAATCTCAGCGATTTTTCCAGACAACCTTTTTCTGTACTTTAATATTTTTAGCACACCTTCCAAATTCCAATATCTTAAGACTTTATTTTTATCAGTTCAGCGGACTCCATCAATGAGACACACACACCAACACGAGATACGCACACATCAGTATCGATGTGTGTGTAAATATTGAATCAAATTTATATGTGAGTGTTGAAATAATCCGATTATGGGTACATAGAAAAATAAACTTTGTGTTACTATCTCAGAGTTGTTTTTTCATTGATGTTAATTTGATAGTGGAGATAGTTCTAGGGTATTCGAGTAATTTTCCAAAGCGTTTGTTTACATAACATTGCAAGTGTTGGGAACTGCGCAGTTGCGATCCAACTTATTAGATTAGTCTGCTATTTATACTGCGGAACTGAATGCCGGACGGTGTATTGAGGTCAAGGGACCCTTAAGGACGGGAGTGACTGAATACAGCAAAGGTCATGCGAGGTCATGCGAGGTCATGTCATCCATTCATAGACGTATAGTATAGTTATTAGTTGTTTGTTTTTTTTTTGTTTAAACGGACTTACTAATGATTTTCGTGTTTAGATTTGTTATACGCAAAACATACTTGACTTACTTAAAATTATGGTTGTATTTTCTCTCAAATCTATACTTAGTCTTAAAGATTACTCGAGTTACAAGTATTAATTTAAAATCAAACTTAAATTATTTATTGCATTCCATATATTGTTACAGAGATGGTAAAAAAATAAAGTAAGTTAAGATCAATATGGACCCTGTCGGACACGCAAAAATTTAGGAGAGAGGAAGACGGCTGAAATAGTAATTTACTAAAATTAAAATTGTTATAAGACCTTAACCAATAACATGAGGTTTCGACATACCTAAATAAGGTTTTATTTAAGCACCAATGTATAAACTTTGTAACCATACGTTGTGATCTCTCGCAATATTTTTTTACAAACGAATAGTTTCATTTCTGCACCAAAAAGATCCATTTTACAAATATGTAACCTCAGCTTCAATGAACTTGGATCTTAATAACTTCATAGCTAGTTTAAGTGTTTTCGACAAACAATAAACAATCTGTTCAATAAAATTTACTTGTAAGAATGCTATAATAAAATTTCTTAAATTTAAAGAAGTTATACTTTTATCTTTAGTTACTATGTTTTGCTGCATTTTTTTTTTAAATGGAATAAAATAATTTCTTAAAAGTAAAAAAGAGTTCAATCTTTTTATCTATCTATTGTCAGGTGTGGGGTTCGAACCCACGCTCCCTCTCGGGAACCAGAGCTTAAATCTGGCGCCTTAGACCACTCGGCCAACCTGACGTAAATATTGACGGCGAATTACAGATTGTATTGTACATATTTGGCAAAATCCCGATTTAGTTTATAATTTTGTTACTTTTGTAAATTGCATTTAAATAATTAAAATGAATTTGATTAAAACAGATTGTAAACAATTTACATCAATTTGATATGAGGTTAGATTAAAAATAACACTATATTAAATATAAAGTAGCATCTTTTAAAACTATCGTGATTTATGTAACTGTTCAGAAAAGATTACAAACAAAAGGAATTTCGTATGACTATTCAATAACGTGAACATTAGAAGTAAAGTCAACGCCATCTATACAAATCTTACGGAAGTAGTGATAATTGTTCTATCTTGTTAATAAGTTAGCACACAGATGGCGCTATTTCGACTAAATTATTACTGACAGTATGTATGTTATTCATATTAAATCACTACTATAGTATAAAGCACAGTCGCTTCACGCGTCTGTCTGTATGTATGTTTGCTTAGATCTTAAAAATTACACAACGGATTTGGATGTGGTTTTTTTTTATTACATAGAGTGATTCAAGAGGAAGGTTTATATGTATAATAACATGCTTAATAAATTAGAAAACCATTGATAATTTCAAGATTTCTAATGCAAAGTCGTAAATAAACACATTTTTTCGCGCTTACTTTGCAAACGCAGACTGAAACCCTAAGAGGTTCATCAAAATAATGTACTAATTATTTCTAAATATTGCAAAGGTCTACAGAAAACTCCGCGACGGTATATGTAATCTCTTATGAATAACCCACAATACAATTTTTTTTCATTTACTTTTTACAACAAATAATGGCTATGGCTAATATAATTTCTTGTCATTTACTTTTTATAACAAATAATGGCTAATTTTCGAAGCGATTTAAACCAATACAGCATTAATCCTTACCCAATTAAATACATAGATACATACATTATAGTATACATATAGAAAAGAAACAAAAGAAAAAAAAACTTTTATTACGTGCTTGTGACACATAGAAACATAAAGGACAAGCTGTACAAAATTGAGACACTAATGGTAGAATATGCAATAATAATAATAGATTTACATGGCAATTTACAGCATATGATTTAAATGAATATTTTTGAAGATATTACAGATTTCAAAATTGCGGGACGTAGTGCTTGCGGTCAAGCTGGAGCGGGCCGCTATGTTTTTATATGCAACGTTCACAGTTTTGCTATAGTATACCTATTATTTACTATTTAGTATCAGCATAGCACCCGTGCGGAGCCGGGGCGGGTCGTAAATAATAAGACACTTTTCTTTCGGTTCTTGAGCGTTACAAACCTTATGACCATGACAATAAAATGAAGAATTTACTATGAGTCGACATTTATAATATACCTAACTTTCATTAGTCATATGCATATTTCATTTACAATAGAGGTCTGAATTGCAACAGGAAACCATGTCTGTCATCCATGTTTTTGTCATCGCAATGTCGACAAATTATGATCAGTTTTCATGTCATAACATAACATGAAAATATATTGGCACCTGTAGACATATAGTATAGTATATACCTACCTGTATTCTATATTGAATTTTTTCGACAATGATCTTTGAAATTCGTTATTTGAAAGTCTGTTCTAGCTTTTAGGCTTTAAGCTTCAGTTACAGTGAAGTAATAATAACCTTTTTCATTGAAGACCAAGGATAAGCACATACATTCATGTTTTGAATTTCAGATTGTATATCATGCGGCCTTAGACCTTAAGAATTAAACAGTTAAACCAATATTTCTACAGGTACCATTATCATGATACGAAAACAGACTATCAATCGTTCTATTATTTTTATCGCAAACCGGAAAGTTTGTATGCATGAATGGATGGATGGAGGTTTGTCACTCCTTCACGCATAAACGGTAAAGCTAAATTGGCTGAAATTTTGTACGGAGTTACTTGACACCCTTGATTAACATATAGGCTACTTTATACCTGACTGCAAAAGAAGGTAAATGATTTACAGCTATAACCGACTCGCACGCGTATATCGTAAGAAAGATTTGGATGAAAATTGGTAGGTAAGTACGGTGTTAGCCGACACCTTAGATTAACACATAGATTACTTTTAACCGACTGAGTAAAAGTTTAATGTTTTGCAGCTATAATCGAAATTCACTCAAGCGAAGCCGCTAGACAAGTTAGTAAGATATATGCTTAACCTTTGTCCTAAAAACATCGTTAAATAAAACAAAATTATAACCAAAAATAATACTGTATAATTTCAATCACAATAATTTGGAGCTTAAAAGGCCTAGTGTTGTCAGCGCGGGCAGGAGTAAGGTGGCAGTGAGGGCTGTGCTGGTGTTGCACTCGTCGGAGAAGCACTGACAGACGGTCTCCAGGTGGTCCTCATTGTCGGCCTTGTAGCACTCGCGGTGGTGGCGCACCCAGCCGCACGACCGCGTCACGCGCACCTCGGGCCCATAACCCTTGTGGATTACTATAACAAACAAAATAATTATTAAACTAAGTGTTTAATTTACACGGTGTTTCCAGGGAGACAGAAATTCCATACTCATTGCGCTGATCAATTGATTTTTGGGGTAATTTGTAAGCAGTCTTTACACCTCAAAAAGCATGTTCATCTACTCTATTAGTCCTTACATGTAATACATTGTACTTTGATACTAGTTCCTTACAATTTAATTTTCAAACAATATTTCATTACAATGTTACCGAATAATTACTGTGTTTCTAAGACAAATGTGTTTATGTCCTTGTTAGAATCAGATGGGCAATCGCTAATAGTAAAATAAATCCAGCGGCTGAATCTATCGGACTAGAAGATCCCATGATAGACTAGCAAAAGCCGAAAGGTCCAAACGGAATCCAACTCACTGGTCTGCACAATCTTCCGGCAGAAGAAGTCGTTGCTTGCGGAGTAGACGCCGTGGCCGCACTCAGCGACCGGCAAGAAGTTGAGGAGTGTCTCTCGATCATACACCGTGGGGTCCAGGCACATGCTGTTGTTCATGCTGTTACATTCATAGCACCGGATCGACGCAGCTGGGGACAATAGAATAGAACTGGATATAATGTCTTACCTGACCGATTTCGATAACGGCGGCTAGTATTACTATGACACCAGCCAGCTACGCAGGACATACTACAGTAGTATAGTGTATACAGTAGTATAGTGCACAATCGTGTGCGCAAACACAGGTGCACTCTCTGTTCCTCTCTTTACTCTCATAGCCCGATAAGACAGTAATCCGACATGACCGGAGAGAGATCAGGCGCAGGCCCCACATTTTTACGTGTCTTCCGAAACACGGAAGCTGTGATATTTATTTCTAAAAACCGCACACAACATTCGGAATCGGTGCACCCTGTGGGGATCGAACTCGAGACCTTTGACTTGGTAGTCCTGTGGTCTTACCACTAGACTATCACAGTTTCAAGAACTGGATAAGGGAGGTGAATACGTGAATTGAGAACAGTTTTGCTTGGACAGTCGGGTGTGTTATGATACGGTAAGCAAAAACCACTAAAAGGATTAACGAGAGGTGCATGGAGACTGTAGCACCGGCGCTAGGACTTGAAACAGGCCTCGTCGGTCTGGGTACCATGGTGTGAAGGTGTTATGTACCCTAGATATTATGCTGTGTCTTTGTCAGCACTGATTACATCTATGGTTTTGTTTACAATTGCCTTGGCCAAGGTGACTACATTTTATCAGTAAATTTCACGCCGTATCCGGTATAAATATTATTGAAGTAGGTCATGATCACGTTATGATATTATTATGATATTTTATTTTTATCTATACTCTGTGTCTCTATAGGGAATTTTATTTGTATTGATTCTTTATTTATTGCAATACTGCTGTCCGGTCTTGGTAAAGTCATTATATTTTAATTTGGTTTTCGCGTGAACCATCGGCTACGAATGAGTTTTAGTTTTACTAAGTGTTTCCAAGTAAAAGCTACGGTATATCACGGTACATACGGTATATCAAATTTAGTTACAACAAATAATCTCAAACTATGAACTAAGCATACATAGGTTAGAGAAACCTTATAATATAAACTTTACGTTGTTATAGACAGAAAGTACCTCAAAAATTTGTATAAAAGCTGTAAGATAGCCATAAAAAAGATCTCAAACTCTACACTAATTACAACCCGTAAATGTTAACAGAAACATACCATTTTTGAAGCAGAAACAGAACACGATCAATGCTTTTAAATACGCAAACATATTTACAACTAATTAATTATAATTATTTATCTGTATAAGTATGAGAAGAGCTGCGAGTTTAGTCTCTGACTGATACACTCTGACTGTTTACTGTAAAACGGGAGCTAGTAAGTTGTGACGGATACCTATTCCGCGATATCGGAGGATGACGCGGATCTTCTCATATTTATTACTTTAATTATCTATTTAACACATTTTGCTAATTCTTGCTTTTTAGATTGTTTTAATACATCTTCATATAGGGGGGCCGAAGCTGTAGTGCGACAACTCTCTTCCATAACTGCTACTTCCTAAAACCGATATTAGAATAGTTAAGGATGTAGTAATAGGCCCTCCATTTGTCTATTTCATCAGTAAGCATTAATTTCCCTGGTGTTCACTTCAAATTATCCTAGTAATATTATAAATGTCTTTCTCTTTCACGCTCAAACGGCGGGATTAATTTTGATGAATTTTGGTAAGGAGATAGCTTCCACCCTGGATTATGTCATTGCGTACTTTTAACCGACTGCATCAGAAAGGGGAATGTTTTGCAGCTTTAACCGACATTCGCGCGGACGAAGTTATCAGCTAGTTTCTTAAAATACGGTTAATTCATCTCACAACCGCTAAATATAATATTGAAATGATTTTACCACTATCTTCAGTTGCAAGCAGTTGCAGATAAGTCAAAGTTAAGGTATTTAAGAAAATAATTTACCAACTTTTTTAAATTGAGTTTTTTTTCATTTTAAAAGAAGAGGCTTGTTTTATTTTATTGTATGTTAATTGTTCTAACATTGTAAGTAGATTCTTCTAGCTCAAGAACTTCATTTACATCTCAATTTACTACTATATTTATAATAATTTACTAAGGTCACACCAAAAAAACAAATAAACATATTTTCTTGCATATATTTATAGTATAATCTTATTTACAAAATATATCGTAAGTATCTGAGGTAACTGGGAAAGATAACCTTTGGCTCCAATCAGGAAATTATTAATAAACATGATTGATCACAGATCGATAACCACGTAATTGTTTAATGGTTGTTATTACATTTACACACACAAACCATATCAGTATAAATACAAAACTTAAGTCTTGACAAAACAATCACACGACAAACATCACCAAAGGATCTTATTAATATTTTAAAAATAACATCCGCCATTTTGAGCAATGATGTGACATTACGCGTGCCCCCGCCATGTTTTGAACGCGGCAAAAAGCGCGGCAACCGTCGCTAGAACTGTCAGTTTGACGTTTTCGAAGGTGTTGGCAGCGTTGCACATGTCTCCGAAGCATTGGCAGACAGTTTCCAGGTGGTCCATGTTGTCAGCCTTGTAGCATTCGCGTTTGTGTTTCACCCAACCGCAGCCGCGGGTGACACGCACCTCAGGCGTTTGGTCTGGGTGTAAGACTGAAAGAAAATAAACGAAAAACTGTAAAATAAAACTTTCAATCGCAATATTTTCTTTTGCTCAAATCTGATGATTGGTCTTCCTTAATTAAGTACGTAGTATCGTTTCTCCCTAAAATCTACCTTTGCCAAATTTGTCCTTGCTAATTTAAATAAAAATACCATTAAAAAAATAGTGTATCGGAATAGGGATCTCCACGCACTGATAATCACGCCGTCATTATTTAGTCATCACATCACTATAGGTTTCTGTTCACAAAGCTAGGTATTATTGTCTATGGCTGCATAGTTGTACACAGAGGCCTTATATCCGTTTTAAATTATCTTTACTATAGAGCCAACAAATAGTAGATAGTACTACTACTAAGCTGTATTAACTAGTATAGTATAGGGATGGTCATAGTACTACAGATTTGTTTATACATTTTATTCAAGATATAGGCGGAAAAATATCATGGCTCTATATTTTCCGTCCCTCAACAAAAGATTTGAGATCTATTCCCAAGAGAAGCAAACACCAGCTTTTTTCCTGATATGCTACTCATATTTAGTGTCTATTGCTGTAATGTTTCATAGATGGCATCAAGAATTCGTGCTCTTCGATATCAAATGGTAGCCTGGGCAAAAAAAAAATGTAAAAGAGCGAACTGGAGTTCGGCGTTGGTTCTTCACATTCTGTAGTTCAAAAACTGCAACTTAGAAGCCTAATTCCTGTCCATCCAAAGGTTGGCTGGAAGATATTGTTATTAGCCAAATTACCGGCATTGTACCCTTACTCTATATTATTTCCTTTTCATAGCTATAACTACGGTGTGTCACTTGCGAGATGACGTCAGATAGGAACGTGTGGAAGAAGAAGACCTGCTGCGCCGACCCCAAATAATAATTGGGATAAGGGCAGGGGAACGATAATGAGCTGTGACTACGGTGTACAATAAAGAGCACTCTACTCTAATTTCACAAATGTCTTTTGTCTTAAAATTAGCTGAAGGTAACTCACTAGTCTGCGTGATCTTCCTGCAGAAGAACTCCTGGTTAGGTATGGTGTTGGCCATCCTCTCCCCGCAGTCTACCACGGGAATGATGGCGTGCATCTTCGGGATGTGCATCGCGAGGCAGGCAGAGTTGTTCGCGCTGTTGCAGTCGAAGCATTTGATTGCGTTACCTGAAGAAGCAAAGAGTTTGTTTTTTTTCTTGTTAACGACTTATTACATAGGGTGGAAAAGAAACATTGAAAAAAAAAAGTACAAAGAATGTGTGTTAGAGGACTCACGATTATGAATCTTCAGTGGATGGTTAGTATTGCATTTAATTAGCAGAAACTGAAATGTGGTTGAAACAAAGGGATCATGGGCAAAGTGAATAAAAAAAATCATTTAAAATCTACTACTGATTAAAAAAAATTGCTTGTTATTGTGTTGATTGAAAGCTAGAAACAATGTACGGTTTTACGTAGGGTTCAGTTTTTACACGCAAATTTAATGAATATCTTGTACCTAAATGTGTGAATAAATCATTACATTGTCATTGAATCAATGTTAGTCACAAGCAATTCAGAGACATGACCGTAGGTAACAACGGTCATTCACCTTTCAACGTCCCGTCAACCTAACAAAACAACTAAATGTATGTTCAAAATATACTCACATGTGTTAGAAAACATTATAGGCAGTATTACACTTAGAACAACATTACACATCCGTGATACAGCCATATTTTAAATTAATTGTTTTACGCCTGCCAAAATAATTAGAGCAATAGTAAAAGATCACAATTTGTGTCGAGTAACAAATGCTACGGCGCTATGATTGTTTATATTAATTCACTTTATTTACGTTAAATGAAATATAAGTAAAACGAAATTTCTCAAAATCTTAATACTCGTTCAGCGTCTGCTGGGATCTCTTACAAACTGTCTACCCGTTCATTTAACTTGAGTTTATAAGTCGGTCAGCGATTGTGTACGATTTGACATACAAAGGGTACAACTGGATAAGTTCGGATCTAATCCTCACTGGAAAGGTGCTCAGGGTTGCAAGGAAACACCAATAAAGATAACGGCGTCTAGTAGTGGTTAATTCAAGAATTAACTGATTTCATACACGAGGTTTTCTTGGTTCTACAATACTAGTCATAGCCTGATTACGGAAAATGAATCATGTTAAGGAAAATAATGACTAAATTGTCCGTGTCCACATTCTATAGGTCCCTTTAGAGTACTTATATATTAATTTAGTTAACACTAAATTGATTTAAAAATACCCAAAAAACGATGCCTAAAACTTCGATGCATTTTAAAGTATTGTCAACCCTTGAAGATAATTAAGACAATAAACATAGCAAGCAACATTTTGAAACAAGAAGAAAGACATTTACGAAAAGAGGAAGTATCAAATGACTTGTTCCCGGCTGCGTGAGTAATCACTAATGTCTTATTCATGCTAAGTACACATTAGCTGTGTGTTTTTATTTAACAGGCCCCGTCTGTAGTTACATGTAAGGCATTGGACTGCATTATTTCTTCCTACGTACTTAGATATGGCTATATGAGTATAGGTTATAGAGATACTGTTTTATTGCAATTTGTGTGACCTCATCAGCTTAGTTCCATGTTCCATATGGAATGATGTTGACAACAAAACTGCCAGATTTGATCGCGGGAATTTTAAGCTTGGGAAAGTAGTGATTTACTAAACACTTTGCACTATCTGTTCTTCTTCTCACATTATCAGTTGAACTATATCCTACTAATACTATTAATGCGAAAGTTTGTGATTATGGATGGATATTACTCTTTCACTCTTAAACGGCTGGATCAATGTTGATGGAATCTGGTATAGGGTGAACTGACACCCTGGATCAACATATAGGCGAATAACATTTATTGAACAGAAACAATACTAAACAAGAAATATCTACATTATAACTAAACTTATGTAACTACCTTATAGGCTGTTTTCTAACCGACTATGCCAAAGGAGGTAATGTTTTACGCTGTACCAAACATTCGCGCTGATAAAGTCGAGGAAATAGCTAGTACTACGTCAGAAACAAGAAACTACGAATTAGCATTTCTAATTTTATTAATCTTGACATTTCAATAATGCTTTTTGCTCTTGCATGTAACGCCCTGCTGCAATAAATCACGCGAGGGAAATAGTTTATTGAGTGCACCTCAATAACCCACTTCCCCAGCTCGGACTCAATAGGATAAACTGGCTCACTGCCTGTGCCACACAATACTGTGAAATGCATATGCAAACTGTCCGTGAATTCCCTTTTGAATATTGATATTCATCAAAATGATCGTAAAATACATTCTTAATGAATTATGTAGTACATTTTCTTTTTCAAGCCACATGCAAAAAAGCAAGCCATTTAATTATTTTTTTATGGCATATGGCATCGGTAATTTTAATTGATTTGTCATTACTGGCCAGCCTGTAAGGATTTGGTATTTATGAACAAGTCCTGACTGGGTTTGAACATCACTTTTTTTACTAATAAACCAGAATGTGCATAAGATAGCAAAAAATGTAGTTTAATTACGCTATTCAAATTAAGACGCTTCGATACGAATACGTTGTTTTCTTTCATGGCGGATTCTAATGAAATGAAACCCCAGAAGTTAGGTTAGACAGTTGATTGCAATATCATCCATTTGTAATGGATAATATTGTGAACGAAGTTAACTGCTTTCTTGAAGAGATGATGTGTAGATAATTACAAAAGATAAGAACATTCATAAGTTACTAGTATTTAAGACAGCAAACGGGTCTTTTTCGCGATATTATTCGATACTTCTTTTGAAGAAAAGAAGTCAATTCAAGTCGCGAAATTAAAATAAAAACATTTAAGATACGAGCATGTGTATGATCATACAACTGGTTATGCTGTGCTGTAACTATCCGCATTATCATATTTTTAGACATCTGTAGGTTGTTTTCAATCAGTAATTCGCGAATATTTAATAGTTCAACAAAGCAATAGTTCCAGTAATGTTTCCTCTCCTTGAAACCATCGTGAACTCAT
Organism: Chrysodeixis includens; assembly: GCA_941860345.1. Lineage (NCBI taxonomy): Eukaryota > Metazoa > Arthropoda > Insecta > Lepidoptera > Noctuidae > Chrysodeixis > Chrysodeixis includens. Next base: position 10,967,673 of record OW796107.1, on the reverse strand, counting down.
TCCGTTGGTTCAGATTTGCTTACATAACGTCGCCACGCCAGCTCGCCGTGAACTGGCGAATATTTATAGAATTTATGATTTTACTGCTTTACTATTTCATGCAAAATATGTTTACATTACTCGATATTATTCGTATCGATAGATTTTTGCGGTTACTGCCCAGATCTCGTACATTGGCCCTTCACGGGCATGAGTTGTGATCACGGGTGGTGAAAGAAGTTAATGATATTTGTTGTAAAGGGTTTCCACCGCGACTTTTGTAGGCATATGTGTAGTTCTAGAACTTCGCGGTAATTTCAATTGTTTTTTTTTAGGATAACTGAGAAAGAGAGCAACATGTTAATCACAGCGGTACCAGTTATTCAAAATGTGTTACCGTTATCTTTTACAGCAAAGATGACATACGCACGTCTTTATTATATATTTTTTTATTTAGGTACCTGAATTAGGTATAATTTATATTATTATTGTTTAGATTCTGTACATGATATTCTGGCGCCTATTACTTCCAAAATATAGAGCTTTATAGTTGTATTTACGTTAAGATCTGTATTTTCTATTTTCCTATGTTTTACAAATAATACATTCTGATTTTGTACGAGTATATTTTTTACAGGTTTGCTTTTCGAACTGTGTAGAGCATCAAAAAATTAAAAACTGACGATCTAAATTCAGAGAAAAATAGAGTTATTTAATGTATTTGTATATAGCTTAGACTCTTCATGGTTTCCTCTATTAGCCATTATATTAACGGCAATTCAGTCTAAGCTAGGATGTAGGTGTCTAATCACAGGGTAGTCTGCTTGCGTGACCGAGTCTCTTCCGTTTCTAAACAGCTGTAATTTAGTAAGAGTGACACCACAATGCACAAAGTCCTGTGATAGTATCGTTTCTTCGAAGATTATTGTTGGTACAGTACTTTACTACACTAACAGATTCTATCGTGACAGTAGTAAATATGGCAATATGTTTATGTAGTTTTTGGCTGATTCTTCTTCATAGAAATGACATTTGTGGACCGTGCCCCTAGAGTCAGTAACTTATAATTTTAACGTTTCTTAAGTACCTTTGTAGGTCTACTGGAAACTGGTCTAAAAACTTTTTGATTCTTGTTTTGAATACATAACACATTTAAAAGATAAAAAAATAAGTGAGAAATGGAGAAGGAAAATAGAATACCATATAAAGGAATGTATTATTAACAACTTATAATTGCGCATGCGTGGTAATCAATGTCATTTCTTCTTATGTGTCATCATCATCTTCCTGCCCTTATCCCATTTCACTTGGGGTCGGCGCAACACGTCTTCTAGACATGTTGCTTAAAGATTTGGCTATGGTTTTATAGTCGGCCGCCTGCCTGACACTAACCCTCTTTGGGAATGCGTTTGTTGATGGCTTACCCGCCACCATTCGGGTGGCCCAAGGTGCTTGGTACAGTGCACTGGGTCTTAAGGTCCATTAGTCGCCTTTTACAACACCCAGTGGAGGATATGGGGTGGTGCTATTCTTTATATCCGGACACCACACGGAAAGCTATTAACTATTTCTTCTTATGTGTATTGGTTAATATTATTTTAAGGCAGGAACATTCTTACGTCTAGAATCAAGAAATAAGGGACTTAATTAATGTCAAACCCAAAGTATATTTAAGTATAATTCCCCGTATTGTTAAAAATAACGGATTAATCTTATTGTATGTTATAGTTTTTACTATAGGTACGTATGCTTAATCAGTTTTAAGAGCCAGGATCTCCTGGATACTTCTATAGTTGTTGTAAGTGACTGTCTATTTCAATTTATAATGAAACGAGTTTCCTTGACAATACGGGTGTTTGACGGAGATATCCTCGACTTAGAAATAATTGACGTATGTGTTGCTTCTCACGAGTTTGTATCTCTAAATATTTTAATTTTGCTTTTACTGAAGAAAAGGAGGTGAGGAGTCCTAGTTTCCAAAAATTGGCAATTCAGAAGTAATTAATGCTCCTCCTACCACCTTCTTTTTTTGAGAAGAGATTTTACCTAAGGCAAGGCTTTCTACTAGATATAGTTAGCGAGTGAATTGTTATTTAAAAGCAACGGAACCTTTTCATTTACCTCGGCTTGTAAACTGCTATTATTCAAACGGTTCTATAGATTTTTGAAAACACATTACATAACATAAATTCCTAGTACAATTGCTGCCTTACTCTGATCTGTGGGACATTTACAGGCTGCTACTAGTTATATAGTAAAAATAAACCAGCCTGTTTACATCTGATTGCTGGGCACAGGCCTCTTCCAATATACATGTTTGAGCATTGATCACCACCTTAGCTCACTACGGATTGACGTTTACCTAGATTCCAATGTTTAAACTCCAGATTTCCTCACGATGTTTTCCTTCATCGTTTGTCAGTAGTGTCTTAGAATAGTTATGAAAGTAACATATAACTTTGAAAAAGTCACATTAGTACGTTGCTGCCAGCGTTGGGCATCAAACCTGCACCTCGTGCATTCCGTACGCATACATAGAACCGCTAGGCCACGACAACTGATATTAATTATAGGGACATAAATCTTTTAATTAACGGGATGACTTCAAGGAAAGAAAAGCGGTCCTTTTAAAAAGCCTTACTCGGGGACACAGGTCCAACGTGCAGAGGCCTAGTTGAGAACTTGAATCTAAAATATAATGGCACATACCATGCCTTATTATTAAGATTTCTGTGGCTATAGGGATGTCTATTTTACAATGTTCAATGCAGAAATCACATCAAGTCGTCAAGAAAATAATTGTCTTTTCTCATGTTTAAAGGATATAAGTTATTACGATAGTAGAATGTGGGCTAGTGTCTGTGAAAGCTATCTCAACATCTTTCCTGTCTGTGATTCTTGTTATACAATCAAAATTTAGAGATTGTGTTTCAGATACATTATTGTGTGTTTATACCAATAAATACGTATGTTATTATGTAACATTTACTTTTTTTAAAGATAACAAAGAATATTAGGATTTTTTTATAATAACTTATTTGTAAAATATAATTTCTGTTACATATATGTATGCCGCGTGGTGTCCGGATGTAAAGAATAGCACCACCCCATATCCTCCACTGGGTGTCGTAAAAGGCGACTAATGGACCTTAAGACCCAGTGCATTGTACCAAGAACCTTGGGTCACCCGAATGGTGGCGGGTAAACAACCAACAATCGCATTCCCAAAGAGGGTTAGTGTCAGGCAGGCGGCCGACTATAAAACCATAGCCAAAACTTTAAGCAACATGTCTAGAAGACGTGTTGCGCCGACCCCAAGTAAAATGGGATAAGGGCAGGAAGATGATGAATTCCTGTTACAATTTATTATCTTTATGTGCGACTTCTATGGCATACGTTTTTTCTCTGCTATTTCTTTAGAATATCAAGACAACCTACATTGTAGCGTAACTAAGGACATCCAATCTAAAAAACGAATCTCAAAAAAAAAACTAGGCCATCATACGCGTACTGTATTGTAATACATCAACACTCTCCTTTTGATGAAGTCGGTTGAATAGGTGTGTTGCAACAAGGTACGTAGGTAACAAGAGGGGCAGATCACCGGACGCTAATGTCGGTACAATTGTGTCTCCCGCCTAGGTAGCGAGAACGTGATACGTACACCTGAACGCACGACTGGAAATAGATTCTTTTTTACCGACTTGTAGAAAGAGGTTTTTGTCGAAAGAGCAGATTAATCTATGGTTTTCACAACTAAGGTAGGAATTGAAAAAGAAAATAGTTTTTATACCTACTTTAGATTTTAGTTAAAATTACGTTTAAATTTTAAGTGCAGTGAACTGGAAATGTATTTAAATTGCTTAGTAATTTTTTATAGGTAATTGACCTAGAAATAGTTCTAATTATTTGCGAAAGCCATCTTTTGTTTTACAATAGGACAGTATAACACTGATATTAACTAATTAAAGAAAAGTTCTGTAATAACAAAAACGTTATACACAAACATAAAAAAATAACAAGAAACATCCTCCTTTCTGAAGACGGTTAAAAAACTACCTACCTATTACCATTTACGTAAACGTGGTAACGTAACCGTCCCTACGAACAGACATAACGAGGGTTGAACGTCTGTCAGTTAGCATAGTTGATCGACCGAAAACCGTACGAAGGATCTACAGTAACATCCAAGAGACTAGACAAGTTTGAAATACGAAAATAAACCTTATGAACTTGGAATAAGGGTGAAAAATGAAGGTAGTGTAACTTGTGTGGTCTGGACTGTGCTGTACGACCAAAATATTCCCATATTTGCATGTTATGGTTATGATAAAGAATAATAGATTGTATTACCTGAACTTTCTGGTTCTTTCTTCAGTTTTTTTTAAACGTGCCTTAAAGTATCTGTACTGAAGGTCGTGAACTTGCGATGAGGAACTGGTTGCTAAGTACTAAATGAGCAATTAATTGTAAGCAAGTACTGTTAATAAACCTCCCCTGTGCGACTTTAAATAAGCAGGTGAATTAGGTTTATTGTTTAGGCAGGAGTTTATATCGTAGGTCAGAGAGCCACTGGACCTAATTAAGCATCTGGGAAAAGTTGAGAATCCCCGTAGGTTACCAAAATACGGGCTCATGGCAGTTTTTTCAGTAGAACAGAAATGACAAATAAAAATAATTAATATTTAAATCCAGAAGAGCAGAAAAAAGACGAGGCTTATACCCCACAGTGGCTGATTACGGACAGAAATGACGATGATGATAAAAACTTATACCTAACTATCTACTTAAGACAAGTGCATTACTAATTGTTCTAAACTTTCTGATTCATAGGCATTTCGCATCCCCATACAATAACCAATAGCGCCAATCATTCTCCTCATCCCCATACTCCAATAGCCAATAGTCATAATCATTCTCTCAAATCAAATTCCAAAAATAGTTCTACAATATAATTAGCTATCCACCCACATGTTTCCGTATTCTGCAGTAACATGAAGTTATATCTAGGGCATCTGGGTTCAGGGTAATCACAGCAAGTCACGGAAGGTTATATATTACCCCCTGACTTATTACGCAAGAACAGACACTGCCAAGACCGTATGGGTATGGGTTTACTTTCTTTGTGGACGTTTGTGACCTGATTCCTAAGGTTTGGGTTATGTAACATCTGATGAACTTAGCTGAGGTTACGTAGGTAAAGATTTACTTTTCTTCTTTAGTAAGTAGTAGGTAAGTGAACATCAGTGAGGCCTATGTCCAGTAGTGGACTGCAACGGGCTGATGATGATGATGATGATGATGAAGTGAACATCAAAACTGGTGTGTAATTACTCACATGGACGAAATATCTATAATCGAGGACGATTAATAGGGCCCATAGTCTAAAGAAGAGGTAGAAAAGTACTCAAACAAAATATAGTAAGCTTTGGTAAAATATTTCTTGATAATAGTCTCTATCTTTACTAAACTTGAGACGCCAAAAGAATACCAAAAAAAATCCTTATAATGACTGCTAGTAACTGTAAATTGAAATTAGCTCTTTCTCTACTAGCCGGTACCACCCGCCGTGAAGTAATAACACTTTGATTTATTAACCTCACTACCGGAGTATTATTAGCCAAATGATTTAGTGGCGGTTGTTTTCAAACACACTGTATAGGTAGTTTACTAACTTTACCACTAAACATAGTGCCAAATATACAATAATCATATAAGACTGCAGTCAAAATTAAAAAATAATTCATGCTTCAGTAAATAAATCGCCATTTGAGGAGTTCAACTTATCAGAGAAACATCATTGCTTTTAGAGCCTGAGAAAACGATCTCATTACCATTATCTTTGTTCGTGAGCCATTTCTATCAAGCGTAAGCCTAAATTCACCTGACATACTTACCTACGTTGTATCTTTATATGAATGCTTTCTGATCCTTGTACATTAGGTAAATGTCATCTATAATTATTATGATTGACAGCTTTCATAAATCCTCTGCAGAATATTTTTCTGCTCAGTTTTGAGCTATCCCTTTTGTGTCATTCTTACCCATACCTTTAGCAAGTTTAACTAATTCAAAGTATTTCAATACAAAACCTAACAGTTTTCAACATTCCTATGAATTAAGCAGATTGAGCGAAAACCAATCCCATTTTAACCATCACCAAAATGTTTCAAATTAGTATCGAGTTAACGCGAAAACAAAGGCATTAGTAATTGGAGTAAGTTTGCGCTACATTTGGCTAAAAGCCGTACAGCGCAGGCAAATTAATTAGTGTTCTATTTTAGTACCACTTTTATTACGCCTCAATTCGCCGCATGACAACAGTTGTTTAGGGTTCGGTACCCAAAGAAAAAACGGAACCCTATTACTAAGCCTCCGCTGTCTGTCTGTCTCCAGGCTGTATCTCATAAACCTTGATAGCTAGAAAGCTGAAATTTTCACAAATGATGTATTTTCGTTGCCGCTATAACAAAAAAAAAATGTTTAGGAGGGGGTATAAACAATAAACGTGTTTTTTCGTATATTTTTGCTCCATATTAAAAACGGTAACAGGTAGACGTTTCAAATTGTTGCTGTGTATAGATGATAGTACGCAACCCTTCGTGCGCGAGTCCAACTCGCACTTGGCCGGTTTTATACAAAATAAATGATCTGGGACTTTGTTTAGGGTGTTTATGTAGTAATAAAGAGGTCACGGAGATTCTGAATATTCAGGCAAATAGTAACTATTATAGTTACTATAGAATAAGGTTATATTTTCACCTGATTAGATTATGAGAAGAAGTGTCACAAACATGATTCGTTATAATATAATGAGTATGATCAGAATAAAATAGAAACCATGTACCTAGTCAGAATTATAAGTGGTAGCTAAATTGTACAAAATAGAATAGAATAAAAGAGAAGAATAGAAGTTCTGTTGACACGTTACACAAAAAAGTTTTATGGTTCTTGTAGCACGAACACCGTAAAAAAAGTTTTCTTGCTGCGGTTGTATTTATTTCACTTTCGTTTAGATTTATTGTGACTTTCATATGATTTATTCCGATAAACAACACAGGTATTTTTTTATTAATGTTGTTTTATTTCCTTTCAATACCTCTCTTAGATTACTATGTTGGTATTCAAATGTTATCAGTGCAAAACGAGCCTTAAAAATAATGATTTAAAAAATCTATACACTACAATGTTTGTTACAACACTGTTACTACAATGTTACAAGTCCTAAAAAAAAATGTACCCTGTTTTTTTTGCCGCTTTTGTCCCACTACAACTCGAAAGCCTCCCTACCTTCCCTCATTTCTTTCTGTAGTAACTAAAAATAATAAACATAGAAATTAAAAACAAAATCCAGAATCCTGTATGTCGTGTGCGTGTGCGCAGGATACGATAATGGCGGCTCGGCGCGCGGGCGACGCGGGGGCGGATGCTGATGACCAGATATCTCCCGAGCTGCGTCGCACCTCGTTGTTACGTAACTATCTTAATCCAAAGATTGGCGGAAAATGGAAAGATGGTGAGGTGATTGACATGATGAGGGATGTGACTAACATAGACACCACCAAATAGATAGACATCGTCGGTCGAAATAAGGAGAAATGCTACAAGCTTGTAAAAATTGAAATGATAATCTTAATTAGTATTAGAATAATTAAGAATTTAGCATTTCATTCTCAGCTATATTCTTCCCGTTGTATTAACTCTACTCCTGTACGAAAAAATGGGTTCTGTTTATCCCAATAAACGTTTTTAACAGGATTTAGGTATCAAGTAGATAATTTTTTAATATTGGCGATTCCATTCCACACTTCGCTATCAAGTGTTTAAAATAGTGATTGTCATTCAACTTTAATTAAGTAATTTAAGTTGAACTTACTTAAATTAAAAAAAAAGTAAGTCAAATGACAGCAATTTAAATAATTACAACAGATTTGACAGAGAGACATCGATGTTTAAATAAATATGATTTAGCAGAGTTTCCTACAACAACATTTTTGTAGCAAATTCTCCCGTGTCGTATTTAAATTTGCTGTATGTTAAAACTAAAATGTCTAAATGTTGAAATAGCAAATTAACTTAAAATCAGGACTCACTTCAACAGGTCGATCTCAAACCAAAATGCTCCAATTAACCAGAAGGGGAGCTAAGAAGCCTAAAAAATAGAAATTGCGTAGTTTAGTCTAGCACTAGAAATGATATTTTCTAGGCATTCTGCTTACGCTAAGAGAGGAAGGTGCGTAATGAATATCATTAGTCTTCATTGTGGACTCTAAAGGTGACCTCTGTGACCTTGGCTATATTGTATGATCACATACAAATGGTCAACAATAGTACACAATAGTCACAATGCGACATTCCGACACTACGAGGATGGTATAGATAGGATATCATATTATAATGGACCGGATTTTACGTATTTTGTCCGTTAATATATTTCTTTTCAATTTATGCGTTTATTTATAGGGTGTTCTTGTTAGTACCTAAGGACCAGATCATTTTGATCTATTTTGTATAAGCATTTTAACCAGATCTATATTCGCATGACTACAATAGCATACAATAGACGTTAAAATCAAGTTCCGTTTCCTACAAAAAACAGTTTAACTTTTGGACAAAATATTTTCAGCTTTTCTTTCGCAAAAAAATCCCTTAGATACCAAAAACCGATCGAATGTCTATAAAACAAACGATACACGCTTCTGGTTATAAACGAGAAAACTACACACGATCACGCAACTATCCTACGTAGTGAGCCAACCTTACTCCGCTCCGAGCTAACTTTAATCACAACCAGTAAAAACTCGTCTTATATCGAAATTTCAGCCCCTATCAAGCAGTATTATGTCTGAACGCGGAATTACCGATACTCAACGATATATAGCAGTCAATTTATAAAAGTATTAGAGCAATTGAATAAGCGGTGCACATTTAGTAGTAGATATAGCTTCTAACGTAGTGTGAATAGTCAGTGGGCTAGCGATCGCAGCGCGTGCGGTACGCGGCGACCTGAACCGGCGACCACCTGATAAACTTAACAAAATGGCGCTCGTTTTAGTTTGCTTTTTGGCGGTAATATGCAGTTTGCTTCAACAAGGTTTGTGCTTTATTCAATTAAGTGTATATACGTGTTTAAATTAGCGTAACGAATGTTAATTCTACCGGTAACTTGTTTTTCCTACTTTGGCACTTTTCGGGAGCTTTCGTAGCTGTTACTTACGTTTTTCTTACGATGTAAATGCCGGTCCTTTGATACATAAAGCATATCATTGACGGCTCTACATTATCTTCCTTTTATTTAAAGCCTCACACTAAAAAGAATATTAGGTCCATAAGTGGTTACTGTAGAGTTCGATGTGATTTTAGTGTCCTGTATCTCAATGAGATGAACAATTTTATTGTGCCTGAGATAATTTCATAGAAATCTCTAATACATTATACATGTCTCTTCCATTATAATTTCCAACTTAAATATATGCTAAAGCTTATATTTGTCCGCGACTACGCGGTCCAGTTAGGCGCTACGAGAAATAGAATGTGTCGCGATATTGGTATTTATGTACTTGTACTTTTTATCATTTCGTAAATGCGTGGGGTGGCTATCAAATCAGCTGACTTAACAACCGTTTTTCATAATGACTTAACGACATTAGTCTGTCTGGGCAATTATCAAAAAAGCCTAAAAGTTCACATATATTTACGTTGTGTACTATATTATATACGTATAAACGTTGTATGGTTTAATCTATCTTTGACTGTAGGTCCGCTACTACCTATAGCTTTTAATATTTCACTTAACGTTAGACACATTTACGAGCGATAAACCGATACTATTTTAAGCTATCCCAGTTTTAATATAATGTATACCTACACGGATCTATAAAAATATAGCGTTGTTTATATAAAATTGGAGAATTTATGATATGTAGGCATATAATTTAGAAACATTGGTTTAAAAACGTTGTAACTACCGATTGCTTATTGATTCAAATAATAAACAAATTCTAAGGCGGAAAACAGCGGAAAAGCTAAAATTCGGTGTATCATATAACATAGTAACATACGCATATGTTTATCAGCCAGAGAGAAACTTTAGCAGTTAGAAAACCCATATCAACACTTAGAAAATATAAACAAATGAAATGTGACAAAAAAAATAGGTCCTGCGAGACCTGGCCTCATTTTTGAATGCTAGCTAACACTAGATATTACTTTAATTAAATGCCTAGTACTGAACAGGCAGACAGGTCAAAGACACCATGTAATGGAAAATAATGGTGTCATCAATGATCGATGGGACAGTATGACGTCGGGAAAAGGGCGGGAACTCCCAAAGACTGTAGGCGGTAAATTGAGTAGCATTTTTATGCCGTGAGGGTAAACTTGTATGACTCTTTGACTTTCGTCTTCGTCTAGGTCAAATAGATCAACCTAATCTAGGTAGGTTGGTGCCTAAGAGTTTGGTTTGGGTTTGTGTTCAATTTGAAATCTCACTTGTAAAAATGGTAGTAATGATCATAAATCTTGCCCCCTAGGCCTATCAGTTGTCTATCTCTATAAAACCACCATAGTGCCGCAAGAAAAGATATCCTCCTTCATAGAAACTTTTAATAGTCTATCCAGTTATGATTTAGAAAAATAAATTGAAATAAACTGTGAAAAAAGCTCCACAGGGCCATTCCTTTCACTAACGACACATAAAAAATAACTTATTTCAGTTGAAACTGCCGTTTAATGTAGTGTAGTTTATTTGTCCATAAAACTGGTCTATTAACATTTGCTAAAACTCATGAACGTAGAGTCATTTCTGAAGCGGTTTTAGAAGTTTATAGCCAATGGGTATGTTAAGAAAAGGGCTACGAGCTGTAGAGATTTTCAATTACGTTGATAATGCTGCCCAAATAAATACTTTTGTAAAATCTGAAGGGCATCCAACAAAGATTCAAGTCCTAGTTGTTTTCCCTATCTAGTGTTATATTATAGTCGTTGAAATTAAAGGATGAAAAATACTCTATGTTTTTCCGACAGAAATGTGATTTCATGGAACTAAATATTTTCATAGAAATCAGTAAAATATGTAAGCGTTAACTCAAACTGTCCAAAAAAGAGGACTCAATAAACATTAGTTGAGGTAGCTAACTAAGAAGGTAGGTAGTAGATATCTTAACAAAATAAATACACATTAAGCTATTTTTGTTGCAATTTGCTGAATCGTTGCCTCAAATATAGCAGTAACATTGTTATGAAGGTCATATCTGATACTAATATCGGAAAGCAAACACAAGCTTTAGTGGAAATCTTTCAGCTTATACCAAATCTTTAACATGTTATTACATTGAGAGAGATCACTTTATTGGAGTAGTATTTGCTTGCAATGATATATTATAAAAATCATATAGACAGAAAAATAGAATTTTAGGTACACATCTATTAGACTGGATGACTTAAACCAAGGAAGATGAAGTAGGAAAAGTTCGATTTTGAACTTTTCCTAAAAATAATTTCCGTAAAAATAAATACAAATCCAGGCAAAGTCATGGGCAAAAACCAGTCTTCAATAAATAACCAATCTCCTAACAAGGAGCGATGTGTTCTTAACTGGATACCTCAATAAACATGCCTTCCTTATCCAGTATACAATTGGATCAAGTGTAGAGGTGTGTCTGACAGTCGAGGTGCGTGGGTACAAATTAAACGCAGACGATATTGAACTCCACAATCGTTCATATCCGTTTATTTTCTCGTGTCATGGAATTTTTGTACGTCTCTGCTACGGCGGATGTCTAATATAATCTATTGGTCCTAAACTTCTTGTTAGATATCCCATTTGGTGGTGTGGATTTTTTTACTTGACAGGCTATAATAAGCTATAAGGCTTCTTTATATTAGAATTACGTAGATAAACCAAAACATCAGTTACGAAATCTAATTTTACAGAAAATACTATGGCTAAAAAATAGCCATTTTTTTCAAAGCAATCGCCAACACATATTGTGTAATGTTTAAACTTTCTAGATAGAGAAAAAGGCATTAACCCAGCAGTAAGACTTTTACAGGCTGGGTTCATAATTACGTATATTTTTGACACTACACAGTATAAAACAAAGTTGCTACTCGCGTCGATCTATACCTATATACGCTTAAAGCTTTAAAACTAAGCAATGGATTTTGATGCGATTTTTTATTAGATGTTGATAGATGTTTCAAGAGGAAGATTTATATGTATAATTCATTCGTATTTCACCGGCGAAGCTGGGTCCCTAGTCTTAAGTAAATTAAAAACGAGTGTGCTAATATCTATCTTCGTTCCCCAGGACTAGCAATCACATGTTACCAATGCAACAGCCACAACGACTCGCGGTGCCTGATGACGAAGCTGCCGGACTCGCTGCGGCAGCCGTGCGGGCCCAAGGACACCATGTGCCGGAAGATCTCCCAGGTGGTGGAGTTCGAGATGAACGGCATGCCCCCCGACAGCCGGGTCATCAGGGGCTGTGGATGGGACGATAGTAATTACAAGGTGAGAACTGATTTGGAATGTAAATGCTACAAAAAATACAATTTGGTGGCATTTTAGGGAGGTTGGGTAGATTAAAAAAAAAGTGACTCGAACACTTCAGAATTAAATCCTTGTATTGTGGGGGGTTTCACTGATATTTAATTCACATGCCTAGAAACACTCAGATTCAGACCAGCATTTCTGGAATGCACAAATTCTTGTCATACGCGGGGATCGAACCCGCGACAAGTCACGCAAAGTGGTAATTAGCATGGGATTTGACGTTACCATAAATCGTTTAACCAAAAAACAATTAAGAGGTCTGTCTATATACACCGCTGCACTGCCGCGGTTTTTGAAACGCTGATCATACCTAGAATCGATATGATGCCGCGATGGTGAAATTTTAATCCCAAAAAAACATATTTTAAATTATATTAAACCGTCTAAAGTCTGGAACAATAGACCATAAAATAAAGTCATGAACGGTGTTATGGCAGTTATGCCGATGTTGATTAGATACCTATTTTTAGTACTTTATAGGCACTATATTTATGGTGTAAAAACAATAAAAATTAACTACCCGTTAAGGTTCCTCAAAGCTTATTAGCATTCAAGACAAGTTAATGTTCAAATAACTAATATTCTTAGTACGTATATTAAACCTTCGCAAAACCATTTTAATTAACATTCTCGCACTAAAACTACCCGTTTGTTATTTCCTTCGCGGTCTAACGAAGTGCAAATAGCTGGTATTGACATAGTTCTGTAGGACAAACAATATTAACGACGTGCTGCTAACAAAGTGACAAATCCCAACATTAGGTGCTGAAAATGATTGAAGGATGTATATTATTGTATTATGTAGTATATTTGGGATTCAGGGTGAAGATAAATTTATTAACGAGCAATAAAACGAATAACGCAAGCCACTTGAAATCGTTCTCAACATTGGCATTTAACGAATTTTAATCGCGTTTCTAAAAGAAATCACTCAAGAGGTTGTAAGTAATATTCTGCGTGATGTTCCCACAGGGTCGCTGCTACCAGCGCTCAGGGTTCGGCGGCAGACAGGAGGTGTGCTCGTGCCTGGAGGACGGCTGCAACGCCGCCTCCCTCCCGCTCGCCGCCACCGGCCTCATGCTGCTCACCTTCGCGCTGCTGAGGTTCTAGGACGCCTCCCACCTGTCCACCAACACACCACACCTCACCAGAAGGGAACATATCATTAAGTTCAAAACTAGGACCAACAGCAGGCACGTCTAGTTGTTTTTAAGCTTGTCTTAAACACTCACTGCCAAATGAATTTTATATCCAATATTGTCTGCATAAAAGTTAGATTCTAAACAACACTACTCCTGTTATTTTTTAGTAATAATACTCGTATGTACCAAAGAACTATTAAATTAGTGTTTCGTAAACTATTGAAGCTTACTACTTTAAGAGCGCTGAAATAGTTGGCGGAATCAATGAGCTGATAGATTTAGATGTTAAATAGATAATATAGCAAGTACATGTATAGATGTTTGTAATTTATTTGTATGGATACATGTTGCTGTAAATGAATATGTGTGGCGTGCACATGTTAATGAGTTAACAAACGATGTAAATAAAATGAGGATTATGCATCAAGGAACCACATCGTACAACTTCGAACTTTACTGAGAGTATAATATATATTAGTGCATCGTAGGAGATTCACGAGTTCATCATTGTACATTTTATGTAGCGGAGCTTCATTGTTGTGTTTGTAATTTGCGAATGTATTTATTAAAAGTTTTTCATGATCTGGACTATCATTTGTATCTCTACCTTTATTTGGATCAAAACCTGTATTCATTTCACAATCAACAACAGCCAATCCTATCAGATTGAGAATGACAATTGAATAAATTGGTTTTCGTAATCTAGTATGACCTAATAAAATCACCTAACAGTCTGAATTGGAGGGTTCCGCTGTTGTGTTCAATGAGCCGCATCCTGTGATGGAAATAAGGCGGGTTGCACTGGATCGAGCCTCGTGGCGTGTGGCTTTGTCACGGACTCCTGAAGTCAGAAGTGGCGAGTGCTCGTTAGAAAGCTGTGGTTGCCAGCTGGGCCAGCATGGAGTCTCTCTACGTATCTCTATTACTCCTCGGACTTGTTCAATACGGTTAGTTTATTTTATTACTTCCTATTTATTTTTATTGTTTGATTACTTAATTGCTTTTCAAATACAAGTGGCGGTGGTATCAGTGTTCAATGGCGTTCGGGAAATGACAATTTACATTGATATGTAATGTGTCCAACAGTGGGGGTGTGGTGATTTTCTCATAAGGGAACGTTTCACAGAACTGACTACCTACCGGTAAACTTTAACTACTTACAAACCATCACAAAACGACAAATACGGTTCAATTATAAAATAGCTATCGTTATGGCCCTTGAACTTAATAAGCTAAATGATTAAGTGGTCAAGAGTTGGTATTTTTTCTGTTTTTCTTTCTGGAGCTTTACATTTAAATGAAACGGTTTTTCGAAAGTGTGAGAATTGGCTTGTTTAGTTGTTATATACTGAAGCTGTGGGTTTATCTAGCATAAAATGAGTTAAAATAACTCGAATCCAGATTTTAATAATTACATAACCAAAAAGTGTTATGGATAAAGTGACGGAAAATTTAAAAAATATAAATAAGAGTAACAAGTCGAGAAATAAATAATTGTGATAAAGATTTAGATCCTAAATGACCAGTATATTTCATAATCTGAATCCGTTTACTTATCATCAACAAATCCAACAACCAGATTCCATAAATAAAAAGAAACGACGTGACAGAGTTTAGGCCTATCGAAAGCCTAATCCATAAATTTCTAAGTCAAACCGCAAATTGCCTCACCGATTCAATTGTAACAATTTTATTACGTGGGAATAGTTCGCGAGTGGTTTATTTTTAAATTGTGTACATTAGGCAAGCTTACAATATCTAGGCCACCTGGGAGCGGAATTCAGTATCCTGTTCAGAGGCCGTCACTTTATTTATTGATGTGATCATGATCTTGGTAGGGGGGTTCACGATGCTGTTTGTTATTCATTTTCGTCCTCGTGGAATTTAACAAAAAAGTTCATTAGTTAATTTTGTGATATAAAAGATTTTTTTTTACTCAATACTTTATTGCTCTTCACAATGTATAATAGGTCTTATGTTAAGTATATAGGTAACAATTGTGAACCCTGTCAGGCACGGCAAAAGTTGAACAAGATTTTTTTTAATAATAGTAACTTGAGTTAATCTTTATTACATAAGCTACCTGCCCATTAATAAGTCCTGTCAAAATCGGGTTAGCCATTTCAGAGATTAGCGGGAACAAACACAAATAGGTACAGAAAAAACATGAACAATTTGTTGTTTTGGTGAATGCATGTAAGAACGATTTCAATAACACAAACAGACACTCCAGTTTCATATAAATGTATAGACCTATTAGACTAAATTTTTATTGTTGAGGTTTCGAGATTTCTGTGTCAACCTGGTTGAAGATGATTTCTTACAATAAAAATATTTAATTAGTCATCAGTTTTAAGTGTTCTTGGATTTTACGAGCCATAGTGTACGCACTTTCTACAGTACTTGATCTACTAAACACGTGTACTTACCCGCGACGGAACACAGAATGTATGCGGTTAAGGTGAGAGGTAGCTTGTTTGTTTAACGGCTAAAAAATAGTAAATCGCTGTTTACTCCTCAAATAATTAAGAAAGTGATGTTTGGGGTCTAAGTAAGCCACAGTATACTTATAGAAGTCTCGAGGTTGTAAAACTACAAGGATATTTGGCACATGGATGATATTAACACGAGGGCGCTAGTGCGCATTTTTGCAACAAGAATCAACTCAAATATCTGCCAAAAGTGATGATTGTCGTATCAGTATCGTGCCAAAAAATCCTTGTAGCCATAGACATAGCATGTTCTTGTAATTTGTAGCACTATATGACATTGAAGAAGATTAAAACTAAAATCATCTTCCTGCCCTTATCCCATTTCACTTGGGGTCGGCGCAACACAACATGTTGCTTAAAGTTTTGGCTATGGTTTTATAGTCGGCCGCCTGCCTGACACTAACCCTCTTTGGGAATACGATTGTTGGTTGTTTACCCGCCACTATTCGGGTGACCCAAGGTGCTTGGTACAGTGCACTGGGTCTTAAGGTCCATTAGTCACCTTTTACGACACCCAGTTGAGGATATGGGGTGGTGCTATTCTTTATATCCGGACACCACACGGAAAGATTAAAACTAAAATATCTGACATAAATATTCTCATTAGTATTCTGTACTACACTCCTAAGTTTGGTAACGGAAATTACAGGAAAAACAATTGAGTCGATTATAATCGTGAATCACGATCACTTACGTTAATAACAGGCTGTTGTGTGACAACAACATGACTGGGAAGTTCGGAGAAAATACGAAAGGTGGTGCTATGACTAAATGTTATGTAAGGCATGGATGTTTGACAGTATCGGGAACATGTCCTTACGTATGCTTCTTATCCGATCTTTTTAGGCTGGCCTGTTGGTCTAGTAGTTAGTGGCCCTGACTGCTATGCCGGAGAGGTCGTGGGTTCGATCCCTACCCAGGACAAATGTTTGTGTGATGAGCACGATTATTTATTCTGTGTCTGGGTGTATTTTTTCTACAATAGGTATAAATTTAGAAATATATAAGTATGTTGCACAAGCTACTTTAGTATGCTTACTTTAAGACTAGATGGCGTTGTGAACAATATTTATTTAATCTTTTCATGCAAAATTGTAGTTAAACTTCCTCTTCATCAATGAATCAGTATCTCCTATCACCAGGTTCAACAATAATGTGCTACGAATGCAACAGCGCGACCAACAGCCTGTGCCTGGAAGCCAAGCTGCCGGACAGCCTGAAGAGGAACTGCTCGGAGCACGACCGCGGCGTGACGCACACCCTGTGCCGCAAGATCGTGCAGCACGTCGACTACGGCGTCAACGGCCGCCTGCCCGAGAGCAGGGTCATCCGGGGCTGCGGGTGGGACGAGACCAAGTTCAAGGTGAGAGGTCAATTAGTAATTACAGGACATTCAGCAAAGCAAATCCAATCCAATTTCGTTTATCCCTGCAACGGACAATGCAAGATGATATCTTAGCACAGTCATCTAAGCTTCAATTAGGAAAAAATCTCGGAATTCGAGATACCCAGCTTCCTTCGGCCTTCCCCTTCCTCTCCATCCATCAACATTCATACTCATCACTCTCTTAGTCGCAATAATAAAACCTTTTTGGGTATTTTTGTACGGTAATACCAATAATCTATTTAGATTGTGGTAATACATTCGTGTTTTGTACATTCCCAGGGGCAGTGTTACCACCGCGCTGGCTACGGCGGCAGGCAGGAGGTCTGCTCTTGTCTGAAAGACTTCTGCAACGGTGCCCCGGAGACCACAGCCAAGACCGCCCTTCTCGCCACCACACTTATTTTATTCCTTGCAAAACTCATTTGTCAATGATGCGCTCAAATGTTTTAGAAACTTTTAAAATTGTATTAATACCTAATAGTCATTCAAATGCTCTAAAAAAATTGTGAAATAATGAACCAATCTCCAAAGACTCTTGCGATTTTGACTGGGTTGGAAGGAAAACCGTGTAAGAAGAATAATAATAAATAAAAACCTTTTTTTTACAGTTCTCTTTTCATTCCGCTTTAAAAAAAAAGTGAAGTAGCTATAAAATTCAATTGCATACTGCTAATTCAATTTCCCAAATCGAAACGTAAAAAAAAATACCATTTAACAAGTTCGTCCAGGCCATAAAAGTTTAAATGCAAATGTAAAAATACTGAGCCGGACAGAGCATTTTTACACTTGTGAAAATAATATTTACCACAATTTTAAATTTACCTAAATATCTCATTAGTAGCCCCATTTCAGTCGCTAACCATAAGGATCAACACGACGTAGCCAACCTGCGTGCGGAAAGTATATTACATACTGATGGCAATTACGATAAAGCTCTGTTTCAACATCACAATGGCGGTAGTGTCCAGTGTAACATCACAATGATATAATTTTAATTGCAACAGAATTAACACATCGCATACTATTCCGCCACCTTTTTCGTACGACGGGGAAGATGCCGAACTGCACGGAGTTCGCACTCACCGGCCGCTAGTTCCCGCTTCTGAAAAGCAAAAATGGAAAACGTCAAGAAACAAATGAACGAAATCATATGGTTGGTTTCAATTATTTGGCAAGTCATACATTATCCAACTCACATCGAAGGTAGTGAATAAAATATCATGATTATAAATGTTCTATACTGAGAAATCTAGAAAATAAGCAATAGTTGTTAAACCTGGAATCATCCAAATCGTGTTAAATCATATTGGTTAATGCGTAAGATTAAAAAATATTTATTGTAGAACATAGACACGGATACTTTGACAATCACATATAGGTATTATTTTTTGTAATATGTATTGAGAGAATTAAAGACCTCCTGCGGAAGGACACAGGTGCTAAAAAATCGGTGAGTCGACTGAAAATACTTTTTCTAAATTTTCCTTAGAAATTTTAGGTGAGAAGTTCCGATCTGTTGAAAGATTTGTAGCAACTGCAAAGTAGTATAGTATTTATACGATTAGCTCCGTGGTAGAAGGTACAAAGTGCGGAAAAGATGAAATTTTCGGTAAATGTCTCGTTTAGTGATCTCGTCATCGGACACCAACTAGATCCATCCGAGATTATTCTCATTACGTCATACTCGATTCAGATTTAACGTCTAATATCAATGAAGTTTCAATTTAAGAAAAAAAAATGAAAAGTTTAGTCTGTTACTATGGAAGATATTGGGATATATCATATGGGAATTGGAACTGAAGATAATCAATCGGTAATGGATGTCTAACTAGTTTTGTCTGAAATCATAAACGTCGAAACAGAAGAGAATTCGATTGTTAATCAAAACTATAGATGGCTCTTCAAAAATTATTTTTATTTCAGTTTTGACAACAGCAGGGCCATTTGCAGGATTTGCATCTACTAGGACATAAACCATCTACCAATCTATCGCGAAACAATGTCGTAATTGTTTAATTTCCAAAAAAAATCGGGTACTTTTTAAGAGTTAGCATGTTCTACATTCAAGGAATTTATAAAATTGTATGATTATTGATTTGTAGACATTTGCGAGCCCAATGCAAGAGTATGGTGGGGGCGTGTCGAGCAAGACGGGGGAGTACCGGGATAGCGGACCCGATGGGGCGCGAGACCGGGGCATCTCCCACCAAGCTGACGGTTACCAGCCCCAGCACCAATATCCCGTGATGCAGCAGAAGAACTATGGTATGTCCATGGAGAAATGTAACATTTTTACATTGACATTTTAAATCGTAAATTAATTACACTTTAGAATCAGGATGTCTCTGTTGAAAAAGGGCGTTAGTTGTTTAATCCCAACTATTTATGCTTCCTTTAAATATTATTGTTTTAAAGTCAGTCTCGTTTTTTTTACATAGGATGTTCCAGTAAAGATTTGTCGGACCAAAACATGGCGACTTACTGCCGTGTTGCAACTGGGATTTACGAAGCTACTGCCTCAAGCCAGCAGCACCAAAATCCAAGGTATAAGCGTCCAGTCCATGGAGTCCTATTCACTTGAAATAAAAATTGAATACCTCCATTATTTGCAGATATAACAATCCATCGGCTCCAACTTTTAGTTCGCCGCCTAATTCCCCTCTCGTTGGCCTTGTTTTTGATCCATATTCACCTAACTACAGCAGCCTTGGGATGATAAGCGACCGAACCGTCAACGCAGACAGGCGATCTCAAAGCTCCTGGACTGTCTGTAATCAAGAACCGATCGGAACTGGCGCCAAGAAGAAAATCTTGAAAAGTCAAGACAAGCGCAACGCGTACAGCGCTGACCCCCGCTATCATGAGCGATACAAGGACAGCGGCACTGACGTGGACCGCCAGCGGAAGGAACGGAACTTGACTTCGGAATCTACTTCTAGCCTCGATTTCTTTGTCGAAGGAGAACGAATGGTATCAGAACTTTGCAACGTACCCGATTCGCGATCTGATTCTAATAATCAAAAACAAAATCAAAATCAGAAAGCATCCAATCAGGACGAAGACAAGAACAAACCTTCTGTTTCTTCGGAGGTTTTGCTGACTGCGCTTGACAAGATTGTAATACATGATCAGATTCCAAATCAAATTGTTCAACTAGCTGTGGAGGCTTGTACCGATGCTGAAAATATTGCAATTGCCCATCACAACAGACCTTGCTTTAAAAATATACACTCTATTTGCGCAAAAACTAGATCTAATGTTCAAAAACCTGACAGCGCCGTGGCCAATTTGCATTCTCAAGGCATTCCATGGGTGATCAAAAACTTCATCTTCTCTTTTGTAAGAATTTTAGATGGTTGGAAAGGCGTAAAAGAGCTGCTCAGTGAGAAACATGACACATTTTCTAGAATTGAAAATAAATACTACAGTCCTAACATAAGGGAGTGCTTCGTGCAGTGGCAGGCTGTTACTAAAGAAATGTTAACTCATATTTATAAA
The DNA here is from genome assembly GCA_941860345.1 of Chrysodeixis includens. NCBI lineage: Eukaryota > Metazoa > Arthropoda > Insecta > Lepidoptera > Noctuidae > Chrysodeixis > Chrysodeixis includens. The sequence goes on along the minus strand of OW796107.1, from coordinate 10,946,616 downwards.
ACATTTAAGTGCCTCGACCACGGTTTCACTATGGAACAGAAAAGCTTCACCCATAACTATTACGCCACTAACTCGGCCGCGCCACGCAATCAGAATCAAAATAAATTCCAACCAGCCAAGCCGCACGCGAGTACTCCACGCCCGGTGAACGCTTCCCCTCAGCCGTTCAACGCAGTGCAACCTCCGTGGGTACAGAACCAGCCCCAAACAGCTTCTCAGAGTTTTAATGAAGGCCCGTGGCCGGCAAGATCTGGCGTAGCATATAAGAAGTATCCCGCAGTACCACCGCCAAACTCGCACAACGTTTATCCTTTGAACGATCAATCTGATTTAGATAACTATCAGAAAGCTCAATATAAATGTGATCCGTGCAGTGTGCGTGAAGCCAAACCGCGGCAATCCTGGACTATCACTAATGTTCCCGATTTTCGAGCTCTTGAAGGTTTGTGCCATACTGACCAGCGGGAACTGTACACTCAACTGAAACACAAAATGGATGCGGAGCTGGGCAAGGCGCCCGGCCAACCACTTTTAGGCAATATGCCTTGCGATTTATTGCAACGTAGAGACATGGAACTAAAAGCCAAAATGATTCCTTTGAGCCATGTGGAAAAAACATTAATACCGAGCATGGCGGCGGCAGCCGAAATTAGAGGCTGCTACGTCCAGAAGAACAATAGCTGCGGCGATACAAAGGAAGAGGCTGATTTTTTTGCGGCGTGGGGTCAGATGGTCCAAAAAGAACCTAGCGATTTTATAACTCATCACGCTCACAATATTCAAATTCCATCAAATGTTGTGACGATTTCAAATAATATCTCTGGCCCCGTGCAATTTATTGATCCAGAAAACGATGAGTTTCACGAAATGTCTAAAGTGTATATGAAACCCGGCAGTTACAAGGTGCCAATAAAACCAGCCGATCCAATATCACCATTTGTCCAAGGATCCTCTCAGGACGTGATGTACGACAACTCTGTGGTAGACGACATAGCTCTCAAAATGAAAGCACCTTTTCCACCCGTTACTTTAGCTCCGCAACCAAAGTACAATCTCGAAGCGTGGCCTTGTCTAATGTCTCGGCGTACTGATGATATATTTGGTGAAGATCAAAAAATTATTCCTCGACATGCTATACCTTGCTTAGACATGAGAGCCGCAGACTCTCTTGATCTGCTGAGCTCTATGACATCGGACCGTGCTTGGGAAGCAGCTAAACAATCCGCACCGAAGCTGATGGATTTTATTCATGAAGGCTCTAAATCTGATACGGCCCGGTTATATGATGCCTTGGGTCTTAGTGCAACCGACGAATTTCCTGAAGATTTAAAGCAAGTTAAACTTAGTGTGGAGCAAAACGATGCGTGGTCTACCGGACTATCCAATCACTTTATGTCCAAGGATCTCACTATTGTATGGAATCAACAATCAGCCAAAAATGATTACATACTAACTAAAACTCAAGATCAATCTATCTTTGTTGAAGAAACTGTTAAACTACTTGACTCTGAAACAAAATCGCTTGAACCTGATGACCTCTTAGAAGTTCCTGACAGTAGAAATGACGAAGAGAAAAAGGAAAATACTCGGTGTCCCAATTTCGATCAATCTGGTAATTATGTGCGAGATGATAATCAGAAGAAATCTGGTGGAAAGCCTAAAGTGGCAGTGTCAGGAATGTGGTACCATCCTAAGAAGAAGAAGCCTCTAGCAGCCAATACTGTGAAGAAGTTTGAGGCAATACTCACAAACCTGTCTGAAATTAACGAGGCCACATTTATTCAACACGATATGGATATAAAAGTAGTGAGTATTTGAATTGTCATATACGTAATTTTATATGGGCTAAGCGTTTAAATGAAACTTTCATAAATTTCAGGCGCCTAGGTTTTACGAAGTAGTGAAATATCCAATGTGTCTTCATGATATATCAACTAAACTGAAGAATTCTTCTTATACCGATTATGATCAAGTCGTGCAAGATTTCAGGCGAATTTTCAACAACGTGCGGCTTTATCTTAAGGTAACTTTAAAAACATTTTGGTTCCTATTATAAATTAATCAATTACCTATATCCAAATTGGATTCAACGTGTAAAGTATAAATGTTTCGGTTCCAGAGCTATCCCGATCCCACTATGAAAAAGAATGTCAATAAAATTTCTAGTGAATTTGAGAAAATGTTGAATGAAGAGTTTCAAAACAAGTGGGAATCAAAGTCAAAGGCCCAGGATGTCGCAGACTCTCAAGATAACACCAACAAAAAGGATGAAAAAGATTCTGCCGACACCAACAACGCTGAACTTAAGAACGAGGAAAACAAGAAATGCGATCCTAAATCTAGCGCAGAAGATAAGAAGTGATAAGGCACTCCACTCACACTAAGTTAAGGCTCTGAGGAAAATCTTCCTGTACCGAGGAACACTTTCGCCATTCAAATTTTTCGAGTATTATTTTTTTGTTTAAACTTTTTTTATTTATATATTTATTTGTTTCAACGACGAGGTCGTCCAAAAGATGGTTACTCACGTAAAATCTGCGATCATCTGTCTAGTACGATTCTGAAACTGGTCGATACTATGAATAGGTTTAAAATAAGCAACCTCTAGTCAAATAGCAAATTATTTTTTTAAAACAAATGTCAGTGACGTTATCAGAACTTATAATACATAAGATTATCAATTTAATGTGTAAGTGCTTGCCAGTTTTTCGAATGGACTTTATTAGCTTCCGAACTACGGGGCAAAACTTAATGCGTTGTCTATTGTTTCTCTCTTTCCTTGCACGATTAGTTTGTAATTTCGTTTTGTATATTTCGATTTTCTTATTTCTTCCATTGATTCATTATATAATAATAATCCGTATTGATTTTATGTGCAGAAAAACAAATTTATGTTTTGATGCGACGTCAGTTGTAATTTAGTTTTCTTTGTCCCACGATACCCAGCCACACTAGAACATTGATGTCCATAGCTCATGCAACCAACACGTCGAATAGATATTAGTTCTTTTTTATATCTCTATCTGTGATGTATGTTTAGGTAAAAGTTGATAATTTGAATCGTTTTTCACGCTTAATAACTAGTTGTACGATTCTCTTGAAACATGTAAATAGAAAGGAGTAGATGTATAAAAATTTGAACTTAAAAGTTTAAGTTGTCTTGGAAACCCTGCGCCATGCCACTAATTAATAATTGTACATTAATTTTTACAAAAAACGCGTAAAACTCATTCCCAAAAAGCTGTAGCGTCGGGTCGCAACAAGCCCGATGGCCGAGATGGCGACAAACTGGACGACGTCATGAACCGTCTGCGTGGGACTTTTGCGGCGCGAGCGCTCGCTTCAAACCTTAGTACTGTCTTTATATATATGTACGTGCAATAACATTTTTTTATCTAATTTGTTCGTTTGGTGTTCCACATTGGTATTTAAATATTTTTTTAATTAATTTTTGAGTCCATTTTACCTGCCATAGAAAATAAGTGAATTGCTTACGACGTCAGCTTTCGGAGTAATGTTCGGCGACACATACAGGTTGGTGATTGTGATTAAATTCTAAATTTCAAATTTGACGACGTTCGAGTTAATTTTAAGTATTCATTAAGTTGTGATTTTATTATTTAACTTATTTACCTAAAATTATGGCAAGGAACTCCTATGATAATAAAAGAGTTATTTTGTATTTGGTCGTTTGCAATTTCTTAGTTTTCCCTCTTGTTGTAATTTATTCCCTTTAGGCGCTACTATCCATCGCTTGGGTGCAGATCCCTTGCTTGATTGCGCTAATCGCTTAGATACTAATTTTACCTATGCATTGTGCCCTAATGAGACATTAGCTAATCAATTACCAACCTTCACGAAAAGGGCTAAAACTTTCCTTAACACTTTAAATTACATTACACGGGTATCATAACTATATTCACGCTCTTACTAAATTTGTTAACAGAACACTGAGCTTATTTACTTTAGGAACTCATCTTTGCAGAGCCTCTATTATGATAATGTAACACCTAACACACCACTACCCGTGAATGTCTCGCTACAATTTATTTTTTGAAGAAAATACATTAAAATACAAACATTTTTCCTGGGTGGGAATCGAACCCAATGCCTCGGGTTTAGCAGTCAGGGCCACTAACCGCTAAACCAACAAGCTAGTCAGATTCTACTTGTATGACTTTCACTGTAGCGTACTAGGAAGTAACATGCCATTGAAAGGGCAATAACGGCCAGGGTTGGAGCCGCATCACCATGTTAAATACATCATACTTACTAAAGCAACAGATCCGTCACAAGTACTTAATACTCGTACGTGGAAATATGTTTAATCCGGGCTCTCATTCATCAGCTATTGCAGGCAATACAGTGCGTCATGCAATTTGCATGTAACGTCTACTAGGTACTTCTGCGTCATTTTACCCTAAAATGTTTAGCAATTGATGTGAAGGAAAGGATAAAAGTGTATGTTCAGAGTGAAGTTTTGTTAAACTGTGTGCTTTGGTAGTGATTTTGTTACTTCGCTTTTTTCTTTTGGTTATAGCTTGGATCTTTATTCTTACCAGTATGTATTACTTTGTTTTTTTTTTTGTCATGTTTCTTGTAATTTCATCATCATCGTATCGCATCTCTTCTTAATTTGACTCTCTTATTCTCTCTCTCCCTTTCCACCACCTTATCTACTGTATTATATTTCTGATTCCTCTAAAACCTCTTTACCAATATTTATCATGAATTTGTCACATGTGTTCAGGATCAGTTTTATAGGAAGCTTCTCATCTTATCATCATAATCCATCTAGGCTGACATAATTATTCAAATGAGTCAAAATACAAATATTTTCATTAGAACAAAGGTAAACAGTACGGATGAAAATATGATTAATAAAATTACGGCTACGTCGTGCCGTCAACGGCGTACAAATATCCAATTCTAATTGAATTATTATATTTACAAATCTTAAGAACCTTCTTTAGAAAGTTATTTTTATATGCATGTGCTGTCCTACTGTTCAGCAGAGGTCTCCTTCCTTCGTTCAATTCGTTCTCGACCTTCTACCACGCACACACATTCTTTGAATTCGCAAGAAAAACATCTAACCCCTCCTCCGTCTCCTTCGCTTCATAAAGCATCATCATGTCGACGATGCAGCTCCCACCATGGAAATTTAATTGATAGTAGCCATTTATCACGTAGCTCGACTTCAGCCTAACCGCTGGGCAAAGATCGCCACCCACTGGACGCCGGAGGAAGGACACCGTCGTCGAGGTCGCCCGCGGCGTAGGCGGTGTGATGATCTTGTCAGATATGCAGGTCACACGTGGCCAGAAATCGCAAAAGACGGGGATGTTTTGATGAAGAAAGGGGAGGACTTTTCCCAGCAGTGAGATCTTATTTAGGCTACGTAAAAAAAACATTTGTCTACAGAACTACTACAATAACTCAACAGTCCTAAACACTTGCTCGTCTATCTGTCTTATAATGGAGATCGTAACTGTTTTCTAAGCGCGCCTTCGCGGAATATCAATCAGTGACTCGCGGATTGTCGCGGCATTATCCACTGTTTATATTTAAATTAAATACTTGTTACACTGACATAATCTGATTTCTCTGGGTATAGGGTCAGCTGGTATTCCCAACAACAATGATTTGCTTGGATTTTTTTGTTTGGCTATATTTGTAGTAGGTACTTTTTATTTCATCTGTTTAGTATCATTATCGTTTTTCAATCCAGTATAGAGCTATTCCTTTAAAGATATTTAACTTTAGTCATTTAATTGAATATGGTCCATACATTTTGGATTAAAAAGCCTTCAATTAGTTTATGCGTTTATTTTAGATATCTACTTAACCGCAGACTACAAAAACCATCATTGTGTTAAACTATAATAGGTCCCTATTATAGTTATAATAAAACAAAGAAAATATTCAAAGTAATATATGACTCACGTGACATCGATTCTTAAAATATCAGTTTTTATATTTTAGTTTTCGCGACATATGAATCAGCAGGTCAAAACACAACGACCTCTTTTATTATCGCAAACCGCATCCGCACAATGTTTATATTTACCAATTCGTAAGTACACTATGTACCTACATTCTGTATTTACTTGATTTTGTTCCGCAAATTGTCAATTACTCGCTGCCGTCCTACTGTAACAGCTGCAGCCATTTTAGGAGAAAGTAAAAGCAAATCTATTTGATTCGAAAGAGCGTTAAAAATTGTTGGTATTTTCCTTCAGTTGCCCATCGGACGCCGAGCGCGAACTTTACCTCAAATTATTTAAGAATAATTTAATTGAACTTTGTACGCGTTTAGAAATTAATTGAACATTGAAGAATATTCAATTTTCCCTGTGGTTGGTTTTTTGGCATACAATGTATCTATTTTTAAATGACTTTACTTTATGCAATGGTGTTTTGTAAAATGATACATTTTGCTTATACGCAAGTGTTAACGATATTAAAATGTAGTGCTTTTGTTAAGACTTTTGTGGTGTGTTAAATTAAGAATAATAGCGGTAAGTCTTTGTTGAAAATATTTTAATTTAAGCCGCATATTACGCTCTCTCTATATATTTATTTAGTTGCCTTTATTAATTAATGTGGGTTAGGTAATATCAATTATCCAAAAAAAAAAGAATGATTAATTTTAAGCTTAAGCTACTTCATTAATTTAAGAACTGCTTATCTCTATTTTATACTCTGCGTAACAGCTAAACGATATCATTTCATGAAAATGTAGAGTCTGCAGAATAAGGCTTTGAAACTTCAAACTTTATGTAAGAACCCGTGATTATAAAATTAATGTTTTTTACTTTATATTAGTACTAGGTCTGTAGTTTTAGAATACACTTAACGGAAAGTATGATTTTAATATCATACAAAACTTCGGCTTCGCTCTTGATAAGCATAAAATCAACTGGCAGTCGTGGTGTACTTTTAATATTCAATTATCATGTACTAGCTGTTGCCCGCGATTTTGTCTGTGTGGTATTGAAGATGTGTAGTGCTCTACATAAAGTAAAGCTAAATATTATTTCACTCAAACTCCTTAATCCAATTTAGTTCCAAAATAATTACTTCTTATTAGCTTTAGTCTTACAAACCTGTTTGACTGTTTTAAATGGGTTTTTTCCTTTACCTACTTCCTAGTGATTAGGCTACTTCAGAAACTTGACGGATAAAAAATACTATAGTTTCAAGTGACAATAGATAGTGTCCTTATACTATTGTATTGCTACATAGAGTTTAACATTCTCATGACATTATTTAAATCCCTAGAGTTGGCTCCTAAATTAATCACTGGCAATTTAGTTTTAAATTTTTATACACATTTACTGAAATATTTATAATCGTGTATCGCAGTTTTTCAAAACTAAGAAGAAAATTAGGACAGAATAGATCGTTTTTACTTATTCCATATGACGAATATAACTAATTAAATGGTTTATTAAATAGAGGATCTTCTTCTGAAATGATGTAAATACCTACTTAGACACAGTCAAAGTAAAAAAAGTCCACAACAAGAGAAAATTCCAATAACAATGATATTGATGACAATGGAAGTGTGGAAGTGACAACAACACGGGTCCGACATACGACAAACATTAATTTTGATTTATCGTCTTTGTAAGGAAGTTAACTGTAAAGGCTCACTTAGACGATGTAAAAAATTTCGTGGGAATAGCGATACACTGCCGGCGAAGATATATATTATACAATACCTGTATGTATCCTCAAATATTTGTTTCACATTGCACGATTCCTATTTAATTTAAATAAATGTTATTTGAAAGACAGCGCCATTTCTTCTCCCGCAGCAATAGCACAGGAAGCGGTGAAGGGTGGGCGATGGGGTGCTGTCTATAATTTATAAATTTTGACATTCATGACATGACTCCTCAATGTACCTATTGCATCTCGCACGAAGTTTCATGCCTCTGAATGCGCCTTAAATGGAAACACAAATGGCTGTCGTAAAAACCTAATGTTTTTTACTAATCTTTCCGCGACGCTCATAAAACAGATTTATTGAGCGGCAAATATGCAATTGATGCGCTAGTTAATTAAAACAAGATTGTCTTCATTCATTGCATGAAGGTTTTCTGGGGCTTTTAACTTATTCATTCATTATTCACAAGTTAGTAAGTAAGTCTTTTATAAATATGCTTTGTTGTTGTTGGCACCAGTCCCTTCGTTAGTTAACAACAGTTTCTCATAAATATTCAAAACAAAATACGGGATAGGTATAGGTCGTAGGTTCGATCCCCATCTGATGAGCGCGATCATTTGTTCTGTGTCTGAGTGTAATTTGTCTATAATATTATGTGTTATTAAGAAATACATATATAAGTATGTTTATCAGTCGTCTAGTGTAGAATAAAGAAGGAGGAAGCCTACAAAAGTGCTAAATGGTATTTCTTATTTGGGACTTCTAGGTAAATGAAAGGTTTTCACACACGTCATTAATATAATCAGTCATAACCGATATTACAATCAGTAACTGATAACGGTGTGATATCTTATCTACAAGTGTTGTTCACATGAGATAGCGATCTAAATCCGATTATAATCATTCATTAACGTATCTTGTTTATTGTCTTTGATTGGCGTTTAATATCCTTTACATCTACTTATACTTGCTACATAGATTTAATGATACAGACTTTGCTTACCTAATATTATAAAACTAAAGAGTTATTTGTTTAATTCAAAATAGGTACCTATATGTTTGTAGAGCATTTATTGGGAAAAATAAAATCACGCTAAGGACGTAGGCTCCGGAAGACAGTGAGCAAAACTGCGGTGCTAACACAGAAAGTACTTTTCAAAATATATGTTTGTAGTGCGGGTATTGAGAAAAATAAAATCAAGTAGCCGCGGGAAGATAGCGGGCGAAACCGCGGGGCCAAAGTGGCATCCATATAAAACTACTCTTTTATTACTATTACACAAAAGGCCTATTTAAACTTGGCTGTCGCTATCGTTTTGAGTAGATTTTCATACACTAACTTCAACCTATTTCAGCGAATCTTGTCCGTAGTCCGCATATCCACTGGGTGTTTACATACGCTGATGGTAACGAATTTAACTTTGGTCTGAATATCATCCTATCATTTAGAAGGCTATCTACGATCACATATGAACAATAAGTATTAGAAAGAGAGTCTCTTTCGTTCTAGGTCACACCAAGAAAGCAGATTCAATTATTGTAAATACACACATCTACCAGTGAAAGTAAAGCGTAGGTAAACAATACTATAATATAATTTATATTATTTGATACATATCTTGAATGATCACTAGCAGCAAGAACTCATAATAAACGTATTCATAAAAAGCGCGCCAGTGAGCCGTGAACTTATAAATAATTAAACTCACAATGCATTATATTTTAATGTAATCTATACGGTGAAGCGATGGAGGAGAAAGCTTGTAGTTGTTATATGGAAAAGGTATAATTACAGCCTAATAATTGATGTTAAAACCTACACGATTGCTTGGTGGAAATGTGTGCCTTGTACAATAGAATCACCCATTGTACTCACTACTTCTGCCACAGTATAAATACCTACATAATATAAAATGCTTACAGCCGTACCAAATGGTACGTAACAGCGATATACAAATCACTGCTAACACACCTTCGCAGTCGGTTCGTCACTGCGACACGCTCGCGACTGTGTCATGCTACGGTCATGCCACGGTCCGATAGCGATAACTGGCTTTACACCCGTTTATAATTTACTTTTAGACGTGGTGGTAGACCCACTGAATTAAAGTCGACATATAATATATGAATGTATAGTGTGCAATAGGTATCTAATAAATAAACAGCGCATCTAATTTCACACTGAATTGGTGATGCAGACTGTTAATCATTTTCTTGTTAAATGTTGTGCATTGAAAACATGACGCTGTTTTTTTCTTGTAGACGCAAACTAATGTTTTCAAGATAACTTTTTATTTCCTGTTTTGAATGATGAATCAAACCGATGATGATTGTGATAGCAGACAGCTTAGACAGCGATGCATGCATTTCTGACTGGTCCTGCTTAGAAAGACCAGAGTATGCTTTCATGCGTTGTCTCTTGTACTAAGTGTTAAACAGGAAAAGTATTTAATGAGTGGTGTTGGGTGGGCGACACGGGGTGCTGTCTATATGATTTATTTGGCATTAAAAAAGTACTAGCCTATGTTGAAAAAAAAATAACAATTATTTCCGACCGACGTTTATTTCCTATTTAAAATGCTCTAATCAAAACCAAAACTCATTTATTCAAATTAGGCTACAATGTACTTTTTGAACGTCAAGACTCATAAGTTAAAGACAGCACCCCATCGCCTACTTTTCGCCGCTTCCTGTGCTATTGCTACGGAAGAAGAAACGGCGCAACAAACTCCTCAGCAGCACGCTGTCTTTCACGCTAATAAATTATATTTAGCAAGTAAACACTTCTTGTGTAGTCCAAAAACCAACACATTTTCGTTCATCCTTTATTTTGTTTTTCAAATACGAGCTCAATACTGTGTCAAATAAATATTTTGTTTTTCTTTCAGTATTTCTTGGTCTAGTTTACAAACTTTGATTGTATTGTAAGTCGTCGCTCCACTAAACTACTTTCATTAAACTAGAGCTGTCAATAAACTAGAATTTCTTAGAAAGATAACGTTTTTTACGTCCCTAATAAAATAGTAAGAATTAAAATACTTATCGCTAAACGGCGCATTAATTTTAATTAACGCGCAGATTCCAATAACTTATTGTAAAGCAACTTTTGGAAAAATACTTATAGTTTGTTTATACAACAACATTTATATCACAGATTCAAATTCATCGATTCTGTAAAACCAATGTGGAAACATCATTATCTCCTACAGTTAACACAAAAGCAAGACCGGACTGTTTTATTTGCATGTAACTAGACACTCGAACGCACGTAATTTGACTGCCAGAAATTACAAGAAAATGTTATAAATTGTTTTATGAAGTTATTTAATTATGAGCCAATAACCTGTATATAATTTTACGGTCTATAAATCAATAAACATGCATCATTATCTAAATGATATCTGTAAACGAAATGCTTTCGTCACTATGAGTCAAGCTGTTACCGTTTTGTTTTGGTCCGGGAGTAGGAAATAACCTTTCACATGAGCCGTAGCCGTGATATGTTGCTTATAAACCGCGCTCAAAAAAATATAGGTTTAAAAAGTATTCCCTCAAAACAAGCAACTTAGTTTTTCGGAACTCCAAAATATGTACTTTACTATTTATTAACCAGCCTAAAATCTCATAACTTACTATTAACGGAGTGGAGTTTCTTGTCAGTTCTTCTCCATAAGAATGACATTTTGGAACAGCGCAACTAGAGTCAGTAACGTTTTGAAAATGCCTGAGAAGGCCTACTCGAAATAAAGACCTTTTGATTTTGAACGATTGCAGCCGCTAGATGACAACAGCTGATGGTAGTATAATTGAAGTATTATTTAGGTATAAATCTGTTTTGGTATTTAGATACTCCCAGAGACCCTTAAAGTAAGATTGTCGAAGTTGTGAATTCAAGAAAGTAAAGTAAACAGCGTAGCGATGCTTACTATAACTTTTTTAAATGCTTTTCTATTAAAAGTCAATTCTTCTAGGTAAAGTTACAAATAGAAAAATAAATATTTATTTATTAAATTAGGTCTTCACATAGACTCATTATTGGACTAAACAAATACAACCCACATTCAACCTATATGTGGTAATCTCATTGTGTGCCCAAATCTGAAATGGTTTTCATCTTCTAATGAAAGTGCCCAAAAGATAAGTCCTACGTATCTAGATACTTAACTTACATTATATGCTACAAAATGAGACATTATATGTAGATTTCAAATTCGTCATACGATAGATGACACATATAAAACCTATTTTTCATTTTACAACACGTATTTTTTATTTCTAATACGCTTTATTATAAATAGGAATCAGTCCACATTGTATAGCTGTAATTGTTTCGACATACGTTTCAGGATTTCTATGAATATCTTTACAACTGTAAACTTCAAAGTGCCGTCGATTTATTATTTTTATGATTAATAGTTCTAACTATGTGCACTCGAATCCTATCTGATTGTGTGTGATAACACTTTCCTGTGGCTTGTCTCTATATAATTGACGAAGGGTTGATTCACGTCAGTTGGTCAACGAATTTTGAAGTAAATTTTTATTCCTAAACTCGGGATTATATTTACTGTAAGTCAATTTGTTTATTTTATTTTTTTTTGATGAGCTGTGATGGTTATTTATTATTTTCTTAACATTATTTTTCTTTGTTTCGATTTAGTTTCAATTTTATTTTTGGTAAAACAGTATTGTCAGATAAACATTATTTTATACAAGTGTCTTAAATCAACATTAATATGATCATAATATTAGTATATAAAATTGCGTCGATTGCTTTAAACGTAACTGCGTGTACGAATGTTATCTAAGTCTTCAGATTTTTCTGTATTTTGATTTCATACAATTTAGAAATTATATCGCATTCAATCCAATTAATAATACACTTATTACAGCTTAGTATCGGATTGTCTTTGTCATCAAGTATTACCGAAATTATTTATGGACTGAATACTGCGTGGACAATTATCTTTATACCAGCGGAAGTTCAACTAATCCTATGACGATAGTAATACGATAGCGATAGATTTTCGAACAACAGATTTTATTTTTCAAGAGGTTTTTGATAGAATAAAGTTATAAAGATAGATAAGTGATATTAACAACTAAAATTTATAATACTAACGCCTGCTTAAACACCTAAAGGTAATCAATAAGAAATTCGTTTGATTATTTTTTTAGCAAATATCTTAAAACCTTTAGCAAATAGAGACCATCGCCAACCTGAACTGATTTCTTCGCTGACTTCCTCATAATAGTTGTTTCACAAATGTGTAGCAAACGGCTTTTAAAAAAATTATACCCATCAAACCATTTACACTCTCATTCCCTCGTTAAGAAACTCACGAATGATTGTTCCATGAACATACCCAGCTCATCGCTAATGCATCCATTGTCCCCAGATGTGGAGTGCAGTGCTAACTCTATCGTGCGCGCTGGCGTACGTGTCCGGCCACGGGCGCGTCGTGGAGCCCCCCAACCGGGCCTCCATCTGGCGCTACGGGTACGACTCCCCGGCCAACTATGATGACGACGGCTTGAATTGCGGAGGGTTCTACACACAGTGGTCGATCAATGACGGCAAGTAAGTTAAACGAACAATGGGGCGACTCAAACCATTATTGAGAGATATCTAACATTTGTCGATAAGTTGGTTTCTTAATCTTCGCGAAAATTCCTAGCGACAGAAAAGTTGTAGAAAGCTATGAATTTTCTTAAAACAAAACATAGTTCTTGTAGGAAATATCTGACACCTTCTAACCCCTAGGTGCGGTGTCTGCGGAGATTCCTACGACATCCCAAGCCCCCGCCCCCACGAGCTCGGGGGCAAATACGGCAAAGGCTACATAGTGGGGACATACGCCCCCGGAGAGGTCATCACCACGAACGTCTACATCAGCGCCTACCACATGGGCTTCTGGGAGTTCAGGATCTGCACAGACCCCTACGACAACACACAGGAATGCTTTGACCAACACTTAGTAGAGTTAGAGGACGGAGGGACCAAGTATTACCCGATGGACGGCAGTGCATACTACGAGGTCAAGTACCGCCTGCCTTCCGACTTAGTCTGCGACCACTGCGTCTTGCAATGGAAGTACACTGCGGGGAACAACTGGGGCTTCTGCGACAACGGGACGCAAGGCCTCGGCTGCGGGCACCAGGAGAACTTCTTCACGTGTTCCGATATCGCCATACTAGGAGACTCCTCTTATTACCCCGAACCAACCCCACCGGAGCCTGAGGAAGACACTACCATCGGTGCAGAAGTCCCCATCGTCGAATTAAACGGAGGTGAGGAATTAAACAGGAAGTAAACCTTGGTAGCACTGATGAGGTAGTTTTAGCTGCATGTGTTTAGAGCACGTACTAAATGAGCACCAACGCCTTCGTCACAAACATGTAGGTACAGTGATACTATCGTCAGCGTGAATGCCCTGCAGTCAATACGGTAATATACGAAGCTAAAACTAGAAACTTTACATGGTTGTGACATTATAACGCTTAACTAATTATAAGGACGAAATGAGGCTATTCTTTACAAGTATTTGTAAATAATATATAAATATATTTTTTTATTGAAATATTTGTGTATTTTTTTTAAATATAAATTGATACTTCGCTATGCATGGAAATTAACCCTTACACTAACCACCGCTTTAATAATGCTAAGAATTAAATAAAAGAAATGGCTATAAATAAAAAGGCTTCACGTATTTTTTATTATCAACTGCAAAGTTTGTATGCAGTTGATAATAAAAAATACGTGAAGCAAAATTCTTCTTATATATTTTCCCACACCGTGTGGTGTCCGGATATAAAGAATAGCACCACCCCATATCCTCCACTGGGTGTCGTAAAAGGCGACTAATGGACCTTAAGACCCAGTGCACTGTACCAAGCACCGTGGGTCACCCGAATGGTGGCGGGTAAACAACCAACAATCGCATTCCCAAAGAGGGTTAGTGTCAGGCAGGCGGCCGACTATAAAACCATAGCCAAAACTTTAAGCAACACGTCTAGAAGACGTGTTGCGCCGACCCCAAACAATAATAATTGGGATAAGGGCAGGGGAATGATGATTTTCCCACATATCAAAGGGACAATGCTTATTGCACCTTAACAAAGGGACAATGCTTATTGCACATACTAAAAATATTAGTCTTAACCACCAACGTGTTTTAAACACGAGCTATCTTCCTGAATATTCTTTATCTTGAGGTCCTACCTCCTACTCACCAGTGAGACTTGTATGAAGCAAGACATCACCGTAAACTATATACTGCTACTATACTAACGACCTGGTACTAGGCCCTAGGCAAGGGTGTGGGTACCCTATACTCCTGCGGCTTAAAACCTTTGCCTTTACCGAGGTTCAGCTGGCAGGGAGGAAATAGGTACTGACTCAATGACTTTGCAGCACATAAAACTATCATAAACTATAAGTATCTTCCTCAAAGTGGATGCCTATTGCCACAAACCACCGGATTCTGAGAGGCCGATTGATCAATAGGGATGTTGACTGCGTATAACGTATATATTAAAATCTAAGAATATTTGTAAATTGAAAGACAGCGTGCTACTGAGTTTGACTTTGTTGCGCCGTTTCTTATTCCGTAGCAATAGCACAGGAAGCGGCGAAGGGTGGGCGATGGGATGCTGTCTATAATTTTAATTCAAAAGTGCTAGTACTAATTAAAAATCGGCTGCAATAGCCTAATTTGAAATAAATTACTTATAATTTTGAAAGAGTGAAAATCTATTGTTAAGTATTGTGCCCAACATTCAGGAAATATAAATTAAAAGAGCAAATTTTGTTTCTTCAGCACAACAAAAATTACTTAAATAAAACGAATTAAAGGGCCCATGATGTCACTAGCAAATGTAGCAAATCAAATTAAATAAATCGGTTTGTGACGGACATTAAACAAAAATATGGCAACATCCCCATCTAATTTGTTGTTTACTCTACTTATCTCGACTGTGATTGGGTGATCAAAAGACTAACAGCCAATCGCTGGGCTTGACATAAGATTTTACAGATGATTATTAAATTTTGTATGGTGTCTTTCATAATCGGGTGTGGTTCTATTTGTAAAGCATGCTAAAATGCTTAGTACCTACCTACCTTATTAAAATTTATACTACAAAAACAATGTACAATGGCAAACTAAATGCCCGAGGCATTCCTTACCAGCCAACTATAGGTATAGGGTGGTGCAAGTTATTTCCTTTGACGAGCCTTTTGGTCGAGTGCTTAGAGGTCCTGGGCTCGGTTCCCACCCAAGACAAATGTTTGTGTGATGAGCACGACCATTTGTACTGTGTCTGGGTGTAATTTATCTATAATATGTATGTATTTAAAAGTATATAAGTATGTTTATTAGTTTTCTAGTACTCATAATACAAGCTCTGCTTAGTTTGAGACTAGATGGCGTTGTGTGATAGATGTGAAATATTTATTTAATCCTGCTCATGACACCTAAAGAGGCATGTGTAGGTAATGTGACTTTTATGGTCTTGATTATAGAGCTTCTCAAGATCCTGATGCTGGCCAACGAGATCCAAGGCTTCCGCTCACCATACAACAAGCCACGAAAGAAATACACAAACAGGCACAAACGTAAGAAACCCACGAAGAAAACAAAGCGGCGTAAAAAATATAACAAGGTAGATACTTATCATGATAATTGAATAGTTATTATCTGTATAATCATTTAAACAAGTATTACAATTACATATATTTAGTAATAGATCTCTTGTCAGAATATTTAGCGGGTCCACTTGCAATAAATTAGGTGATCCTTACTTGTTTTTCTGTTTATTAAACTTACATTCTTGTTTTGAAAGTGGTTTTTCACAAATTCAGTTATATGAGGCTAACCGCTAGGCGGCGCTAGATGTATAAATTCTTTTGTGTCTGTAAATAGAATTGTAAGTTGTTAAGTTATAGAGTTACAGTTGTTTATTTTTCTTTCAGAATCTACATCGTCGGTGACCAAGAATCTGACGAGAATAGAAAGTGAATTTATTTGTAAGACAGTTTGTGTTCATATTTAAATGTAACGAGATATGTTTGGTGGCCAAAGTTAGATTTATGGTTTTATGTTTATGCATACTGAAACAAAATAATATGATGCTTAAAATGAAAGCTGTCACAAATGTAAAATATAATAAAACAACGTTTCTATTTAATTTATTGCTTTTATTTACACAATAAATATGTTTAAATAACTAATTCCTTCCTTTGCAATAAAAACAACGAAGCTGTTCAGCGAGACAAAAAACATCAAAAAAGAATTAGGTACAACTTGTAAAGACAATAAATGAGAATCATGGACTCTTGTCAAACACCAAGCGGCTACAGCGACGTCAGTATTTGACAAAAGTACTATTGACACGTCAAAAAGAAGATTAAAACCTAGTCATAGTACATGACAAACATTACATGAATGTTTCGCGAGTTACTCGCCGCGGTCTGGAATTGTTTACATAAACAAGCAGTCATACTGCACCAACAAATACTAACAATATACATTAAACAAATCAGTGACAAATATAACAAAAAGAAACTGCTGTAACGGGCAAGGAAACTTATTTCTGTATAACCAAAAATAACTTATTATCAATCACTTTGTTTAATTCATTTAAATTAGTTTAATTAAATCACCAGATTATTATTGCTATAACTTTTGTGCAATATCTAAATAACGTGAAAATCGTAGTTTTGCAACTTGAAACTCACTTCACCATGAAACGAATTCATTGTTGGAGAATATCCGATAAATTGAGATGAATTATAATCAATATTTTGTATTTGAAAATTATACGGTATATATTAAGTTTTACAAGTTACGAAACTACGATTTCCCAACGATTTATTACACAAAGCGTTAATCAACGCGTTATCAACGAAACAACGTATTATAAAACAACAATTTATCGACACAGCCCGAGCCTAACCCTTCTAAATACGCAATACAAAAACTACAAACTATTATAAAAAGCCGAATAAAATGCACACAGTCGCGGGCATAGCCGGGGGAGGCACACTACACCTATAGGATGATGCGGTACTAAAGCTGAAAACATTCACATTGACCATCAAACGTCGAGAAACGACGGCTCTTATAAAAAGTAGCTCTAACTATTGTATACAATCTGGCTCCATAACTATTTACCCAGCCCGGCCCACGCCCATTCTCACAATACATAACGTAGGGCTACAGTGTATTACTCAAAGACGTCGATAGATATATCGATATGTTGTGACTTATACGATTCTTAACATCTTACCACAGGCTCTTTTACCTGTATATTCGAATCGTTTTTATTATATTACTTTATTAAATCAAAAATACGTCCAACGCACCGTAGAATCTTTACAACCATCTTATCTATCGACAAGCCAATCTACATTTTAACAATCAATAAATATATTTTTAGTATCATCTGTCAATTGAACCCACTCCACTTTACAATTAGAATATCTAATAAAGTTTATTTTTTAATCAATTCGTCTTTCTTCGCCGGCAAAGTAGACAAGAAACATGTTTTCAAATTTCTTTCGAACACTTCAAGGACTTTTAACTATAACATACAAACTACTGCGAAGTCTCATGAGCTAGGAGAATATTTCCAATACTCATTTGCTCTCCATATTTATTTACTCGATACTATTTAGTTTATTGTACTTTGTAAATATCTTTGGGCAGCTTACAGGTACATAAACCAACCTACCTAACACGTTTCACATTGCCTATAGCGTCAAGATATTATAAACTTTTTGAAGTTCAATCAAACCAATTCAAAAACATATATTTTGTTATAGAATTGCTTTGACGTTAAACCAATAGAGGTATACTGGTTTCCAGACGCACCTGTTGTTTCTCAATCAATCGAAAGTTGAATGATTTAGTGTTACCAATTGATTAATTCACTTTCCTTTAGAGTACAAGTATATCCAACTATCGCTGAACCCGATCGCATCAATTAAACCGTTACTTATCGTAACGCAAATTAATCTATCCATCCATTATTTGGAAAACAACATTAGTTTTAAACATGTTAATATTCTAGGGAAAATAATCGATGGATAGCATTAATTTAGGACGTAAGTCGCTGCCAAGATGTTGCCTACTGAAAACATGCATTACATTCAATATAAATATTTTTATTCGTATATTGTTATTTATATAGGACGAAACAATCAGTGCCTGTACTACGAACTCTTAAAACAGCAATATTACCATTGTGGAAGTGTGACGGCGCACTACACTGCGCGTAGCGGTATCTCGCTCTCACAATGGCGGGTCCAGCTTTAAGAGCTCATGGTCATCGCGCTGGGTAGTTCCCTAACGAAACCTCTCGTTAATAGTTCATTATGCATTTATTATTTTACAGAAATAGCTGATATGAAGCTTAGCGAATCTATTCTATCAGACCCCGGTATATCCACGTGAAGCCTCGTAATTTTATGTCTAAACTCTTTTCATCTCTTTTGCACTCGTGCCGTCAATCATCAAAAGAAAAAAGACAGCACGTTTAACATTCATGCAATCACAATGTGCATATTGTTAAGAATATATGGGATTTTGAACTTATTCTTTAGAATCATGTTGCTATAGAAACTTTGCGGCTCATGACTGTCGCATTACTATTGTGTATATTTATCGAAGTAAGCCTTATTTTGATCACACAAAGTTCAAAATCCAATACTTCATAACACGACCTCTACGATCCTCATTCACACATTAACCGAATTTCCACTCTCCAACACCGTAAGTCACGGAAAATAGTTTCCACCTAACTACACTATACTACAGGCGAGATGTGTTTGATTAATAGACATATTGGTTACATTGGGCACTCGAAAATCGACTTTATGACTATCGTGTAAAGTGCATAAATGATTTAAGTACAGAGTAATATCTATGTCAATTTTGGTCGATTAATTATGAACTTTAACACGTACAGTTTAAAGTTTATTTTAGTGTCAAAATCGTGTGAAGTGCGCTTTGCTTACGTGCTTACCAATGTACAATCAATATGTCTTTAATCAAATACGTGTCGTTTAAATCTAAAACCAACTACATACCAAATAGGGTTGATTTTCGACTGCAAAACACTCGAATGTTACACAACGTAATAATTTACAATATCAATGGTAACGGAATTAATAGGATTTCACATGAGTTCCTAAATGTAGTAGATTTTTGTCATACATTATATAAAAAAAACTTTCTTAAAGTATGATCAAAACGAAAAGAAGTGACGCACGTAAAAGCGAATTGTTGGACGTTTAGAACTGTTTTACTATTAATAGCAACAAACTTATTCGAAATGGAAACAGGAAAGATGGAAAAAGGCGAGACGCTTCTAAAAGTATGCAATATTTCAAACTATTATTAGAAATAATAACCACCTTATTAACGAACCCATGATGGGATAATTAATTGAAAAAATCTTTACGTGAAACTATTATGCAGTATCTACTCCATTTAGCAACTCATTATGAGCCCATTTTAATAAGACTAGCATCAACCTAAGCACAGACATAGACTTGGGTGATCTCATCTACATATTATCCCATACTAATATAGCCTAGCGATCTCTCAGACAATCGATTTTAGAACGTAAACACCAAGACATAGTGCCGATATTTGATTACAAGATTCTGTATAGAAATAAATATTTTTGTTTACCTCTGATTTTAAGATACAATGATAAATATTGAATATATTCTTTAAAGTACTGACAACAAGGTCCTATTTAGATAAAATTTGATTTAATAGACCAATAGTTAAGGTTACACCAATCTCTATAAACGTCAGTACAGCAGACTATCAGAATAAAACTTTACTTTTTAAATATTTGTCTAACTAATAACACGTACCGATTAAACTTTATAAGTACTCAACATCGGCAAAATTATATAAATTTATTTGAACTGGCAACATCGTATGTCACTCAAACTCATCTACGCCGGCAACTGTCAGACAATTTGACAGATCGATTTTTTTAATTTGACGGTCGGCGAAGGTAAGTGTGTGTGTGTTTAAGTATTTCCGTTTACATTACATTTGAGGAATATATCGTCTAAGCCCGCTAGGCAGTCGGTCAGCTAGTCGAGGTCTATCCGCATGGAGGGCGCGAGGGTCCCGCACTGGATCTTGGACTCCTTGAGCTTGGTGAGCGACAGCCGCAGGTCGTCCATCGTGATGGGCCGGACCGCGTCCACGTATTCCTCGTCAGAATCCCCTGTCGTATCTGCGTTTGATTCTCTGTTGTTCTATAAAAGATTACAAGGTAAATTTTTAAAGACCTTTGACTAATGTTTTTGATCTGTACTGGTTTCCAGCGTCAGCGAAACATTTAGTAGTTTATTCCAATTACGATATAAATAACAGATTATTAACAGTTCGTTGAAATAAAGAACTTATTTCACTATACAATAAGACATTAAATATAAGCATGTAAGAAACTGAGCATACATTTATGTAACTATTAAATGTACGAGGGTCAATTTTCTCTCTCTCTATTTATTTAGTCTCTCTTTATTTTCTGACTGTAAGCTGAGTAGGTATAAGTGAAGTATAGATGTGTGTACCTCGTTGTTCTCCCTCGCCATCTCGTCGCGCGCCAGGTCCCGCACGCGGTACACGGCGGCCTGGCGGCACAGCTCGTGCAGGTCCGAGCCCGAGAAACCTTCTGTGGACGACGCCAGGCGGGGGAAGTCGATCTGGATACCCAATGTTACATATTTGACTACCATCAATATAGCTAATATATAATATGTAGTTTTAAGGAGGTACATCATAAAGGAAAAGATACGAAATTAGTGAATAGAAGTAGTAATGGAGCAAAAGTAAGAAAAAAATATTCAAGGCTGACCCTTAACTAAATTGTGGTTATGAAAATAGAAGTGAATAAAATAGAATTTAGCAAACAACTCAACCGAGCATTTGAGCATATTTTACATAAAACGACATGTATAATCAATCATTGTACTCAACAGTATAGTATTTACTGCTAAAACTAAAGGATATTTCCACTAGTTTTTGCCTTAATCTTTTCCATCAAAAGATTCCCCAAGATTCGAGAAATTGCCCGTGCCTAGTACACACCAAACTAAACTACTCCAGTTCATCATTAAAGGGGATATTGTAATGGTTTACTGAAAAATACCGAGTAGTAGCTAGCACAGTGAGTTCTCACAATATCTCGTATCATAAAAATAGGTACAATAAACTAGCATGGTATACTGACGTCGGGTGCGACAGGCTCTGAGCGCAGGATGAGCTGCAGGATGCGCTCGCGCTGCGTCTCGCTGGGCATGGGCACGTGGAACGTGGCCGGCATGCGGCGCTGGATCGCCTTGTCCAAGTCTTGAGGACGATTCGTCGCACCTGCACAAGAGTACGAGCATTAGTTATCAAATTATATAGAAAATTAGTTACCATACATAAATACGTAAACATCACGCCTCTTTCCCTTGGGGGTAGGCAGAGATCACATCTTTCCATTTGCTATGATCCTGGCATACCACTTTAGCTTCATCCACACTTATCAATCGCTTCATACACGGCCGTCGGTTTAGGGTACTCCTGACGTAACCCTTTTTAGTTACCATAACATGATTAATACATATTTTAGACAACGAACGGGATTTATTAGCGATATAATTCGATATTTCTTGCGACTGATCCACCCGTGACCACGGTAGGTGCAACTCGACCGAAACGTCGGGAGAAAAGAAATATCGTATTATATCGCAAATAAGACCCGTTTTTTGTCTAAAATATGTGTAGAAGTCGCGAAAGTTTAAAATAATTAATGATTAATATACTTTATGTATAATGCATTGTTATCTGAAGTAGTTACAAGTGGTTAATTGCGCTGAAGGTATACACAGAACTCATACGATTAATTCAATTGTACAATATGCTGCTGACTAAGATTTTTCTGCCAAAACGCGTAACGTAAATGACAATATTTAATCCACAATCAAACCATTGCTACGGGCCTTAGTTTATAAGAAACTTACTTTTAAGAAATAAAAATAAATAAATAATAATAATATAGAAACTGTATGTATGTTGTCTTACCCATAATAATGACAGTGCAGGTAGGATCAGTGATGAGTCCGTCCCACAGCGACATGAACTGCGTCTTCATCATGGCGGTCGCCTCGTGGTCGTGCTGCGTGCGCGTGCGCAGGAACGACTCGATCTCGTCTGTAAAACGATCATTAAGAATATTAGGTATATGTTATCGATTTTCTTTTTTTTAAACTGCTCCCGCACTAAAGCAATTAATCCTTGTATCACAGGGGATTCCACAGATATTCAATTCACATGCACAAAGACACTCAGACTCAGAACAAGCATTTGTGGAACGCAAAAATTCTTATCCTACGCAGGGATCGAACCCACGACACTTCGAGTACATTGGTAATTGGTGAGGTAACCCATACCACTCGGCTATCCGTGCAGTCAGATTTATTTATTAAACTTAAAAAATCATCTAGCAAGTAATTTTATTTTCTACTCAATCATTGTACTTCATGGGTACTTGATTTACAGTTGATGACTCACCTATGAACACAATGCAGGGCTGCAGTTTGACGGCGAGACTGAACACCGCGGCCGCCAGCTTCTGCGTCTCGCCGTACCATTTGTCCGTCAGTAATGAAACGTCCAGGTTTATGAAGCTCATGTTAGCTTCCTTAGCTGTCGCCTTCGCTATCAAGGTTTTGCCGCAACCTAGAAAACAAACACATAATAATTGCCATACATAATTTTAGAGTTCACGCTACATTATATCTTCGGAGAATGATTTTCAAATCTTTCTGCATTATATAACGATGCGCGATTTTATAACGATGCGCGACGCTATTTTGGTGAACATTGTTATTTGTATTCATAACAAAAAACGGCACATAAGAACGGGGAAAACAACTGGAAACTGACATTTCATTATAAAGTACCTACCGATTGGTTTTAACGTACCTATACTAGACAAAAAAGATCTGTGTGTGATTTACATGGCGAAGTTCAAAGACACAATCAACAATACAATCAGTGTTACATTACCTGGGGGTCCATGCAACAGCACTCCCTTGGGCGGCTGCGTGAGCCGGCTGTCGGCAAACAGCTCGCGCTTCTGTATCGGCAGGATCACCGTCTCCCGCAGTTCCTGGATCAGGTAGTCCAGACCCGCTATGTCCTTCCAGTTCACCTGTATTATGAAAAAAGGTAAATTATAATTGCTCATATAAGTACGGCCTTTCCTAATCTATTTTCAGTCCCTAATTTTTCAAATCAAGTGGCGAAAGTTTCCTTTTGGCTTTTATGCAGAAGTATTTCCGCGACTCCGGTAAACGCAAAAATGTTTGGGAGTATTATTTAGTCTGTCTATGGCCAAAATATCCCCGTGTCGAATACTCAGCGTAGCCAGAAGTTATACGAGTTTCTTAACTATTGCAGTGTCAAACAGTAGCATGTAGTGTAGTTACAGTCGTATTGACAATGGACAAAAAGTAAATTTCGATTATGATCGGAATTCTAGACTACAAACAATAATGTAGGTATTTCACGGTGAAGTTGTTGCTATTAGGCTTCAGTTTATGCCTCATTGAAGTTCCGATATCAGGGTTAACAGCAATTCTGCAAGCATATTTGTCCGATTGAATGTTAGCGGATATCGGAATAGCAGCCGCATCAGCTCATGGTTAAGGACTACAGTTGGCTTCAAAACTAGTCGGTTTATCCCGATAAATACACGTGAGTAAACCGTTACCATGATATATAATTATGAATCCTCCTCACGATAGTTACTACAAATACTAGAATAACACATTATTTGTACGGTCCGTTGAAACCAGTAACGCGATGAGGAATCTTGAGGAGTTATGCATAGAAATCTATGTATACGTTAGTTCTAATTTCTATTATTTAGACAAAATTTTACAGCATATTTGTTTATATTCTGACTGTAACTTGTGTAAGGCAATATTATCGGAGTATCTCGTGTTCTGTAGCTTCGATATCGTGATGGCAATATTATTCCATCACAATATTGAAGCTACTCAAAATTCAAAGCGCTATCTGACCTAGGTAACTGGTCCGTGCAATTGAGGTCTGGATCAATACCGATTCGAGTAGAGAGCATCGAGTGAGCGCATCGCAGTTGCGTCATACTTGCAAACATTGTTCCAGGGATTACAATTTAAGTAATAGAGGGTGAAACTCGATCCTAATTGTAAATTGAAGTACCTAATATTTTTTGTATAACCATCCTTTATCTTACACTAGAGCAAAAGGCTTCAGTTTCTCCGTCAGATATTTATAACACAAGCTGGATTTAAAAAAAAAGTTTTATCAGGAGTGATATCGCGACATATCGGTCATTCACGCTAAATTTTAAGCAATTTCAGTTACAAATCATCATTCAAAAATCATTTCTACAATCATTTTTCTGTAGATACAAAAATCCAATTGTAAATAAATACAATATCATGACTACTCATTAATTCAGTGAGATAACGTACATTCCTTCATCATTATCTGTTTAGACTAATGCTAACTTTTTCTATATCACCAAGATTGAGAAAATTCTTTGCGTTTACGAATATCGTTCATATTTCGCAAAATGCTCTATGCTTTATTTGCTCTCCACAAACACAATACCCATGTTTCAAAATCTTATTAAATGAGTAATAATCATGGACCTAGTCAGGGATGAAAAAACTAGGAGAAGAGAAGGGAAGAATTCGATTTGCATTTATTCTCTGATTTATAGCCAACCCACACGAATCTGATATTAGTAGGTAATAATAAAAAGTAATATTTCATATAGGGAATTTTAAAATTTATGTTTCGTTCGACGTGTTCGGTTTAGATAAATGCGTGTTTAACTTTTCGCGACGTTTTTGTTTAGACAATGCCGTATGACAAAACTGTTTAGGTCTACGGCTGATATAACCTGATGAAATATCTAGCCAGTATGTGTATGGGCAAAAGCTGAGTTCGCGTTAATCCCTATAAAATACAATTTTCTATTCCATTAATAAAAAGTTTTTTCTTTGTAATCACAATCAAAGTTATGTCATATATGTTAGCTTGCTAACGTCAAGTTGCGTGATACAATCCTACTTATTATTCAAATTTATTTCAGTACACATTTAATTGTATAACGTGTACATTTTCATGGTTTTTCTGTAACGTGTATTATGCAGTACATTCGCCGGCCTTGGTATTTGTTATGTAAGGATTCTAAGAATCATTTTGTTTAACGTTATATTTATTTCTACCAGCAATTCTTATGATATTAATTTTAAGGATTTATAATAGTTTTAAAAATAAAGTATATAGAACACGAGTGCTGAGTAGATACGTAAAATAAGCGGATACGTATAGTGTAACATGTAAATACGTCACGGTGAATGTTTGGTGCCAAAATATCTGATTCGTTTTCTAGTACAGTATTATCGCCAGTGGATGGGATTTATAATTTTCTAATGACTGGCAATTTCATAAGAAAAGCATGTGTTGGTGGTTTTTCTATATTTGGGTAAAGCAGCAGAGAGTTATAGTGTTCAAAGTTCATTAACAATATGGTTTATTACAGCTTATCTTAATATGGATTTTTAAGTTCTTTTTTACATATTTTTAGCACATTTCAAGGCAGGTTTAAACATTTTTTAAGTTTTACCGCAAGCCAATTTAGTTGCTTATTCATATTGTTACCTTTATTGGTCAAAACCAACTAATTTAAATAATTTATTACACCAAATACTAACTGTATACTAACTGTATAACTAACTGATTTTATGTGGTCATGTTCTCTATGTTAATGTAATTGGTTTATAAACCGTTTTAACATAAATAAATAAATAACTCTTGAAACTGAGTTAAATGGTGGGGCGCTGCGCAATTTTTTACTAACCAGAGCAGACAACTACTCCATGTAAGCATAAAAACTAACTTTACTTGCTGCTCAAGATTGAAAGGAGTGGAAAAATCTTCTGTGAGCCCTATGGCCCTGATGAAGGATAACAGGAGGACATTATCATCAATATGAAGTCTAACAAACAAGATATACTCACACTAATCTCATCAGGCACAACCAGCTGTGATGCGATGATCATCTCATGGTCGGTGAGCTTGTCCAGGGCGATGCTGTGCTTGTTCCCCAGGCCGGCTCTGCAAGACATCCTTAACACATGCACCGTCGATACAGTGGCAGTTTTAAAAATATAGTAGAATGTGGACATCACACACATGCACTATAAAGCATTTAATTTGTTAACTGCAGATGATAAAGCGTTAGTAGTTTGAAATAATTTATTTTGTATGTACTTTTTTATGTTTAAAAAAATCATTAGTCTGACGTTAAGAGTAATTTTGAAAAATGTCATCATATATCTATTTTATTTGCAAATGAAGTTTTGAATTAATAATTTCAAAAACATGCCATTATTAATAAGCCAAACAAGTAAATCTGCAGTTAAAATATGAAGCAAAACCACATTTTAGTATAAAAAAAAACAGCCACATGTAGACAGTGCACAAAAATACAATCTTAACCCTCCCATACATAAATTAATTACAGATTAAAAATATAATGAATATGTTATAATAATTATGTACATGATCGCTCCTTTGAAAGCTGAATAATTATTCCCATTGGTAAGACAATTGTTTATTCTAACGGGATCAGTTATTATTTTAATAAATGAGGGCAAATTATAAATTATGTATCGATTAACATTATTTAATTTAATTTTAATACAAAACATTCTTTTATATCCAACCCATTGTTGGAGGGTGTGTAGAATAAATTCATTTTGATTTTTATTGTTATTATTACAGATTAGTTATCAGCGCAGGAAGCACTCCAAAGTAGTACTATTGCAATCTTACAGTAGACTACACATTAAAAAAAATTATTTCATAACATTACTTTGCACTTCGAAGCTGTCTTTAGAACTCAAGAGAGGTTCCAACATTGTTTAATTTAGTGCAAGGACAATTAGACCGAACCTATTGTTGTTCAATAATATTGAAACAAAGTGTTCATAGTCTTGAATATCTGAATGGTATTTAATGTGTAATGAGTACGCCAAAGTTAATTATGAACGTGGTTATGATCTAAATGGCACAATAACAGATAAGAAAAACATTGTGATCATGAACAATTAAGGTTAACCATCACCAAGACTCTCAAAATTAGAACTTAAGGCTAATCAGCTATTAACACTGCTAAAACACGTTCTTGTTAGATTCTAGTAGCAAAAATAGAAAAATATTTGAAAAATCTAATGTTATGACGTAAAATAATCGATCGATACTAACTTGCGTAACTGTTCGCGAGCTCGTTCCTCTGCTTTCTTCCGACTCTTGGACGTGGGATCTATCAGGTTCACGACCCATTTTATTGAGAAATACGTTACCGCGGACACAAATGCAACTCGTATTGCCATTTGGAACACATCGTTACGCGTAAACGCTGACCCTTCCACCATCATGCCGTAAGAAAAATGAGTTACTTATTACAAATAAACAATGGATCAGGTATCAAGACCCGGTGTGCTCCTCGATTTATTATTAATTTTAGAATTCCTTCACAAATAGGTAACTGCCGTCATGCTTTTGTGAATTTACACCATAGACAATCTTAGAACCATTGACAATTTTAAAGATAGACTAATAACGTTTCGTTTTTAACAAATGGTGTGCACAGACATCCAAAATAATCAATATACGTTTCCGTTCTGTACTGATATTTAGCTTACACGTATCTTTCAATAAACTGAAACCTGTGCTTGCTATTTTACAGAACTCAATTTTGGGAAAAAAATTGAAATAAAAAATAATCCACATTAAAAGCTGCTTGTAATGAAGCTTCTTTTCGTTCGGAAACAATCAACCAATATTCTGAACTCTATGGTCTAATAAAACCCCGATTTAGAAAATACAAAGATAAAGCCGTGATAAAGCATCATAAATTGAATCCTTAAGATTCGTAAAGGCATTATGGCATTAATTAATTAATGTTGCAAGTTATATATTTGGAACAATGGTAATGTTTACAAACGTAAAAATCTGAATTGTAAAAAAACAACTTCGACAGCTAGCTGTCAAATTCATGCATTGGTTCATCGAAGGAAACAGTCCTAACCTCAAGGATTGCTCGTTTTTATTATTATTATAATGGTTTTCTTTTAAATTCTTTGAGAAAACTGTATTAAAAATAAACTATAATGAAGAAGAATAAACCTAAAGGTCGAGAGAATACGCGTAAAGCTATGCGTAAACAAAAAAGGCAGCAGAAGAAAGTTCATCGGCAAGAGCATTATTTAAAAAAGAATGATAAGCAGACTAAGCCTGAATATACACCAGGCAGGTTTGTTAAAAGGCCTGCAGAATCTCCAGAAGCAAAAGTAGAAGTTAAGGTACATATTAAGCATAATATCGTGTCTGGATGTGACTGTCACAAACATGTGTTTATTTATTTACCTATTTCGTTTACAGGCTTAAAGACTATTTTTTTTTGTCACACCGGTAAGAACTAGTTAGCAGTAAATGCAGGGTTAAACCAAATAATAAGATGCCATTGAAATCAAAGTGGCTTATTTTTTATGGTAGTTAAATATTTAATTCCATAAAATATGTTACTAAAAAGGCCCTTTGAATATGCCCTGCAATTCTGCATAATAATGGAAAACAAAATGATGTAAACCCTTGGCAATACCTATCATTTTAAAATGCTTTTGTAAAAATTTCAGAAAAAGAAATCTAAAGTGGAAACACCACTAGATATACTTAGCAGAGAACAGCAAAAGGAGAAGAAAGAAGCTAACAAATTAAAAAAAGAAATGGAGGAGCAAAGAAGGAGACTATTAATGGAAGCCAATGAGGATGAGGACAAGATTATCAAGAAGTTAGAGAAACAGCTAGGACTTAACAAGACTAAGAATAAGAATAACTATTTCGCAGATGATGGATTGGATTGTATCCTTTTTTCCTATAAGTAGTCATTTACCCAAAGGGTAAAACGGAATCCTATTACTAAGCCTCCGCTGTCTGTCTGCCTGTCTCCAGGCTGTATCTCATAAACCATAATAGTTAGAATGCTGAAATTTTCACAAATCGTCGCCCAGCAGTGAAAACCTCGGATGTCTCATTTTCTCAAAAATAATTATATTTGTTCTTTGGATTTATAAACTCGGTAAGCACAGATTACTCTAGCAAACTTTAAAAGCTTTCAAAGCTAGGAGTGGCTGATTCGAAAGTTTGCTAGAGTAATCTGTGCTTACCGAGTTTATAAATCCAAAGAACAATTAATATAATTATTTTTGAGAAAATGAGACATCCGAGGTTTTCACTGCTGGGCGACGAAATAATGTATTCCCGTTGCCGCTTTAACAACAAATAAAAACAATAAACATGTTTATTCGATTTTTTGTGGTCAATATTAAAAATGGTAACAGGTAGACATTTCAAATTTTCGCCTTGTTCACTTGTTGAATATTATACATAATTGTTATTTCATTCATTATTGTACTTCTAAAACAAGAAACATGGCTCTATTTCCACACCACAACCAACTTAATACTTAATTTGTCTTAACTTAATAACAGACCTACTAGAAATATGTGACAAATCAACAACAGAACAAATTGTAGCAGCTGAAAAGCATTTAGCTGAAGTCGAAGGTGATTCAGACTTTGAAGATGATTTAGCAGCTGTTACTGGCAAAGATAAAAGGAAAAAAGATAATCCAAAGACAAAACAACCAAAAGATAATAGTGATGATGATCTTTCTGGTGGTAGCAGTGATGAAATGGATGTAGATGATGAAGATTTAGGTAGTGAAGAAGAATTAGATGAAGAAATGAGTGAGGGTGATGACGTAAGTGAAGTTGATGAGAATAGTGAAGATGATATGGATAGTGATTTTGGTGAAGATAGTGATTCTGATGATGAACCTGAAGGTAATATATTAATGAATTAAGTAAATATATTTAGTGAAACAACATGTTGAAAAAGTCAAATATGATTTCATGAAGTTCACCATCTTAACATAGAATCATATTCAGAATTGTCTCAGAAATTATAATATGTGATCATTATTAAATTCACCTCCTAACATTTGCTGAATATGTTTTACTTCAGCAAATGTTACCTATTTTATTTAAGTTTTCATACATGTGTTTTATTTATTAACTATACTCCTTGTATTGCAGAGAAACCAACTAAAACTCAAAAAGCAAAATCAAATCAAAAGGAAAAAGCATCTAAACAAGATACAAAAGAAATAAAAAGCAAATTAGAAACAAAAACGAAATCAAAAGAAAAAGTAGTATCTATTGATGAACTAAGTAAAGTATTTAGTGATGATGAAGTATCACATTTATCAGATGATGATGATGATGATGATGAAGATCCTTTTGATAGTGAAAATGATGAAGGTGAGCAAGTAGAAGAAAAGAAAGAGAAGCCTGATGTTTGGGAAGATATTTATGGAAGGAAGAGGGATAAAGAAGGAAATGTTATAAAGGTATGTTTATAAAGTTTATAAATGCTGGTGATTTATCTTCTACACAATGAAGAAGATATATAGGTATTAGGTTATCTATGACTATAAATGGTTACTGTTGTTGAGGCAAATGTAGAGTCTTAAATCTTTTGACTTTAGATTTATTAGATAGACCAAGATTATTGTTTACCTAACAATATTGGGAAGCCAAGTGGTTAGTAATAAAATAAAAATAGATCTTTTTAGACTTTAAAGGTTTTACATGCTAAAACAAATTTTGATATCCCCAAAAGCGTCGCCATGAGCTCAATTCTTCTTATTGTTAATATTCATATTTCCCGTTATTTTACAGGAAGAAAAAGGAGTATATGTTCCACCTCACCTCAGAAACAAAGATTCAAGTTCAGACAAACAGCTGATTCAGTTAAAAAGACAAATTAAAAGTAAGTGGACCGCTCTTGAGATGTGTCGATTTCACACTTTATATTTACTTAGTTTTGCTGGAATATAGAGACAGTTATTGATAAAACTGCTGTTCTTTATTTATAATGAAAAGTTCTACAACTGAGTGAACTTTTGCAAGTATTGCGAAATACGAAAATTATTACTCACTAGCCTATTTGAAACACAGAATTTTTATTTTATTTACAGGCGTTCTAAACAAACTAGCCGGGACCAATCTCCACTGGGCATCCACCTCAATAGAAGCATTATATTCTAACAACAGTCGCAACTCAGTAAACACCGCATTAACACAGCTGTGGCTGGACGCGACTGTATCACCCGCGAACACTCCCGACCGCATGGTGGCCGAGCATGCGGCGCTAGTGTCGATACTACACGCTAATGTCGGCTCCGAGATAGGTGAGTGTGTTGCTAAAGTAGCTCTTATAACGTAAGCAGAAGGTTTATAATCCAACAACAATGAATACGCCCGACCGCATGGTGGCCGAGCATGCGGCGCTAGTGTCGATACTACACGCTAATGTCGGCTCCGAGATAGGTGAGTGTGTTGCTAAAGTAGCTCTTATAACGTAAGCAGAAGGTTTATAATCCAACAACAATGAATACGCCCGACCGCATGGTGGCCGAGCATGCGGCGCTAGTGTCGATACTACACGCTAATGTCGGCTCCGAGATAGGTGAGTGTGTTGCTAAAGTAGCTCTTATAACGTAAGCAGAAGGTTTATAATCCAACAACAGTGAATACGCCCGACCGCATGGTGGCCGAGCATGCGGCGCTAGTGTCGATACTACACGCTAATGTCGGCTCCGAGATAGGTGAGTGTGTTGCTAAAGTAGCTCTTATAACGTAAGCAGAAGGTTTATAATCCAACAACAATGAATACGCCCGACCGCATGGTGGCCGAGCATGCGGCGCTAGTGTCGATACTACACGCTAATGTCGGCTCCGAGATAGGTGAGTGTGTTGCTAAAGTAGCTCTTATAACGTAAGCAGAAGGTTTATAATCCAACAACAGTGAATACGCCCGACCGCATGGTGGCCGAGCATGCGGCGCTAGTGTCGATACTACACGCTAATGTCGGCTCCGAGATAGGTGAGTGTGTTGCTAAAGTAGCTCTTATAACGTAAGCAGAAGGTTTATAATCCAACAACAGTGAATACGCCCGACCGCATGGTGGCCGAGCATGCGGCGCTAGTGTCGATACTACACGCTAATGTCGGCTCCGAGATAGGTGAGTGTGTTGCTAAAGTAGCTCTTATAACGTAAGCAGAAGGTTTATAATCCAACAACAGTGAATACGCCCGACCGCATGGTGGCCGAGCATGCGGCGCTAGTGTCGATACTACACGCTAATGTCGGCTCTGAGATCGGTGAGTGTGTTGCTAAAGTAGCTCTTATAACGTAAGCAGAAGGTCTATACTGCAACAACAGTCACACCACAGTGAACACTCCCGACCGCATGGTGGCCGAGCATGCGGCGCTAGTGTCGATACTACACGCTAATGTCGGCTCTGAGATCGGTGAGTGTGTTGCTAAAGTAGCTCTTATAACGTAAGCAGAAGGTCTATACTCCAACAACAGTGAACACTCCCGACCGCATGGTGGCCGAGCATGCGACGCTAGTGTCGAAACTACACGCTAATGTCGGCTCTGAGATCGGTGAGTGTGTTGCTAAAGTAGCTCTTATAACGTAAGCAGAAGGTCTATACTCCAACAACAGTCACACAACAGTGAACACGCCCGACCGCATGGTGGC
This sequence comes from Chrysodeixis includens, assembly GCA_941860345.1. NCBI lineage: Eukaryota > Metazoa > Arthropoda > Insecta > Lepidoptera > Noctuidae > Chrysodeixis > Chrysodeixis includens. The sequence continues at coordinate 10,913,177 of OW796107.1, read as the reverse complement.
CGAGCATGCGGCGCTAGTGTCGAAACTACACGCTAATGTCGGCTCTGAGATCGGTGAGTGTGTTGCTAAAGTAGCTCTTATAACGTAAGCAGAAGGTCTATAATCCAACAGCAATTTAGAGAACTCGACATTTATTCAACTTAAGATGGATGCAAGCATGTCGCTCGCGAACAAGCCCGATTTTCAACAAATTATTGTTCCCAATCGGACCAGTCGTCGATTTTTTAATAAAAAAAAATACCGTGGTTATAAATTTTATCTCTATGAATATAAAAATGTATACCATTTCCATGATTACAGGTGCTCACTTTTTGCAGGACCTTTGCAAGAGGTTCGATAACATGATGCAAACGCCGCAGCCGATCCAAGACAAGACGCTTGATAACCTTGTCTCCTGCTTAGCACACTTATACAGTTTCAAGGTATGACATAATCTTAACTCTTTATCTCTCTCTCTTTTCTTGACCGAAAGAAAGATAGTGTCGATAGACAAGTGGCATGCGCTAACGCTGGTCAAATCACTTATTTAATATAGAGCTACAAGGATCTTTTGGCACGTGGATGACATTAACATGAGGGCGTTGGTGTGCATATTCGCAACAATCAACTCAACTGTCTGTCAAAAGTGATGGTTTTCAATATACGATGGTATTAGTTCCGTTTTTTTTTGGAAGATGTCAGCCACAGTTAGCCTTGAGGAAGGCTCAGGCTTCACCGGACTATATTGGCGAGACTGAAGTTAAGACTCCTTCCAAGGCATAAATTATATTACAGTCAGAAAGTTCCGATTTCGGCCACTGACCAAAAGATCCTTGCAGCACTGTGTTATAATTTATATGAGTAGTGAAAGTCACGTGACTCGTAGAAAACGATTATCATTTCCATACATTTGAACGATTCGATCATCGCTAATACTTGTAAAACTAACACTTGTCTTTAGGCTCTGTTCACACTCCCTTAATAATTTTGTCTTTATAATTTCCAGATATACCATGCCTCTCTGATCTACGATATATTAAGTCGCCTCTTAGATACATTATCGGAGAAGAATATAGAGTGTGTGTTGGTTGCCTTACGGAGTGTCGGCGGTGTGCTACGTAAGGAAGAACCGCTGGCGTTAAAGAACTTTATCCATGATACGCAGACTAGAGTAGCTAAACTAACTGAGGCTTCGGCTGCTGGGTAAGTAAAATATTTTACAAACACCCTGAAATGATCATCGTTCCCCTGCCCTTCTCCCAATTATTATTTGGGGTCGGCACAGCATGTCTTCTTCTTCCACACGTTCCTATCTGACGTCATCAAGTAAAACACTTTGCAGCCATATCATCTTTCACACAATCCATCCATCGTTACTTTGGTCGTCATCTGAAATGAGATGATGTGATTTTAAAAGATATTGCTCAAAATAGCACTTTCGCATGGACTATAAGTTTTAATTGACATATTTTTTTTATTAGACTGCACGGATAGCCGAGTAGTATAGGTCATCACGCCATTTACCACTGTGTGGGACGTGTCGCGGGTTCGATCCCCGCATAGGACAAGAATTTGTGCGTTCCACAAATACTTGTTCTGAGTCTGGGTGTTTGTGCATGTGAATTAAATGTATGTGAAATCATCCACGATACAAGGATTTAATTCCTTAGTACGGAAGTCGTTTTATAAAAGTAATAATAATTTGGATGGGTTTATCGTCCTTATTTGGATTGTTTACTTTTCCACTATTATTTTTAAACTACCACTACCATCGCTCCACACTCTACTATTATGGATTGTTTACTGACGTTACTTTGGTCTGGTACTTGGTGGGCTCTATTTCCCACACTTAGCTGGCTCCTGTGGCCCGTTATGCGTGTAGTGGTGTTGGGGGCGGTCAGACCAGCCAGCCCAACGCCCTCCAGAAGCGCAGAAGTCTACTGGGACGTTCGCAGGACTCTGAGAGAAAGCTCAATAGACCGAGTGTTTCAGCCCGCAGTTACTTTGATCTGAGTGAGTTTTTATTAACACTTCGTTTTCATGTTACAGATCCCGTATAAAATTCTTGTTAGAAGTATTAATGGCTGTGAAGAATAACAACCTGACTAAGATACCAAACTACGAACCTTCTTACGTGGAGGAACTCAAGAAGATGAGCAGAGGGATTATCAGGAAAGGAAACTATATCACACCGCTTAATATTAGACTTGAGGACTTGTTGAAAGGTATTTTGAATTAAATTATCAATTACTAATATATTTAACGTAACGTCTCGGATTTCCGACTGCCATGAGTTTCTACTATATTCTAAGTATGAGTTTGTGCAGTTTTAACTGTTGGAAGATTAGAAATTAAGATATTGGAGTGCCTCATGTGCTAACAGCCTTAGTATTCCGAAATCAAAAAGGTTTATAGTATAATCTAAGCATTACCTCTCTTTGTAAGCAATGATGCTGAAAAAAAAAACAATTTTAGATAAATTTGCAATAAAATCCAAGAACAAAATTTTACTATTAAAACCAATATTTCATCATCTTCCTTTTTACAGCTGACGAGCGCGGTAAATGGTGGGTTGTGGGTTCAGCATGGGAGGGCAACATAACTCGGCCAGAAGAGAAGCCGGCGGCCAAGCTAGTGCCCACTGCCGACCAGAAGCTGCTGGAACTAGCCAGGAAGCAGAGGATGAACACCGATGTTAGGAGAAGCATCTTCTGTGTTATTATGGCTGCTGAGGTGGGTAATATAATTAGAATAAATCATCATCATCTTCCTGCCCTTAATTCATTTACTTGTGGTCGACGTGACTTCTAAACTAAAATTATTTTTAGTGAATTCTTAAAGATTAGGTGAAAGAAATGCGAAGTTTAAATCAATAATTAAAGCGTCATGCGACATTTTGGACTGCCTTGAAAATTCCCATCCAGGTCTAGCACCATCTACCTCAAGTAAGAATGTTTCAGTTACGAAAACTAGTCGCCACTCTAAGCCGTGCACACCACACTACAGACTACACGTGTCATCCACAGATACAACAGCTTTTTCTTTGAAGATGGTGATAGGTTACCTGTGGCACGAAAGCGCACCCTATAGACTCCCAACTATCAACTTTCCACGTAATAGCTTATCAAGGTAACAAAAAAAAAACAAATAAATATCTGTAACTTTCTCCAGGACTACATGGACGCGTTCGAGAAGCTCCAACACCTAGGCCTGAAGGGTCAGCAGGAGCGGGAAGTCGTGCATGTGCTGCTGGCGTGCTGTTTACAGGAGAGGGCCTACAACCCCTACTATGCCGTGCTGGCGCAGAAGCTCTGCGATACTGAGCGCAAGTACCAGGTCAGATGCAAAAAACAGTCTTCTAAACAACTTATTTATTTGTAAAATAAGTAATACGTCCATGGTAAAAGATATTACCTAAATAACTATCATCTACAACATTGAATACAATAATAATGTCATATTTTTAATTGCCTTCCCAAACACGAAAGCTGTGATATTTTTATTTCTACACGCAACATTCGAAAAGTCGGTGCAGTGTGTGAGGATCGAACTCGAAACCTTTGACTTGGTAGTCCTATGGTCTTACCACTAGACTATCACAGCTTCAAATATACAGCCACTAGAGTTTATAAAATCACCTTATCTTGATGCAACTAGTTTTTGTAAGTTTTTATTCCAACGTTAAAATTATTAAGTTAAAGTCAATAAGGTGCCGGTTTAAAAGCACCATTCGGTACGTAAAAATAAGTATCCAATATTTTTAAATTCAGACTTGACCAATGTTAAAAAATAGTAACAAATAGGTTAAGAAGATACGATACTCTTTTATTATTTACCTATTTAACACATTTTTATTTCATAATTTGAAACTTGTAACAAATAGCTCTCTCAAATATAATAACCATTTGTTGCAGTTATCAATCCAATACACAGTATGGGATAAGATAAAGGAGCTGGACACCATAGCGAAGCAGTCTGCCACAAACCTGGCTCAGTTCCTCACACATCTCATCATGGAAAAGGGATTACCACTGTCTGTCTTAAAGGTAAATTATAACTGGTTTTAACGGGCCTGTTGGTCTAGTGGTTAGTGGCCCTGACTGCTATACCGGAGGTCGTGGGTTCGATTCCCACCCAGGGCAAATGTTTGTGTGATGAGCACGAATTTTGTTCTGTGTCTGGGTGTAATTTATCTATAATATATAAAAATATGTATTTAGAAATATATAAGTATGTTTATCAGTTGTCTAGTACTCATAATACAAGCTCTGCTTAGTTTGAGACTAGATGGCGTTGTGTGAAAGTCGTGGAATTTATATAAAACAACAGAAAATATTAACGCTATTCTGCTTGCATTACTTATTCGTAGGTATTGTAATACATCATTATTTCCAAAAAAAACCGGTTGTGAATTGTCATCATCAAAGCTTTACACAAGTGTAAATTATTTATTGACAAGTGCTTGTAATTAACCAGATGGCTTCGACCACTTGAAACTGTCCAACGGTTACGTGTTCTTATAAAATACTAAGAGAGTAATTTCAGATTAGCGAGTGTTTGCGTGTCTCTACACTAGCTTTATAATGCCCAACCTCAGTGACGAGACGTGTTATAAACGTGGCAGAGTACAAGTTGCGCATTTAGCAAAAGGCGTCCCTTCACGCAGTACATATAATTAAAGAGTTTATAAAACGCTCCGCTGCAACTTATAGATTACTAGCTGTTTCCCGGACTTCGTACGCATTATGCATAGATAATACGTATGTATAATGCATAGATAAAAAATACTCACTAATCTCAGACCTACTCAATAAGCTCATAAAATTTCAAGAGAATCAGTCAAGTCGTTAAGGAGGAGTACGGGGACGAACATTGTGTGTGTGTGTGCGAGAATTTTATATATTTTATTACATAATCAAACCTTTAAAGGTTCATCTCTGCTTACAGCGTCATTATTAACGATATATAAGAATGACATTTTGGAACCGCGCAACTAGAGTCAGTAACGTTTTGAAAGTGCCTGAAAAGGCCTACTCGAAATAAAAACCTTTTGATTTCATAGCCCTAAAACAAAAGTTCTTACTTCACAGGTCATCCAATTCTCGGAGCTAAACAAGCACTCAGTGCGGTTCATGCGCCAGATTCTGCTCTCCATCATCATGAATGCTGACCTCCAAACATCTCTAGAAGTCTTCCTCAGAATATCCAAGGCTCCCAAACTCCAGATGTTCAGAGAAAGCATACGACTGTTCATACAACACTTCTTGATAAAGAATGCTGGGAAGAAGAGCGATGTGTTGAGCGACCAAGAAATGAGCACGCTGAAGGAACGGGCGATGGAAGTTGATAAGATATTAACACTACATGAGTCTAAGATGAAGTTTTAATATATGGTTATTATTGTTTGTATTTTGTGGTTTTATTTTTTATCCTTTTAAAGGCGTTTACACACGGTCTGCGTTTTCAGACTGTGTAGGTATTTTATACGACTTGTGAATATATACGTGGATATGTCGCGTACGTATCTCGTACGGTTTGTGTATTATCGGCGCGTGTAAAACCTCCGCGTGTATACGATTTTAGAAATATTAAATTCCAGTGTAAATGATCCGTGTGTCGAAAATTATTAAGAAAGTAAAGTTTAAATAATAATGCCTTATAATAAATTTGATAAAAATAAAATAAAATCTCCATATTTTACAATAGTTTTGGATAATCCTTTGGTTGGTGCCCCATCGCGTTTTAGATTAAAGTTCTCAACAAGGCCTCTGCATGTTGGACCTGTGTCTCCGTGTACCTAAGCCTTTAAAAAGGACCGGGTTTCTTCCCTTGAAGTTAGCCCTTGAATTAAAAGAGATACAAATTTGATAAAAATATAACAAACGCGACTTTTAAGTCGTTATTTTCATCAAATATACAATATTCCGGTTTTTAGCATCACTCCATATGATAGTATTTAAAACCAGAATCACCTCCTGCTGTCAATGTTATACCTATAATATGCTACTATCCTTTGTACATTTAGATCTTTAAAACTACGCAACGGATTTTGAATTGATACACCTAATGTTTTAGATCAAGATTTATATGTAAAATATCATCATTATTGCAACCTTACAAAACTTATTCGCAAATTTTATTATAACTAGCGCCTCAATGCAATTATTTGAACCATTGGTTAAATTGAGGAAAGTGATTAGAAGTGGCACGTGCAAGATAATTGTTCTGAAGTACATGTTTGTAGATAATAACCTTAAGTATTAAACGATACGAATCATAGAATGTGATTACACGATATATCGATACAATTTAACTGCATGCAGTTTATATAGTTAATGACTAAAAATATTACGAAAAGACAAACAGTTCTACACATCTTTCACCCGCTTCAATTCGATAATTTTAGTTTTATGCTAATTTAATTAAAATATAAAGTTCCTTAAAAGGCTAACAAATTCGACTGACAGATCTAGATTATACAAGTAACACATTATTTAGCCTTAGTACATAAAGTATATTTAAGAGTCATGATGACAATCCTTCTCCATATATCCAGTCAGCCAAGTATGACATTCACTGGCTAGTATTTTACCACCGCATCAGGGTACCTAATATTGTTGTAGTAGTGGAGACACGTCGTTATACACCGTGTAGTTCGCTGTCACGCTTCCATAACTGCAATAATATTAAAGGAGATGGTGTTAAAATACCAGCCAGTAAATATCCACAATAGTAGTGGACCCGCTGGTGTTACAAAAATCTAGAAGATGCAGAATTATATAATGGTAGGTACCTATTCTATTAAACAGGCTTTAACAAATAAAATAATTTTTAAATAAAATAAGGGCATAGCAACAGCAAATAAAAATCCCCTAATCTTTCTAAAAACTCAATTAATTTTACGTCTTCGTAATTATGTTGTTAAGCTGAGGCAACACTTAATTCAAGGAAATGCGTTAAGCTACACCGGAGTGCAAATTAATGATTATTATGAATAAAGCGATAAATAAAAGCCTCTGAAATTGGACATTATTCACCGGAAATATTAAGCGTGTCGCGATTAAAGAGCTTTTTTGAATTCATTCTTACTTTATGGTATATCTACGATGTGGGAATGTTTTAGAGTTTGGTGTAAGTGATAGTTGTATAATGGGTAACTTTTTAGATAAACTAGCTATTGCCCATGACTTCACCCGTGTGAATGTATGAAGAAGCGGCAAAAAAATTACCTCTGTAAACCTAAACCACGACAGTGTATCCTGCTTAATACTTATCTATGTATACTCCATTTGTTTAGGTAGTTAACTAAATGTAAACAATCTTGGCGTTACTTTTTAACCAAAGAAATAATTTTTAATTTGGATATTACTGCTTATAAATCAATTAACTATAGTTTTAGAAAATCTGAATGTATTTCAAGTTGTAAAACGTATTTTACATTTTTAAAGATCACATTTTGTTTAAAAGACATACCAAAATTGTTTACATTTAGTTAATTACCTAAACAAATGGAGTATAGTTAAGTAACTGAATGCTTACACAAAGGAGTGTGACGTGTAGTTACTTACAGAACTATAATAAGGAACTATACTATAATAATGATACAGAACTATAATAATGTATATTTGTATGAATTCAGTTACTTAACTTTCAGTTAAGTACTTATGGTTTCAATTATAAGGTGCAATTTGCGTCAATATTCATTGCTAAAAATATGGAAACGACGTAGAGTATGTATTTGAAACAATTGACTACATCGCTAATCGCTTATAACTTAAAAATATAACGTCAGTAAAGTATAGACAGTTATTAGTAAACATAAATTCATTTCGTTTTACGATATGGGGCTGTAAATTAGTTACTTACATATTTGTTTGTCAGATTATTATGTTAGGTTTCTTGTGGAAAGTGGACGGAATGATGACATGTGTATAGATAGTAATTATGACTACACATTTTTATGAGCAAGTAGGTGTGAAGTAAGTGACACATAGGTATCACCAGTACAAAGTCCAAAACACTAATAAATAGAACACTTAAGAAAATAATACTACGTAGATCAAACTACGACTTTTTTTCTGCATTTCCTCCAAGTCCATGGAAGATTTAAAAATCAAATAACTGGCACTACAAATCCGCTTTTCTTACGTCTTCTGTATTCATTGGCCGAGCCACCCTGAGTCAATCCTGTGGGTGACATATGTACACATTCATGATGATAACATGTCGCCCCGAGGGAATCCAGTTGTCACTAAGCTGGTCTAAGTTTATACCCATTCAGATGTAATGCCGAAAGGCGGTAATTTAAGCTGCAGAACTAATATTGAACTGACTAAGCGAGCAAGAAACATACTCGCACATTTATGGTCCTCTCGTTTAGTAAAGATCTCTCGCCCGGTCGCTTAGTCTCTTGACGAGACTTTGACCCAAAGACTCTTGGTGACTGTACAGTCGTCTTAAGTATACGCAGGGCACCTTTTTGCGTAGGGAATCACCAAATGACCCCGCCACAGTGGTTGCAGCGGAAGGGAGTGTCAGACTTTTACTGACTAAAAACCTACTGCGATCCTTCTGGAGCTCTTTGAGTTGTCGATCATCCAGGGTCATGGTAACTCTTACGAACATCCCGCAGCGTGACTTGAGGCTCTCTGACCTTTACCATTTCCTCATCATTTTTACCAGCTTTGTCACCAAGTTACATCCATTGTTTACCCTCATTGAAATCCTAAGTAGTGCAACGTAACTACGTGACCGCGGGGTGTGTGCACAATTGAACCTGAACAAAGAAGTCGCAGTGCTCGTGCAGTTTCTTTGCACACCTGCAGTGCCCAGACGTTCCGTGTCGCTGCTATTGATAAACATAATGTTGTACAAAATATATACTTAACATGAATAGCATTCATATCCAATATCAGTTTTATTGAAATCCGATTCTAGTTTTGCACGTTAAGGACACCGGTATTTTTCTTTGGTTTCATCGCTATTGATGTTAGCCAGTCTTTATTCAATAAGTACCTATGAACGTATCTCGCGACGCTTTGCTATATTTTCTACAAAAAAAATCAAGCATTTAAGGTCTTAAAGCATAATTTTATCTGGGTCATTCGATCAGCCCTTTTCAGGTCTAAAATAATTTGGTCAATTTTAATTTCAGTAATGACAATCATCTACTATCCGTAATTTTGGATCTCAATATCAATCCTGTCAACAACTCTAATTCAAACTAACTATAAATCTTCCATCCAGTTAGTCATTATAAGAACACACCTAAGTCCTACTCAAACATGTCCAGTGCACCATGTAGTCACAAAGACGCCATATCTAATCAAAGTAGTCTGTCTAAGGACTGAGGGCCTACCACTAAACCTTCAATTTAAATTATAGCCGTTGTGGAAGAGAGACGCCGCTCTACACCACTACTCTATCACGCTTTCACACCCGGAGTAATGTAACTATAAGAGCTAGTGGTACCCTCTGGTGCTTATCTAACCGTTGTTCGCCGCAATGTGGACACCACCTGATAAGCCCTGATAGCGCTGCATGGCAACAGATGTGGCTTCGTGAAGGACAATAAAGCTCTTATGTTAAAGCCAATATTACGTTATATCAAGGGCATGCTTTGGACTTGAAAAGCATCGTCTGGGAAATTTGAAAATAGTAAATACAATCAATTTTTCAGAGTTTTATAATAACTTTCGTGAGGATGATTCATACAAATGATATAACGGTTTAGTCACTCGTATTTATCGGGATAGCCCGACTGATTTTGGACCCGACCGGAGTCCTTAATCATGAGCTGACGCGGCGGCGGGGTTGGGTCCGAAACTAGTCAGGCTATTCCGATAAATACGCGTGGGTTTACTCACGCGTATATCACTTAATTATTTGTAAAGTTTATCGGGGTTTATACAAGATGTTTAGGTATCTTCTTGCATAACAACACCCGAGCCTTGACATTTAAAACCAGTTCAACCCTTTGATACCAAAAACTACCTTTTTAGGTCATTGGTTTATCAGGCCGTTGGAAATAATTCAAGCAGATGCACTTAACTTTAATGATATTAGAGAAATATTTAGACTGAATCGGTTATCTTCCACAACAGTACACGTAGTTGCTTAATCATCAAATAAAATAAACTCAGTTACTTTAATTTCCTTGTAATTTTTATTAATTTACGTGCAAACTCAAAATTTGTTGACACGATACTCTGTACTATGATAATTGACAAAATCCACTTCTAGTATAGTTTAACTACTAGAAAAAATAAAACACTATAGCATGTCAACGCGAAAACTTCTACCAACAATTACTAATACATGTGCTTATCTAAGTGGTAAGTAAAAAGCCTACAATAATTTGATAAAATTAATATTAGGTATTCGGTTAATTTTTTGGGGTACCACCAGCCCTTAAAGTGTCTTAAAATGAGATGGGGTGTTACACGGCATAGAACGGTGTTTCTGTTCTAAAACTGCAAGTCTCATTTTAGGGGGTTTTGGAGGGTCACTTCTACCATAAATCGTGTAAAGTCGTAGTAGGTTCCTACGCAGGTAACTGCCTGTGACTGTTTCAAAGAACAGTATGTTTATTTTCGCTGGAAACTTAAAAAACACAGGAAAGTTCAATGTTTGGATCATTGGTATGGAATCTTTCCAATTGCTAATCGCAAATCAATGCAAAACCTTCCCTACATCGGAAAATGTCTGCGGCTCATGAGACGTATATAGGATACTATTATTAAACCATTATCATTCAAATAATTATGGATCCTATGCATGCTTCAGTCGACAAAATTACAACAGAAAGTTACAAATTAAAGTAAAGTATGTTGGTAACACTTTCTTATGAATGCGTTGGTTATGTGATATACAATAAATAATATTATTTATCTATGTAAGTAGGTAAGTTTCTAAGGATTCCTTCTAACGGCGTTGCAAGGCTGAAATACCTATCAATATCACACAAGTTTACCTTCAACAACGCAAATATTGCCTTTAAAGTTACACGAGTACTGCAAATGGCAGTATTATCGTGTAACTGTGTGTACTTACATAGAGAAACATGTGCAGCCGCCGGTATTCCCAGGCCGTTCCTGATAAACGTTTTAACAATATTGTTGGAATTTATTATGCGGTTGCTAAGGTAACATTGTAGGTATACCTATACTTGGTACATTTAATCGTTATGTGGTCTACCATTGTGTTCAATGACTTGACCTTCTTTTTCACTCATAAGCCTGTTGCCACCCCGTGCAACATTCGACTTTAATTGAGCAACAGTTTCTAGCAATTTAAGTTGTTTCCGAGACGTCTTAAATTTACGCATCGACGGAATGAAGATGTGTGAACAATGGTGTTGTGCAGGAAATCAAGTCATAAGAGAATTATTAAAATTAGTACAATGTAGAACTTTTTGAACGTAAACATGATTATAGACAGCACCCCATCGCCACCCTTCAGCTGTGTCAAAACATGGATAACTTTCGGCAGATATCACTAATATCTTCAAATAAAACTCTTTGGCCAATCAATTAACGACCAATCACATAATCTGTTGAGTTATTATTAACTAACTCGTCAAGAAATTTCTCATTTTTCTATAGATTTCATCAGACGCACGTATATCATGAGTTAGGTACCTACCTAGACAGTTACCTTAGTCATTACCTTCATTCAAGCAACTAATGGACAAATTGAGTAACGGATAAGTCGTGATGGTTCAGTGGTTAAATCACCATACTTTATACGGATGCGCACGGTTATAAGTTCGAATCAAACTAGTGTATCCCCTACTTCGTTATACGCCTGTTAATTATAGGTGAAATTTTTCCTTGTATGTTATGTATATTAAGGCATAGATCCGATAAAAATAGGTACCTACCTAATTATTTAAATTAATATACCTAAATGCTAATTATAATTTATACCAAAGTAATATTACAAAAACTAGCTACCTTCTTTCATTATCCTCACAGTTTGAATGCACATTTTAATTATAGTATAGATACTTAAGGATGCTATATACGTTATAAGCACTTAGCTACATAATTTCTCATTACAATCGATACTTACAACAAATATGTATTAGTATCTACTGCCATTAGTATGTACGTAAAACGTCTTCGACCAAAGAATATAAATTGTATAACTAGGTACCTACGTTAATTGTGGCACAAAGGAAAATACAACACGTGTAAGATGCAGGATACAGGCTGAGATATTATACACGCTTCTCTTGGTTATTTCTGTACAACAAAACACTTGAGTACTTTGGAAATAATGCGAACAATTGCCAACATAACCATTTTTATCATCTGGCTGGAGGCGTAACGTCTCGCCAAATAGTCCGGTGAAGCAGGAAGAACCACCCTGTGGTTACTCTGCGGCAGTCCTCTAATAAAAAAAAAAAAAAAAAAAAAAAAAAAAAAACCATTTTTATCAGGACAAGTCAAGAGCGATGTTTAATTGTTTAAAATTTGCACTTTTTTTCTAAATTTCACAATCATTTCACTTAGCTGTTATCATGTCGTAGGTACAGTGTATCAAAGGCAATTCACGTTTGTGATATTGTCAAGAATTTGTAATACAGGCAAATTGTTGCACGAAATTAATCTAACATCATTACGGATTGATTAGTTTTTGATACAAATATCTGTTAGATCTATACCTATGATGTAATTTGGGACTAATTATGGCTGACATTCAGCGCAGCTGTAGCAGCGAAATAGACCAAACCTTTATGAGTGTTGATTACTATTGCATCTTACTGTGAAACTGATAAGTGATCTCTGAATTCTGATCAGTCTCGCTGTTCCTTAAGTATCCGTAAAACTCGTCTTGAAATTTCACGGTAAGTAAGCTTGACACCTTGCGGCACCGTAGACCCTTGATTTGAAGAAAGTGGCTAGAATCTGATTAATGCAGGACAAAGACCTAGAGAAAGGCCTATGTTTCACAGTAGACGGAGATAGCTGGCTAATATGATAATGGTGATGAAGTTTGAAGCTGAATGCAAAGGATCGCACATTCGCAGTTCGCACAGCAAGACTTAAGGCCCTTCTGCTAACCTCTTCAGTCACACAGCCGTAATACTCAAGTCTATGTACTCATAAACTCACTTATATACTTTAGGAATATAACGCTGGATGATAAATTATTCCACTCCGTTACTCACAAGGTCGTTACTAATTGCTTAGGCATATGAATCATCTGTCACCGGCTATATTTTATCTGCACATCGAAATCGACAAGGTGTGACCCATGTGGCACAGGGTTGCCTAAATTTTAAATTATCTAGTTATAAACTCACTTATTAAGTTAGTGACTAGATTAAAGGCAAAAAGTGGATACACCGACATGCGTGGGTGCGCGCTCTGAATTCTGTTTTGCTATTCCGCTATGCGATGAGAAGAAACAGGAAAAAATCTTACATCCTACTGCACATTCTTCTATTGTTTATCTGGTACATTTTCGTATCGTATTTAAATCAGTAGACCGTATCTAATTTAGTTATTCTTTTATATCCCTGCAACAAACTTTAACATTCAGAACATTGATGATAGATTCCAATCAATTACATTCAGCAACGATAAATATGTAATTAGGTCCCTAGATACTCGTGATCCGCATTTCTTTTTATAATGCAGTAATGCTATCAAAAATATCCACTAAATATGTACGATATTTCAGTGATAAGTGCTTAATATATAAAGTTGTTTCCAATCAAAATTTACACCACAAGCCAGATTTATAAATACTTCTTCATTATAAAAATTGGTCTTGCGTCTTTCTTGAGGCGAGATTCGACGTAAAAAAGATCATTAAACAAAAACTGAAAAAGGAGATATGAAATCTTTATTTCTAAATGCATAGTCATCAATGGTAGTTCTTAGAATCTGATAAATACTAACTATGTTTAGGGTTGTAGCTGAATAAAGATAAAATAAAATGTGATAGATAAATTTTGTATTTGCGTCAATTGTATTCGTATTTAATTTTTTTGTGTTGTTTGTAGATTATTAAGCAGATAATTTTCTTTCGGTGAATCTAATCAGGCAGCCCTATTGGTTCTTTGTTTACTTGCCTTTATGTACCTTTTTAAATTAGTCCCACAATATTTCTTTTTTATAGCTTAGTTTTTATAAACTAAGCTATAAAAAAGAAATTACCTTAATAATTGTACCTTAATAATTAGAAAGTCGTTCACGGTTCTGAACGTAAAAAATAATTTTGAAACATAATCATTTGCTGTCGTTTCCCTACTTCTAGTCCCTCATTACAAACACTGTCACGGACGCCGAAACCACAATAATTCAAAATCGTAAATAGACGCCGGTATCATTATAATTCACCAGGTGTGTATTATAGCTGTCAAAAAGTTATCAGGCTCCACCATTTGTATGACAATGAGTCCGCGGACGTGTGCCAGCCCTACAAGTATCGTCAAACATCGTGCGCTGCGTGTGCGCAGGCCGGGTGGCAACAAGCTGTCTACTCGCAACCAATTATCTATGCCACCATAATAGATACTGTAAATTCGTACTGATATTATTATGTGGGTGTGGATAACGTAACAATAAATATTCAAAATTAGGTAATCCGCCAATGCTTTCAATCCTAACCAGTTAATAGTCAACCCTTTAATAGGTATAACTTGGCACTACAATAGTACCACGATTCCTCGACTTGTGTTTGACTTCTTAGAACTCATCCTAAACTAACATTGGTTCCGTGGCGTCATGAAGTTACCTGCCACAAAGGTATATCGCGTCGTGAGATCCCCAACAGCGAAACACTGACTGAGATATAAAAAAAATCTATAAATAAACATGCGTGTTAACGGAAGCTGGACACCCAATTAGCAAAACATTTTGTCCATGCATCTGTCTATCTAAATGGGATACTTAAATCTACTGAGCCGTGATGCATTTTGAAGATAACACACAAAATTTTATAGTGTAGTCTCTAATTAGATTAGACATGAAATATTATTTTAGCGACTATCTTTATTTGGAGCATAACTTTTAAATTCCTAATATTAGTTACTTTAAGTAATAAAACAATTAGCAAAGTGGGCCACATGATATTAGCTTAATGATTAGTGCGTCATTACCTTATAGTCGCAAAAACTGACATGAAATCACAAAATAAGTACATAGTTAAGTAGGCGAGGAGTGTCTTATATTATTTGCATAGCTGCACATTGAATAAATACTTATGTAAATTAGTAACACTAGCCACAATAATTTATTATACCTCGTGTTGCATTCAATATCACGTTCTTAGAAATACAGCTTTTTTCTATTGAATACCTTGTCGTCTACGTTGTCTGCGTAAGTACGTGTTTTCCTTTAAATCAGAGATGCAAGGACAGTGACTGTGCCTATATTACACCATAATTCATATGATTGCAAAAATAAGTGGACCTGTATAATTATTTTCAAAAATACGTTTGGTTTGAAAAATGTATGTAATACATTTTACCAAAATAAGTATGTTGTTGTAAAAATCTAGTAATGCGACAATTTGAAAATGCAAGTAATAAAATATGATTATAAACCCGTAAATATGATTCTATTGGGCCTATTTATAGATAAAACTTTTGAAAATTAGCGCTCGCTCTATGATTCTACTCTATGCAAAACACTGCCATCTATGGCGTAGATGGCGGTACCAGTAACTCGATGAGTCTGAATGTATAGTTACAATTTTTAAGATTTGTTTAAAGTTTTATTAATTATTAGGAAATATTGATGCTAAGTGGGTTATAAAGTGTGTTTTTTATAACTATATGATTTAATATATTATTTTACAAGCATGATAAGTTAAATTTATTTGAAATCTGGCGGTAACATGCGCTCTCATAGCGCCACCTTGCGAGCTTATCAATAACATAAATGAACAAAGAGAGCTAGCTAGCCACCACTAGAAATTAAGGTTGTGTTTTATCTTTCTCTAACAAGCGCGTACTGCGGTAGTGTAAAAGAGACACGCAGTACACTTTCGGCCATCATAACCATCTTTCTTTCTTGTGCAACTGTTTCTCTTCGGCCGTGTACTAGTGCAAACGCAGGATGGACGCCATTCGCGCGAGATAATTTTTTCATCGCTCGTGAAGCGAGATTTGAACGCGTTCGGTGCCGGGCGTGGAGCTATGCTATAGTGTATTCAGTGTTCGGTGCTTTCGGTCTGGCGGTGCGGTGTGGAAGTGCTCGGTGCTGGTCGCAGCCTCGGCTCGGCTGGAGGCAAGGCAGCGAGGCTCGGCGCGTGCAGCGCGAGGCATGGCGGGCGCGAGCTGAGCGCCGGTCGCGGCCTCCGGTGGCAGGCCGCTCGCGCTCCGCCGCCGGCCCGATGAGCGGGGCACGTTCTGCGCGGCGGAGGTTATTTTATGGGTATTTGCGTGAGCTGCCGGCGCCGCGAGCGAAAGGCACCAGAGAAGCGGTCGGTGCCGGGAGCGGGCGGGCCCGCTAAGGGCACTGCGGCGGCAGAGCTGCTGCCGCGGCGCGTGAACCAACTGACAGCCATGGCCAACTCCATGTCCAACATCAAGATGACAAACCCTATCAAGGGCATTGTTAGCAGGCGCCGGAAGCGCTACATCAAGGACGGATTCAACCTGGACTTAGCCTGTATCCTTTTATGTGCGTTAGTGTTGTTGCCGTGCGCCGCGATCCGTTCTCGCGGCTCTAGATCGATGTTGTGTGTCGGTGAGTCCTTTATGTGATGAAACCCGTGCTCCCGGCCTTGAGATTTTATTACACACATGTACCTACTACGGTATCGTTTATTCTCGTAAAATCACCTTGGAATTAGCGTGATAACCTAGCTTGACCATCCTTTTAGTTTTGTCAAGGGCACTCAATTTATAACCTATAAACTACATTCACAGAAGTGAGCTGAACATGACTCTGGATATCCATGACAAATTCTGTAAAATCATTCATGTAGACCCATTAACAACAAAATTAAGTACCACGAATGTCCAAAAATGTCATCTGACAGGTCCTATTAGGGTTACAAGGTCCCTTGTACGTACGTACGCACTAAACGCTCGTTTTACTCTTAAATTAGAACCAAAATTATGATAAAATAGGTTAAATATACTAGAAATATGATATACATGTAAGCAAAAGTTAATTTTCGTTTGCAACACAACAATTACCTAGCTAGAGAGCAATGAAATCTGGCATGGCAACAAGATATATAACCTATAACTTTGTATATATAGGCTTATAGTACATGCCTATTATGTCTGTGTACATAGAAACTATCTTATTATCATTGTGGAGGAGTGTTGAGTGTAAGGAATTATAATATAGGGTGATCATATGATCATATTTAATATGAAAATATCTTAACTGTTGCTTGATTAAGATTTTGTTCCAATATTTTTGCTGGCCGGCTTAAAAGCTATTGAAAAAAGTGACTAACTATTAACACTTTTATGTAAATATAGTAATGTTTATACACTTGGTACTAAAAAATTATAGTGAAGTGCATTTTTTGTTGCCTTTAAATGGTTTTATAACTAGAATAGAGTTTATCGGAGCTCAGTTTCAGTACAGAAATGATATAACATACATAATCAAGATTTGATTAGGGGTAGTCTATTATCATGTCGTATAATAGTTATCAGATAGGTGTATTATTATAAAATCATCATCATTAATGTATATTGTTCACCTTGGTAATTGCATAGATATGTCAAAAGTAGGTACCTATTTTTGTTGCTAACCGTGTAATGTCATTCAGCATCGTTGTGTGTATTGGTCAGCAGTTTTGTTTAACCTATGTGTACATCTTGTCATTATTTACTTATCTATTTGTATAAGACAAACCACATAATATTAAAATTTGTTTGCTTAAAGGCATTTAGGTTAGATTAGCTTTTATGCATTGAGTTTTGTATTCTGTAATTTTGCATCAAAATATAAAAACAACAATAAACATAATCTATGAAACTATGAATATGTCATAACATGCACTTGTAATGTAGGGTTTTAGTCTTATAGAACACAGAAAGTGAGTAAAACAATTAATGAAATAATTATAATGCTTGATGAAGTTTCTACACAAAATTACCACACCTCCCAATAGTATTGAGTAATCTTAAAATACAATGAAATTGTATTGTTTTCAATAAATTATTGTATGATCTCATTATTTAATTAATAATTCCACTAAAATTACAATACATCTGTCAATATACTTTGAAAAATATGCTAGTGAACCGTGAATTGCGAGGACAGCTAACACAACACTGCATTAACCTTACTTCAGTTTTAATCAAGCGTAATAAATTAGTTTTCATATAACTTCTGCTAATATCAATGTTCAGTCAGGTCGTTCACCCACTTATGTAGCTAAAATGGGTTACATATCAGCCTTCCTATCAGTATGATTGCATTTTTTTATTATGCCAATACACATTGCCAGCTTTTATTAATTTGTAATGCTAAAAAGTGATTAGGCTTCAATTGATTGCTATGTATTACTCAATACAGGTGAATAAATATCTTAAAAAACCTTATTTGTAAATTAGGCCTAACACATTGTGATTTTAGGAAACCATTGATTATAAAACAGTGATTTTGTAAAGAATTTTTGATAGCTTATAGATCTTTAATTCCTTCCAGAGAAAAGGTATTTGTTATGATACATTTTGATGATGGTTTATTTTATATGCCGTATAAGGATTTTGATGGAGACAAAAAAAGCTAAACTTCAAATAACATTTTGATTTTGGTGTTAGTTTTGGTGTCATGTAATAATGGTCACAAAAATAGTGATACTGTCAAAATGCTTTAATATTGTTTGTACTTAGGGAAGTTTGGGTAAATATATATCTATTTTGTCTGTCCCAGTTCTTAAATATTATGCCTATCGTACAAATTACTAGATTTCATATTTACTTCAAGTATGCATACAATACAACCACCTATATAAATTATCCACTAATTTAAAAATACATAAGAAAATTTCTAATGTCATTAAAATTATGACTGGCGTAGAGTTAATAAAACAAAGATTTATTATATTAAGAATAAAAATGTAAAGACATTTAAATAATAATATAAATGAATAAATTATAAACATAAATTTAAATAATTTATAAAATTACAAGTTTTATGTCTAGTATGTAGAATAAGATATTCTGCGTATCTTAAACAAGATTACTGTTTAATTTAAAGATATAAAAATAATGAGCTATGTACTTGTTGGCTGAGTTATTATTATTTACTGCTTGATGCTTATATTTAAATGTATTTCAAGTTACATATTGTTTATATAGTTTTATAAATTGTATGAATATGCTATTCCCCAACTGAACTCATTGCCATAACGATTATTGGGATGACCAGTACCATTGTCAGGCTGTACTCACTGAGTAAGGAATCTATTATGCTGACTACCTTATCTAAGCATGCTTCTCTGCTTAATTCCGTAAACTGCATTCTAATATTTTTCTTTTTTAGACTAGCACAAGTATTGGTTTACAGTTTTAGCAATTTTTTTTTAATTCTGCTGGGCAGGATTTTTTATGCTTAAGAGTCTTTAAACAGTCGACGTAAAGGCCGTCACGTTGTTCGTCGAAAAAGAAGTAGTAAGTGGTGAAAGTCGGATATAGCCGTGCTTACCAGGTGTAGGGACAAGACCAAGGAATGATTAGTCGGTAAAGGATCGGCTTCGTATTCTTACATCGTTGTACTTCAGCATGGGTTAAAGTTATCACCTTTTCATCCTGGGAACAAAGAAGGTGCTCACTGTGCTAAAACTGTCATTACAAGCATAAAATTGACCTAATTCAAGTCCTTAGAAATTGATGCTTAATTGATTTTTCACATCTAGAATTCTTATTGATATCTCTTTTTAAATTCACCTTGCTGTACAATCGTCCGGTCGTAATGTTCCACAATCCTTTGTTCAAAGAACTTGCACATTCAACTTAAACCATTAGACTGCATTATTAAAACGTAGAAGACTATATTTTATAGGGAAACAGCCATAAATCTTGTTTGTGAATCTTTAATATATATTTTACGCATTCATACTTCATAAAGTTTTCCCCGCTTTATTTCAAATTGGGAGAACTTCGAAAGAGTTGTTTTCGTCTCAGCATTGTAAATTTGTAAGTTGTAAGCCATCAAAATGATAAGTAATCAAACTGAAATCATTTTAAAGCTTGTTAAGAGCCTGAAGGAACTTCACTTAAATTCGTTGGTTCTCGTAGACAGTTGATTTACGTTTTATTTTATCTAAGGTAAAAACCATTGGTTTTAACTTCTGAACAAATGTTAGTGTGTCATTTGATAGACGCAGTACAATCCGACTGCATGTGCTAATCAGGCCGACATTTATCCTGTTTCTTAACTAATGTGGTCCATTCATTATAAAAGTCGCGACATGACGCCTTAATATATAGAGAGCTACAATGTTTATAACTAACAAGCAGTGAATTACTCGATTCATAGTTTTAATATATTTCTGTGTATACGCACACTGAGATACTGTATCGTCATAGGTATCCGTTAGCGTCTGCCAATGTAACGCTTGATGTCTGTCTATCCAGGCGCCATAATCTCGCGTACATTTCTTCCTCTTCCTTAATATTTGTTCGCCACCGGACTTGACACTGACACTACATATTCATTCACGATAGCAATAAACTTTCTTTGATATCTAATGTAATGTTTAGTCTTCAACTTTATCATAGAAAGAGGATTATCGTATCGCAACCTATATGTTGAAATTGTAGGCAATTGCTGCTTGTTAATTTGCTTACAAAATCAAATATCTGTTCTATTTCAGTTTTAAAACGTTTTTAAAGGCATTAAAACAGTAAAAAATAACTTGATTTTAAACTCTACTTTTATCCAATAAAACTTGACTAAATTAATACGACATAAATTAATTTTGTGGCATTATATCCACGACACACTAAGCTACTAGCTTTACTTAAGACCAAAATCTCTCTTAATATAAATATACGCGTATATCATACTTTATAACACAAATCATTTTTAATGTATGCACGCTAATACTTTAGAGAGAAAGAGCCATAATATTTAATAAAAAAGTCTCGAACCGCAGAGTTATAGCGAGTTCATAAATGACCTTCGGCCACCACTTCGCTTGGCAACGGCATAATACTCAATTGATTCCAAAAGGTATCATTAAACCGTTCTTAATTTAGAAGTTACCTTGTGAGCTGAGCTTTATAAAAAAACTTGACAAGCATCTATGCTCATAATAATGTGGGTTCTGCGTGAAATGCTTATACGTTGACTGAGAAATTTAACAATAGCTTACATTTTAATTTACTTTTTGGCATAGTTTTTTTATGCAGGATTTTATGATTTGCACTCACACTACGACGAAAATAAAGTTATGCATGAGTGTAGTAATGTGTTTTTTCAATTTTATTACAATTATGACTCATTTGTACAATGTTTTCATTAATAGTGAATTAAGATACGAAGATAATTTTACATTGTGGTCCTTTTTAGTACCTGCTTAGGACTCTACCAATGGCAGAAAGGAATCCTAAATGTGTAGTAGTGAAACCAAGGCTGAACACATAATTATCTACATCTACAATTAAAAATAAATTACATCAAAACACTAAATAAGTAACCACTGGCTAATTCAGCTATATTACATCTGAAACAAGTGTATAGTTTAAGAATTATGACTGATTTCGTAGCTAAGTTTTTAGAACAGATAAACACGTGTTGCATTGATCGTAGTTTCGCTTTCTGTCGGGACTTTATTAAAATTCGGTTAGTGCTACAACTGTAGCGTGATGCTATGCTATATGAAGCGAATTAGAAGATTCTGTTCACGTAATATAATTAAAGCGTAACTATTATGTGTAGCGTAAATCCATGAGAACCCGATGCATAATCGTTTTCAGATCAATTAACGTATTTAGAAGAACATTACGTGTTTGTGGGTAATAAAAAGGGTTAATTATTTGTAAATAGTTCTAACAATAATGAAATAATTGTTGAACGCAAATAGTTTACCTCTGTTATTATTGCATGCACATTAATAAATAGCACGATATAAAAAAGCTCTTATAATGTTAGCGATAAGTCTACTTATAGATTGCGATAACACGATCCGTGCTTACTTCTGTATAAACACCTACTATTGATTTATTACCAATTGTGCTTTGCATGTGGCTACTTGCCTTCATAATTACCAATTACGTTCACAGATATCTGCATGTGACGACGTATGTCTGTTTCTTGCGACGTTCGTTACATTGTATGCGATTGATGTGGTGTCCTAACGGCTCCCTAGGACGAATATTTATTTACTCAATTCATATTCTGCATCTGCCACTATAGAATATTGTACATACTTTATCAACCAATATAAATTAAATTTCAACCGACATCTACCAAGTATAATTAATACTGAAACCATTTAACATTACTCTTTATTGTTTCAAGTCAAACAGCGCTTATACAGCTTAGCATAACAATTTCGGTTCGCCTAATTAATTATTAAAAACTCGAACAAAAATGTTTTAAGATAATCGCATAAGGAGACGACAAAGTCGTACTCGGCGTCGTGAATAATGATGCAAATTAAAATATTCAGCTTTCATAATTATACAAAGACATTAATGGTCACCGAGACAGATATTAAAATTACAAAAAAGTCTGTGCCGTACGTCTGCCGGGGTCGTTGACTTATAATATGCAATTGTAAAAAATCAATGTAACTACCTAATCCCGAAGCGTTGGCATACAACAAAGGTCTGCATTATTAACAATGGTTGTTAACAATAAAAAAAAAGGTTTTTAACCGCTCGATTGTTTCAGCGTTTCGTACTTGACATTATAAGTAATAGCACGTCGTAAAAACAATATTGCACGTGATTTGATGCACTAAAATTGGCCAGCTATACTGTATGATATTCAAAGTTAATCCATTTGGTCGATGTGCGCGAGACATAAACATACATTCGGTATCATTCGCACTCAAGATCTAAAAACGTTAACATGTAATAAAACCATAATGATGTGTCTGTCTGTACATCAAATGTTTACTGATAAAACGAATTCCAATATTCAGTATTTCTTGAATGTGAACAAGTCCTAATCAAAGATCATTTTATTTTTTGCGCAAACCGCTGCTTATTTTCGTCTCTTTTGGACATAATATATATTTGTAGCAGGCTCAAACCAATTTAAACGATGTCTTTATAAAACAATTAAATGTAAAGTGCAATAAAGAGTGCATTGCCAAGTGGGTCGTATAATTTGAAAATGGTCAAGTGCTTAAAAATAAAATCTTATTACTGTTATCACTGATGGCCACTCTTTACAAACTTTTGGTTACTCAATATAAGATGAAACAGTTACAGAGACTCGGACAAGACCGTCGCTAAGGTCATTCTGGAAAACCTTAGTTTTACGAAGACTGTATCTATTTTTTTATTCTTATTACTGCTATTAATAAATCTTTAGTTTCTACCTGTATAGCGTTACGTTAGTTACAACACAAATGAAACGAATAGAAATTAAATCGATTTAGCTATAAGCAAACGTACGAATTCGCGCGTTTGTACAAACCATTTGCACAAAACTCTGGTTTATTACAATACCAAAGCAAAAGAACCATGTATAATCCAAAAATAGCCTCGTATGTTTTCCGTATTCAGCTTTTAGTTTTAAAATATAATTCTCGTTTAGGCACGGCGCTAGCAATTGAGTCCAGTTTGGTGAATAGGCCCATACAACTAATTATAACTGTTCTTTATAACCTACACATGTAAAACGTGGTCTACAAAAGATGCACGAATAAAAACAACTTCGTTATCGAACTGATGGTGGAAGGGATATTCTAAATAAGCAATATATAATGAAGCCAATTTTATCCATGTTTAGAAAATGAAACAAACCAACCGAATTCCAGGTTGCTATAATAATAAATATTTTATCAGGAAATCAGAGACTTACTTTCAACATGTTAAAAAGAATTAGCCTTCGTGTCGATCGTGTCAATTCGTAGGCACGAAAGAAAAAGTTACGTTTTACGACTCCCTCGAGAAGAGATTGGGAATGAATTGGATTGAAATTTAGGGCCCTTAAAACAGTTACTATAATTGGTATTTTCTACTTAGCTAATATATTAATGTAGAAATCCAATTCTCTATTTGTTCGTTTACACAATGCGTCCCTCGCAATAAAAAAGTTTTGTACTAACAAAAGCTCAGAAAGCTCTACAAACCAGCAAGGTTAATTTATTCGTTTTTTCTCACAGACAGTGTAAAAAATGCAATTCTTCCGGTACGTTTCCATAGAATACATTGTTTAACTTGTGAAACTCAAGGTCGTCAGTTAAAAGATGTGGCAGTGAAATTATATGACGAGTTTAACGTGCATAGCAACAATGGTTCATTTACATAACTGGGCGCTCGTCCGCTTTTTAGAGTTCCTTAGTGAAACAATTAATTTTTTAATTTCTTTGAAGACGAACAGCACAAACATTCTTCGCATGTCAGTCAGCCTGTCACAATATCTCTTCAAACGAGTTTTAAAAATGTACCTTTCTGAATGTGGCTCTAGTATTGTGTAGAATATGAAACCTGGATTATTACGCCATAGGTGCTTTAAGAATAAAGTAAAATGAAAACGTTTTATAAGATTTATTCAGTTGGTCCCGAGCAATTTTGAAGTCTTTATTTTTTCGTGACATTCAAACAAAACACAAATTCAGAACCCTATTTCATGCATGAAATGCTAACTTGGCGGGTATTTAATTAACTTTTAGGCTGTAGAAGGCGTATGCTTTATTTATTTTTTTGACAGAACGTGATTTTGAAACAAAATTAGATGAAGTTGATTGTCCGTGGAGATTGCGTGCCAATTATTTAGTTGTTTTTTTTTCTTGCTTTTGTCTAAGCACGTCCCTTGTTTTCTTTCCCATGTCGGGTTTTCTGTATACGTTTTTCACTTAACTAATTGAAATCGGTTTTGTATGCGTAAAGATTCATCCTTCACGGTCGAATCAGGATCGATTTCAACCAATGTTTTGTGTGATAGTTCATCTTTTAATTTATTAATATACATGTGATAGGCCTTTTATAGTATTTTAATACTCAAATTTACGTGGTCACCTTTATTATTGCAGTAATGTTATTTATTCGTGATTTTGTTTGAAATAAATTAGGTAATTATGAGGCTTATATTCTTTAAATTATTACCTGTTGTACCGTTCGTATTTTCGTAACAACTACTTAAATAGTACATCTACATAGATACAATTTGCTTCTATTTTATGTGAATAGATAACGTCGTCACGCATAGAGTTCCCATGGCCTCCAAATATTGCTCAAAGGTAACGATGGATATAAATTACAAGTTTTTTTTAGGCACACGTCTCTAGGTAAAGCCTTATCTTATTTGAAAAGGTTCGCTAAATACCCATAAATTTTGATAATCATTAACCTACACGACTATGCGTGTAAAAGTTACAAATATAAAGCATTTATATCACACTTGACTTTCGGAACAATATATAAGGAATAACTATAAATCTTATCAGAAAGTTAACGAATTTAATTACGTGTCAAATAAATTAACACGATATCGCTACAGTATTATTTTAGTTAATTCCTTTTACTGAGGTAATATATCTTTTTGTGGTAGGTACCTATACTCAAACAATACCATAAATAGGGATGTATGCGTGACAATATTGCTACGTTTTCCTATTACAAAATATATAATCTACGTAGCTGCGGTCATAGAAAATCTAATGATTAATAATAACGTGTATAACGAGCACATGTTATGACGATAATAGCTTTAACGAGATTATCTTCTCAGCAGGATCGTGTACTAATTTACGTAATTGATGTCAAGAATGGAGGTGATTGCGAGTCAAAGGTTAAATCAGCCTAAATCATTAAAATTCATCGTGCCATACTAAATCTACTCGAACAATATTCTATATGCAGATTTGCAACTTAGCAACAAGACACCGATAGATTTACCACCTACTTATGTTGCAAAGATGTCTCGATACGTGCACAAAAAACTCGCTTAGCAACAAACAAAAAAGCATGAATAAATGACAGAAGTTGTACAGGATAGGTAATCTAGTTTGGTTGTCGAATATTGGATAAACTCACCGGGTTCCATAATGGATTACATTGTTGATGAAATCGACCGGAAGGTTACGAGAATATTGAACTAACTAGTTCTCTTTGATTTTCCGGATTTAGTGTTCGGAATCTTCTCTCTTCCCCCTAATTTAATTCAATGCCAATTCGCTACACGAGTTGCTTTAGTTTCGAACTGGATACTAAGCTCTGTAGAATCTATGTTCAAAGAGGTGAATAGCTAGTTATAGATAGTCGTGTATCGATTCCAAGAATATGTCAGAATTTGAACGCCTTAACCTATACGCTAATTACTTTGCGTGATCAATTAAATTTTACTTTACAGAAATCATAACCGATTGTTAGCATTCATTAATGCTCTATTACGAAACGTGCCTTCCCCTAGCAGGCAGTAGTTTTGTGCGACTCTTGATTCATAAGATTCAGATAGCTTATTCCGTCACAAAACTCTTAATGGGCTACTTTTATTTCATTTTTATTGACTGTATCAATTAGGACAGTCCTTTTGCCAACAAACTAAATTAACATTTCAAAAACAGAAAAGCTCATTAATATTTTGCTGGTGAGTTCTCTTCTCAATTAAGTTATCATAATTATAATAAAACGACACCCCGGTGTCATTATAATGACTTAATTAAAGTATCATCTTAACTTTTGGGTTACGGGTTCCTGACAGTCAGATTGAGTTGCAATGACTTTAAAAGTGGGTTCAGCTGTTTGCGTTTATTCGTTAAGCACAACTAATCTATGTAATTATGTTGTTAAGGTTTGGTAAAGTAAGAATTTTACGTGAAAGGAAAATAATATAATTTAAATTGTGTTTTTGTCGTACTTCAAAACGTAAACTTTTTCTGAAATTTTAAGACTTATGGTTGTATCTCTAAAATATTTATTTTTGCTGTAAGGCTATAAGTTCTGAAAAAATAAGCTGGTTTATTTAAAATGTTTTATGTTATTGAAACTTTGATAAACTCTGCACTGTACTATAGTTTTCTTTATATATATTTTCTTTTAAACTCAACGGAAAACACAAAATAATTTAATTTGATAGAAAATAAGCATATTACAATTTTGTTAAATACAATCGAATCAGTGTTAGTTAATTACGTTGCGGTGAAACAATCGATTGAAATATCCGCATTTGACAAGCCACCGAACGTCTTCAATCGCATTATTTAACACTTATTAAAGTGTCCATATGTAGGTCACCTGGGGTGATTCATATGCACGCTATGGTAACTTGCATGTATAATTCAGTCTGCAAATGGTTGATAATCTTTTTTCACATGTGTCAGCGTTGAGCTCCTTTGTGTAATTGGATTTCTTTAGGTTATTGCTCCCTAAGCCGGTTCAATAGTAGAAGCTCATTCGAAAAGGTGAATTTATTGTAAAACTTGAGTATGTGTGTACACGTTATGCACGTATTCTATACGAATGTTCGCAGTACGCTGCGTTAGATCAAATGTATGAACTCATTCGTGCCGTACACTGCCATAGCAACAAGCAATTACGTAAATGATTCTCGTTTTTTTTATTCGTCGACCATATCGCTTCGTTCGTTTTCACTCGTCGTGTTTGTTTTTTTTTGTATTTTGAATATTCCTTTTTTCATAATGACCACCATCTTCAGTGACTGTAACAATGTATGCAATTATTGCTATCAGTGTATATTATTACGGCAATTTATTCAACTGTTGGCTGTTTCTGTTTTATTTATTTGACGTGCATAGCATCATTTCCACTTAAGGTGAGTGAGTTTAGTAACAAAAATTATAATTACATCCTTTACTCCGCCTTTGGCATGTCCACCTGCGTAATTTGCTATCAAATAAATCATTTGCGCTTTTCGGTTCGAAATTGCATTACTTTGAAATGTCTGAATGATTAAAAATAGTAAAAAGTCACTCGGTTCAACTTTTTTAAACAGAGTGGTTATTTCTTTATCATCTTTGTTAATTATAATAGTAGTGTGAAGACTCAAAGGCAGTTGGAAAGCCAGTGCGGAAGCTACGGGCGAGCGCGGCAGTGGCACTCCGTCCTTGATACTGTGATGACGAGCCAAGCCTAATGGCCACACCCTTAAAATAACTTTTAAAACGGAATCTGCAAACACAATAACTGAAAGTTAGTTTTTTAGAGATTTTGCTTTGTAGGTACCCCTTTGTTACCGTCTTGATCAGTATATCTTATCTTATTCTTAGCTTATCTTAAGTTAGGTAGTTATTATTTAATTGCAATTAAATTAAGATTTTCCCCAGATACAATAACAGATGATTTGTCTTTAGGTGACTTAACTGCTCTAAACCGATTATTTTCGTTTGCACATAAACAATACAATCAAATGTTGCCGTTCTTTGTCCTGCATAGCAGAATTTTATTTAGTTTTTTAAAAAACCTTTCATATCAAATATATTTAGTTCAATGTTGTATCCATAGGTTATAATCATAGTTATACCTAAGTAGTCGAGTCAAGCTAGGCCCAAGGTCTAGTAAATCGGTCCTGTGAACAGTTGCATAGACACAGTGTACTCAAACAGTAGCCGTGAAAAATCGTTAGTAGACTTAATATTTTAAGCGCGTAACAAGTGTTGTTTGGCAATCGCCGCGCGCTTATAAGTTAACACCGTCGTTCACTATTACACCTAGCGTTATCTCAGTGTTGTAATCTGATATTACGTGTTTTTAGCGGTGTCTTGTCGTTTTTCAACGGACTGTAAAGGCTTGTTTACACATGCAGTGATTTACCGTAGTAAGGGATATCTAGTTTTTTAAGTTATTCGTTCCGAAGGTTCATTACTTAAAGTAACTTTATTAGGTTCATAAATATCAACTCTTTTAAGGTGTAGATTAGGAATCTTCTTGTAGAGTTAACATTTTTTAATAGCCCTAAAACGAATAGCTTCGTAAAATATGGGTGCGTGTAAATACAACTTAAGTCAAATGACGGCTCTTCAAGCTTTATATAAATTTTGTGAAACGATATTATTATAATTTAGCATTAAATGAATTTCCGTAAAGCCGGCTTCGTTTCAGGGGAGCCCTCTTGTGGTTTTCAACAACAAAAGACATTGATGTTAAAATCTAACCCACTTGTTTTTGCGGCTCCGTCATTGTATGTATCTCTTCATTATTTTTACTAATTCCTGAAAAGCATACCTTTGAAATTCCGCCAACAAGATTGCTCATCTCCGAATTTTCGCCAAGTACGGTGAAGTGGTGACCCCAAAAGGCGCTCGTCAACTGAAATTGTGTTATATTTCTCATTTTTCTGTATCCATGTGAGTTCGTATTACTCATTTCCGTTTCTGAGTTATTCCTCAGATATCCACTTACGTAAATGTATCTTCGAGGAGTCTCGTTCACCGTCCAGTCAAGGCCCAGATCTCATTTGAACGATCACGAGGTCGAAAGTTGAAACCACTTGCCGCGTCGGCTTGTTATCTTAATTTTAATAATATTCATAGAAGTTGGAAGTTCTGAAACGAGAGTTTTATCTTTATTTTGTTATAATTTAATGCATTTTTAAGGAACAGGATATGCTAATTATGTGTTAAAAGAAAGATTTTATGTAATTAAGAATTAATGACGAAACAAAATTACCAATTCGTTGCCTCAAATGTAGTATGCATTCTACTAGGCATTATACGTGTTCAGGGACTCATCACACAACCTATAAAGTAAGACTTGTTTTGTATTGAGACGCTGCTCTACGCCGTTTAAAACACTGTCTCGGTTTTACAGGTCTTGAAACAACGATGGATGCCCCGCTTTTTCCATAGCAACAGCGGCATTGAGCATAAGACGCACTGTCCTTGCCTCATTTGCTTTGCATTAATACAGTCATACTTTGTAATTAGCGTGCACCAGCTTTACATGACCTTTGCCTTCAGTCACGATATTCGCATTTTCTTCTTATTTTTTTATTTTGGCTGCAGTTAAAAGATCTGTAAATGGATTGTTTACACTCGGAGCATGTTTTTGCACGTCTGCGTCGATCTTATCTAAACAAACACCAGTGATTTTATGTTTTGGTTTGCCTTTGTGTTCCCTTTTTGATGTTTGGGTAGCTACTCAGATTTGTAATAAATACACTACTTGATGACCCTATAAAGTCATAAATTCCCATCGTGTGTGGTATTTATTATGTCATCGTATTAATTGGCAATATCATAAAATTAATTTATAATTAGTTATTTCTAACTGGTACGTACCTCGAAAAATCAAAATTCAGCATCATTGTTTAATGTTGCAATTTAGTTAAATCACATTATAATTTTATATAATCAAAATGATGCAATATTTAAATTTTTGCATTACGCAAATTTTGAATAATACCTATCGGACATGGTAATTATTTTTAATTATCCTGTCCTATTATAAAAAATTAAGTTAAAGATTATTTGATAATTAAAATGAACAGAATTAATTTAATAAAATAAATAATCCGACACTCATTAGCAGAACGTTCTGCATATTTCAATAAAATCCAGTCTGAAATAAAAAACGTTTCTGCTAGGCTCAAATTAATGAAAAAAGTATAAAATAGGTATCCTGATATGTGCGTAAGCAGCTCAACAGATAGGTGTTAATTATTGCAATAATTATAAATTTGCATGTCTATAAAACCTCGATATTTATTAATAAGATAATTACGGCAAGTGTAGGTTTTATACCAATACTGCAACGTATATCGTCTGCTAAATACCTATTAAAGCACTGACATAATATTTCCATAGTGCATGTATTTTGCGGTTGCCATTACTACATATTGCACATAATAAATCATCCGAGGCTTTGACCGCTTTGATATCAGAAACCTTTCTATTTTCCGGTCGTAACGTGACGTCATACGCTGACGTTTCAACTGCGCGTACTGTCGTAGTCAATTCATTGCCTCGTTAAAATTGTCGCTAATGGTTATTGAATTTGTGATGTATTGTACACACACTCGAATATGGAGCCGCGGATAACTAATGTTGTTTCACTATTATGTTTGCGGATACCCCACTGATAGATTAACAAGAGATATTACCAAACATGGTTATAACCAGCATTAATTAACAATTTGTACAGGATAATATTAATTATTTTATTTGGCCCTATAATTCAAAGGAAACTGCTTAATTTTATATAATCATAATTATTATGTCGGGAAAAACACAGCTAACGTTGTGTAATGCATTTACACAGATGCTGGCCTAAGAGTCTGGAGAGCGATCAGCACGTATAAGTATGTTATTGTATTAACATAGTACGTTGGCCCTCGGCAGCCGTTGCCATGGTAACGATACCGTTAGCCTAGCGCGGCCCGACGATCGCCGAATAAATTCGACTAGAACTGTGACGTAACATACGATACACAAGCTCTCAAGTTATCAATCTATTTGTTATCAAATTTAATGTAGTCAAAAAGCTTCATAAAAGTTCAAGAAACTTTGAAGCAAACTCCGGCCCATTCTAACTTTATAATGCCTGGACAGACAAGATCTTTGTCGAATAGCTATTGTGATGTAGCGCCTTTTAAGACGCAAGAATGGTATTCCGGGAAAAATAGGTCAGCTTCTACGAGAGACGTAGGTAGGTATACCTATACGATTTCGTAAATGGCGACTATGGGACTGTGTCAGAACAGCAGTGGATCCTTCTTTGTGCTTACGACGCCATACAGATTACCTATGCGTTTGTTGCAAACATTTCATTAATTTTGGATCCCATTTTATATTTTGTGCCGTTGGTATTTTGATAATAGTATGATTATATTTTCTGAGATTCTCCGAAATGATGATAATTAATGTTTTCATTTTAAATACCAATTAATTTTTGGTCGAGGCTATACATAATGTAAGCTTCAAAATTTAAACGCATCAATCCATACCTTGCAAATGCCAAGCATTGCCATGTATGTTCAAAACGTTCCATGTTTTTAATTTCCGTTGTCGAAAATCATACATTACTTTTATTACTATCACAACTTACAAAAGAATAATAAACAATCAATTCCAGTTCTGCATTGTTGCAGCAGAAATTTATCTCCATGTTACATACAGAAAATCCGACGAAACTGCTAGCTTTGCACGAAGTGGGTAGTCATAAACAAAGGGAAAATTCTGAAAACAACAAAGAAGGAAAACGTTTGCATTTGCACTTTTTGGCAATCGCGTATTGATTACGCTCCTTATACCAACATTACCGACTGATTGTTTTTCTATAATTCTGTATTGTTATCCGATAAATTGATGACTTTCACATCAGTTTGGATATTGTGGCCGTTGTGTGCTGGTCAAATCAAATTTAATAACCATCGACAATAGGTTGTTGCAAAACCGAAATTTTAATGAAATGTGTGATGTTAATTATGCGATTCACGAAACAAAGACTCCTGAAATATTTTCTTATTTTATTTAGGTAATAATAAAAATAACCGAATTTAATTTGAACCAGCGTATGCGCATACAAATTCCGGCTTTAACACATTCATATTACCTAATTATAGATTTATGTACTTTGCACAGTAATCATATGCATTGTATATTGTAACCTTGTTCTGCCATTGTTAAATATGTACGCAAATAACTGACATGCTAAATATTTTATACACGTCCATGTTAAGCTGAGTGCAATGACTGTTGCATTACTGTTAGAGCATATACATGACATACGTGGATAGAGAAAGAATACTGATCTGATACGGCGCACGCGTGACGGGAAAGCGGATTTTGAGGTGGCGAACCTCGATTCTTTGTTAGTATAAGAAGATGGTCTATAAGTAGAAACACCAAGTCCTTATTAACAGGTACAAGTACATAAAAGAGACGACACTCGCCCACTAGTTAGTACTCGACGCATCGAACTGACTGCAGGCGGACGTGCACGACGCTCAACGAAAACAAAGCAAAACGAAATGTTTCAACGAAATGTGTCCAAAATGTAAATCCCAATCGCTTTCCCGTCCGGAAATGGAGTGAGCATTTGATTAAAAAATAAATAAACAGCTTTTCCCCTGTCCCGAAGAAGAATGGTTGACGTATACCGGTTGGTTCAGTACATAGCTAACTGCATACTTACTGATATACTGGCTCAAAACGGCGGAACAAAGGAACCATTCGTTTAAATAGGTCAATGGCACGGGCCCCTATTTGCATCGGCCGTCCTAGGATTAACCGACCGACGTATACTATAAACATCTTGTTTGAGGTCTTTAAGTAAAACGTATCTTGACGTGTCAGTAAGTAAAATGTTTCTTGTTTACTTTGACAATGAAACTCTTAGGAATAGTAGTTTTTTTGCGGTACTTATATTTTTTAAATTAAACTAATATTCATACATAAAAATAATAGTTCTGGAATAATTTGAAATTAGTTAAAAAATGACATACGTACTGGCGTTATAGGTACCTACTACAGTTTTTGCGTGCATTGTGCCATATTGACCGGTAACTTTCTTTGTTTCCTTTTTGACAGGGTGACGAATATAACATCACTAATATACATAATAGTTATAGGGATCTATTATTAAAACGATTTTACATTGTATTTACCGTACTGACTATTGTTAAGCCGCACACAACATCGATCTTATGTTTAAAATATTTTAATATTTACTATTCTATTGTGTATGACCGAATTAGGTAGACGCTATTGTTCGGTATTTTCTTATGCTTACTATAGAATAGAAAATTGTGTATTAAAGAGCTTATGTCATTTTAGATTATAGATTCTTGAAGTGTCGAGACAAATAATATTTGCATTCATTTAAAGGGCAACCGTTGTTGTCCGTAGTTTAATGAGAGATTTCGACTGAAATCTAGGTTCTCATAAAATGAGTTGACTAAATGTATTTCCACCTTGTGTCTTCATTATTTCCTTAACCCAGCTTTGTACAGATATCACAGACAGGCTGATAGCAATGGGCTTCCCCGCCGAGAAGTTAGAAGGAGTATACAGGAATCACATAGACGAGGTGTACAGGTTTCTAGAGAAGATGCACAAGGACCATTATAAAATATACAATCTCTGCTCCGAGCGGTCGTACGATTCGAGCAAATTCCACGAAAGGGTGAGTACTCTATTATTTATTTGTGGTTTTTAGTTAATACAACCATAAAGGTCTTACTCATAAAGTAGGAATA
This sequence comes from Chrysodeixis includens, assembly GCA_941860345.1. NCBI lineage: Eukaryota > Metazoa > Arthropoda > Insecta > Lepidoptera > Noctuidae > Chrysodeixis > Chrysodeixis includens. Next base: position 10,878,930 of record OW796107.1, on the reverse strand, counting down.
TCTATAGGTAAAATGTCTCCGGCTTCCTATATTTTTTGACAATTGCGTCTATGTTATAGTATCAAAATATTTTTACAGGTTTATCTCCTTGAATATTAACTATGTTTTTTTTTGTTCCAAATTCTTCCCGTCTTACACATCACACTTCGAAATCGCTCTGCTAAGTGCTAACCTTACATGATAAGCTGAGGATTTATCCCCTCAGTGACTCGAGGAGTCTTGACTTAATTTGTCATCGGAACGCCATTCCACGTCAATCCTGTTACCATTGTTTGATGGAATTATTTATACACACGGGACACAGTAATTGGAGTACAATCTTACTCTTACGTCAGCCTTAGGGCGGCCGTTTAAACCGTTTTACAAGTAATACGTAGTGACGTGATGACGTGGTTTCGGGTTAATTTTGCGATAGACAATTGTGTCGCGTGTTTTACGTAACTTGACGTCAGCTATTTGTATTATTTATTATAATGCAATAACATTATTAAATTTAATACAACGCTGATCGGGATTGCTGAAAATCCATCTTCTCGGGTTTTCTGGGAGTAAATGGCTTGAACTTCTTATTCAATTTCTCCTAAAGTTTTAATTAAAATGTTGAAATATTGTACGAACCATAAGTGCGGTCGCAGGTATTAATCGGTTCTCGCAATATTAATTGATCTTTCAGTGGAAACGGCCTTTGAAATTCTTTAATGATGCCATCTTTTTACACGTGAGTTATCACGTACTCAGAATTAATAATAAATGAAATATTGGAATAAGTTTCAATGGAAAAGGGAAATATATTTTAAGCTTTTCGCCAGGTGTATAAAATATGTATATTACTATGGGATTCAATCGTTTACGAAGTATAAAACTATCAAGACTCCAATTATTGTAACAGGATGTTTTAAGAAAAGTTAACCTTGTAGACTGATATTGTTGTGTAATTTGCCTTTCTGTTATCAACAAATAGTTATAGTTTAATATTACTTCTTAAGTCGTTACACCGCTTTTCGAACCTTTCTCATCGTCGTCTTGTTCAAAAGTTAATATATTTAAATCCAACACATTTATTTTATATATTGTGAATAACGTTACAACTGCGTCGCTGATAACCTAGATATTATTATATTGTGCGTTGAAATAGCCTCCATGAGTGGCGATAGTTAAATGTACTACTAACGTTGAGCTGGCGGTCTCGAACACCTTACTATTAGTTTTGCTAGTTTATTGCTTCTTAACGTTGATTTATACTGACTTCAAATTCGAGGCAAGTTAACCCTGATCTAATACTGCCATGGAGTAAATTGGTCGCGTCAATGCTAACTTACAATATTCCCGAGCAAGTATTTTATAACACTATCCTTCATGTTTTAAAAACATTTTTTAAAACTACGTTTTACCTCACCCTATTTTGAAGCTTTTGGTGAATGAATGCACATTGATCATCACCCTTGTTAAGTCCAAGGTTAAACCAAAAATATCAAACAAATAAAATGCAGTATTGCATAATGCCCCATCGTAAGTTAACCGTTGGCCCTAACCCCTTAGTAACAGTTCCCTCCGTGTTAACCCTTTCAATTTATTACACAATGGTCAAACGCACCGCGGATCAAAGACCACGAGCTTTTAGTCCTTTTGCATTATTGTACTTAAACGAATATAATTTAATGTTAGATAAAATATTAAAGCCAACGCGATTAGCTGCTTATTATAAAACTATTAGAACCAAACTCGTTGGTTTCGAATAATTTATAACCGTTTCTGGCATACCCATCATTGGATACATTTAAAAGCTAAACACCAAATACTCCAAATACTCAATTGTATATGTTGGTAAACATACTCGTAAATGCTTGCAGCCTACACTTGTGTAAACATTAACACACACAAAAATATAGCACTCCACGATTGTCAGAATTATACGGTTCCATTGTGACGATATTATAAACGGAGCGAAACCGTTATTTTTTGACAATAAAATAAATCTAGCCCTTTTAATGTTATTGTAGATTGGTAAATTTGTGATATTCCACATAAAATGTGCATGGTGCATTAACTTGAGCGCTGTCAAGATAACGTCGTAACGTTTGCTTTTCGGCCGTCGTACTCGCGCAGTGCAAACATTTCAAGTTTTAACACAGCCAATGTCACCAGCGAGGGGTTTACTCTTATATAATTGTTGGTCGCCGCGTTATCTGCTGCAAGCTGTGACAACAAATGTGATTATTAATAGGTGGCGTGTTCTAAGTCACGCCTCTGACTCACACCTTGTGTACGTGTGATCTTACACGATTCGCACATCATCCACTCCTCAATGAGCACGCCGTTTCACCCTTAAAACCACTATACAATAGAGCTGAAGTTTCCGCAATTTCTTCTGATCATACATAATGCGATGACCATACAATCGAAAAACATAACATTTATTAACATGTTTTGTCATATAATTAAATTTGTTTAACACTTGTATCAGCTGTTTTAATACATGTGGTTTTCCTTGAATGTTCACATAGCTTGCTAAAGGATTGTTCCTATCTAAATTTACAATTATACTTGCTGAAAATTCTATGAAATTACATTTTTATCACTACAAATTGTCACACATTTTCTGAATTGGGAATTATAATTATGGCAATGTATTCGTAGTCAACTTATTCACAAACATACATTTAGAAAAGCTTTAATTGTTGAGGTTTAACATGGTAATACGATAGATCGGAGGGAATCATTAAATCTGTGCTAGCCTTATAGATTCCAGTGTTTGTGTTAGTGGCAACATAAGGGGTTGCATCGCCGCGCAGATGTACGCTTGTCCCGTGGGCACTGGCCGGCTGTTACTATGTTGTCTCACACCACAGACTCCGCAACATACGAAGCTGGTTATTTGAATGCCTTGTTATCTGCATGAAATTGTTCTCTCTAGTTTTAGTTAGCACAACACAACACATAAACATACACTGTACCTACGTATGTTACATGGCACGCTGATGATGATAAATTCGGTAGTAACACCACTCATAACTTTCTTCTGGCGTTTCTTCACAGATATGCAGAAATGATTTATTTTATGTACCGAGTAAAATTATTTACGAGAACAAGAAAAGCAATAAATTTCATACAAAATACCAACAACTAGATTGCCATTTTTATGGTAATCGGTAATGAGTGCCTCGTTGTAGATTTGTTCTGCCAATTTCTAATGTGGGAGTGCCACGAGGGTACCAAAATAAACACAGCGTTTTATCTCCTGTAAGAAATAATTTTGCATCTTTCGTTTTGCAGTCGACCAAGATCTAGTTGTCTTTGCCATATACGACGCCCGTTCAATTTAATCTCGGTATCGACATGAACAAAATTGCAAATATCATTTGAAAACAACTTTATAAGTGCAGTAAGGTTTATATTCCTGTTTTGGATGTTTCGATTACTTTTTGGAAAGCCTAGAAAATGCTTTGTAACGTTTGCTGTCTGATATCTTCAAAAAATGTCGGATGTTTCGAGACAAGTAAAACGGATAACATATCACAAACCGCCGATAAACTTTGATTGTGGTATATCAAAATAAATAGAAAGCATTGAGTTACGATTACAAACAGCACATAAGTATAAGGTCCCACAGCTGACTGCTAAGATTCTCGATACAGTGACCTCCAGAAACACCTGTGCATAACTCCTAGCCGGTTCTTAAGGCTAGTTTGTCGTCAATCGGTACTACACTACTACCAGTTGGTATTGTTTAGTGTTCCACAGTACTATTCTTAGATATTATTATTATAATGGTGCTTACTTTGTAGCCAGTGCCTCTGTGTGCATTTGTCAGAACGTAACCCGCTTGATGTATGGGATTGGTATGAACTATGTGGCTATCCTACGCAAATTTTGCTTTAGGACTAAACATTTATTATACCTACGCATTCCGCATGAAAAGTCGTTTTATCATTTCGCTTTGTCTGTCAGTTTGTCTCGGTAATATCAACATGGTTCGTAATACTGAGACGTTACACAATAGAGTCGCCTCTATCCCACTTTGGATCCTAGTTTGACGGGGGATAGATATATTGTGTACCTAAGGATGACAAGCAATTTATCAACATAAACAAGCAGTTAAGTCGCTCGATTGGGTTGCAAATATCAGACGACCTAAATAAACTAACGTCTAAACATCAAAACTCTCGCATTTACGTTCTCATCAGGATAGAGATTGCTCCGTAAAAGAGTTTAATATCTATCTTTAAAACTGTATTAAAATTGTTCTCTTTGTTTTATTTTTCATTTGTATTACGCTGCTTGTTTACGAGCACTACACAAGATACAAAACATTTAAACAAAGATTAAACAATAAACGGAATCCATAAAGTTGATTTTATTCGTACATTTTATCAACGTCCTCAATTTCGCGTAACAAATGCTAGGGTTCCTTATGCACAGGGGATTTGGCAGCTATACGGGTCACGGTGACGTCACCCACACCAAGACGCATTTCGTGTATGTTGCCGCGAATGTGTTTTAATTTAGGAATTCTTCACATTCCCTAAAGAATTTACTATGTCGTGCTAATATCGGATGTGCTCAAATTTGTGATTGTATAAATCATAATTTCTTGTATTTTCGAGTTTAATTTTCATAGAAATTGTAAAGAACAACTTCCGAATCACACGAATGGATTTTATTTAAGAACTATGTCTTTCCATCTGAGTTTTTTGATTTAAAATCTAAAATTTTTGAAGCCGGAATTTCAGATAATTTTCAAACTAATAGTTTATTGTAGCCTACAGGTTCTTATTGCTTTAATATTCTGTATATTTATGAGCTCTTTAGGAACAGCCGTAACAGCCTTAACTCTTCTGTCATCACTTTCACCGGTATTTATCCCCTTTCTAATCTTATCTTGGCTGCCTTTTAATAGCGTTTGATTAATTTTCCCTTTGGCCCTTGCTTCAAACGTCGACTGTTTAAACAGCGTTGAAAGATTTAAAAAGATTTAAAAACTATTTACTAATTAGATATTACATAGATTATCTAATCCCACACATTGCCAGTAACATACAATCTAAAAATGTCACAGACGGTGTTAACGTGCTGCTAAGTTCAATGCGTTATTTATTATAGAACAATGTGTGCTACTCATAGACGTGTTAAATGGCAAGACGCGTCATTCCCGTGTTGCTTGCGTCGAGTTTTAGGTAATTTATATCGTGGACTTATGTATTACGAAGCTATTAATGCCACGGGAGACGATAAATGGGTCACCCATATATGCTATACGAACCGTTTTGGCTATTCTATAAACTTCGATGTCGGATTCAAAATACAATAAATGGAAAATTCTGTGCAATGTACCTATAGTTTAATTGGAGTGATTATCTAGATCTTTTTTATATTTAAATGTGAGTAAGAAAGCAAAGCGTCTTAGCGATTATCGTAACTGATGTTACTTCGCCCACTAGCACTTAGTTCAGCTGCACACTGATTGCTTATCGAGCGTGGTGATTATGAACTCCTTCATATCGTTCGTTGCAGCTATCTACTGCGATACAACGATAACACTCCTTTATATTATATTCAAAGTTTCACGGCTTTTGTTGCTTATATACTCGTGTACATTTGTACCTGTAATATCTTAATGTAACATTGTAGTGTCAGTAAATAACCTCTAGGTATCCTTAATCCCATAACTAATCAAATGAAGAGCGTTTAACGTCAGAGCCTGGCGAGCTATGACGCTGAACCTGCAATTAGAGTCGATAAATACCGAGCTTAGTAGCTATTCACAACTTCTCTACATAATAAATAGTTATCGTAAATAGCGACTACATTGCCTTTGCAATACCAGCCAAGTTTATAAGGAAATTCTCCGCAATGATTAAAAGCATTATTTTAATTGAGACCGTAATTAATCTGAAATACAACACTAATGAGGGGCGACGACCCCGCCTGGTGGTGTAAGATAACGAATTACTTGTACCCCCGTACACGATCTGATTACTGTACCTCACTTATTGAAAACGTTACTGATTGTGAGAGATACTATAATTGATTCGCTTATACCCGCTGCTAAACTAAGATATACCAAAAAAATAGATTATGAAACAAGTACTCGGCGATAAGACCACACACATATTTAAGTAACTCTGGCAATCTCTTTGTTTATGTTTGTGCAAAAGATTCTAGAATTTTAGATACAAAAATACGTTGGCCAAATAAGGACGCGATGGAAATTAAAGGTATGTTCCTAACATTTCGAAAAGTACAATACTCCAGTATTTTCACATAAAGGTTATCTGCGACCCGCATAATGACATTAAAAGTCAAGTATATGCGGCCCAAGAAAGAAAAAGGTTGAGCAACGCCGTTCCATGCAATGTCGTGACTTTTAACCCAGGATTTACTGCCATCGCTGATACCGCAAACTTCTCCTCGTCCGAACAAAAACTAGCGTAAAAACACGAAGCAGTATAATTTGATCTTGTGATTTCAACTGTATTGCCCAACCAAACTATTCGACGATTCGAGTTGTATTACCGTATCTTAATAACAAATCTTAGCATTATATTGGTAACACCACATGTATGTAATTGAAACCTGGCGAAAAGCCGTAAGGATGTACGCTAGCGACAAGCTGTAATCCATGGCTTGTTTGTTGGTAAAACATGGTGGCTTACATGGGTAAAACTGTTTGCTTATGTGCCTGAAAGGGAGCCAACTGTATAATCTTGATTTATGGTACATAATTAGGGCCATCCAACAATGGCGTCTTTGACATTTTCGGAGCTCATGAAATTTCTTAGTTATTGACGTCAAAACCTTAAGCGTATAATAATGATACTTGAGAAGTGAGTTGGCGGGCCCATCAAGCATAGTGTTTGTACGTCTTCGGCTAGACGTCAATAATTATGAAACTTCATGCGCTCGCAAAATGTCAAACGTGTTATTACAGGATATCTTAGTTTGCGAAGCTCATTACGAGCGTATACGAACTGTTAAGATTAGCCATTAAGTGTAAGTATATAGTTTGGAACTCAGTAATAATTGCCGAAGATCATAAGTCATTCTACTTGACACGTGCTTTACGACACATTAGGGGCGAGCATCAAGAAAATTATCTCTTGCCACAAAATAAACATCTAATAAAATTTGTGACACCTCAAACGAAACATTCCATTAGTATATTACTTTCTATATTTGGACGATGCGATCATTATCGTCGCGCGTAGTGATTGTGTCAATCAGAATTAGATAAACGTTCGTGTAGGCAGAATAAGTATGAGGTGTCTATCGGTTGTTCTTTGACGCGCTCGTGTGTCGTCGTGCCAGACTAGATGTCGCCACCGCCGCCCTGCCTACACTCGCTATCAGTTGTTCACTGATAACGCATATCACAGAATGGATCGCGCAGTTTCCAATAAAAACGTTCAGTTTTCAAGGAAATAGAAATGTTTATTTAACGTATCATAAAATCTATTCTACTTTTATCAGATTGTGTTATTTGATTTTTTTATTTGGATTTTATGTTGTTGCTAGGTAGACGAGGAAGGTTTTAATGAAGTCATTGTGGTTTCGTTATGAGAGCATGTCCATGTTTTGTTCGGTACTTTACTTTCGAACACATGTTATGCATGTTTTCCGCTTGCAACGGGTTGTTGTCAAGGCGTCTACCTTCCTTTATACATCTTCATAACAATGGTATTGTAGACATTGTACTTATTTCATCATTAGCGGGATGTTTGAAAAAGTAGAGATTATGCTTTAACTTAGCTTTAAGCATATTGATTAATCTGTGTTTGTAACTTGTATCTATGCGTTCGTATATATTATTAGAAGTCTACGAAGAATACACAAATATAGATTACTTGGCATTCTTGTTTCTGTCTAAAATTCTAAATACATTTTAACCTGCGTCATAAGTTTCTGACACATTGACAATTGGGTGGAAGGAAAATAATAATCAATGAACATGACATGATCCGTGAAGTTAATTTTAGTTCAGTGTACATGTAGGTACACTAACGGTCTCGATCGCGTCACGATTATTCGCGGTTTGTCGCATATACCCTGCAGACGCGTCAACCAAACATTCAGGAATATTAAACCTTTAGTACCAAACAACCCTGTCTCGATGACGATATTCGCTAGCGTTCGTATGACGTACGATAGTACTGTTTTCATACGATTTTCCACGGTCCCTTATTTCTTTTGACACCGACTGGCAAGCGCATATTGTTATTATCTTCTATCGGCATGATAATAAATCGCATAGGAGCATTGACATTTTAGTGTCGACACATTGATAAAATAAAGAATATGATTAGCACATTTCACCTATCGATACAATATCGATTTCCACGTGAAAGTTTAAGATAGGTGCACATCGGTCTTTGGAAATGATACGATTTAATTTTGATCCGATATTCAATGTGTTGTTTTTTTTTCTAAAATAGCAACGAGTTGTGCGTAATCCACATGACTAATAAATTTGAACTACGATATACACTGTTACGAATACAGGAGTTCAACTGTCCATCGTTAATTAAACCGAGATATTACATATATTAATAAATAAATTGACACTTGATTGACATAACAAATGCCGTTCAGTACAGAGTAACAGTTCTTAAGCGATGTAAGCACAACCCGTACCCGTCTGAAACACTAGATTTACAAGCATTAAATATATTCGAATATTAATGAATCCCATTCGCATTCGTGTAATTTGTATTAACGTGTCCATCTGTCATGTTTCAACTTCTTAGTCCAACTGACATGTCTGATCCTAGGATGTATGCATGACATGTAATCGCTATAATTATTGTGATACCTAAAGATGTTCTCCACTCGTTTGCCGTAATGACTTTTATTTAAATGTCATTGTGATTTTTTGTGGTATCGCATTATAATTGATACTTGGTATATACATTTTCAGTTCCGTTGGCATCACGGTTGCAATTGACGTTTTTATAGCAGGACGTATGTAATTCATTTGATTACAACTAAATGGGCGATGTCTCGTCGAGATAGAACTGCAATTTGCTTAATGACGCTCATTTACGATATTTTGGTATAGTTATATCGATAAATTGTTTTCTGCTATCTATGAAATGATACTTTTTGTGTTCAGTGAGTTGGACTGTGGTAGAGTATATTACCGTTCTGATTTAGAATAACAAGGCATGATTTTGGTATTGACTTGTAGGATTATATTCGAAAGAAAGTTTTAGTAGTATGGAGGAACAATTAAAGTTTAATTGTTATACATGTCATTTTCTGTATGTCGTCCGCCTAGTCTTATCAAATTGTTGCTAAATGACTTAAAGTAATATGTAGCAATACTTATTTATCAGTACTTTCTCCATTGTTTACGTATTACGATGATATCAAAGAGATTACAATGATAAATCGGCTTTCACAAAAGTTTTTAGCCAATATAAATTCAATATTTCAAAACGACGCAGTTGTAGCACTAATTTAGTTTTAAATTATATTTTTAGTCTTCATATATCTTTATCACATGGTTATTTAATAAATTATATAAATATGTATTATAACCAATTTATATCACAGACTCCTTTAAAATATTGTTATGCATAGTGTATGTATTTTTTTCGTATGAACGGCATTGCCTAACAGTTGATTGCGTGCTTATAATAAAATTACCATAATTTTTATATTATGTCACTGTAACATCTTTTAGTTACGATAATGCGATACGTTGATGTTATAATGACCATTATACACAAAATGAATATTTGACAATTTCCTTAAAAAGAATAAAAAAAAGATATATCCATTTATAATGTGGTCTAATAACGGTAAAATGTAGTTTAATTATGTTGACAAACGAAGTTTTTGAGTATAATTTATAGTTCCAGCTTTTTTGGGATTAAATCTCTTTTCGTTTGACGCTGTTGCTAACGGCGGACGGCTATTTCTGTTGCTGTCTAGTTTAATATGGACATGTTTTGCGGTCTCTGGTATAACGTTATTATTTTATAAAAGTGCGGCTGACTGTTCAAATCTATGTCAACCTATTAATTAATCTGATGAGGTACATTAGATTTTGTGTGTTTCACTAATTGTACGACACTGGATGTTTTATTTATATCGATAAGACTTGAATGTAAACTTTAAATACTGGAATTCATGTTCTATGTAAATCTTGTTAAAAAGGGTACCTTGGCAGAAACAGCAAATTCGTTCATTTATTACCTATACATTTGTATATAAATCTTTTTTGGTCGATTACTGAATCAGGCACTACCTATCAGCCTTTAGGGCGTTTTTAAATGTCTATCTTTCGTTATTTATTATTGATACAACAAGAAACCTTTTCAGTATTCGACAAACATCAATTTAATTCAAACCAAGCTCGTTATTATCCAAACTACTTTTCAATTTACATTATCATAATGAAATATCTGTAAAACATCAGTAACATACATTAAAATATAATTACATCATTTAAGTGTGTTACGTAAGGCATCCGACTTGCTTGATAGCGTTACCAGATAATAACGTTTTCGGTCTCACTTAGCGTTTGATAAGTTCATATCAAACACTAAACTGGTACTATCTTCACGCCTTTAGTTTTTGTGGGTGGAAGTGTGGTGTAGTCATTTGTTTTATTTTGTATGCATTTTATAATTACCTAAGTGTTGAAAAAAATAAACCTAGTGTGTATAAAGGTCTCATCTAGTTCCGTAGTGAATCAATTATTAAGAAATATCACCTGTGTTTTTCGTGTTCTATCAATACCAGTTGAGCAGTTTTTGCGGTGAATGTTTAACACTCAAACATCCTCTTTACCATTTACAATATTATGAATTCCTGACTTCTTGAAATGCCTACTTACACAAGATGTGGTATTCTCGTCGACAAACAATAGAAATTTAATGTCACGCTGTCAATATTTATAAATGCTTGTATGTAAATATGAGCCTAAAAATAAATGGATTTATTAATATTCATTACGTTAAATTGTCATAATACTTAAGAATAAACATGCCAAATATGTCTGTTTTAAAATATTTATCTGGTAGGCACGAAAATATGCTGTATTGAAAATGAGCTTTTATTTTAATAACTTCTGCATAGTTAATAGTATGAACTAAATGCATACATCATCCTTGTGTAATCTTAATTAATTTTCTTCACCTTACAAGCTTTTAACAGATGTAGGTTAAATACAAAAATATTCACTGAATAGAAGCTTTACCACTTGAAAGATCAACATAAAAATTGTATAAAGCGAATTTGTTCTGTATAATATTGGCAAAAATAAAATCGCATGCAACGCTTATCTGACGTCATACGCGACCCATTTTCCTTGTTACATTTATCAATTGTCAGTATTTCCATAATGATCTAGGTATGGAAGGAACATAAACGTAGTAGCTTATCTAATCATGCCAGCGTCATGTGGTACAGACCTGACACTGGACGTGCAATTATAAACTTAAATAGAGGTTTTATGGACACCAAGTCAACAAATATAAGGTTATACAGACCAACTGTACTACCAGTGTACACTCAACGCCCTGTCTCCAAGGATTTGCCTGTCCGGCCCGTCCTCAGTAAGCCTTGTTAAAACAAATACGTAAATTCAAAAGATGTCGACGTGGAAAAGTTTAAACTCATCTTGTAGTTTTGAAACAAGCTTGGACGTAAATCGCGGGGTGGAGTTCTTTCACTTGTATAATGACGTGCACGAAAGAGGCTAGCGTTGCTTTTATTAAGCAAATTTTTTGAGCCATTTTCAAACTAATCAACAGACAAAAATGTTTTATAAATCTGAAAACCCCTCTGATATTTTTTAACAAGACTAATTAGGTTAAGAACAAATAACGAAAAAAATGTTTAAGGGCTAAAGAAAATTGATGCGCCAACCCTTTCTGAATCGTATGCATATTGATTTGTAACCGGATACTTTAAATAAGCCTAAGACAGCGATGCGATGTGGTCGTTTAAAAAAAAACCAACATCGTTAGAAAACACAAACATGTAGCCCGAAGGCTCGAGTTTACGACCTCTTTGGAAAGTATTTCAACCTGTCAACCTCTGTTTGAAATAGAATTTCTGTTCCTAATTGTACTAAAAGAAAATGGAACCAAAGTAACATAGAATAGTGATTTCAAGATCGTATGTCGTCTAACCCTTTCCGAAGACGTCAAGGAAGCCTTATGTAGAAGGAATAATTGCTATTCGTATTATTACTAATGGTTACAAATGACGTAAGCCTCGAAAGGTTTTTATGCAGCCCTAGTTGTGTAGGCACAAGTTGACAAGAAACTGTATTTGGAATACGGTATTTTGAATAAAAAAATTAGCGTTATAAAAAGGAATAAAAACATTATCAATTAATATGTCGGGCATGAAGACCTCAATTTTAGTAAAAAAATAAATGTCAGCCTTCTTTAAATTTATATCAGCGCAGATTACTCCAACAATAAATAAAAATTCATTGCATGCAGATTATTTCAAAATTTGGATGCGCTCCAAGCATGCTTTCATATGACAGCGAAAGCAGTCTTTCAAAAACCACAACATTAATAAAGTGTCCAAAGTTTTGGAATATTTCATGTGGAAAGTCGTTGCTATGGTAACACTTTTTGGTTATCATGGAAGCAATGGAACAACGTATGAACGTATCTCGTCTTCGGTTTCCAAAGTCTTATGCAAAATAATTAAAGGTTCTATTTACATTGCAGGTGGCGCGATACGAGTTAGAGGACCACACGCCCCCCAACATCGAGCTGATACAGCCGTTCTGCGAAGACGTCCATAATTGGCTATCAGCTGACTCCAAGAATGTGGCAGCAGTCCACTGTAAAGCTGGGAAAGGACGGACGGGTGGGTTACACTTATATTTCATTTCTAACAATGTAGTACGTACCCGATCAATAGCAGTTCTCTTGACTATTTCTATATTATTCTATAGCTCAGATAAAAGTATTTTCAATTCCTGTGACATTTTAAAAGTATGAAAAGATTTTATACTGCATGGCTGCATGCGAGACATTTTTATCACTTTACGCTGACTTGAAAAGGTAATTTATCCTATTTTGTGCAAACCCGTGTGATATCCCACCCTTAGCACCGACAAAGAAAGCCCGCTGCGTTTTCCTTCATAAAGTTGACACTTTCTCCATTTCTAGTCGTAAAATTTTAAGCAAAAACTACAAAAGGGTTGGCGATCTATTCTAGTATAACAACGGCACCATTATACGCTCCCAAACGTGTCGTTTTTTGCGTGCACTTCATTTGTTAATGTGTATCGCTACATCACACATTAAAATATCAAAAGAATAAATTATTACGTACTAATATCATTCCAGACAGATAAAAGTTAGCATAATAGGTCCCTGAACGTTTTCGGTAACAAAGGTTAAAGCAACAAATTACACGTGCCACGTTATTGCCTATAGAAACGGATGGTCGGGCCAGCATTGTTGCACGAACAAAAATGAGACGAAACCTCAAAGGCGTAATTGCGAAATTTCTTTACACGCCATAATTGGTCGTATTACCACCGTACCGGCTTTCACGCCGAAGTCGTAAATTAAAAAAAGGTCCTTTTCAAAACCGCCTCCTTTTTTGTGGGCAGCCCCGAAGGGATATAAAAAGTGTAGGATTGCTGCGTGGACGTGAAATGAGCCGTGTTTGCGCCACTAACTTTGGTTATTTGGACCAATTTGAATTTCCAACGAATTATTTTTGAGGGAAATGTTATTGTTAATGCACGATCAATGTTGGAATAGATTATTGTATTACATGGCTCGGATTTTATCTCACTCGACTCAGACATAACGTATTACATTTACATACGAAGATGGCATTACAGTTTATTTATTGTAGCAATACTGCGTTCAGGCACGTTCGGCTCTAGAATAGAATACATTTATTTTCAATAAACGAAAACTACGAAATGGTTATTGTGGTGTCTGCACTCTGTTCGTGGCTTGCACGGCACTCCACAGGATTTATTAAAGAATTCAACTCGAAATAAAACCAAATTGCCGATTCGATATACGAATTATACGAAATACAACAACTGGTTATAAATGAAATAAGAAATGAACGAACGTTGCAGGTGTGTACTGTGTATCATCCTGTCAAGTCTAATAATAAGAAAGCCATGGAATATAAGGTTGATGTAAAAGTAACGGCTCAAAGGGCCTAGCCCCGCCCACATCATGCTCGATAATCAAAAGAAAGTTCCTGGCTTTTTATTGCGGACTTTGTAAAGATTTTTTGTTGATTATAAAAGTAGTAATGTTTTTGTATGGGTTTGTATTGCAGGCACAATGGTCTGTTGCTACCTACTGTACAGCCGGCAGAAGGCGTCGGCGGACGAAGCCCTCAAGTTCTACGGGACGAAGAGAACCCACGACGAAAAAGGTATTTTGTTACTAACGTTTTTTTGTGAACGGATGCAAGAATGTAGCTTTTGAAACGTTTTATGGATGGCTACTACTTTTTTCGTTACAAACAAAAGCAGGCCGTTTTTGTTACTATTATAACAAATCATAAAAAGTCTAAACAGCAATTATTTTCTCAGATTAATGAGGTAATTAGAGTGTGAGCGAAATTACTTTACGTAACATAATTAATAATTATGACAAGCAGTTGGTAATTTAATAAATTCGTCATCCTATTAAGAATATAGGAAAGAGTAATTATTAATTGCAATGTAGTCATACTCTCTTGATGTGACATCTATTCGTGGAAATTGAAGTACAAAGATCATACGACTTTGAATAGGTTATTTTGAGGCAAATAATACAAACTCTGTTGACAAAAAAAACGTTACAGATTTTGGGGAGAATTTAAAGTTCTTGCTTACATTCCTCTCTTTAAACGTCATCCTAGGGACAAGCTAAGTTTTTAACAATCAATGAAAGCGATGTTAACGAATAACTCACACAATAATTTTTACCTAAACAAGTATAATACCAGTAACACTAATTGTTATATTGGTACATGTTCGCTACAAGAAACCATATAAAAACCTGCATTACTTTACACGAGTGCGCATCGCTGCGTACATTAATTAAGCGTGATTACTTTCATAAATGATCTAAACGTTCGTGTCACTTCCCTTCCAATAACTTGGAATATAATGGAAGCAGGCGCGCGTACATTTTCTATGCAAATGACAGTTTATATATTGTGTAATTTTTTTTTATTGAACGGCACGTGTTATTGATTGGTAACTGTCTGGCCGGTTGCCGGTCTAGTTTAAGTATTTTTAGTGCTTAGCGATTCATTAAGGTATATGTAAAATACTTAGTAAATTTATTTTAGAGTATGTAGAATATTTAGTGTTTGAATAGAACATTCTTAGTTCTAATCGTTAAATTAACTTTTTATAAACTTCGATAAGTTAAATGAGTGGGTTAATGAGTGGTTTTTAAAATATCTCAACCTTTTTAGTTACTTGTCTTCACGAAGTATGATGCAAATTGCTGACGATTTTTCAGTTGTGACCACTTACGATATTCCATCCCAGCTGGGTCCCTAACTGCCTACCCTTAGCTTTTTAAGTAAGAGCTGGTCGAGAGAATGATGTAGTGGTAAAAGCGAGAGAACTGGCTACATGGCATAGAGCACCGGATCTCTTCTACTTGTAACATTTTTACTGGAGCGAGTAAATGGCTCCCTGTTTTAGAGGCTACGTTATGAAGCTCTTTGTCGTGCAAACCGTAAGGCCTGAAACTACGTTAATGCCCGATTAAACGTCCGCGCGATTTCGTACAATAAATCATTATTATTATACTATACTAGCATCCTAGATTCAATAAACGGGCTTACTGGTTATCGTTTTTTTTACTAGTTATCATTTAGCTACATAATAATATATTGAGTCTTCCACGACACGACACGACTATACATGCACACCATTACAATTGAACTAGAGATACTGCATAAATAAATAATCCAGTTTCCGCGACGTGACCCGGGGTGGGACCCACAGGCGTGTCCACGCGCAGAGAAACGCAGTTCCAGGCCTTAACGCAGTTCCAGGCCTTAACTCAGTTTCAGGCCTTAACGCAGTTTGAGGCTTTAACGCAGTTTCAAGCCTTAACGCAGTTTGAGGCCTAAGACCGTGCGTGTTGTTTCCAGGCGTGACGATCCCGTCGCAGCGGCGCTACGTGGAGTACTACGCGGCGCTGGTGACGTCGGGGCTGGTGTACTCGGCCACGCGCGTGCACATCCGCGAGCTCGTCATGTCGCCGCCGCCCACGCTCAACGGCGGACACTGCGCGCCAGAGCTCACTGTCTCGCAGGCTAAGCCATGCTTCAAGGTATTACCAACTTTTACTGACTTCCCAGGTTCCATGGGTGTTGTTAGCGTCATAAGTCCGCAGCCGTCTCGTGATTCGGCCCATATGACAAATTGTCGGTGGTGCCATGGGAAGGTTGGAGGGTGTTGTTTGCGTTTCTTTAAGATATAATTCCATTAAAATGACATTTCATCTACAACTTTTTTTTTCTTGCTTGAAATCCTCGATGCAGGAGAGGCTGCGAATGAAATAAAATTATTGGGACTTAACTTATGAATAGTCGTAGTTACACTAGTTTCAAGGTCCCATCTTTTTGGAAATAACCTTTTTATCAAAAAAATGAAGTCTAGATTTAATAAACTCCACTCCAGTGAAGTTACCTTCTCACATAGCGTGAAGTATACGCTGTGTGAGAATGCAATTTTTAAATTCAAAATTTAAAAGTGCATGACTTTAGGCTGTTCAAATGAGTACATGGCTGTCAAGTTGAGCCTGTGATATCGGGTGAGCTGAGCTATGCGTTAGTAACATGTAGTGTTCGGTGTGCGCGCAGACGCCGTCGGGCTGCCACGAGGTGCGCAAGGAGGCGGGCGGCGTGCGCGTGCTGCTCACGCACTGCACGCCGCTGTGCGGGGACGTGCGCGTCGACGTCTACAACAAGCCCAAGATGAAGATGCGCAAGGAGAAGCTCTTCCACTTCTGGTTCAACACCTACTTCGTGGCCGCCGGCGTCGGCGCCGAGAGGGTGCCCGCGCTTGACGACAGTCTGTATACATTATATACGCTAATTTCTTCATATTAAAGATTGTAACATAATATGTAACTACTGTTCAATTTCTAGGTCCGAACCTCGAGACGTTCAAGTTGACGCTTAATAAGTGGCAGCTGGATGAGGCGCACAAGGATAAACAACACAAAAATTACAGTCCAGATTTCAAGGTACGTTATGTGGAATTACTTACATTCTAGATAAGAAATTATGCTGTAACTGTTTTCTAAAATTTTGACAATTTTTATCATCCAGTTACTTAGAAAAAGATATATTGTCTTCATTTTTCAACATTTGACATAATTTTAATTGCTTTTTTTTCAAACGACTTCCGCACTCAGAATAAAATCTTTGTGTCGCGTGGATTATCACAGACATTAAATTTATAAGCATAAAAACACCCAGACTCAGTACAAGCAACTGTAGACCGAACAAATTCTTGTCCTATAGCCGAGACCGCATAGCCGACGTGCCGGGTTCGACACGTCGGCTTTGCGTGTAGTCAAGTCAGTTGTGTGTTCGGCTTATGTCTCACACGTGTGTGTCGCAGGTGGAGCTGATCGTGCAGAAGATGCCAGTATCGGCGACGTTCGTGGGCGGCGGCGCGCGCTCCCCGCCGCCCTCGTCGTCCTCCTCCTGCTGCTCCGAGCGCTCCGAGCGCGACGAGCGCGACGACCGCGACGACCGCGACGACCGCGCCGCCTGGGACTCGGGTCAGTACACAACACGATACACACGCAACAACACTCTCCACACTCCGACAGCAATGACGGTGTTAAGACGATAAGCCGCGTACAGACATCGCGAGGCATGCGTCGCGAATGGTTCGTCACGCATGCCTCAAACTGAGGCATGCGACGGTACATTTATACGTGCGTCCCAAACGACACATGCTCAAGCTGAACACGCAAACCACCACGCACGGTGTTCGCCAGTAGAAAAATATTACAATTGCGGCTTATATCGCGATTAATTCAATACAACACCTGTCCTTCCACACGGAGCGCAACGATCATATGACGTGAATGCTCACTATGAGCACACACGTCCACACTGCCCAAGGCATGCGAGTCGAACCAATCGCGAGGCACGCCTCACGATGTCTGTACGCGGCTATAGGATTGACGTTAAGACTCCCACCACGCGGCTGCCTCGTTCAGAGGTGACGCATGGGAAACGCGATCCTCAGCCTAAGGCACACCTTACCCTGAGTAAAACTCATTACCGTGGACCGAGTTAAATTTGGTCAGACTTCTGGGCTCACAAATATGCCTGATAACAAACCGTGCGATTAGTGCAGTCAAAATTTTTACCTCGTCGCTTGAAATGAAAAGCGGCAATGATACTATTTAAATTAATATAAATATTCCAGAATTATTGTGTGTTTAGGATCCGATACATAAAAAGTATTCTGTTTAATGAATTAGAGCGGAATTTGTATTGACAGCTCACTAAGAGGCAAGGTTTCTTAGGCGTCCACAAATTTTAGACTTGAGTTAGTATTAACTGAATGATAATCTTAGTCTAAAATACTGACTCGATATAGGTAACACGTGCATATTAGGCTAATAAATTCAAAATCCAAAAACTAAATCTTACGATCTTATCAGTACAATTTATCCTATCACGAACTAGCAACATTCTAATCAAGTAATTGGTATAATATACAAGCGATATTTATCGACGTTGATATCTATATCCTGTGTGCAACATAGGTTTCTTATAATTAGAAATGATATGAATCTTGCTCTAAAGAGAGTGGTGATCACAGTGTTCGTATAACTCGTGAACTTTCCAACTTACCTGCATTTTAGATCACATTTTTTTTATTAATTTCATATATTTGCGATAGAAAAGCCGAAGCAGTCGTTACGTTACGGTCAAAACGTATTTTTTTTATTTGAAAAGTATTTATTAATACTTTCTATGAATAAGTGGTATTTTTTTTATTCTCGGTTCAGAGGTCCTACCACCATGTCATATACTTAACTGTTGAGCGAAAGCGAGACACCGCTTTATACTGTCTCACTTCTACAACTGCATCAGTGTTATTTTAAGATGTGGTAGACCTCCTGATATCAAATAAAGTATTTTTGTCCAAACCTAATCAATGCTCTGGATTAATTTGGAACAGATTTAATTAGAGCAAATTGTTGTAGGCAGAGTATTAGACTGAATAAAAATCAATTTTAACTTTAATGTTAAACGCATGTTGATGAGTTACCATAGTCCATAACATTGATTATGTTTGGACATACTGTACCACACTGAACGGTATGTCCAATCGCCAATACAAATAATGACCAGGTTTTATCGCGAACAACTTTGTTTCGAGTCTTCTTAGGTCCTAGCACGACTAATCCACTAAGTATCTGTGTAGTTCACGTCACTTTAGGTATCAAACATTCTAGGCACGTAATTTGTCTTTATTTGAACACTAAAGATAAAGTGGTGTTGTGGGGGCCGGTGACGTAACTGCGTGGCATATACATTGTAGCGCGGGGTGACATGTGGTGAAGCGTGACGATAGCGCGGTGTGGTGTGTGCGGCGCCGGCCGCGCCCCCGCGCCCCCGCGCGCGCCCCCCGCGCCCCCGCCCCGCGCCCCGCCGCGCCCGCCCGCCTCACGTAACTATCCCGCTCACATGCCGCAGCTTGTCACACACTCCACCCTGTACATACCACATTAAGCCCTAGTGTTAACTTATGATCTCACACGTTTAGTGTTATTACCACATTTTAAAGAAATAATACGAATATAATACGTTTGTTTAGTTTTTATACCAAAATCTTGTGTCAGTCTCATTCAAATTGTGTCAATGTATGAATTACAGCTTGACGCATTTTGTGTTGATTACTTTACGATCTCTAATCTAAAGTTTTAAGGCAATTGACCTATTTTGTAAATTTTGTGAACTTGATTTAATATAACCTCTATGTATATACTTCCCATGTTTTCAAAGAAATAAATTATCCAATTTACCAGAATGTTATTTAAAAGTTTCCTACACTTAATTCATTTACATAAACTGCGTCATCTTATTATTTTGCTCTTAAGCACGTTTTGTAACTGACCGCTCGGCTTATCACGATTAAAACTTCTGCTTGAAACGTTTCGTTTTTGTTCACCGCTTGTCTGTTCATCGCATTGTCCCATGGTTTTGTTTAGGTCTCGTTGCAATCATTTGTGCATTATTGTTTCTTGTTTTGTTTTATGAATGTTTGTTTTTGTTGTCTTTTAATTTTAATGGCATTTCGAACGCTGGTTTTAGGTAACGTATTTTGTGGTGTCATAAAAAATGGATCTTAAATCAATGCACATAACATTTAAATTTAAATGAAATAGGCTATGATTTTATTCTGTTTAATTACGGATCTTTAATTCTATAAGGATTTTTCAGTGTCTAATTGATAAGCATACTTTTTGAATATGTCTAAGATAATATCGGTTTCAATGTTGTTGAGTTGCATATTATTATTATATGTCTTTCGAAAAAGCGTTCACGGTGCTACTAATTGTGCTTGTCTATGTGCATGCTTATATTTTAAAAATAATACTTTAGTTTTTAATGACCTATACTTAATGATAAAGTTTTTGAAAAATTGGCTTTTAAAATGATAATATGTATGTATGTTGAAAGAATTTAATAAAATGTTTTGTTAATGCTTTTTATATTTTTGATCACTATGAACGTCGCTTTTTCCGTGTGGATTGTGTTATGTGTAAATAATCGCGAACGATTCACATTTTTATGCCAACAAAACCATATTCTTTTTGATGGAAATATCTGTTGACTTAAAGGACCATTTTCTGATAGGTATATTATTAGCGAGATGCAGTCTTTCTTAAGTCTAAAATATTTCTGTCAAATAGCATTGTCTAACATTTCATTCGCTGTACATTTGCTCGCTTTGCACAGTTTCAACGCATCACACATGCCACATACGGATTTTTTGAACGCCTTGTTGTGTGTTTTCCTATATTTTTATTTCAATATCACAAAGCGTTTTGAAAATATGTTTCAATTATTTGTTTAAATTGTTGGGCCTAATTTATAAGTAAGTTTTAAGTTACTGCTTGTAAATATAGTTTTATGAATTGTCCCTAGAAGCCTAATAATTGAAACAAATACAATCTGTGTGTGGCATATGTTTTAATTCAATGACTTATATAGTTTTCTTGATTTCCAGGTGAATCTACATACTTGTGAGGTTGGCTCGTGGCCTCGGTGAGCTCTCCACTTGTATAAATAAACCCCCGCTTTACCCACCCCTACTGGCAAAGGCTTGAACTTTAACACGGTGCCGAAAACACTTATAACCCTGAATCCTAGTGATGTTTACTGAACAAGTAGTGCTCTATATGTGTCTAAAAATGTGTAGATATTTAACAAAAATGAGCGGGTTGTGCCATTGCCGCGTGCCGACGGACTAAACGTACGGTTTGGATATAAACAAGTTTTTGTGATAATAATAGTGTGCTGAATGGACTTATACGTCGGCGTATCGACGTTGTGGAGATATCGTTTTATTTCACCCGTTTACAAGCCGTCGAAGGTATCGACATTAAATTCTATGGTCACAAGGTATGTTTCTCGTTTAACTCTTATGACTGATAAGTACATTTCTCGGTATTTTTTTTTTAATTGTAAGCTTTGGCCATTGTCATAGATGTGTTTCAGTGAATAAACATTTTGTACTTTTTAAATGTCAAAGACTAAATAATACAAGGAGGTTAATAGTGTACTCTGCCGAATTTTTAACAGACTGAAATTATTACCGGTAAATCAGATGGTTAGAAATGATAATTAGATCAGGTTCAGTTGAGAAATGAATTATTTCGATGATGGAAAAGCAATGTGACTCGCTTGAATAGTTTTGAAAATAATATTGTCTGTTAAATTAAATGTATTTAGAACTCCTTATCATTGTGAAGTTATAATGGTGACGATTGTTTGTTTTTATGATCTTATCTAGTAACCAAACTATTAAATATGCGCAAAATGTATTTCTTATACCATTAAGTGTCAAGTAATATTTCTAATATTTTTTTAAGCATTAGTAATCAATATCGTAAAAAATAATCGTCACCATTGTACTGTATTAGGACGTACCTAGTCAATGTCTTTGATATGACTTGAAAATGTAAAAAATATAAGGAACCAATTTCTAGGTGCTCTTATTTCATTTAATTTGAAAATGAATATCATCCTGGTTAACCGGCTTGTAAGGTAACCAATATTCGAGAGAAATCGTCTGTGTTTTTTTTTTTCATACATTGTATTGTACCATAAAGCCAGCTTCACTTATTTATAAGTTTTTTTTATTGATAAAGAACTACAACATGCCGTGAGTGCGAGGCAGATTTTCCCACCATTTCGACTAAGTCCATTGACGGACAGTTTTTTTAATGTTTTTTTGTATAATTTCGAAAGATCTCACTAACTGCCGTCATAAATGTAAAAATTTTGTTAGGCTTAATGTGACTTCTGTGGGATTTTTATGGACGAATATTATCGAGTCCTAAGAAAAACTTAATTTAAAATAATTTAGGACGTAACGAGTAAAGTAACTCTTATTGCACAAAGCTATGTAAAATGGACTTTAATCCTTTATATTTCTAATACTCTTTGGTGCGTAATAAAATTAATAAGAATTTTGGTTAGTTTTAATTGCTTTTGTTCAACTAAAAATCCCACAGAAGACACTTTGTTAGTAGAAAAAAAAAACTTCCAAAAACAAGTTTGATACTTGACACAATTTTATGAAAGGAACTGAAGGCCTAGATTATAACCTTAAAAATGTTGACCCTTGGCTAGTCCATAATCTGATCATAGCAAATACTATAAACATGTAAATGTTTCACATAACAAATGTATCAATATTTAATTCACAATACATTGAGCATCTATAGTTCTATTAACGATTATAATTAACTGGTTGTCGAGTAAAAGAATGGAAATCAAATATATTAATTGCAGTGTATATGCTAGGGTGGTCACTTGTGTAAAATTACAAATGGTTGCACATGCTAGGTCTTCTTCGAGAATGGTCCTCCACGCAACGTGTGAGAGAGACAACATGATTTTCGTGCGTTCGTATGATTTGATGCGCTTTTTCAATACCTATAAAATATACTATTGTATTAATATTTCTTTATAATTCTTTTAATTTAATGAATTTTAAAATCAATTTTATTTCTATTATTTTGTGTATCAAGTTAAAATTGTAGGCAACTTCTGTGGCTTATTTTTATATCCAACCCTTACAAACTTGTTTGAAAATTTGCTTGTGTAAGAATACTATTTCCACACATTGTCATGTATTCTTAAGTATACGCTTTCAGGCTATATTAAAATGCCTGTAATTAATAAATGCACTAATTTATTTTATAGGTATTGAAACAGCTTGGATAAAGCCTGGAATATTCGAACTGTATTGCTGAATGCAATGTGTGTTTTTTGTGTTTTTGCAATTGAAGTAGTATGTTTACTAATAACTACAAATGATTGGAACTATGAATGGAGAATTAATTCACTGATTTGAAACAAAGGCATTGGATAATTCCATGGTTAATATTTTTTATGTTATCTTTAATACAAAACAGCTGAACAATTACTGTTAATTTATTACCAAATGACAGGCTAATGCAAAATATTGATTGTAAATTCACGAAGGTTCTAATATGCATTTTTGTTTTGGAATGAATATGAACTAAATTAGGAACTTTCCTGTTAGTATCTCTCCAATAAAGACAATATGAAGAATATTAGTTTATCATAAATCAGTTAGAGAATTATTTCTTCATTCATAGATAAAGTTACAGACGATATCTGTACCTTAGGAAGATGGATGAAAAGCCGATTTTATTTAATTGTAAATATTATTGTTACGATACATTAGTGGTTAATTGAGATCTGTTTTAAATAAGTAGGTTGTGTTACAACCTAGCGCCTTTTAAAAGTTTTATCATTTTGACAAAAGCATATTGAGCGTTGTCTATGGCTGGTCCATTTACAATGGAGAGAAATTAAAATGTCTAATCAACGTGTTAATTTCATTCTGTTATTTTAATAGCTTTTACTTTTGTTATTGACAATAATTTCATTGATACCCACATACATTGTTTTCATACAACTAATATTCGCATATAATTTACAGTGTAGTTTTAAATCATCCTCTGAACTTGTGTAAACTAGGATTAATGTTCTGTTAGTGAGCAGAATCTGCCAGCCAGTAGAAACTCATAAGATTTTATAACTTTTTGAAAAAACTCAGAAATTAAGTATATTATACAGTTACGGTAAATCTAGATTAAATAAAAGAATGAAAATAGCACAATATCTCGTTTATGTTTCTATGACGTTTAGGAGAGTTCACGGTTATTGTGATATAGGGCTGCGTAGGACGCCCGCGCGGACCTCTCGCAAGGGCCGGAGTCTGCCTGCTATAGCGAGTGATCTATTATTTCAATTCCTACATTGTAATGCAGTGCGAGAGCTGCGCGCGGGCGGGAGTTGTGACGACGGGTTTATCACGAATGCCAGTGATGGTGAGATGAGTGAGAGGGGTGTGGTATGCGACTTATCGTGGTGGTTCCACAACGGATGGTGTCAGAGCACGCTGGATATCTCCCGCGGTGAATGTGAGCCGCACGAGATATGACTGTGTTGCGAGGTCGGTGGTACTCGGCGTAGTTATGGCCTATGAGGGTAATAAGAAGGAGAATGCGCATGTGAGACAAGAATGGCATTTTGGACAAACTCGCTGAAGTTAAAACGTAGTAAGTAAGCAATGGTTACTGTAGTTAGGTTAGATCGTGTCTAGATAGGTTTAAATAACGTCATAGAAACGAACAGAGCTGCAAAAGTTCGAGTAAATGACAAAAAAAAAACTTTTTTTAAATTCTTTTAGGCATTATGATTTTAATTTCTTAATACGGCTAAGACGGAGTCACATGAAGCTTCCAGTTTAAAAACGTTTTTTATTAAGTGTCATGAATTTGTTTTTTTTTTTTTTTCATTAATTAGTTTGTAATTTTTTAATTGTATCGCTTCAGATTTCTTGTTATCTGTTAAGTATATGTATTTGGCTCAGTAATATTTTTTATTCTGAAAATTCTATGCGTCATTTTAACTTCCGATTTGTAAATAAGGATGGTGAAATTCTAAATTACTGTTTTTTTTACAATATTTTGTTGTGTGCTAAATTTTATATAAGCTGCGAATTACAATCTATTTGGCGTCCGGAGGTTAATATACGCGTATATATCATCAAGTACAAATTTAGGAGTTGTTAGTTTGATCCGTCTTAGACAAACGGAGTGGACTAAGTCATTAACTTATTCTCCAAAAATATTTTTTAATGGAAATATTTGATAAACAGCCACCTCTAGTATTAAAATAACCCCCATTCCAGTAAAGTGGTAGACGTTCGAATTTTATTTTGTTTTTTTTTTATTAATTGTATTCGCATGAAAATTCGTTATCGGTTAACCGCTCGACCTCCCCACTCCCTTCATCAAAGGTTTAGCTTTAAAGATTGTTGTTTGCCTTATAAAAAAATGTGATCTTATGAGGATTATACTTAAAGGATGTCGCTGTATGTTGCGGGTGTAGGATACGGCGTTTGTACTAATGAGTAAACAGAAAATTTCAACTGCGGAAACTTTAAAACACCGCAAATAAACACTGTCTTTATATTCTTCTTACAATTGTATCAATAAAATATTTTTTCTTAAATTTTAGGCATTATGTACATCATTATCTATGTTATATTTTAAACAGAAATGTGTGCGGTGTACATAATTCCTAAAATAATAAGTGAACGCGCCTGCGTCCGCAACAAGTATGAAAGAATAATGCCTTGTTTGTATAATGAATATGGTAACATATAAAAAGAATAATGAATTATCTAATATAATAAGACTTTGACAATGTTCGATAGGCTCAGGAAAGTTGACTGTCAATTGGATAACAGGCGAAAAGGGCTTTATTGGTTCGAAAGTAAGCGTTCACGTTGCGATTGCAGTAATCTTGAACGCACGGGAACATGACCCAAAATGAAATTCAAATTATTGTCCAAAATTGTCAAGTTTCAGCGATCGCAACGTGAACAGCGTCTTTAGTATGAAAGCTAGTTGGCAAGCGACTTGTTCTACGAATGATTATGAGAACGACTTTCATGGATAAATGTCTAGTATTCTAAATGTAATGTTAATCAATGTATGTCCGACAACTAAGACCTATTACTGACACAGTCGCGTGTGCGACAGTCGTAGCGAGCACGGGGGCTTTGTGAATCATTCACTTTACAGACACTAGTAAAGCCCTCTCCGCAGATAAAGAAACTAAAAAAGAATATAATTTTTTTATAAATCTTAAGAAATTCTTAGTTTCACAGTAAAGTAATACACTGTAAATTATTTCTTATCTTAGTAAAAAGATCTCATCACCTTATTTTTTTTGTTTTGTCTTTTTATAATTATTTTGAGAAGCAGATTAGTTGATTTAAAGACAATCAATGTAAAATAAAACTTATGGATGTATATACTTTGTTGTTTTATTTGATATTTTGTCCCCCACTCCACATTGACGTCATCAGGCGAAGGAGTTACCAGCTGCATATAGTACCTAGGTATGTTGGGATATAACTTATCCTTATCAAGTGACATTTACGACTAGAAAACCACATTCTTAGAAACTAATTCCATACCCAGACATTTAATATTAATATTTTCAGATAAAATTTACGTCTTTAACGATCTATTCTTTACTACAAAGTAATATGCTGATAAGGGATTATCCCTTCCTAAGAGTTGACCTCATACTTGGATATATGTATAAGTCCAATATTTCGAATACGAAAATCATTCCTAGTTTCGTCGTCTTAGTGTATTTACGTATTTACCTATAAGTATTCTAAATTATTTGTACCCAGTAGTCTAATTGAGTTTAAGTGTAAAAGTAAAGAAAATTGGCCAGCATCCGCTGTATCATTTCTCTCCAATTTGCCGCGACAGCCACCTTGACCACGTACCGCGAAACTTAACTACCTATTACCGAAAGGAGGTATAATTTGTTTGTTTACATTAAATAATTTAATTGAAGCAAGACTTTCCATTTCCTGAATTTTCGGTCTTTAAATATCACTATTAAAATTACTAAAGTGCAAAAAATGCAGGGTTCTTGAAACAAGAGTAAGTACGTCAGAAAATCGGGGGGGTTTTAAACTAAAATGAGGGTTATCACCTTCTCCAGATAATATGATGAGAAAGATATTGAGGGGAAAAGATTTGTCGGAAGAAGAAAGTTATCCTAGTTTCGTAAACCAGACATTGGACCAGTATTACTAACGTGGAAGAACTCTGGTCTGACCAGAGACAAGGAGGTATGCAGAGCTGACGGTAAACCCCCAGAAAAGAAAGTCGAAATGTGAAAAAAACGTGTTTATTAATCACGATACACAAAATACTCATTGTAATCCTTATAAACTAGATACGTAGTACATTAATCAAACACCCTGATGTATGTTGGTTCAAAACATTTGTCCAGATCCGTCAACAGTTCACACCAGCTTCGCGGTGTTAATAGGCCCGATATAAAAGCAATAGCAACTATTATCATTAACAATTTTGTTCAAAATAATGACGGGGTAAATATTGCTTACTTGGAAGATGGCTGGTCGTTTTTTTTTATAACAGCCGAAATCGAAATTGTATATGTGGCTGAAAGCCCTGTTCATACGGGTTATAGTCAGCCACCGACTTTCGCACCTTAACCGATTCCGTGCGGAAGTCTTTTTAGCAATCATTAGTGCCTGGCGTCAAACAAAAATTCTGTGATGCCTCTGAGGCACCAAGCGCCAGAAAGTTTGATGATTCCCCTGGGGAATCATCCGCCATGAATTCTCACTTTTAGCTTGTTTTCGTGTTTCTACTTGCTAAAATAATCATTTGACATTGTGTATCTAACGTAGGCAGTCAGTAAATTCGTTCAGTGCGTTTAAAAGTGACGATCTGTGTGTTTTTATGGAAATGGAAGGTAAGTGACTAATTTATATTAGGGGTCGTAAACCTTTTTGCATTATTTCATGGATTTATTTATTCAAGTGTTGTAAATAATTTATACACGTACCACTTGAGTTTGTCGCGAGGTGATATTTATTTATTATTATTTATAATACAGTGTTTTGTAGGGAAACAATTTTAACTTCACTATTTTGATGATAAAATTGTTTCTCTACAAAATACTGGATTACTGTAGAACATTTAACTGAATGGGAAGTCCGATTCTAATGAATCAAAAATATTGTACTCGTAGGTACCTATAAACATTTACATGATTTTGAAGTGTTTTATTTGGATAAGAATGTAAATGTGTTTTTATTGATAAAAAATATCTGTCTATCCATTTAAAAACGTGGATTTTTGTTAAGCGTTTAATTGACAAGTTACCAATACCAGAGCAAAGCAGCTTGTCTTGATTCTTTGAGCGTTAGAAGGATCATTTAAGACATGTCCTAAATTGACTTTTGTCCGTCTAGTTTATCAAAATATTATACTGTGCGCCGGCGCAAACAATTATGAACGGCGTAGTTTTAAACAATAATCAACCGTATACGCAAGGAAATACGGTACTTCGTAGGCGAAGGGCCGGCGAACAGCGCACTCTTTGTACGTTTTTAGGCAACAATGAACCTTATGACAAAAGCATTTGATTTTTGAGAAACATTCCAGAAACTGGGCTGTTAGAATTATAATCAATAATAAAATGTGTCGGCAACTTGGTTTACAACCCCTGATGTCAGCTAATTTGCAAAATTACTTAAAACGAACACTGTGGGCATGATAAGGGTGACAAATAAAGACACTTTTATTTAGGGGGCTCTTTTGACGAATGTCGTTTAAGCCGAGTTTTGTATGATTTAGTTTTGTATCCTCTCGGGCACCATACGCCATACGCAATAGATTTACATGGTGCCTGTGCGGCATCATCCGCACGGAAACGGTTAATTTGAAACTAGATGGTATTTTTACTACTGCAAATACGCATAGGGCAATAACAGAGGTTCAGTTTGTTGTGAGATAAGGGTATACACTCACTGTCGGCAGCTAACTATAATTTAAGCATGGACTTAGCCCAAAGAGCTTGTTGGACCATGAATATAAATCAACATGATTTATTCAAAGAAAAATCAGCAATATTATTATATGAAATAGATGGCGTTTCAGTATCGTATAGCTTTGTCTTGTCCCTCTTATAAGAAACTTAGAACAATCAGGATCTAAATAGTCATAACACGGGCTTATTATATACTAGCCTAAAATTGATATATATGACAATGAATAACAATGTCTAAATCGAGTATGACATACATTTCATACTTAATAAAAATATTCAATTTGTATGTCCATCATACAAAAGTCAACAGTTTTAATTTGATTTCATACTTGAGATAACATAGAATTTACTATTAAATAATATGTCAAATCATACAATTTTGATTTTTCTAAATTATTAGTTCATTTTAATAGCCAAAATTTTCGACCTCACACTACATTTAACCTATTAACCGCCTACGTCGGATTAATCCGACAAATATTTTCGGGCCCATTTCGCCAGAGTCGTATATTTACGACCAAAATATCACTGCTCGTTTAATCAGCTTTTTTATTTAATTACGCTGTATTCTATCAAAAAGATGTTTATATTAGGCAAATAGTCAACTAAGTAATCATTTACAGTTTAATACACTTTAGTCTCTTAATTAGAACTCCTAAAAATAATGTCCAAAGTTAGATGAATTACTAACATTATTTTTAGAAAATTGTATTGATGTGCAACGCCCATGACGACAAAATCCGACATGAGGGACGGGACATATGCTCAGATTTACCGATACAAAAATAAACATAAATCAAATTATTTCTCGTTATACTAATTAACTTTAAAACAAATACAGCAATTGTTAATAAAACACTTTTTTACAAATATTTGTCGAATAATTTCGTAAGGTACCTAAGTAGTATTCAAGTTGGTAGGTATCTAGGATATCTCCACCAAGCTAAGTTTACACCTCGCTGGAATGCGGCATGTACCCGTGTACCTACATATAATATAATGTTAAAAACAACAAATGCAAAGTAAAATCTAACAAAGTCATACTTAAAGTCATAGCGAATCCTTTTTTACAGCCCGTACCTAAGCCTCAGTGTGACGTAAACGACGCGAGGTGCAAACTTAGCTTGGTGAGATGTAGTTGTTAGTTAACCACGCTCGCAAATGCAAATGTCGTTATTAAAACGAAATATCGATATCGCAAAGTTAAGTATTGCACATCTCTCTTTCTTTTAGGTATTTAATTTTCGATTCACTGTGCCGGGCGCTAGGGACACGCCAACTGTTCTGAAGTCGGGCGGTTAAAAGGTTAAGACGCTTATTTATAACAACAATTCTCAAGTAATGCAACTGCTTGTATGCAGTTAAAGAAAGCTTAATTTAAATTATATATGTTACACAAAAGCATACATTTTTAACAACGATCACATTTGTTAGTGTGTATCACCGCACTCCGTCAACTTGCACGTTATGTCAACAACCAGCCCTTAGAGACCCCCCACGAGAGCACGCTCGGCGTTCGGCAAGCGTCGACGTCGCGCGGACGCTGGCACGACGACGACGCTCGAAAGACGCTAGTGTGGGGGGTCTCTTAGACAGTCATCATTCTACAATCGTTACCACTGATCGAATCGCTCAAATGTCAAAATCACGTGACAATTTTTTTCTTTTTCAAGAAGCGATTTCTATCATCGTTACCGTTTGTACAAATATCACCGGCTAAGTTAGGTATGTCATAGATCCTCAGCCTTCACTGTCACCTCTTTATTGCTTTCCCAGTGTAACATATAGTTCCGCCCCCCCTAGAGCGCGGGTCGGGCGCGCCCCCGGCCGCGGAAGCCGCCCCGGCCGCGGGGGCGCGCGCCCTTGCTGGTGTTGGGCGGGCTCTTGGGGCGCAGCGCCTCGATGCGCTCGGTGCAGCCCGTGCTCTCGCGACCCTCCGCAAAGTACGACGCGTATAACTCCGCGTTGAAGTTCGAGTTGGTCAGCTCGTGCCCGATGGTCACCCAGCCCGGCCGGATTGTTGAGTCACGACCGAATAAATGTACTCTGGAAGCATAACAGGTTATTTAAAATTATTATAATGTACCTACGAACCGCCTCTGCTTCGCTCGGGTGCAATACTGATGATTTTGTTTTTGAATGGAATTATTTGTAACTGATACACTATATAGCAATAAAATTTAACTTCTTAGATATTTCAACAGATTAACAACTTACCTTCTTCTCCCCAAACAAAAATGCTCCATGATATGAAATATTTCGATCGGCTTCTCAGTGCTTCCAAACTCAGGATCCTCAGATATGATCAGGTCTATATCCACATTAGCGTGTATGAAGTCTCCGTCCACGGACCGTCTGACGGTTCCCTTGATACCCATGAGGCAGTGCTCCTTAGTCCTCTGGAAGACAGCGTTGTGTTCCAGGTTTTTGGAGTGCCCAGGGTTTTTGATGTTCGTCTTTATCC
Source organism: Chrysodeixis includens (assembly GCA_941860345.1). Taxonomy (NCBI): domain Eukaryota; kingdom Metazoa; phylum Arthropoda; class Insecta; order Lepidoptera; family Noctuidae; genus Chrysodeixis; species Chrysodeixis includens. The sequence continues at coordinate 10,847,309 of OW796107.1, read as the reverse complement.
AGCATATGTCCTCGCAGCGACGGAAGCCCCACTTTTTTAGGCATTCTCTGCCCATGTCCAGTCCTGTTAAATTAGAGTGTCAAACATTTTTTTATTATTAAGCATTGTATTCATTTCTAAAAAAGAAGCACAGGGGGCATACAGTTTGAGGGAAACACCCTGTACTTGTGGTCTAGTTACCAACTGCAACATTTATACTTTCGATAGTTATAGGCCCTTGGAAAACTAGATTTTCTATCAAATAAAATATATGTTGTATGGAATTGAAATATTAGAAAAATTGGAATACATATAAAAAAGGATGACAAATCCCTAAGCTTTGAGACAGGAGTTAAAATGACATTACAAAAAATCAGCAGCATTTAAAGGTTGATCCGAGTACCTCATGAAAATAGATATATCTATTACTTATTGATACCTACCTTCAGAGCTACCACACCACAGGAATATAAAGGACCGCGCCTGCGCAATCTGCTGCAGGTCTAACGCCAGTACATCCTGCCAGCGCCAGCCCGCGCCCAGCGGCGGCTCCACCAGAATCACGTCGAATTTGTTGCCCATTTGTTTAAGGTCAAATGTCTGGAACGGTTGAAAAGGAGATTAAAAGGTTCTATTTTTCGTGTGGTTAGTGATGTTACTGCTTTGGAGGGTTGATGTTGTTAATATGATCCACAAGCCCAGTAAACATCATGAGAAAACCGGAAAGAATCAATGTGCAAGTAATATGTGTAGTTTTTGGGCTAGTCAGGTCTGACCTAATTTAACAATGCGTTCAAGGCGCTCTTCCGCGTTTCTGCAGAGCATCGGCAATTTTTACAGGCGCACTCACGGATGGCATTGCAGCTGTCAGGTGAAAAAGACCGCCTCACTTATCAGCTGTCTGTGCGGAAGTCGCCATAGCATCTTGAGTGCTATAGCTGATAGACATGATTGCCTTCTAAATTGGAAAGTAGTACAGCGAACAAAGCCTCTGCTCACTATTATTTATTAGCTTTGATATTTCAGAATAAGGATATGGATCTCAGTTATCTAAATAAAAAAAAAATACTATTATTATAATGATCATTGAAACAAAAAGATGAAGAGTTAAGGTCGGAAAATATACTGCCCTTGACTCCAAATCTATCCCTTATGACCATGTTTATTAGGTGGCTAAGCGCAATTAAAATGACAATAAAATATTTTTTTATCGTGAAATGCATTTGCAGACAATGAGTCATGTTTTGTAAGTTGTGTATTTAAAAGTGCATGAATAAATTATATAATCTTATGATAACAAAAGTGTATTAAGATAATGATTGTATAGAAAACTTAAGGAAAGACAGTAACAAACCTTCAAGTCACATTTCAAGTACATAGGCGGTGTTGCAGTCTGCGCGATTAGGTCATCCTTCAACTTGATGAGTTCTCTCAGTTTCGGGTACTCCTCAAACCGGTCAGCAAGGCCCACATCACGGATGAAGTTCTGCGGCCTCTGGCCTGTATCCACAAAGTGCTGGCAGTAGTCATTGTGAGGGTTTGATGATTGTGTGCCCTGGAATTATAAAATAGTGTAAATAGGTATGGCATTTATCTGGCAGGGATGGTAGTTGGTAGGCACCAATTATACTTATTAAGCATGAGGGGAAACTGTTTCTATTTTTGTTGCTTTTAATACAATAGACTTGTTAAGCTTAGGAAAAACAATATCGCCTCTGACTAATACAGTAGGATTCCTCTAGTTAAACTAGGTCACTGATAACAAAAGAAAGTTAGAAAAGTTACTAATGTTACAATATTATGTTATGCTATGTTTTATAATCAAAAATTACATGTAGCGTTGCCTAAGAGGAATTTAGATATCATCGTAATATTCTTTGTCTCCGTACCTTAAGAAACGTAGAGGAGTCGGTGTAAACAAGCTCATCAGGTTGTTCCTTAGCTGATGGCTTCTCATTCCCTTCGCTACCGGCTCCGGGCACCGCCTGCTTCTTCGCCGGCACGTCTAACGTAGCACCTAAAGCATGCCTCAGCTCACTCACACTCGAAACGCCAAGCTAAAACAAAAATAACAGATCCAATCACTCATGACCTACCAAGCATTTTAGGTTATATCACAGTTAAAAAAACACCAACAGTTTGAGCCAGCAATTTCTTTCGCTTTTGAGAACGTTCTCGTAATTCTTTAAGTTTTTCACTCATTGTTTTTTAGTTTGTTTCCGTTTATAATCTCAAAAGTAAGCTGAGAAAATATAACATAAACAATTTTGCGGTGACAAGTTAGTAACCGTTCAAAAACGTTACTTACACAAACGCGGACGTCTTGTTATTTTTTTTTTGTTTTTATTGTTATGACACAGTTAAGGTAAGTCAGTTAAGTACAAATATTGCAATATTTAACTATAAAAGCTTGCGATAATGTTTATGGTAATTATAGCCCATTTTTACCTTAGTAACAAATATTCAAACTTAATACTTCTGAACGACATACTTACTTCACCAAATAATCCGTAATTTCAACTTTTCATTCACATCTTCGGTAGTATAGTGGTAAGTATCCCCGCCTGTCACGCGGGAGACCGGGGTTCGATTCCCCGCCGGAGAGATCTTTTTGAATTTTGTTTTAAATTTTCATTTTTCTCTTGTACTATAATGATGATGATGATGATGATGATAATGATGATAATGTAATATAATTATATCTGCGGCTTTTTTCTGTTATGTATTATATTTTGCAATGCCATTATTAAAACTGATTAACTCCTCGCTTACTAACTCTAATAATCTGTTTATAAATAATGTTTCTTTATTGTTCTCTTTCCTCTAATTAAAGAAATTATTAATAAGTTATCGTGTTTTTTTAGCAGATTTATGATAAGTGGAGTAATTTCAAAGATATTAAATATTATTATGTGGCCAGGTATCTGTTTTTTATCGGCAAAATCATTTTAAATCTTGGGAAACTAAATAATAATGCTGTAATTAAGATAACTAATTAACAGTACAATTACTTTTGAGAAAATAAAACAAACACACATTTCTAATATTCCAGCTTTATTTTAAAACCGTTTCTCCATTTTAGCCAACAATAAATATAAGGTAACAATAACATTAAAATTTATGACTTTTAACTTTTATTCATTAATATCACTGGGACAAACACTTCTATTCAAACCACAATAAAAAAAATGATATACCTATAATTTATTGTTATTAATATTTTAATTGTGGTTTTTATTAATAGCTAGTGTAAACTTTTCCAATAAATTGTACCTATTTTATTTTAAAAGTAAGATATTGACTTACCTAACCGTTATGTATAAGAAAGGAAAAATACTGATATTCTGCCCAATAGTTCATATTTTCGTCAGAATGTTGACCTCCATGCCCATTTTTATTAGTACATATCGAGATCACAATTTTTTTATGAGTACGCTTGAGTATACCTTACTGACAATGTGGTTAACTTGACTGAGTACTGATCTAATAATATATGATTGCCATTGATCGACACGCTAAGAAGAAGAATGAATTCCCTCTTAAAATTAACTTAAATTATCACATACCTATTAACAAAATTCAGTCACAAACATTTTTACATTTCTCATAGTCCTAATTACTACTAATCAAAAGATATATCATTAGCATTAGTGGTGTTCATGCACTTGTCTCTAGTAACGCAGAAGCCAGTGGCGCCATCTCGTAGTAGCCCGAGGCGACAGTGACAGCCGAGTAGGCAGCGGCGCGGGCGCACGCAGACGCGCGTCTCGCAGCGAAGCTCACAACCGTAGCGGCAGACGTATTCTTCATTGGGGTCTTTGCATTTTTCTGTAAAGGTTTACTTAATTACTTAGTATTTTAAGATTGCCAGAAGGTGGTATTTTTGCCCAGTCAAGGGGTCACTGATAGCTTGAAAAATTATAGTCGCCTAATGTTGAGTGGTGCAATTTTAAGGTAATAGAAGCTGACTCTAAGTCCAGCACAAGCGGAGAAATTGTGAAAAACACGGGTTCGCTGTAGCTATATGAATAAGAGAACCTTAATAAGTAATTAATTCTGAAACGTACTCTTTGAAACAAATTTTAATATCGGACAAAATGACTTTGATAGTTTTGCCATCTTGTCCAAAATCCTTGTAGCAATAAATACGCCAAAAAGTAAAAACAAGTTTAAGTACAGTCTAAAAAGTAAAACTGAAAACTCAAAGGTAAGCATGATGAGAAGTGTTTTAATTGAAACGAAACGAGGTGACACGAGCCCTGCATTCACTACTGTTTAGAAGAGAGATCTTGTCGCATTAATGTACTGTGCCCTATTTTCTGAGTCATGCACTAAAAGATGCTTTTGTTTGCTCTACTTTTGAACTGCCCTAAATATTTTAGAGCAATTTCAAAAGGTTAATTTTTTCCCAAATAAAAAATCAGAATTCTAGTGTCAGCTCAGTCATGTCTGAGTTAAAAAGCTTTTAAAATTTTAAGCTTAAGCATTTTCAATCGAAATAGAAACCTCCTAAAAAAACAATACTTAGGAGATACCTATTTAATCCGTCCACAATATACCTATGTCCTTAAATACTATTTAAACTTAATTAAACATTTCTAAGGCTGCTGGATGTAATGTCATAATCCCTTAACCTGAACACATGCAATAGTAATCCGGCACTTACAACTTTCATCTGAGATAGGTACAGACAATTTTGGGAACAAAGCCAATAACTCCTTACATTTGGATATCACCGAACAAGGCCCGCTCGGGACTCATTAACAAATTTTACGAGCTAACTGTCGCAAAGTCTCGTTATATCCTAAAACAATTGAATCATAAAATGTGGGAGTTCGTATTGATATTGAATCATCGCTGAACGCGAAGCAAATATAACCTGACCTCTCTGACGTTAGGCAATTTCAAAGAGCGAGTAGAACCCAAATATGCGAGGTATTTGAGTTTGACAAGGACGGCGGTATAGTGTAGTATTTTATACAGGTTCCAAGTTATGTTGGCAATTCTTCAGCTCGGTCGACTCTACCCTTTTCTGGGTACTTCAGTTTGTTTGATTGGATCGTCTGTATTTATTTATTTCTCGATTGTAAACTATAAAGCCCCGATTGTTTGCGAGCGAAGCGAAATGAATCCAGAAATATGATGTTCAGGTATTCGCTATTAATTCTGACTTCCGATTGAAAATTGTTTGGTGTTAAAAATTGTAGAAAAGGAGAGCTTCGTGTTATTTTGCCGACAGAACAAAGGATTAGAAGCACTGAATTATTTTTTTGAACTTTTGTTCTGATCTAAAAAATCCACGTGTAAGTATCTGAATTCAAAACTCTTTTTGCTACTCGAGAATTAAGACTGTTATAAAGCCTAGTCTTAACATTTTTCATTTATTTCCTAAATCTATCTTCCTCGACGTTATCTCAACAGTGCCGTCAAAAGCGAGGTAAAACAATATAAAAAAAAACTAAGTTCAAGTGCAGTTACCGGGAGATGATAAGCATAAGGGCGTGATGGATGGCTATATGCAGAATAGTGCCAAGTTCACGCGAGTCACATAAATACTGCACCCACATGATAAGAGAAATACCGTGCCGACTCTGATGAATGGAGGGGAAATGACAGCAAAGGTCATGGGTATGGGGTGTCATGCATGCATGCATGTTGTACATGCTGTTTTGGTATAGTACTCGACGAAGGTTTGACCTAGGTGCCTGATCTTGATCGATGGCTTATCTTAAAAATTACTAAGGTCCAAGAGGAACCCTTTATTCTTTAAAAGGTACTAAAAACCTAGTCTCTCTTTTGGCTCAAGCGACGTCTCAAGCTTGGGTCAAGCAAGTCACGTCAACAAATAAAAAGGCATATTTTTATAAACGGTTGAATTAAGAAACCTCCTCCTTTTTTATGTTGATTAAAAAAGGAGGGTACTATTGCATAGACATACGCTTGCTTACTTTTAGCGTCAGAAACTAAAGATGAATTAGTCAAAAGTTATCCAACTTTGCCCAAAAACGTAAAGAAAGCATTTTCCTTTGACATACTGATAAAAAAGAACTCATCCAATAAAATCTCACGTGGAAAACAGTCCTTCTCTTCGACGCAGTGTCCACTATGATGCCTCAGCAGCGGCGGTCGGCACAGGCATCCCCTAGTGCACACCCTGATGGGGCAGGACGGGCTGGGGTTGGAGCAGCTCGGCTCGCACCACCCGCACGAGAAGTACTCCTCATCAGGAGCGCAGTCCTCGATCTCCGGCTCCTGGGAGTCGTGGCCCATGGGGCCGACCATTACTTCCGCTGAAAGAGTAGGTTATTTTTAACGCTAGCTTTCACAAAAATCTTCAAAATCCTACTAATATTATAAACGCGAAAGTTTGTAAATAAGGAGAGATGGATGGAAGTTTGTTACTCTTTTACGCTTTAACGGCTGGATCAATTTTGATATGGAGTTAGTAGATACCCTAGATTAACACAGACTACTTTTTAATGGACTGCGTTCGAGTGGGGTAATATTTTGCACCTATGATCGATATTCGCGCGGGTAAAGTCGCGAGGAACAGCTGTACTAGCTGTCTATCCTACTCTACTCTAGTCGTACCTACTCTATATCGTATGTAACGACTGCATCGATACCTAGGTAGGTACCTACGTAATGTAATTATCTATATACATCTATAGGGTAAGTATTCTACTTCTTAAGAACATAACTAGCCTGTGGCAATCATAGTTTTCCGAAATCCAAAATGGCGTTTTATTGATTTGTCATTGTTTTTGCATTTTCACATGTGACACATTCTCACTATGAGAATGTGTAAGTACCTACTTCCTTACCGTTGATGTTTTTTATTGAACGTGTGAGTTTATTGTCTTGGTGAGTATGACGTTGTTTTATAACTTGTGAAATACCTAACGGCTAGCGGTTATTTTATTACAAAAATTTCAAAAGGTATTTGCAGTCTTGATAAATGTTATTTACGTGTATTGATACGACTCTAGACTAAAGTTTGAAATACCAATCCATCCATCCAACCATCTATAGAATATGTCTTTAAAGCCAACTAAAAACCATTTTGTACTTGTAAAATGAACTAATCGTTGATACACGTCCAGACTTCTTTGATACACTTTCTAAATTGCTTACCAGAATAAATCCATGTGTGAAAAAAATATTCTTCTCTCTTCTAAAGGTACGGGTATCGAACCCAAAACCTCCGGCATTTTGTAGTAGTTTTCTAAACATCTTGTGATTTCAATATTTATTAATCCGTGACTTATTAATGGTAAAAGTCGGACTTGTGTAAATTATATTTAAAATGTATTAGTTTTTGAACCAACATTATTTTAGTTCCTAAATTAGCCACCAGCGCCACTATCTTTGTCTGAGGTTGCAATGTCTTTTGTTTTATTATTGTTGTGCCTAAGAGAAATAAAAAGTATTCTTCGAGAAATCGAACAGTGTATATAAATGAAAAACCTGAACCCAATAAACAAGATCATTTGTATATTTAGGATATAATAATGAGTAAACCATTTACGGAACTACTTCTTCATTCACAAGAAGCGTTTCCCCTAAGCTATTATCATCACGCACGAAAGGCCACAATATCGGCTTGCTATGCTTTATATTTCATGCTTTACGATTGAATGGACACTATATAAGACAAGGAAACCTACTATTAACTTTTAAAGTAACTTTGTTGCAGTTGTGAAAGAGAGATGACGCTATATCGTCATATACAATAGTGTGTTGTCTCGCTCCAACAACTACAATAGTCTTATATTACAAGTGGTAGGTCTCCAGTTATGATATAGTCGCGTTACAATACCTGATGTAAGTATGTTATGAAAGAGACTTGGTTTTGTTTCTTAACCGTTAATTAGTGTTGGTTAGTTATCTAATCAACTATCTAGATATTGAAGTTATTATAATCAATGTGCAAAAAATGTCAGGTTTTTCTTACCCTTCGAATTTGAAATTGTAGGCATTTGTTAACTAGAAATATTACTATTGTAATGTAAGAGTTCGACTCGCGACCCCGCTGTCGCGTCGGCTCATGATTACGGACTCCGGTTGGGTGCAATACAATCTAATCGGGCTATCTCAATAAATGCTCGTGACTAAACCGTTTTAACGATTAGGTACTAGTTTTCTAGAATAATAGCTAAAAAATACTTAAGTAAGCTTTTCAAAAATAAGGTCTAAAAGAAATAATACCCATTACAAGTGCATTACAACTAAGATACTTGTGAATTCCGTACCCTTTAAATATAAATCTACTAAATAGAAAGAGGAAGGAAAGATAAAACAAGAAGAACAAGTGTTCAATAATTTATTTAATACGTGCAATAAACTTAAAACTAATAATAAATTAATTTTATACAGCCAAAATATCATATATACCTAAATACTTCTAACAGGAAATTTGACTACAATCAGTGTTAAAATTACTGTCATTCAAAGGAATTTGGATAGATAAAAAGCCAAAATCTATAGGATTTATTTTGTAGTTCAATAACTAAAAACTAAACTCATAAAATCGGTTTACATCATGTGGTAACATTGCATTGAGATTGTAAATAAAGGTTCTACATACGTGCAATAAATAAACAATAAATAAAATAGAACAATGAACTGCATACAGATACATGTAATTGTTTTATAACATACCTATAATATACAGATATATTTATTGAATAGTGTTTTATTTAATAAACCACTTGTGAAAATATATTCCCATAATAATGATTATTTACTTTACAACATATCAATACTGTAGAAAAGTACCTACGTAATATTCTTTTGAATGTACAGGAGTATTTACAATTTTTACATCAATATTTCTTTTCTAAGAAACGAATGGCAAGAGTTTGCAGGATAATAAGAAAATAATCAAAAAGGGAAAATCATAATTTAACAGAAAGCTGGTAACGAAATAATCGTTAGTAACCAAATCAACCACTATAGTTCAACATTTTACTTCTATCTACAATCTAAAGAAGAAACAACAATAAAAATAACACAATATAGAAATAATAAATAAAAGAAACATGGGGTATCTCCTTGGTAGATGCCCCATCACATTTTAGATTAAAGTTCTCAACAAGGCCTCTGCATATTAGACCTGTGTCCCCGTGTAAGCCTTTAAAAAGGACCGGGTTTCCCTTAAAGTTATCCCGAAGAGATACAAATAAAAGAAAAACGAATCTAAATATACAGATAGTCAGAAGCCACACCGTTTAGCAGATCCCAGTTACCTTTTGGGCAATCATCCAGTTTGACGCATTGTCCGTTTGGGGACTTGACGTAACCTTCCTCGCAGAAGCAGCCCATGGCGCATGGTGTCGGGCATTTGGGGTTGGGGTTACTGCAGGTCTTCTCGCAGGTCTCGCACTGCTTGTAGACTTGGTGATCACTGCACGTCATCTGGTACTGAATTGGCTTTGCTGCTGGAAGTATTTAAAGTTTTTGTAGCGCTGTTATACCGCTTACCGTCGATTCCTAAAGTTTTTTACAGTTGTGGAAGCAAGACGCGAGGCAAGGCGCTGTCGCTCCCGTATAGGCCTTGTTAGCCACCAGCGCAAGTGCCAAAATCAAATAAATTAACACGGCTGCTGTTTTAATCATCTGTCATAGATGCTAGAGGCCAATAATGGAAGCAAGACAGCGCACTACATGGTCTAGAGCAGTGTTTCTCTTCCACAAATCTAATAATATTAATTCAAGATTTAACAGTAGGTCCTCATAATGTTTGTATAAATCAATGCAGGCAATCGCTGTAGAGATAGAAGTCGAGACGAAAATAGCAGAAGACAGTACTGTCTGTTGTACTGAAAAATCGATAGAAAAGCTTCCTTAGATTTGATTAGTCTGGATTCCCCATTTACTGTTACACGGTGTGGCAACGAGAGTTATCCTATTTTTTGGCTAATGTCATGCATTTCTGAAGAGTCCTGTCCTGATGTGTTTCATTAAATATTTATTGAAATAGCAGAACCTGAAAAGAAGAAGAGGTTAGTTGAAAAAGCATAGCGGAAGAGCAAAGAGATAAGGTAAGATAATAAATATGTATATGACAAATACTATAAGGCTTAAAAATAAGTTAAGTATATATTCTGTGAACATAGAGTAATAGAATAGCGTATCAAGATTCTTATCATAATTTCATACATTCCTAGAATTACTGTTGGATTTCGCTACAACTTTGATTTTTATTACGAGTTAGTATGACTCCGAAAATCACAATGCACCTATTATTGTCCACAGCTATTTCAAGCCTTAATCTGTTTTTACGTTCTAATTAAGTAACACAGAAAGTAACTTTAGTTTCTGTGTTCCAAAAAACAAAGTAGGTATTTCCTTAACAGATGTTAGTTTAGTAAAAATCACAAATATTTTGCAAGGCGACCTTGTAATGTCAGGAAGTGAGCCAAGATCGCATCTCAAAATAATTGTACTGTTTGGTCGTTGCATTGTAATTTAGTCCTATTATTTTGGTGTTCAGAAACCTCTAGAGGAATTTATAAGACTAGTAGTAAGACGTAGATCTTATAGAATAAGATAAGTAGGTAAGGAAGATACAGTTAGTTCTAAATTTAGCAAAAGTAAGAGAAAAAGTGCAGAAAATAGCAAGCCAATTTTTTTTATGGATACGTTTTTTTTGTCGATATTGTTTGGGGCATCAGTAACACTCTTTTAAATAACCATTTAGGTATTAGAACTTGATACGTTTTTTGTTCAAAACCGGTTTTTGGTGGTTTTCCTCAAAAACTGTCAGACACCAGATTGTATCTATATTCTACATATTTTGTCATCATCAAATAACTACCGTTGACTATGAAAGAGACTTTTTAATCTATTTATTTTTGGATTCTATGAAGTTTGAATGTATTTACTTTAACAATTTTGGAATTTTAGCCCCGGTTTTTGGAAGGCTGATAAATTAAATGTGCTGTCAAATCAACTAAATGATAACGACTGTGATTAGCTTACCCCAAAACTTACAACCATTATCAGAGGTTAACATGAGATTTGACTAACGATTGTCAATTTTTTTTAATCAGCGTTTGAGAAACCAAGGGTATGATCAGCAGTCTATTAATACCCTACAGCTGGGCAAAGGCCTTTCATATAGAGAAGGATTCACCATTGATCACCTAACGTTAGCTCCAGATTCCAGATTCCAATATTTAAAGACCAGTTGTACCTCACAAAAAAAAATGGATCTGGCTAAGTACTTTTGATTATTCTCTTACCACCGGGACAGTCTTCGGGCCTGACGCAGGTTCCCTGTCTGTTCCTGACGTACCCGTCGATACAAAAGCAGCCCCTGATGCACTGCGCCGGGCAGATCGGGTTGCGGTTGTCACAGGTCTTGGTGCAAGTCCCGCAAGACTGGTACTCCTCATTGGGTGGGCACTGGCCGCCGTTAGCACGGGGTTCTGTCGTGTCTTGGGCGTAGGCTGACACTAGAATGTGACAAATTATAGGTTTAGATGCTAAAGCTAAAAGAGGGATAAAGTAGTTTTGTGAGTGTGTGAATTCATGAAAAAGGAAGGGGTGAATGATGAAGTGATGAATCTATAAAGAATAGATTTGAGTTCGTCAAACAGTACTGCCGGGGCTGCGGGATGTTCGTAAGAGTTACCGAGATCCTGACACTCAAAGGGTTCCAGAAGGAATATAATGAGTTTTAGTCAGTAAAAGTCTGACACTCCCTTCCGCTGCATCCACAGCCGGCGGGGTCATTTTATAATTTCCCACGAAAAAAAGTGTTGACAAAAATTCGTAAATTATTTAATTTATAGAAATATTACACCAGAACGTTATTGTTCTCGTTAACAATACGTTATGACACTGTATATACTGTATATATCTACTACACGTAATTAATCCCATTGTCAATGCGAAACTTTTTGTATAAATCATAAGCATGCATTCAGGGATTCCGTACTAATATTTACTTACCTTCATCAAGGAATGACAGAGGTACAATACCCAATCAGCAACTGTGATTTGTATTTCAAATGATAAAGGATCAAACTGAGTAAATACTTTTTTTTTCTATAAAAACCATATTGACGTATTTTTTTATACACCAGTGTATTTCAGGCTGTCAATATAGGTTGTTTTTGTAATTTATACTCGTTTGCATACGTCGGAAATAAAATAATGAGACTGATTGAATTGCATGGTAACAAAGAATATAATGAAGTTTATTATTTGCAAAGAAACGGTCTGTTTTGGAATCATTATTCCTGCAGCTGGTTGAATATTACGTCTATCTTGTATTGTGTGTTTCAAAACCAACACAATGTCATTATATTCCTGTTCACGACATTTTAACATGTCACAGCTTTCATAATAGCTAACCAATATATTTGAGCACATTCGAAGAACAGAGAAGGCATCATATTATTTGGAATAAAAATATGTGTAGAGAAAGTCTTATGGTTAAGTTCTAAGGCAGCGAAAAAAAAACATGGAAGATTAAGTAATTTAAAGCTGAATTAGATCAAGTCAGAACATGCATAAGATATGAAACTAAACATCAGTAGATAATGTACAGCAGATAACAGATAGAAAGAAGTAAAGCTACAAGAACAACCTGCAAAGATAGAGTTACCACTACCACTGAAAAAGAATTATAGAATTAGATAAAACTATAGAAGAGAGACAGAAAGAAAATACAGCGATAGAAGAAAGTAAAACATGCAAACGACAAACATGCTTGAGATTTTCATATTGGATGATACTCATACCTGTTTAGCGAAACGTGCAAATAAAGAGTTAAAAAAGAGGAAAAACGTACAAAATTATACAATCAAGTTGTAAGAAAAGAGAGAAGAAAAATAATTAGAGTAGGAAGAACCCAAGAAGAAGTAACCCAAGCTCTTGAAATCCGCGAAGCTCTAACAACTAGAGCCTGACTCACGTATAGGCGGACAATCAGCCAACTTGACGCAGTCCCCGTCATCATTGCGGACCTCTCCATCGTCGCAGTAGCAGCCAGTTCTGCAGACCGCCTGGCAGTTGGGTGCAGGGTCACGGCACGTGCGTGGACATCCACACGCCAGGAGCCGCTCCTTCGGCTTACATATCGACGCTACTTGGCCTAGAATCAGTGGTTGATGGATGGATCTTTAACTAGATCAGTTGTTGATGTTCCCCTGTTTCTTAGATATCGTAAAACTATTAGGTGTTGTGGGAATCGCTACTGGACTGATGCAGTTCTAAGTTCCGCATGCAAGACAGTTCAAATTACAAAAGTAATTTCATCAAATTAGGCTAATAAGTATCACTTATTGAACGTCACGATAACATTGTATGTATAGCAGACTGACTAAGGAGATCTGGAACAGAAACGGCTCACTAAGTAGCACTTATTGAACGTCAAAATAACGTTGTATAGCACTCTGATTCACCCATCATCCGGAGCTCTTGCTGTAGAAAAGAAACGGCGCTGGCGCAACAAACTACACAGCAGTTTACTAACACAAAATTGTCTATCGTCTTACTTGCCTCGATATAATTGAAACCTACTTCTGAAGCCTCCAAGGAAATCTTATAAGTGAACCACTATGCCACATTAAACGAATAAATAAAGAAAGTAGATACGTCAATAAATTAGTCGTATCTAAATAAAGATCAGATAGTGAGAAGCATTCGATTACTCGGTTCAATTATTTTGGATTGATTGGCTCTCCTTGCAGGCCGCGTCACTTCCACTGATTAAATTGTCAATGAATACAAAATTAATGATCGTGTAGTGACATAAAAAGTGCATGTAGTTTGTTTATAAATCAAATATACAAATGTAGATTGGAGATAGATAAATTTTGGTAACATTAAGTGTTGGTAAGTATGTTATAGCTTTTATTCAACGTTAATGTTTAGGCGCAAACTATCCTATTGCAGGTCCTCGGATCGTCCTATTTTGTGTTTTACATGCCATCATTTTGTTGAGATGCCATTAAGTAACTTACAAATTATGAGTAATTACTTAATCATAATCATAATTTTGAGGAGCAAGAAAGCAAAAACGTTGATTATTTTCTGGACAATCACTGTCTGCAAAAACTGAAATCTTCTCACAAAGAGGTCGTCTTCCGATAATATAAAACCAATTACAAAAGTTTACATTTCATTACACGCAACGGTGTGTTCGTGAATTTCATCAATCATTCAAGTTCCACTCTTCACTGTCAGCCACCGGTGACCGGTCATACAAGTTTACAAACAATGTCTGTCACTCGATAGATGTATGAACAATGTATGAATGTATGATGTGTGTGCGATGTTTATCTTGTCAAGGTCGGGTTTTTGAGTGAAATCGGTCACAGTTTTTTTTTATGATTTTCAGTTACACTGATTTGGTATGAAGCTTGTTGGACAGTTACAGGCTTTTTTGTTTGGTTATGTAAGGAAATGTTTGCAATGTATTTAATTGTTTAACGTGCGGAAGCACAAAATTGAAGATATGCCCGGAGTCTGTTATTCGTTGTTCCATCACGTTGTTGATTTGTTATTTTAGTATATTTAAAATAAAATATAACTTAAAAAAAAACCTTATTATATTATAGTAATAATCACTTTCTTTATTTTAAGGCACAAATTTTAAGGCTAACGCATTTCAATTATAAACAAAATGATTAATTTTAACCTCGTTTACTTATACTGACTGTAAAACTCGTGATAAGAAACTAGGTAGGTATTGCACGGTAATACAACGCTTATAATAATTAATTGGTATAGTTATCGCTTTTTTTCACAATTAATTAAATTTAACTGAACAGGTTTTTAACTAAACTGCTTATGTTAAATTTGTTGCAACATTTTGATACCAATATCCTGCCACCAATAAGATATGCAATTGTTATTTAATAAACGTATCAGCATTTATATTAAAAAAGAAAAACTATTACTTTTAACAGATAGTTTTGAGTCTGTTCTTGTTGCGATTATGCACACTATCCCTCATGTTCATGTCATATACGTGCCAAAAGATATTTAATGTAGCTTTATAATAAAGACTAGAAGAAGAAAATATATATAAAGACAAGTTACTGGATCGCTACTGAATTAATTCGAACTTTTTCAGATATACTGCTGGTCTAAATAATAAAGTTTTATCATCGATTTGTGCACCAATATCATACATTTAATTTTTAAACTGTACCATATGATCGAACAAAATGTTGAAGTAAAGTCCCTTTTCAATCACATAATTGCTTAATTGTCGGACCTAAAGTAACGGTGCAAGACCCAAATTATAATGAAGGATTAGGTATAGGTAATTATTTCTTGGTAAAAAGATTACG
Organism: Chrysodeixis includens; assembly: GCA_941860345.1. NCBI lineage: Eukaryota > Metazoa > Arthropoda > Insecta > Lepidoptera > Noctuidae > Chrysodeixis > Chrysodeixis includens. The sequence continues at coordinate 10,832,019 of OW796107.1, read as the reverse complement.
GCCAATTTGAGAAAATATTATTATTTTTCCTTTTCAAAAAAAGAACCGCGAATGCACCGTAAAATATTATTTAATCTTTACTGAATGAGTATAATATTATGGTGCACTTATTCAGTAACGTTTTAATTTTAAACGACCGATAAAAGAAAACCAGTTAAGATCATAGCTTGTCAAAGAGAATGAATAGTACCTAATATCTATAGGTATTTATTTTAGGTAGATGACCAAATAACACCAGAATAATACATTTTGAAAGGATTTTATAAGGTTTTAGTCTTATAGAAGGCTTTGTTATAAAAATGTAATAAGTTAAACTGAAATAAACGGTTTCACAATTATAAATAACAGTCTTCATGGAAACACTTAAGGAAGCTAATTCAAAGTAAATAAACTTACGACATCTCACGATTTTGTGACAAATAAATATGATAGTTAACATAATTTATGCATTAGAATTGCGAATGATATCGTAAATCTACGACAATACCTATATGGATATTAAAGCGGATCTAAGTACGTTATTTTGCTATATCTTACGAGATACATGACTTATTTTTGACTTCAAAAAAGTTTTCAATTCAACTGTTTTTTTAGTCATTTTTGTATGTTTTTTTTTGAGTCTACCAGTTTTGAGTTATCCTCAAATAAACCTATGCGTTTTGGTTGACTACAAAACGGAAGTTAGATAGCGGTTTTCCTACATTGTGGAATAAGAAATAGGATTAAAAAAGTTTAGACTAAGTTAAAAAAGTTTCTGCCTTTAGACTTTTGTTTGATCTAGCTAATCATATAAATGCCTGATTCAAAATAGAAATAAATTTTAATGGTGTGACGCTGAGTATACAGTCGAGATATATTAATATATTGCTTGAAGTTTTCGGGTTTTTAACCTCAAAAATAAGGTATTAAACTGACTCAGAATCATTAACCTAAAGAACGCGGGCAAAACCAGGCACAAAAGGTCAACAAAAAAGTAAAAACTGAAGCATATACGGAGGAATGCATTGCTTTAGTACGGTCAGCATCAAAAATCTATTAACACATTTAGATTTCCAAACGAACTGTACACAATCTTCCCAATAAATTACTGTTGTGGTATAAGGTAACAAAATAGGCTTGACACATACATTGTCATGTCATAAAAAAATAATGGCACTTTGTAAATCGGTTTGTGTTAACCGAGTTCTATCTGTACCAACATAAATATAAGCATTGCGATGTCTTGTTGTATGAACTTGTGAGGTTTTTACAAACACAAGTCCTGCACAAGTCATAATGTTTATCTTTGATCAATGAACGGCGGCGAAACAAGGAAATCGATGTTTATCATAAATGTAACGCATAACGTTTTAATTTGCATATCATTAAGTTATGATTCCATGAGTGGCGGGCTGTGAATGAGTCGATTGATCGAGAATTAAGTATGAGAATTCAAGTCCAGGTATACAACGGGATTGCTTTATGTTTTAAAAGGTCCTAAGTTGGTTTTAAAATAAACTTTTTTTGTTAAGACATGATTGATTTGTCATGGATACACAAAGTGTTCAGTAGGATGTTTGGATCTTTAACGAATATAAAAACATTAATATTTAGTAATTTTTAACAAATTTCATCGAAAAGTTCTAGTCAACCAATCTATCTAGCAAATTTGGTATATTGTCTTACTTGGAACAAAATAAAAAGTATAGAAAAATTGACAAGGGAACCCCGAATCGCTTAATCAAAAATAAAATACTAATTAGCTATCATTTGTTATCAACTGTGAATTCGATCGCAAATCGATTAAGTTCCAAACAAATTATTCTACGTCAAAAATGCTCGAATTTGATAAAAAAGCTCTCAAAAATCAAAGCATGCTTGTAAAACAACACTTTATAATTAACACCTACACTTTATCTACTCTTCAATTTCTTAAACATTTAATAAATAAACAAATTACAATTATAATGACTAACCTTGCACGTGACAGACAAGCACGGAAACACACAGACAGACAACCACCAGAGTCTCCATTCTGTTCGGCAGCCGCAGACACACTGGCCATGCATTCACACGATCACTTATATCTTATGAAAGGAGGGGTGACGCGTGCGACTAACTGACACTATCATTTATATTTACGATATATTTAGATTACAACGAAGGCTTTATTTCTTTAACATCTATTTTAATTCACGGGATAACTTCAAGGGAGGAAACCCGGTCCTTTTTTAAGGCTTACACGGGGACACAGGTCCAACATGCAGAGGCCTTGAGAAGTTTTATCTAAAATGTGATGGACAGCTACCAAGCAATGTTTAGTATTGATATTATTCATGAAAAGGAATAAAGGACAGGTATTTAGGATACAAAAGGCAAGGTGCGGAATGCAACATGCAGGGTACGCGATTTTAGATTCCGTAAAAGACAAAGAGCTTTGGAAGGAGAAGGGGGAGGCATCTCCCAGTTTAAGAAGGGATATAATAATACAAACTGGCAAGGACTGCACCTGATTCTAAGTGGTTCTCTCTAAGCACACTCCTTGGAGTTAGCTTACCGGCTTTTGCAACCGTTTTGACATAAACTCAAATTGAACTTAGAGCCTTAAACGAAAGGATAGTAGAGATCCGTTACTATACATCTTGCGCTTACGGTTCCCGTCAGAGTCGCATAGAGCATGCGCGAGCGATCCCGTCACCCTGGGTTAAGGAATAGAAGAGTCACGGGTAGTTTTAGTCTGAATTGAAGAAAGAGACCAGGGTGTTACAGTCAGCCGAAAAAGGTTTTTATTGTAATCAATCTTAAGGAACAAATAATTAAGATTTAAGTAGAATTTATTTAAGAAAACTATATTTACATCGACGTCGACATGGAAATGTTACTTGTTATCTTTAGTGAGATTATTTTTATTACACAAACAAATACCTGAGGTCTGAGGCTTAGAAATGTAGCGTACCCTTACAATAGACTTGAATAGAAATAGTTTATCGATGAGGCGATGTTCAGTTCTCAGTTCACACCAGGATTGTTCGTTAGTTTAAAAAAAGAAACGTTTCCCGCACTAAGGAATTTAACCCTTGTATCGCAGGGGGTTTCACATACATTCAATTCACATGCACAAAGAAACCCAGACTCAGAATAAGTGTCTGTGGATCGCACAAATTCTTGTCCTACTACCTAATGAGGATGATTGTGTTAACTAAAATACCGATAACGATAATTAAAAAATAGCCATATAAAAACTTTAATATAACATGCTCAAATAGCCTGTGTTTAAACCCTGGTAAACCTCAATGAAAAACACAAATGAAAAGCTAACGAATTTCATAAAAATATTGGTCTAAATTGCGTGGCAAAACCAACATCTTTTTGGAATAGACTTTCTTGTAGAAAATATCCGGTGATAATACACTTGTATTTCCCGAGGTGAGAAATCATTTTAGAACCTTACATTATTTTAAGGCAACCGTTTCTGGCGAACAATTTCTTATTGTTGTGATTGAAAGCCCTTTTACATTATACAAATAACTCTGATCACGCGGATGTCGGACACACTGTAAGCCCTCTTCTGACCGTGTTAAGATCAAAGCAATTAAGAGATAGTAATTCCCCTTGACTCACGAGATGCAACAAAATGTGTTGTGTCATCATCATTTCAGCTTTAGGCTTTCCACTGCTGGACATATGCTTCACCTAAAGATATCAAGTAAAACCAGTTGGACTTTCATCGAGCGGCCAGCATCCAGCGTTTTTCGGTGACCCTTCTAAGGTCTCTGACCACCTAACATGGTGAACGTTTAACGCTGCGCTTGCCAGTCTATAGTCACCATTCGAGAACCTTTCAACCCCATCCCTCCTTTTGAATAAATAATTTATTAAATAAATAACTATCTATTAAATTGTAAAACTTAAAAATTCAATAACAGTAGTTCTGACAAAACGATATATATTTTTGTTTTATTTTTTTTTGCATTTTCAAATAGATCGCAGTAAAGAGAAGTGCAATGAAATAATTTAAGTATAATTACTTGATAAAATGAAGTGTCCTACTTTATTTTTAACAGGTTTACTTTACTGATACTTTTTAATTAAACTGTAAAGTAAATTACTTTTTTTATTTAGTGCATCTATTTACTTTAGGGTATTCAAAATTCACATAAAATGAGTCATTTTTTCCTAACAACAAATGCAATTAAAATAAGTAGGTATTTCATGACTAATCATAGCCCAAAAACCTTGAATACACATAATTATGCAAAGTATGACTACTGAGAAAATACATAAATCATCAGTTAGTCAGTACTGATGATTTATGATTCTATAACTTTCACTTTTAAGCTCGAGAGTAATAAAAAAACCCACTGGCTCCTGGACTCTTCCAAAATTATATAAGTCGATAAAATATTCATGTCACCTTTTTTTGTGAGTAGGTACACATTAATAGGACTTCCGCAAACATGTCACTTTCCTGCAATTTCAAGTTATTGTTTTTATTTTTTAAACAACTCCCGCACTAAGGAATTAAATTCTTATATAGGGGGTTTCACAGACATTCAATTCACATGCACAAAACCACCCAGACTCAGTACAAGCCTTCGTGGATCGCGCAAATTCTTTTCTTACGCGGGGCTCGAACCCGCGACACGTCGTGTACAGTGGTAATTGGTGTGGTGACCTATACCGCTCGGCTATCCGTGCAGTAGTTAGTAAATTACTAAATTAATTAATAAAGTTCGAAGAATACTTAAATACAAAAACTAATATAATACTTAGGTAAACTACTCAATGTAAATAATGTACCTACTCAATGTTATTAATGTAAATAAGCCGTCTTATGTGAAAGAAGTTACGTATATTAAAACAATGCGGCGTTTATGTTATGTTATCTGGTATCTTCACGCTCTTTGCTCTTATGGAGCTGCTCCGCGTGCCATACGTGCTCGGGGGACAATGACATCGCTATAACCACTCTCCTATTATAAAAAATGTGGGCAATTTTACAAAAATACATTGAATTGAATTAAAAAGCGCATTTATTAGCTTTTACTGTTATTACTAAGTGTGACAGAAACTATACGATGGTCCCAAGTATCCAATCTGATGGATAAAAGGGAACAAATAGATTAGTAAATAATACGTTTTTGACAGATTCTCATGTGAAATTCCCACAAGGTTAAATCTCAGTCATAATTAATAAATTCTCTGTCATTTTATTATTGTTTGATTTAGAGAGACTTGCAAGAATGTGTGTCATAAAGCGTCAAAGTCATTGACGTGTTATGTCAGAATCAATGCTACCTTTATGATCTTTGAGTGACGTCACCAATATGGCGTCGAAGGCTGCTGCCGTTTGCATAATTAAGATCATCGTCATCTCTCTCTTGCCTCATCTACGGGAAAACCAGGGGATAACCTTATAGAAGTTTTGAAAATTATGAATGCAAAATTAACGGAACTATGAAATTGCATTTCGCTAGATTTTGATTTTGCTTGCGTGCCAGTGGTTTCAAAATTTTTGCAAGTAAAATGACATGTGGAAAAAGAAATACCTACAATAGTTTTGTTACTAACTTCCGATATCTTGTCAAAAACATAACAATTCTCATAGATCTGCAATCTGCTCACAATATCTACAAGTGATCTTTTTTTTTCCATTATTTTCTTATTTTACTAACCTTTGTGTCTAAATTTTTGTACGCAATAGTAAACTGTAAAACTGTGTCATATCAGAAGACAATCCGTATAACAACAATTGCCTGCTTTGACGCAAGTTTTCGAGCATTTGAAGTTTCTATAGTAAAAAAGTACAAAGTACTTAACTAATTAGTATATAGTTTTTAACCAAGTTAGGTACTTATCGGTATCATGTGAGCTACAGGCTTAGGCTATGATCTATTCATCCAAGTCACTGCTACCGATTGATTTGAATCCATCCCGTTACGCGCTGCACTGCATACCGACCGGTGTCCGCTCACATGTCAATGAGCGATTCCGCGAAGGTTTATCATAATTATCACGACGCCATAGTTTCTCATGTTGCCTCGGTTTTTATAAATATTTCACTTTCATTATCATTTCTGAGCAGTGAGTAGAGTTAAACGGAATTGTTTCGATTCCTAGATGTTTACGTCAGAATCATAGGTCACCGAATTATCCCTGTCTAGGTGCATTGAGGTAAAAAAAATTCAACAATTTAGCCACACAAACGAAGTGACATTCGGAAAATAGTATAAAGGGTACAGCTTATTTGATTGAAAAACTCTCTTCTAGTAGAGCTTCAAAAAGATAAATAATTATAAATTTAAACATAAATGTAAAAGTAACTGAAAGAAACACGGGGACAAAATAATAGTTGTGTGAAATTATTAAAAAACAAAAAACTCGACTGCAAAAAATAACTACTAACTAAAAAGAGAAAAACAAGCTCTATAATTTCGTGTGAAGAGTATACAATACACCGTACATTAAATCACAGTACATCTCTTGTCTTTAAAATTAAGCGCCAACTTAAAAACTTTGACGTCATTAATACTGCACTGGCTAAGGTTGTACATTGGTTCAATATCAATAACCTTCTTTTAAATCCGAGCAAAACGAAGTTAATAAAATTTTCTACGCCTAATGTGAGGCACTTAGATACCAATGTACAACTTAATGGACTAAAATTGGACCTTGTTGAGTCAACTGTATTTCAACTGCAGTGGGGCCCTCACATTAATAAATTATCCGGCAAGCTTAGTTCAGCTGCCTATGCTGTAAAAAAAATCAGACAAATAACTGATGTAGATACAGCCAGAATAGTCTATTTTAGTTACTTTCATAGTGTTATGACGTACGGCATTCTCCTGTGGGGAAGTTGTGCCGATATAAATTCAATATTTGTGTTACAAAAAAGGGCTGTACGCGCTATTTACAATTTGGGCCCAAGAGTTTCTCTCCGAGAGAAATTCAAAGAGATAGACATTCTGACTGTAGCTTCACAATATATATATGAGAACCTAATGTATGTTCATAAAAATGAATCAAACTTTATAAAAATGTCTGATATACACTCAGTAAACACAAGAAATAAACACAATTTAGCCGTTCATGCTACTCGTCTCCATAGAGTAAGCAACTCGTTCATGGGTCAATGTATACGCTTTTACAACAAGTTACCCATTAGTTATCGTAAGTTACCTATAAGGAAATTTAAAACTAGTATTAAATCAAAACTATCCAAAAAAGGATATTACACAATTTTAGATTACTTAAGTGATAAAACCGCTTGGGATTGAGCTGCTCGCTTATACAGCTATCGTTTGTCTCCATGACTCGACATGTTTTGTGCTTTTGCATGTATTCATTTACAATCTTGACATGTTTTGTGCTTTTGCATATATTCATTTACAATCTTAACATGTTTTGTGCTTTTGCATATAATTATTTATATTTACACAATATGTATTATTATTATTTAATTATGTACCTTGTTTATAATGGTCAGGAATTATGCAGTGAATCAGTGTTTGGATAAAGATTTAATTTGCTTTCATTTATTAACCGGCAGCAGATTCGTCATGCTCCCTTAGTCGCCACTGCTTGCGGTGGCGTCTCGGGTCGGGTCACCTCCTTCCCTCAAATATGGCGAGGGAGGTGATGGCTGACCCCTGCGTCATACTCGTGAACGGGTGCTGCTTGCGGTGGCTGGTCGGTCTGCTGACCTTGGGTTCAGTAGTTAAGTTTCTTTTTTTTTATTTTTGTAGTTCTTCTCGACCTAAAACATTGATTTGTCTGGCACGGTTCCTACCTTAATATTTCTCATAATGTAAAAAGACAGCGTGCTGCTGGGGAGTTTGTTGCGCCGTTTCTTCTCCCGTAGCGAAAGCACAGGAAGCGGTGAAGGGTGGGCGATGGGGTGCTGTCTATTGTAATTTTTGACATTCGAAAAGTGCTACATTGTAGTCTAATTTGAATAAACGAATTTTGAATTTTGAATTTTGAATTAAAATAAATGCGGGCGGGACAAACAAATCTATAATCAGTACAATCAGTAATTCTAGCATTGCTTGGATCATTCGATCATTGATCAATCGCCGCTGGTTCAGTGCGCTCGTTTTGGCTACGGACATTCTAAGCGATTTTGTACTGACTCAGCAGACCTCTGCAGCCACTGCGGTAGACCCCACGCAAAAGTTGAGTGCGCCGACCTTCGCACCGGAACTCCGCCAAGATGCAGGAACTGCGAAATTGCGAAAATCAGTAACAACGAGCATAACACTTTGCCTCGTCCTGCGAAATCCGCAAAAAATGGGACGCCATAGCCCGGACCGGATATTTTGATATACCTAGTGTCACTTTCACAGTAAATACGAATCTAATGACACCTATCAACCTAAAATCCATCGAGTCGTTCAGACTACAGAGTGAGCAATATTCGATTTTGGCGCCAAAAATCCACCATTTTGTTTTATTTTTATATTTTGATATATCCAGTGTCACTCTCACAGTTAATACAAATCTAACGACACCTCTCAAGCCAAAATCCATGGAGCCGTTTCAGCTGCAGAGCCGTTTCAGCTGCAGAGCGTGCCAAACAATCACACAAACATACATACATACTCTCGAAAAACATAACCCTTCTTCTAGCGCAGTTGGGTAAAAAGTCGCGTAAGTTAATGTTTCTTTTTAAATCAAGCGGTTTTAATTTCTGGTTATGGAAAATCGCTCTCATTAAATGTGGCATCCAATAATGTAAAGTCTACTATTAAGGCGTATTGTCTTTATCCTAGCACTTATAGATTTTATAAATAGATTGAATGATATATGCAGAGGTTTAGTTACCTCCTAACTTAACAAATATCCATAGGTTACAAACCAAGCTTTGAATAGGAAACTCATTAATCCTGTCCTTATGCATAAGTAATTTACACAGGATCGTATACCTGTGGAGTCTGATTACAAACGGCTATCTAATACAATGGGAAGCTCTTCTCCATTGCTATTGATCCTCGTTATAGGCTGGTGAATGATTATGTTAAGTGTTCCGGTAAAGGTTTGACCGTATCGTAATGAATGGGGGTGTGTAGTGTACCAGGTGCGAAAGGTTGGTCAGTCAGTTTGATAATCATTTAAAATACCTTTTGGATATCCATAAGTAGATACAGTTTCTTTTTTTTGTACTATTTAGATAACTCGTCACTTACACTAAATTATGGCATTACTAGATGGTATAAATCGGATAAAATTCTTTGGACAGTGATGATGCTGGTTACCAATCTATTTATAATGTACCTACTCGTTCATCGATTGACTTTCTTTTGCACGATGTTTAACGCTTCGTGCTCCAACCTATATTTTTAACGTCACTTACCTACTTCTTGAACCTCGTTTCAATTCTCACCTAAACTACAGGGATAAAATTAATGATTATTCCAAACAAAAATAAATCCGCGATAACAAAGAATTCTAAACAGTTGATTTGAACCGTTATCTAAAGCCGGCCCTTACTCCGGACACCTGGTAATCTCGTAATACCCTCGGATTACGTAAAGTGCGTCCTACCCACATCTGCTCTAAAAACAGTAATGTGTTGTGCTTACCCCAAGATCTAAGGGCGGCCTTATCTTAATGCGAGGGGACATACAGCCAGATACGATGGTTTGTGCTGATACGGTGGCTGTGTGGATGTTTGTGCGTAACTGGAGAAGCCTTAAGTATAGCTTTTTGTATAAAAATAAGTAGGTAGGGATTGTAGAGTACAAAATTTAGCTTTTGATATTAAAGTAAAGCAAGTCCACCAAATACATAAACGTTAAGCCATTAACAGTAAGTTTGGCATTTATTATTTTGATATTTCAATCCAATAACTTTTATACTCCATTTATATCCGTTATCTAAGAATAATAAGTGAAAGCATTCTACTAAATAAATCGACACCAGTCGACATAACAATATTTTTATCGCGCACCTTCAGGTATTGAACCTCTACGTAGCGACATCTATATGTCACAAATCACATAATCGCTAAGCTTAGCGCCATTCATAAAGCTGTCACTATTCGTCAATAGATGGCGTTAAAACCAATTATAACTCCCATTCACACAGTGCGGTATTTCACTTAGCCGTAAGTCCCCCTGCTAAATCCCTGTTTTGTCCGTGTTCCCGACTCCCGGATGTTTCGGGGTCCAGATTAAATCGTCCGCTGGGACCCTTGCAGAGGCCGGTATTGCGTTTACACAGTTCAATTGCTTTCACTAATCAGTTAATATCGATAATGTGTGATGGGAGTAAGATACGAGAGTTTTGTGTTTTTAGAGTAGTGTTTTTTCTTTACTTCGTATTTTCATTTTAATGATTGTTTTGTTTTTAAAACTTACTTAATACGTTTTGGTTATGGTATAAACGAAATCAAATAGTACTTAGTAGGTAAAAGAAATATGTTCACAGTATTGCTTTATCTTTGTTTCGTTCTATAATATTCAAAAAAATAACAATGACTGCCTTAATAATATAAATATGACAACGAAATGCTGCAAAATGCTTAAAAGTTCAATCATATACAAGAACAAAACGCAAAAAGATCTCTCCGGCGGGGAATCGAACCCCGGTCTCCCGCGTGACAGGCGGGGATACTGACCACTATACTACCGAAGACTGTGACTGTGACGTCGAAATAGGCACATAGCTTCTAAAACTAGTTTATACACTTGGATATTTGTACCAGTTTTGTACTTAACATTTTTTTATGTATAATAGTTGCGTCCCGCGGTGTTTCTCGTGTACAAAAATAGCTGATGCGTTATATAAGTCCAATAGGAAAAGATAATATCAGCCAAGTAATTTTAAATTAATTATAATGTTGATGTCTGAGTAATTCATTTTTGGTGTGTTTGTATGGAAGTAAATAAAATTCATGTTTCATTCAAAATGCACTATATTTTATATTTTGCGTTGCTATTGTAATATTACAAAACTTTTACAATGTAATACAGTTCGCAACGTAAAAACCTCTTAAGAAAATATGATATTTTTACACAAAATTAACTATAGTAGGTACTTATGTATACAATTATATGTATATGTGCTGATAACATTCCATTCCGTGCAAAAAAAGATCTCTAATTGATGACCAATGAATATAGCAAGAAATCGTAAAAGGAGGAATTTTAAACAAGATTTTTTGTATGAAATTTTAATTTTCATACAAATTGTCGTTTATAACGCCCCCTTGGCTACTTTCATATGATGACCATAATGAAAATTCGTACAAATTAGTACTGTTTTGTTGGTTTTTAAAGTACACAAATTGCTTGAAGCAGAATTTTGCCAATGGTCATCATTCATCCGTTGACTAGACGAAAAAACGTTCCGGCGCCAATTTCATATTCAGAGACAAAATTTGTTTACTTTTTTATAATTAAAATTAATATTGACATGTCTTTTTGATTTTTATTTAAAATATGTAACAGACCATTCTAAAAAAAGTGTAAAAAAATGTCAACTAAAACTGATTGAAGTTTTTAGATTAAATTATTTGTACAAGTTTAGTTTTACCTTTGCGAGTGCTTTTTTGATTTTGATTTTGATTTTGATTTTTGAGTAAAACGCCAATCGTATGTCGATCGTCGAATGTTACAGATTAATTAATATCGCTGTCATAATGGTAATGTGAATATGACATGTCGGGTCATAATTATGACATATTCAATTAATATAATACATGTCAAAATAAATATTGTACAAAACAAGTTTGAATTTTGTCTCTGAATAAATCTTTGCTTACAAAAATATTGCCCCAATAAAATATAGTTCCAACGTTTTGTCTATTTTATTACCATAAAAAATAATATACCGGGGAAAAAAGACTACAGATAATTAATTTAATTTTTAGAAGCAAAGAGTTCAGTTTTTAAATGATTAAACGATGTATTCAAATTTGGCAGGATTATTTTTGTATGACCTATGAATGCAGTTTTTATTATAAAAGTTCAACTATCCCTATTTTTTACATTCCCTAGGATATATTTAAAATTAATTACACCAAATCGACTGAGTTCTTAAAACTATTGTAAAAAAGTTATTATTTATCTTTAGTTCTTTTTGTTAGTCAAAGTTACGAAAAAATGTAGAAAAATCATGTGTGATTGTGTCAAAAATTCTGATTTGATGTAAATAATTAATTTTAAATAATATGTACATGTTTTTTATTACATTATTTATTCGTTTAATGTCTATTGCTTATAGTTTGCGTAGAGGCGACTTTAAATAACTGCTAACTACACTTGAGAGCAATAAAATCGCACACCCCTTATAATTTGGTGTATTATTGATTTTTTTCTTGAATCTAAAGTTATTGAGTACAAATCATTAAAGGAATATTAAAGAATACAAACTTAGCTTTAAAAAAAAACAAAATTAAAATCATTGACCTTTACGTAACTTACAGAAATCAGCTGTACACCAAATTAGCAAAATTCACAAGATAGCATGGTCACTACTTGCACCCCTTACCCGCAGTATAAAAGGGTCGGTTTTTTTTAATTTCTTATCAGTTGCATACCGAAGGTCAACTTGATAACATCTCTACTGGAAGCATACAGAAAAATATGGATACCACGCCTGCAGAAGCCGCTCAAGTTATAGCCTTGCTCGAAACAGGCCATAATCAAAGTGAAGTTGCTCAACGACTAAATTTGAGCCGCTACTCTGTTCGTCGTGTATACCAGAGGTTTCAAGAGACCGGTGGGTACATTCGGCGACCAGGATCTGGCCGGCGACGCAGAACATCGGAGCGTGATGACCGTTTTCTTGTTTCGAGGTCTTTAAGAAATCGGCAACTGAATGCGGTTCAACTGGGACAAGAGCTTCGAGAAGTTCGCAATGTCAGTATAAGTCGGTGGACAGTCAGAAGAAGACTTAGTGAAGCAGGATTGACTTCACATCGCCCAGCAAATGGTCCCAAATTGACCACAGCTCACCGACAAGCCCGACTACAATTTGCCAGGGAACATTTAAATTGGACGTATGACCAATGGCGGTCTGTTATGTTCTCTGATGAGTGCAGAATGACATTACATGGTCATGATGGCCGCTCTAGGGTCTACCGAAGGTCATCAGAGAGATTTTCACAATGCTGCATAAGCGAACGCGTGGCTTTTGGCGGTGGATCGTGTATGTTTTGGGGTGGCATAATGTTGGACACTAAAACTGACATTCTATTCATCACTGGGGCGAATACCGGCCTGAGATCGAGAGGTTTGACGGCTGCACGATATGTCGAAGAAGTGCTTGAAGGACATGTGAGGCCGCTTGCGTGGCTTATGGGAGAAGACTTTCTCCTCATGCACGACAACGCAAGACCGCATGTCGCTAGAACAGTTTGCGACTACATGGAAGACGTTGGAATTGCCGCGATGGAGTGGCCGGCTCGTAGTCCTGATCTCAATCCGATTGAGCATGTCTGGGACGAGCTGAAACGAAGAGTTCGAGGAAGAAGCCCGGCTCCTACGTGCCTTCGAGATCTTCAATATGCCATTGAAGAGGAGTGGAATGCTATACCACAAGATTTCATGGTAAAATTAATACGGTCCATGAAAAATCGATTAAGAGCTGTAATTTAGGCTAGGGGAGGGAATACACCTTATTAATAAACAATTTGATTAAACATTTGGGTTTAAATTTTCATTATTTCTCAAGCAACATTACGTAACTCTACCCGTTTGTGGGATTTTGTGCCATAAAACCTTTTATGGGTATTTTTTTACACTGTATTTGGCATCATTAGAAAGATAATGAGGTAGGCTTTCAAATAGTATGTATGTTTTTTTTTTATATTTATTCAGATTCATTTAAAAAAGCTTCCTCATACAAAAAAGTCAAGATGTGCGATTTTATTGCTCTCAAGTGTATGTATATTCACAATTTTATACTGCTTAATAAACCTAGAAAGTTGTATACCTACAAGAAAATAAGTAAGTATATATAGTTACATTTAAAATAAGTAAATTGTAAGGTAACAAAAATAAATGAAAGACATTTTAGCAATACATATTTAAGTAAAGGCACGAAATAATTTAAGTACCTAACACATTTAAAGATACAATAAACATTTAACTTACATTTAAAATATACACGGCTACATTTTAAATGAAACAATGCTAACTAAAAATTCCATGTTTATTTTATATGAAACACTATTAAATATTAAATGAAGTAGACTTTTACATTACCCAAAACCTGTTTTATAGCCAGCTATATAATTTTTGGCACGCTACTAGTAAACTAAATTCGTCCATAACTGCGTTTTATATAACTTACAGACTATGTACATAGGAACAAACTGTATGTACTTATTTTATGTACATTATATTTACAAGTTACATTTTCGATGACTTCATTTAAAATGACTATGTCGTTCACTGTTTAAATGAAAACTATTCGTGTTTTAAGTGTATTTTTCTTGTATAAGGTTTTATATCCGTGTATAGTTCTAACTTATTCAATTAAAATAAATGTTTTTTTCCGGAACTTGGCAAAAGACCAAGATGCAAATATTTATGTATGTATACGTTTAGCATAAGAATTGCTTTACGTGAATGCTCAATTTCCATCCGATATGATGGAAAATGGTATAAAAAACCAGACTCGCCCTTGAAACGCGTCGTGAAATACGATGTTCGGCAGCAACAGCGCTGTTCAACAAATAATTTGGATGATTGTTTAGCAAACTCATAAATCAACGGTGACACGACCGACGTCATAGGCAGACGATAATTTTCATCTTTATGCGAGTATTTTTGTGTTTGTTTGCATTGTTTTGCCTTGGATACATTCGTAAGGGTAGTTTTAGTAGATGATTTATTACTTGCAATTGTTGGTATTGATAAGTTCAGTTACATTGTAATATTTATAGTTTGCTTTCAAGCACCACCCGAGAAAATAATATTCTATGTTTGTGTTGATCGCTGAAGGAAAGTGTGGGTAATTTTTTTTTAAATACAATATAAAATGACATAATTTTATTTTCAAAACCAAAAGAACATACAATGTAATGTAAATTGCCTATTTCACTACCACTGAAAATTTAAGTACAAAATGTTTGTATCAAACAGTATTATTTATGCCGTTGTTAATATTATACACATATCCACCAAACTCGATTGACAATATTTGGAATTTTTGACCGATGTTCTCCAACATTTGACCAATATTCTCCAACATTGGTCGTGTTTCACCAACATTTTGTGTTCTAGACTAGCGCTGCTCTGTCTATGCTTGCGTACTCCTTGCCAGACCTAGGTCTGGTGACGTGACGATCAGCTGACACGTCGCAGGAGCTGAAGGACGACACGGAGAGTGACTCCATGTAGTCGGACGTGTCGGACGCGCCGCTCGACGTCGATTTGGTCGTCATCTGGCTGTGACGCGCGGTGATGTCCGTTTCTACTGGAGAAGAATGAGGAAGGTTAGTCAAGTTTGATGTCGAAGTTAAAATATTTTAAAGTTTGATTTTTTGCTATAGTTTGACAGAAGTTTTTAGGCCTGTTTTATATTTTTTGAGTTTAACAATATTTGTGTCATAATACGTGTTTCTTGGGGCTGCAATAAAGTTAATATGTAATTACCTAAAAATACTTCAATTCACCTACGTATATTACATACTAGCTGTTGCCCGCGACTTCGCTCGCGCAAATATCAGATTTAGTGGCAAAAGCATAACCCCTCTCTGACGCAGTCGGTTAAAAAGTAGCCTATGTGTTATTCCACGGCGCCAGTTAACTTCATACCAAATTTCATCAAAATTGATTTAGCTGTTTGAGCGTGAAAGAGTAACAAACATCCATACATACAAACTTTCACGTTTATAATATAAGTATAGACTAGTTCAACGCAAAATATGAAAGAAATCTATGATTAACTCACCAGGTCGCTTCTTCCTTCTTGTTAAGGTATCGACATCACAGGAGTTAGATTTGGTCAGCGTCGCAACCTCCTCAAACTGGAAGGTCAGATTCTTCAGAGGATCCGACGAATTTGACTTAACGAACGCGTGCACTGGTGTCAAAGACTTCCTGATCTGCTTATTATTTTTAATGTGCTTCTTTATTGACTTAGAATTAGTAATAGGCATCTCAAATTCATTGAAATCGCCTTTGTGATGTTTCAAAGACCCCGTTGATACCCCAGAATCGTTTGAACTTGACGAATCCCTGTTTTTGTCTGACTTGCTAGGTACGCTTGAAGAACGTCGTATTTTGACAGCATCCCTGAACTTAGTCACTAGTAAGCTCTCGCTTTTTAACTCTGGTACTTTGAACTTATCCTTTGGTTCGATAATTTCTAGACTGATAGGCATGCCTTCGTTTATCCTGTCGCTTTTCGTGGCTTTTCTTAGGACAGTAGGCGTGAAACACATTTGATTGCTCCCATAATCGTCGTCGTGTCTCTTAGTGAAGTCAGCCGAACTCGATCTTCGTGTACTAATTGTGTTGTCCGACTCTGAGTGTTGCGTAGGATCCGACACATGACTGATCCTACTTATATTGTCCGAGTAGTTCTTACTGTTACTAGAAATACTTATTTCTAGAGGCTCCATATGCATGTAGTTTAAATGCTCGTTACAGCATTCTGTCGACGGATGCACAGTATTCGTTGTAGCTGTTGATATATCGTCGTCGTGTTCAGGGATGTCTTCTAAGGCATCTAGCTCCTCCTGACTGAACCCTGCACTCCTTAGGATCTGCAGTGAGTTCTCGAATTTCTCCAAAGTCGTTAAGTCAATGTTCGCGTAATTTCCGAAGTCTATCTCTGGTACTGGTGGTTTTTTGGTGACTGGGGTAACGTTGACGTAGTTGGAATGTGACTCAGCGTCGTTATTGTTAATGCTAGTATCACTTGTGTTGTTATTATCTGTTTGTTTGTTCTCTATGTTTTTGGCTTCGTGTGTGCATGTGCACGGCTGCCCGTTAATGAGACATTTCAGTTTCTTTGGTGTGTCGTATATGATTGATGGGTCGGAGTGAGTGTCTACTGGGTGCTCCTGCAAACAATATAGATTATTAGAGGTTTGCATTAGTTTACATGTAGTTTCCATCAGGTAGACTAACAAACAAAAAACAAATGATAACTTTATCTTACCTGTATTAATGGCATTGGCATTTTCGGCACATCGTAGTTCTCGTACGGCCCACTGAAGGACTTCTTCCTGCAGCAGCATGGCTTCACCTGCTGCCAGCACTGGCAACCTCCGCCGGTCTTGACTGGCACGGTCGGCGTACAGCAAGCCACAGGGCTCGGACTGGCACGTTTGGAGTCGAAGCTCTTGTCCAAGAGGCAGGTGCTGCGTGGTACACTGTACTCGGAGGCACTGCCGCTTGATCGCGAGTAGATTGACGCTCGGTCTGAATCTGAACGCTTCTCTAGAATATTGTCCATCGTCCACACGGGGGACATTATTGAACCAGGCGTGTTCATTGTGGAAGATCTGCAAATTGTAAAAGAAATTAGAACTAATTAATTAAAATCGACTAACGCAACTAGAGTCAGTAACGTTTTGAACGTGCCTGAAAAGGCCTACTCGAAATAAAACCTTTTGATTTTTTTGATTGACTTTGAAGATGAATTTAGCAGCTTTCGATATGAAGAGAACAGTAAGTATTGAGCTTTAAAAGTCTTATAAGACGTCCATACCTGGTCAAATGACTGATCTTCCCGATACAGCTGGAACACCTGGGCAGTGAGGTCGGCCTTCGGAACTTATCCTCTGTGCTGTCCATGCTGGAGTCCAGGTCTGAGAGACAGTGCATGGTCTGGCTGGCCGGGCCCGCCCACGACGGAGAGACTGACCTCATAGACGTGTGGAAACACTCGTCCATACACGAACTGGCGTCCGAGAAACGTTTTTCTAAAACTGCGAAGAAATAAAACCATCAAGATAAATAAAGACCAATCCGAAATAACATTTTTTGCTTCTTAAAGTAAAGATTAAAAGCCAGTTCTGCGTTGAACGTAGAATGTACTCAAAATGATATAGAAGCGTTTATTTTTGCAAGCTAAAATTATATTTGCAGTGTTGTTGAAACTATCTCTAAACAGATTGCATTTCATGTTTATAAGATTAGATAAGTTTGATTAAGTTTTGCACTGTTCTGTCTGAGATTGAGGCCACTCCTTGTATTCAGAGTAACGTCACATATTATACATTACTTCTACAGCTGATAATAGTGCAATCACCTCATTTTGTTTGGGCAATTTGTCATTTTTGTTAAAATCTTTTCACATGTCATGATTTATTTGATAAATATCATAGTGATTATCAATAAAGGAATGCGACTGAAACCAAAAATTCTAGAAAACTTGTTCATAACCAACATTTATTCTTCCCCTGTCCAATATAAGTCTCTTGTATGACCAAAATATAATATTAGGATACGTTAATATTTGTACACCAGAAATGGTAGAATATAAGCACGTCACGTTTTATTGTAAGCTACATTGTACTATATCCTAACAAATAAAATTATCTTTATCTATTTTATCTTCTTTTTTTATAATAACTTTCGTGAGAATGATTCATATTTAAGAGATATATAACGGTTTACTCACGCGTATTTATCGGGATAGCCCGACTAGTTTCGGACCCAACCGGAGTCCTTAATCATGAGCTGACGCGGCGGCGGGGTCGACAGTTCGATACGCGTGAGCAAACCGTTATATATCTCTTAAATATTTTATCTTCAATAAAATAAAATTTCATTAAAAATTAAAAATAAATTTATTCAATAAAGTTTCTCCTCTTACCTGATCCACTTCTGGAAGCTATGCTCAGTCTAGACTGTGCCTCGTGGCTGTAGACGTTGAGGAGCTCAGTCAGCTCGCGACCACCTTCTGCCGCGAAGATGAACAGGCCTTCACCCTTCCCGCACCGGGAGCCACCTTCCACGCAGAACCGCTTGTCTACCACCCCGTAGCGTCTGTGGAAGAAGGAATATGAGATGAGTAATTGTCTTTAAGATATAAATTAGAAATTAACACGGCTGCTGTTTCAATCATCTGTCATAGATGCTAGAAGCCAATGATGATGGTGATGATAAATTAAACATTAATGAGTAATGGCCCTATTTTTTTAAGGACGATCAAAAGTTGTTTTTTTTTTAATAACAGAATTGAAGTATAATCAAAATTTGAGACTAAACTGGATAGACAGGTTCACCTCATGCGGGAACCTACGATAATTCCAAATAGACATAAAAACTCGTCATATTATTCCGTTATAACGAAAACAGAAGCAGCTACACACAGCACACACCCTTTACATTAGCCAGTACATCATACTATCAAAAAAATCTAGCCCTCACGCCATAAATCCTTCCGTAAGACAGCAAAAAGGGAAAAAGAAACGTAGTAAGTGACTCAAATAATTACTTAATACCCTTATCTCCCCGTTTTTCTTCGGCCCGAGTAATTAATCAAAGTTTTAATTTGTATTGGGTTTAGTATCACATACGGAGCCCACCCGCATGATAATTAAGGACGAAATTTTAATCACGATTCATTTGGTCAGTAATTAATTATGATTGATGGTTGTTCTCAGTTACCTACCTTATTTATTGTTTTAATAGACTTAGAAATTGGGGAGATCGATAGCGTGAAACTGTTCACTCAAGATCATACCAACGTACTTTTTATTTCGTATTGTAGTTATTGGTCTAGCTTCACAGTCGTTAAAACTATCTAAAAACGTCAGAATAGGTTCAATGATCATAACAGTGATAATAGCAAGCCGAGGTTTTACGACACCCCAGCGCAAAGACACGTACCGTAGTAATATCTCTAAATGTTCACCCATTTCAAGCTACGTTGCACCGGATTATTTAACCATCTGATCTCCAGGCAGCAGTTAGAACTTACAACAGAGATCTATACATATTATCGGGTAGAACAGATTACAGCATTCCCCTCGGTCGCACAGTCCGCCGTCGATTCGATTCGTTGGCCAGACGAAGTGTAACAGGATTTATCTCTTGGTTTCCTAATAGCAGCTCCATGTTTACTTCCCGATAACGGGCAATTCCCTATAAATGTAATATGGGAGTAATTTCGTAGACAACGCTATTTAATATATTAACATTCCTCATATTACATGTAATCATATTAATGGACATACACCAACGAGATGCGATGTTCGATTGCGCTAGTGTGCGCCAACTTGTTGACTTTCAAACGTTTAATCAAGTCTCGCTGAAAATTCCTCTCGAATTCGAAATTCTAAAAACGACCCAACTTTCCTTTTATTTCCCATTTACAAATAAACCGAACGTATTTTTTAATACAATTCTAATATCGCCCCTTTTCAATGAAAGACAAATACGCGGACGATTTGGGAAAGCCTGAAACATTTTAAATGTTTTATGTATTCGCTGAAAAGTTTTAATTTAATCAGGATTTAAGGCTTTATTCTGCTGTAGTTGATTACGGGTTTGACCAAAGAGGAATATCATTGTGAGTGAGGCTGTACAAGTCTAGGCTTTAGTTGTGGAGCTGGTATTTAAAGTTTGCCTCGAAGGCATAACTTTGCCAAGATGTTCGCTACGCTGTTTGATGTTCAAAGATGATTGGTGAAATACACTCTAAATACCGTCGCAAAACACGATTCAATTGTTCTAAATTATGTCTTAAAGTTATCCAGCTTTTTTTGTCTTACTTTTCTCCCAAAATATTTATTTTCCATTTCATAATATGTGCTTAACTTCAATCAAAATCTGGATAAATTTTACGTTTATTTTGTTTTTAGTTTATCAGTGTCTTAAGAATTCATCTACGGTTCATTTAGATCAGTATTTTTTATTCTTGTATTAATTTTGATTATAGAAACGTTTTACTTTCTTTTCTCTTAGTTCAAACGCCTATAGTTTCCATCCCACCATCCACTATAACATCAAAATTGTCTCCGTGCTACCAAGAAGTTTCGTTTTAATCTACTGCGGACGGAAGTTTTTGCCGGAACTCGACAAGTAGACCGCGAAGGAATTTAATTTTGACAGTGAATGCTTCCGATGGACGGCCGAGTGAATTTCATGGATGCTTGCTAGATTGGAGCTGGCTTACATCACTACTGGATGGGGCATGTTGCTTTGTGATGTCTTTAAATATATCTTAGAACAGCAGCAAAACAGCTTTTGTTTTTTTGGAAGGTTTTTTTTAAAGAGGACATAGATCTTGGAAAGCAAAATACGACGGTACACTAGACGAATAATTCGTAACAAAGCGTCATAATTTGTAGGAAGATGTTCTATATAAAAATAATCATATTAATTTTAACGTTAGCGTCACGAATTATTTGTGGCTATACACAGTGTTTGCTTCTTCTTCTTTTATCGTGTCGAATTATGGAAATTGTATTTTATTGGACAAGTACTCAGTCAAGCCACTAACAATACTGTTAGCGTTGATAAAAACTAGTGTTTGTCATAAATAATCTTTTTTTTTTAAATACCTTGTTCACTGTCTTCGTTATACTGTTTAATTCATTTAAGGGAAAGTTGTTCCACAATATTCCCTATTTCAATTATGGTAATAAGTACTGTGTTCGGTATTGTAAATCTTTCAGTAATGTATACCTCTCACTCAACGTTTCTAGGTCCGCCTAGAGTTTGATAGACTTGTTTGTTTGAATAAATAGTTGCTTCAAATCCAGAATATATTTTATCTAGTCCGAGAGAAAGGACGCTTTCTAAAATATGCATTCTTTTGTTATTCGAGAGAAGGAATAGGACAATTTCTTCAATACTGTTTAACGTCACAAAAAGATTACAGATCAAGTTATAAATAGGTATGAAGTTATTCCTTAACTATATCTTTAACTAAAATGGCATAACGATATCCAAATAGACCCCCAGCCAGTTTAAACCATTACAAATATACTAAGAATTTTCTAATACAAATTCCAATAACATTCTACCTGAGTTTACCGTTAGTTGAGTTTTAAGCAAAACCCACAAAGTAAAACTGTTGTCTGGAATACAAATGTTAATACAATATTATTTTAGTATTAAACCTCCTCGGTCGTACGTCCGCAGTTTCTACGACCGCTGCATCAGACAGATCGCCTTTGAGTTATTTTGATTCGCCCTTCTTTGTGTTTGTGGAAATTGAACGGTACCGCCATTTTATTTTTCGTTATTGCGATGACATTTCGTTTGTTGTTTGAATACTTATGCTTCTGAATATTTTTTGTGTGGCTCGGGTTTTGATAAGTGATGGTTTTTCGATTATACCAATCTGTATGCTGTTTTGTTTAGGCTAAGCAATATTGTTTTAAATTTAAAGTTTTAAACTCGAGTTATGTATTTGTTTCGTGTCATGGCGGAGTTACAAGACCAAAGTCAGAAAAGTCATTTTTAAATTTACGTATTCGACGCGTGTTTACATAATTTGATTGGACCCGGTGTATTTCCAAGTATAATGTAAAACACCATCGTCCCCATTACCCACTAAAACAACAATAAAGTGAATAATAAAATTCTTAAATATGTGTCCTATGTCTCGTTCGTCGAAATAACAAAATGCTAAAGAATTTTCACGTTTAAAAACTTTTACATCCGAATAAAACTAACGCAACTTCCTGGCTTAATAGCGACACGTGTCAGCGTCATTAAAAAAAAAAAGAAATGTCAAAATCGGTTCGCGCCAGAAAATATTCGAATGGAATCCAAGTTCAAAAAGCGTTTGAATTCAAAAATGTATACGACCGAATTAAAATGTCTGCGTCCGCACGCTTATGTAAACGAAGCTCAAGTATTTTCATTTTGGTTGGGTATTGCTGTAGCACGGGGTTCGCAGTTCAGTCACGTAGGTCTTTTACTGGGGAGCTCATCGTATGAATAAGGAAGCCGGCGGAGTGTGTTTTTTAAATGGTATTTAAAATTATGACTTCGATTTAATGTAGACGTTTAGATAAAATTTTAAACGTGGTAGTTCTTGCCTACTTTTTTTCGGGAGCTTTTTAAATAAATTTATTTTATGAGTACTAAAATCACAGAACTCGTTAACCGCAGCCGCTAGAAAATTATATTAAAAAGTATGTGGACATTGAGTTTCCAGTTAATATAATAGACGCTGTGAAAGCAAACCTTTCTATTTTAATATGATATTGTTTTAAATTTTATAGGTGCTCGTAATCGTTTTAAAGGGCGCTGTGAAAATAAATTTAAACGATAAAATCGTAGCTATCCATAAAGACTTTCATTTCGATGAATAATGTTCAGGCAAATGACGTCAATAACTTTAAATTGCAAACACTTACGCGTTGCATAAATATATTGATTCGCATTCACACATTCATGAGGTTTTACAAAACAGTGTTAAAATCAAAACACTCTACTTTATTTTATTGACCTTTTTTCATTAGCAATACTTTTAAAATAGTTAAAATTAAAAATATTCTTTTTATTCTACCAACAGCAAATAATTGAATATTATGAGGTTTCCAGCATAATGCTGTTTACTATGGTATCATATCCTTTGTATTTATTTCTCTATAAATGTATGAATGTTTGTCACATAGTAATAACAATAGACTTACCATCATACCTACTTTCCCCATAACTTTTACGTCAAATTGTTATGATCAGTTTCAGTTTCCCCAAAAGCTGTTCTTGCCCCCTTTATTAGCAACAGGGGGTGTAAATACCGCATTATTTATACCGTTTCCGCAGGCAATACTCGTAATAGTCGTAATGCTAGTTTCAGATAAGGCCGAATACAGGAGATAATCTGGGCCCCTTTCCCCATTTGATGGGGTAAGTATATGGGGTAAGGCGCGTCTTGGCGCGTCAAGAATGGGACGCGATTTTGATTTGAAAACATGTGTGATACGGCTTGTTTTGTTGAGAATTTTGTATGATAGTGGGTGACGACCTTTTTGTATGGGTTATGTGTAGGGTGACACGAATTTAAAAGAATTGTGATTAGGATTTTGTTTTTTTTTTGGGTTCTTAGTCCTATGCGTATGCGAGTATATATTTGTATGGGTGTCCATTACTTTCAATAAAACAAGTCATAGAGAATGCCGGTAGTATTTAGTCTACACAAGAAAATAATATTTGGTTATCAATCAATTCTGCCGTCTACCGAGTGGCAGAGCGTGAACAAATAACTTAACATAAAACATCAGGTATTTAAGTAAGCCCGCCCTTTGTGCTAAGCCACTTATTTATGTAAGGGATCCGTTCAATAAGTTAAAGTAACTCCATAGTCCGAGAGCCGGCGCCACAAGCACAAAGTCATCTTATTAACAAAATTTGGGTTATTCCGCCGCCATTTTAAATTGCATTGCGTCATTGTTGTCACAATTTTCTCAAATATTAGAATGTTTCAATTTAGATTATAATGAGATGATAATGTCTCTTGATGTTGTTTCCAAGTTTGGCGGTAGATGGCGATGTCGTAATGTTGTTTTTAGAATTCGATTTGTTTATTTAAATTAGGATATAACTTGTAATTTTATGTTTTGCGTTTAAGTTTATTGTTTTTTAAGTGTTAAAATAATGTTAATTTGGCTATCAATACACGTATTTACAAATGATAAATTATTCTATTGCGTAATAAATAATTCTAATAAACATAAACAGGACAGGAGAATCTGTGATTTTGAAGTTTCTACATACTTTAACATATTGCTTTCACTATTACTACTTACATACTTAAAAATAGGATGACTCATATTTCTTACCCTAAAAGCAATTTACAAAATTCATCCTTGTCTCCTCGACTACAAGTAACCTATGCATCACTTAACTGAGTTAAGTAATCCGTTAATCTTTGTTTAGTCAACTATTAGCGACGCGAGGGCTCAGTTAAACTGTTAGTTAAATCTTTATTGTAAGTGCCGCCGCGCGTCCATTACGTAATTGAATGTTTTGTCGCTCTTACTACTTTGGAGATTTAAAATAAAGTACTTTAGTTCGTAGGGTGTGTTGTTAATTGAATCTAAGTTGGTAGCGTTTAGAGGTGGTTTTTGTCTTAGAAAATTTCGTTTAATTCGAGGTAAGGAATTAATATAGGTGCTAAAAATGCTTTTTCTTGTAATACGGCTGTACTAAATCTAAAAACTGTAATATAAAAAGCCTCATTAAAATGATTAAACTGTATTCTTGGACAATTTCCTTTAAATCTAAGCTAAATACAAGGATTTTTAGAAGCTTGTCCAACTATAACTAACTTCTAAAATGTACTATAATACTTGTAATGTTCTGACCTCGATACCAGCCAAAAATAGGTCGAAAAGTTATCCAACCGCGGACAGTTAAACTAACTAATCCCTAATAAAATAAATAAAAGCAACGATGGTCATACAAAACTTATACAATAACCCATAAGGAAGTGGGCAGGGCTGGCATAATCACCGCTTATTTGGGGTAAGTTACCCCGGGATGATGACGTCATTAGTTCTCACGTGGATGCCTCCACATAGAATTATCATTTAGTGTCATTTACTTGGCTTTATGATCATGATAATGATTTGGTGATTTGTGCTAGGAGATATTTTTTGGCGGAGGATGCGGTAATTTGTTTATGTGCTCTCATCAGTTATTTGGCAGATACTGTTAATTCAGGTTTTTGCCGGCATGAGTGTGGTGTATCCACTGTCTTTACTCTGAAGGAACACAACACAACTGCCAAATTAATGAGTCCTAAACAAAATTAAACAACCCTGACTCAAGGGGTGTACAATACTGACTCTAGGAGTTTACATCACTGCCTCTTAGAGTTAATGTTTAAGATCTACTCCTAATTGTAGAAATAACTAGAAACGCTGCGTTGCGCTATCACAACTGCAACGGACGTGCTGGTAGACCCCCAGAAAAAGTTACTCTACAATCTCCCAAACATCATCAAACCAAAAACCGAAGTTCTAAAACAGCCCGACCCTACACAAAACTTTTTCATACCTCTCTCCACATTCTATTTACCTTGCAATAACCCCTAACCTACACGACTGGCAAACACTTGAACGGCAATATTTGAGGCTTCGATTTCAAGTGCACGGCGTTTTATAAACATAACCAGATCGCTTCGGATCCCGTTACCGAGTAGTGGAGAATGGCGAGTGTGGCGGCAAAGCGCCATCTATATTTGAACGGAGGAAATTGGAAGCTACTTGAGTTTACAATGGCGTGAAGTTATAATCGTAAACGTTATATTAATATTTGATATGTATTAGTATTATTGACTGTGGGACGATATGTATTTTAATAAGTTCTGTCTTTTTTTAAAGAATGAAATTGATAGCTGACACATGTAAATTGGCATGCACCTTTGACAGTGCTTTAAAATTGTCATTAAATAAAATTTCGCTGTTAATCTATCCTCATATTGTTTCGATTTGTTTCACCTGCATCACTAATTCTCATATATTAGACGTTAAATTGCAAATCGATTTGAATATTGTTAGACTATAAAAAATTACATAAATCCTTCTGTAATATATTATATTTCATATGTAACTAAATATTTAATTATAAACAAAATTGCAATCAAGCTTAATAATAACAGCACAAATAAAGGCGCTGCCACATCAAAGTGTAACCATCGCAACGAATAGCTCGTATTATTTCCCATTGGCAAGCTCATTAGGGCGTGTTTGTTCAGTTAAGGAATATAGCTTCGGGCTGTAGTGTGGCACCGGCATAAACTTTAAGCGAACTTGTGTAATATGCGAGTAGCTTGTTTGTGTTGTATAGTGTTGTATACGGATATAATTATGAGAACTAGAAGATAACAGGAACAAGTTCTAATAATCATTAAGATTGATAAAGATTTTCTCATATTTTTATCTTTATAAGAATTTAGAACAAACTGTACTTTCCCTTAGGGCTTATTTAGGCCAAGTATGGAAAAATTATGCTCATAATTTGATTAAACATTCCATTGAATATTCCACTAAAGTCTTCTTAGACTTCCTAAGGGAACCTAAACTTAGTATCATAAGGAGCTGTGTTCCCAAAGCTCTAATACCACAGAACTTCCTCAAACCGCTAGCATTTAGTCTCGCAACACCGCTGTGTAGTCCACAAGGAATAGTTGTAGGCACGTGTGTACATTACTTAATAATGAAATTAGCTACCGGCCAACCTACAGCCCAATATTGGCCCAACGATTGGCCCAACGTGTATCGCCACGGGGCATTGTTTAATTTAAGATGAAATGAAAGTCCAGGCCTACGTTTAAATTTTACGCCGTAAATGCACAGGCCTTTGTTGGAATTTGCTGAGGGCTGTAATGTAACACTATTAAGGTTAACTGGTGTTTCATTATGTGGATTTATTCTTGGATAAAAAGTTAATGTGCTTATACCGAGTACAAATTGTTAGCAAGTTCTTTGAATCATTATAACTGTAACTGAGACAGTTGACATACGAATTAAAAACAAAACGAGAGCAATTTTGCGGTAAATTTGAAAAAGGTTTCGTTACCTCGATTCCATATTTCGAATAAATTCTTATTTTTAAATCCGGCTTCCAGAAAAGTTCGTTCAAAAACGGAATGGAACGATCTAAAGCAAAGGCAATACTGATAAGTGCAGGGTCCTTACTCCATATATCACAAGATCGCAGCGAAAAGCAATTTATTTTTCGCCCCTTGACAACAATATTGTGTAACACGCACACTAGCGCAGGTTATTAATTCCCTGGTTATTAGCAATGACGTCACGTTATTATAGGCGCCATGATTTGTTACAATGGGAAAATGCTAGCGTCTGACTTGCGAGATGATATATTATGCCACTGTGATGTTTACTACTTACATTAGTGCTCGTATAGTTTTTACAGCCATTATTACTTAGACTTGAGATGTTTGACGGAGGTCAAAAAACTCCAGAATGTTATGACAGACATAAAAAGATACGTAAGTACCTAAAATAAGACAGATATATGTCTTCTTAGTTGTGGACTATATTTTCTTTATAAATGTAACATCATAAACAAGTTACTTTTACAATATTCATTTTATCACAGAAAATAGTAATAATAAGAAATCAACAAATAACAAAGCAATTCAAATATCTTTTATAATTCAAAGGCACCATCCGTAAATTCTGAATCTCGGCAAAAAGTTTTTTGAGTCGTTAAAAATCTAAAGGGCAAGAAAATATTCGTGGAAATAAAAGGGAACAGCGCCTTGGTTATAATTGTCGGCATTGTTCAGTTAAATACGAGTTTTAATGACTTTTAATGGCTGATCATAACGTTAAGTTACTTTTTTAGCCGGTCCTTGTTTTAGAGTTATTCCGGTTATCCGGAAGGGCTACGGTAAGGGATTTCGTACAACTTCGGGATGGCTGATTATGTAAAAACTTCGTAGGTTTCTGTAGTCCCGGTAGGTTTTTTTATACGATTTCCGAGACCCGAACACCCCATTACACATATTATTCAGATTTGGACGTATACATACATACTAAATATATTCCTGTAAGTTGTTTACGTGGAATAACTAAGCTTACTCCATCTCAAAAACAAGCCGGAATTTATCTTTCAAAACACGTTTTTTCGTGAATTAAAATGTCACATTTCCAAATAAGCTTACATATTTCCTACATGTATTTCAACCTTTTAAAAATGAATACGCTGATCAAATCATGTCGGTATCATTTAACGATGTATTTTTAATGTACAAGGGGAGCTAGCCTCCAATGCAAGGGGGAGAATGACAGTGGAAATACAGGAATATGTCCATAACAGTTACAACAGTCAAACCTATTATTTTGGAGATCGGTAACCTATTACTTTAGTATTGTTCTAGTTAATTGGGCATAAATGTGCAGTTGGAGGATGTAACTGCGTTATTTTTGTTATTGGATAGTTATTTCATTGTAAAAGTAACTTATGGAGTTTCTTGCCGGTTCTACTCCATAAGAATGATATTTTGGAACCGCGCAACTAGAGTCAGTAACGTTTTGAAAGTGCCTGAGGGCCTATTCAAAATAAAAACCTTTTGATTTTGGGGTTTCAGTAGAAAAACTGACAAAAGAGATTTTAAGTTTTGATAGAATTCGTTGATATATCTATAAAGTAAGTTTACAAATATAGTGTTTTACTTTTGACTATAGAACTATAGATTTGTGGCCACGCAGTCATAGTTGTACTTCTTATATACAAACTAGGTGTGCCAGTACCTAATCAAACAACAGAATTCTCATTTTCTCACCTCACTTTCCCTGCTTTTCGATTAACAAGCAAATCGAAGACACATCCAACCGTAGACAGAACTGGGTCAAACTTTACCATCAGACCGACGGGAAACTGAAGTGAGGTAACCTGATAAATGATTGGGGGCATATTTCAAGGGGACAGGCAGAGATTAGCGACTCTCGAACTTAGAGCTTGTACCTGCTAAACGCCATCCCGAAATGCGAATGATTTTAACGAAACTTTTTTATCTGGCTGATATTTTTTTCGCAAAGTTTTTTCGACGAGAATTTTTTTTTATGACGGCTTTAGATTTACGTGGCGATAACCTCGCGAACTTTTTAAACCTGTAGGAATATTTTGGTACGATTCTTACGTTTTTATGTGGAAATAAATGGTTACTTGTCGAGATTCCAAATATGATTGACGATGTATGAACTCATGATAATGCTCTTGATGGATGTGAACTTAGGCGGATATGATACATGAAATATGATATAGTAAATCTGATAACTAATTCAGCTAATAATGTTGTCAAATTAATTAATCACAAATGTAATTGGTCGACCGCAAGGCTTATAACAGCGCTTACCGTGGCAAAGGATTAACTCAGACTAATAATTTACAATTGGTATGAAATCTAAGAATTAATTAATTAAGTATTTTAAGATAACTGACTTTCGGTACATCAAAAAAGCATATGGTCGAATTGAGAAACCTCCTCCTTTTTTTGAAGTCGGTTAAAAATATCGTGAACAAACCAAAAAATTGGAACGTGAAATCGCTAATCCGCATAATACAATAAATAACTAGCTAATGTGGTGATCAATGCTAAATTGTTCCCTAGCATGGATCACCTGGCAAGAGACCTGTGCCCAGCAGAGGAATGTAACTGGTATAGTTATTAGTACAAATAATATACAGGGTGACTTTGAAGTCGTGGGCAATATTTTAAACTAAGACACTATTAATGATACTAATTGCGTTAGGGCTATTTTTACTTAAAAAAAAAAATAATGCAGGTCAGGTAGTTACCTAGTTCCCCCCGGCGCGGCCGGGCATCCGACGCCCGGCCAGGCGCCGGAGGGGTCGCGGAAGTAATCGTCTTGGTTTCCCGTGACCCCTCCATGGTGGCGCACACCGAAAATTCGGGGGTTTTAGTGGGTACGGGGCCGCCTCACGGCCTAAGCCCCACACTCCACCATTTTTTTTTTCTTTTTTTTTTGCGTAAATTAGCCCTAACGCTATTAGTATCATTAATAGTGTCTTAGTTTAAAATATTGCCCACGACTTCAAAGTCACCCTGTATATCTCTCTAATATAAATTTCTTCGTAAGCTTATGTTACCTGAGCAATTTGACGTCCCACAGCGCGAGCACCTCGGGCGGGCGCGACGCGCAGAGCGCGAGGCGCGGGCCGCACGCGTGCAGGCGGACGGGGCCGGCGCGGATGTTGGCGGCTGATGGTGCCGAGATGATGACGGCTGCGAACTCCTTGCTGCCGCCGAGGTTGTGTTGTACCTGGAGAACATCGAGGATAAAAATAGCTGCTTCTTTTACGTGCTAAAGGCTTCACATGTACACAATTCGACTGCACAGATGGCAGAGTGGTACAGGTCACCACGCAAATTACCACAGTGCGCGACGTGTCGCGGGTTTCCCGCTTAGTACAAGAATGTGTGCTTTCCACAGGTGCTTGGCCGGAAAGCCGGAAGAATTTACTTAGCTCGTACAAACGGCTTTTAAGTTATTTTATACGTTGCTAGGGTTCTCCTTTTTTCTTAACAGATCTATGCAGTGAGCCGAAATTGACAGACCCTTCTCATGAATAGTTTTTGGGTATATTCTAGCCATACCGGATTCACCTTTACAGGGCCGTTTGGTATTTTTTTGTTCAGTTTGTAAAAATACGTAGGCATTGATTTTCCAATTATGTGATTTCCTACATCTCAATAAGTAAAGCGCAAATCTAAGTTTGTTATAGTTAATTTCAATCTCTTGCTGTATCTTACTCGAAATATTTTCATTTGTCTGAGATAGTCAAGAAATTGCTACATTGTATTTACCTTCAGGAATACAGCTGTATTGTCTTAAGGAATACGCTTTCGAGAACATTCTACAAGATTTTTATTGACAATGACTTCTGTACGTTCCTATTTATTGGATTAAATTTATTGAAGCAGGATGCTTTCTATTTAGTTTCTATATTGTTCTATTAGTATTCTGGTCTTTCCTTACTTTATTAAAGTATCTACCGAGATTGTATTTGTTAAAAGATGAAAAATTTGATTTCGGAATATGAAAAGTACATGTTCCTACATTGATTTCCCATATATTTTTTTTTAACTTTATCTCTCTATTTATCTAGCCTTCTATTACAATGAAATGTTGATTGCGTATTCGGTCAATTTATTCTATAAAGTCATAAAAGTACTCCTGAATCTTCATAACTAAATTATAATAAAAAAATACAAAGACTTACTTTAACCCTCCAATTGATAAGAATCTCCCTGGTATCGAACGCTAGCACAGGGACGACGTCCTCACATAGTATGGCCAAGGTGTTGGACTCCTTGTCCAGGGTGAACCCGGACTCTATGCCCAGGTACTGCTGCAGGGAGAGGGACGCCTTCGTCTGCCCGTTCTTCTGGCGCTCCTTGAGGTCTTTGTAGAGTTGCAGGTGCACGCAGTCTGAGGATGAAAGAAAAGAGGTTATAAGTATTTTTTTGGGGGTTGAAAAAATCGGTGGAGTGTAGGGGATGAATAGAGTGTGGGAGGGTTTAAGGTTTAAGTGGAGCAGAAATTTTTAATGCCCTTTGTTTTAGATCTAATGTTTCTTAAAATAATCCTTTCGGAGAACTGTTCCAGAATTGTTACACAAAATTAAATCTAACATCGTCGTCGCTAAAAACAATAGCACCCACCAACTTACTCGACAATATCAAATTAAATACTCAACAAATCCCAGCAATATTTTTCGCTCTAACAACACTGAACAAAACAAAATATAACAACGAAAAGCAGAAAAAAAGGACGAATTTTCCACACTTTCAACGTAGAAATTCTTGACAGAAATTGGACGCTCGAGTACAGTAATCAAGAAAATGACTGTAGCTACCGGTACTGGCTGTACCTACAAAAATTCCTTTGCTCGGAGAAATGTCGCTACCGCCTAATGAACGCGACTGTACCTGCTTTGTTCCACTCGATACCCTTTAATGAGGCGACCTAATGACGTCATGTTTGGAGTAACTTACAACGTAGATTCTTTTGTACATTTTACGACATTTTTTTGGCAAAACATACAAAAGTTGGGCTTTTTAGTATCTATTACTTTGCTGTAAGACTGCTATCGTTTGTGACAGTAATGAGCGCAATGTAGTGGAAATGATAAATGACAAGACTTTAAGTGAAGACTAGACAAAAGTAGAGAAATTAATAGATAAGGCGGCCATTAATTTCTTACTACATGGAAAGTCAAGGAACACGGAGCCAGGTCAGATTTATTGCTGATAACTTTCCTTAGAGATTTATATGTACCTACACTGCCGCGGACGGTGAGGTCAGGCCAAAGGAAAAATTGCTCTAACCATTTCCCTCCTTACCTTTTTTACCTTATAAAAAATTCTTTGGCCCCAAGAGGGCTACTCATAAAAATTATAATAAATAAGACGAAATGACACGGAAAGGTATTTTATAAATTGCCTATTAGAACAAGATAGCTTACAAATTGGCACCAAGTAGAACACATTTACTAATTATGTAACGTACGTGCTGATGTAAATTCAACCTTGCGTTATAAACTTAAGGTATGAATTTAATTAACTTGAAAACCTTTTGAATGACATTCAGTCTTTTACCTATTATCTCATGAGTTTGGGCAAATATTGTCATATTCCAAATTAGTCCTTAACATGTTTTAGTAGAGTTGTAATTTGTATGGTGAAGGGAAACAAAGCCCACACCGACAGATTCCACTACATCAAAATCGAGTGTTCCATTTTCAAATTAATTCGGGACCGTTTTCTAATTGGCGCGACGTGACTCGGCTCTGTTCGGTTCTAATCAGTGTGTGTTTGAATTTGGAATGTAATTTGTGTGTAGTGCTTTTGTGATTGTTCCCGTGCTTTGTGTGAAGTTCTGATAGTTGAATTTACATGACACACAATGAATGTTATAATGGATCTGAATTTCGTATTTGAAACTGTCTCGAGTTGGCTTGTATTGTTACATTTGTTGGCTGCTCTGCATAATGGGGTTAGACGAGTAACTTCGACTTAAAGTTTCAGGACTATTCTGGATGATTCACAATTCAAAACTACTATTTAGATTTAGAGCACATCAACTTCAAATTTCAAATCTACCCTATCATAGACGAAGCGATTGATCATAGCTAAAAAGCTGAGAACATTTTGTCTATGATAGGATCATAGACAAAATCTTAGTTATTTTTTTATTTTTAACCAACCAGTACCACGACCATAAAGCTCAATTTCGAAGTTTGTTTACACCAAAGAGGCAACACAAGCTATCGATCAGTGGCCGGGGCAGTTATTCGAACCCTAGTTTACTCGATGTCGGGCCATGTTTCACAGTGGCAACACTGGCAACACGGCTGGTTGATTCGAGGCGATACAAAACGCCGATGGGGGCTCGATACAAACGTGTAGCCATAAATAATTGGGATACCGTACTAGTTGTAAATTTGGAAAATGTTTGAAAGAAAAACTGTTTGGGTTTCGTGAGTTTCATTTTTGGCTAGACTGTCGTTTCTCGTTTGTTATTTTCAGTGGGTTTTGTCGAAGTATACTATACTCTGGTTGGTCGTTTATAAGGAGGGTGTATTGTGGGGATTTGTTTGTAGGTCCCTTAGTATTCTGGATGGTTTAGTTCCATTTCAATTTCATTACTCAAAATCGTACTGCCCCAAAATAAATTCATATTTTCCCTCTTAAATTTTCTCTTTCTTTGACCAACTAAAATTAATTTAACACAAGACTTATGAAGTAGACCTTTCGAGTACCTCCTTAAAGGTCCGCAGGGCAGTCGTGCTGGCTCACCGACCTTAGCGCCGGCATCGTGTATGGTTGACAACAGATTTCACTTTTTATAACTCGTGACCAACTAATCTTAGATAGTTAGCAACGTATGTAGGTCAAAGGCTAATGTTATGCAGATGTATGTGTATGAGTATAGGTTGCTTTTTATGTTTTTTTTTTTTTTTATTTTGCCAAACGTAACAATTTTAATTATGAACAGTTCAATGGTTTGATTATTTTTCTTGTGTTTATCAGTAAATTGTGATGAAAGTTAATTCTTCAATTGCAAAGTCTTTGTTTCATTTCAATAATTTCCAATTTATCCAATATTAATGAACAGTTATCTCAACATCTCATGACATTTCGAAATACATCACATACATATCCATCCACATTTCTCCGTTTAATATTTCATGACATTCCATACACCGTCGCTTACATTTCATTATTACCTCCGTTTTCTACCGCAACATCTTTAACCTACATCTTAGCACATAAAACATCGTTTTTAACGTTCTTGTCGAGCACTAAATACCTGATTACGTCACATAATAGCTGATTTCGGCGGCATTTTGCGTACAAAACACGTTTCGTTCCATAATATACAATAAGTTCCCGAGTCGTGTCAATTTACCTAAATCTTTTGCTGACATTGCACCCTGAATCCCTTGGTAGACGTGAGGTGATATACGGAAGTATATTGCAAGCGGGAACGCTGAAGATGTCTATAAGCAGACATCTTTTAAGAACGTACTACGTGTATAAAAATATTACTTATGTGAAAACTGCTTCTGAGTTCATGGAAAAGTGCAAGTCTCTTGGAGAAAACCAATAAATACTCAAAGAAGAGCGCCACAAAAATGTGTGAAATAATGTCTCCTGACCGATTTCGGTCACAGCGGCTAATGTTACTATGACACCAGCCGGTTACGCAGGACGTATTCTACAAGTACAAGCGTGTGCGCAAATACAGGTGTACTCTTTGTTCCTTTACTCTCATAGCCCGATGGGACGGTAATCCGACACGACCGGAGAGAGATCAGGCGCAGGGCCCATATTTTCACCTTACGCACACGGAATGAGTGAAGATGTTGAGTGAAACTAGTAAACGTTAATGTTCATGTTTTTTCCTGATGTACGCATATCTGATATCAATTATAGGTGTGTCATTTAACATGACACGTTTATTGTCTTTGTTTTTAAACAATACATTAAAAATATTATCAGATTATGAAATTATTAGCACATTAAAATAGATTACGAACGATAAATCTACTCGATAACATTGTGTTGCTGTTGCCAATAAAATTAATTATCAGTAAGTTATTTAATCTAAATACCTTTATTTATACATATAATTAAAACAAACAAAAAGCATGAAACGCTACATTTAAAACGAAATTCATCAGAAATAAGTAGTTGTCCAGTACTCATAACACAAGCTACTAAGTATGCTTAACTTGAGACTAGCGTTGTGTGAATGTTGAGAAATATTAAAAAAAAAGTGGTAGAGTGAGAACAATTTCAGTCTGTACAAAACGCTCCGTGTCCACACACAAAACGCGCCCGTATATTCCAAAATTCTGTTATCGAGGAAAAGCGCTTCAACAAGACGCCGAATTCTATTTACCCAGGGGACCGTTATGTACCAGAATATGTAATAACGTGTATAACATATACATGTGTATGTGAGGTCTTACGATGTCCTTGTTTCTCATTATTGAGGGTAACAATTATCCTTGGGGTTTAGATGTAGGGACAAAATACGGTTTTTTTTAGTAGAACTTTGTTTTATTAGGCCTCTGTTTGTTTTATTTTTATCAGACCTATGCAGTAAGCCTAAACGCAGGATTAGACTGCTTCACTGGACGAAGAAGTTTTAAAGATTTATTTGTATATTTAAGGCTAATACATTTTTCAATCTAGGGCCTCACTTCCTAAACATTTACACATTTTGTTGTTTAGAAGAGTTGTTACTATAAATCGAAAATTACACATGGATTTAATATCAATTAAGATATTTTGATGATTTTGTTGATTATGTTCAACAAACATACACAGACATAAAAAAAAAACTATTTAACACAGTTTAATATCCCGTTTAATTCAACAAGCAAAGCAGATGTAATGACAACAGTTACAACTGTTCCACAGCACAATTTAATTAAGTTATAATGTGCAGTTCTCATTTGCAGCAATTAATTAGTAATGAGACGGGCATGAGTGATGGCGGTATGTCATCAACTATGTACGTAACGATGATTGGAATGGCCGCCAATCCGCCATATTGAAAACAAATACCTGTCAATGTGTAAGGAGGTTTGATATTAGTATAATGTTACTGGCAACTTTTAGACATACATGTAATAAGGTTTGGTATTAAATAATAAAAAAAAAACGATTTAGAATTTTCAATTGTTTTTGAAACAATAATACTTTAGCAGGTTTGTTTATTATGTAGTATTAAATGTTGTGTGGAATTTAAAAGATATAGATTTGTCAACAGAAAAAATTATAAAATTATTCCTTTGATAAATAACTACTATTTGATGACTGAAAATCGGGTACTGGAACTTAGTCTTGGTACGATTTAAAGGAAATACCGAAGCCAGTGTAGTAAACTAGTAACTCGGTCAAAAAGCAGTTTCCTTTGAGAACTTGGTCAGCAATTTAATGAATTTTATTTCTTGATCGTTAAAGCGACGTCGCTTCGAGCTTCGCAGTGCTAGCGAAAATTGTTTAATAAAATATAAAATCTTATTTTAACTCAAATCGTTCGTAACTAAAGATTATTTTATGTTATTTTTACAGTTTAAAAGCAGTAATTTTCTTAACAATTTTCCTTTTATTGGGAATCAATAATTTTATTGATTAATTATCAACCCGCCCCAGCTACGCACGGGGTGCAATACCTACTGATGTTATTATTCGTAGAAAACTTCCTTTTGAAACTTTCTATCTAAAAAAATATTTTACGTTTCTAATAAAAATTGACAAGTAAATAAGAAAACTAAAATTTTAATCCTGACAATTGGAAAACTGGATTATTGGAAACCCTCAATAATTGGTACATATGTCTTGGTCCCTTGAGATCTCAATTAACTAGGTTGCACTGTATTACCTATACATAATTCTGACTGGCCTGTTGGTCTAGTGGTTAGTGGCCCTGACTGCTATACCAGAGGTCGTGGGTTCGATCAGGACAAATGTTTGTGTGATGAGCACGATCATTTGTTTTGTGTCTAGCTGCAATTTATCTATAATATGTTTGTATTTAGAAATATATAAGTATGTTTATCAGTTGTCTAGTACTCATAACACAAGTTGCTCTCGTATACTTAATTTGAGACTAGATGGCGTTGTAAGCATGTTGAGTAATATTTATAGTTTCACATAATACATATTGTATGAATGTATCGCTACTGTATAACTTTTTTCATATCAGCACAGTACAAATATACGCGGTACGTGTTGGATACGAAATAATCAATCATTGTGAGATGACGAGCGAACTTCTGAGAGATACGGAATCTTCGGAAGCTGCGCCTTGTTCAATAGTTTTGGTTAGATTGAATTGTATGTTTGTAATATTGTTATTAATCTTACTTATATTTAGTGAATGTTTGTGAGTAGGTATGTATCGATGTGTGTTATCATAAAGTGAAATTCTTTAGTGAAATTTTGAGAATTTTTAGTGTTAAATGTACGTTAGAATAGCACTAACTGTCATGAAAATTTATTTAAGAAAAAAAAACGAGATGTAAAAAAAATAATTAATTAGAATTTAAAAAATCTGATGACTGAAGTTCTATTTAAAAAAACATTTAGAATTGAACTTTAGTGATCAGATTTTTTCTGCTATAATTTTTAAAGATAAACAATTATTGTAAAAAAAATTACGGGTAACACCAATGTGTTTTTAAATTTACAGTCATATAATATAGACAAAGTAGACAAGGCATTATTAACATGACATTAAAAGTCCAACAAACAAACATTCTAAAACACAAGACCGCGCAAAAACTTAGTAAACAAAAACCAACCTTCCTTCATTTCAACTGTAGTGATTTCCTAGCCAGGATTTCAGATACAAACAAATACAGAAATTGATACAAAAGAAATATTGGGGCATCAAATTGAATAAATTCAACCCTGCACCCGTTTAGGGGTTGAATCTCTTTGTTCTTTCAACCCTTAACGTTGTGTTGAGATATTGAAAACCTTTGAAGGAGATTTTAAATAAGTTTTGCGATGTCTTCCCGTGGGGTTGAGTAGACAGTTAAGTGAATACTAATAAATAAAAGGTTTTGTATCTTGACTGGGGACTGGAGGAATTGAAATATGTTATTTACAAGCGATATTTTATTGTTAGTGACGCATTATTCAGTAAGCAATATGATGACTTCATGGTATTTTTTTCGATGTTTTCTCCGTAGGATAGCGTGAAAATCGTTCGCATTTCTAGTTTCACAGTGATGATGATGATGATGTCGTCCTGTTATCCCTCATCAGGGACATAGAACTCGCAGAAGATTTTTCCATTCCTTTCGTTCTTGAGCACATAGTTCGATGTCCTTTCAGCTGAGACCAGTTAAGGTATTTTTAAAGAGGCGGAAAATAAATATTCGCAAATACTATTTTGTTTTAAGTCACTTTACCCAGAGTAAACAGCGTAGTTACTCAAAACATAATTCACTATCTCAGCTAAAACATAGTTAGCTACAGATATATTCCCAAAGAGGTAATGTAATACCGTCTGTCTACATTACAGTTTCGCCTTAGGGTTCCACAGTTTGCTTACATATTATATTTCTAAACTATCATATCAGGTATTCTTAGAAAATTCTCAGTTAATTGTAACGACTTGGGATTTCCCCGAAGTTTGTGTAACGGCCTCTTTAAAGATAAGTTTTCATGTTAGTTTATAATGTAGAAATTTCATATTATAAAGTATGATTTGTTTGCCAATTTTCAGTTTGTCCCTGTCCATATTACTTTGTAGTAAATGTATATTTTTTTTATAGCATAATAATAGTCTAATACCTATTACCTAGTAAGAAGATAAATAATTAAAAAGTATTTACATTGAATTCTAATATTTATTTATCGATTTCCAGACACAATACACGGTTTTACAACTCAATTTTTATTAAACGGTTACTCAGAAAAAACAACAAATACAAAACAATATGTAATCTTTTTAAATCTAATATTAAAATAAAAACAAAACAAAAGAAACGACACATTCAAATTTGGAACACAACTTGGGGAACGCAAAAAGGCGGGAATATCTTGAAAAACAATGGAGGCGAGGACATAACTTGATAAAATGTTTGTCACCGAGTTTGGCGCTTTGTAAATTACGTTGCACGATAATATTATATTGTTTTGCGGTTTTTCTCGCTTTCTGTATATATTTGGATAATGTTATAATACCAGTAACTGTTCCACTGCTGAGCAAAGGTCTCTTGCCGTACAGAGAAGGATTATGAATTGATCAACACGCTAGCTCACTGCGAGCGATTCTATATTCCAGTATTTGGAATCCAGAGATTTTTCACAATGTTTTTCTTCCCCCGTTAGGCTGTAGTGTCTTAAAATAATAAAAACCTTATAAAATATACTAGCTTCTAGCTTGTTGAGCGAATTTTGTTTTTTTTTTCGTGTTGAATTCGAATAATAGAACTATTAAAACGGAGCTTAGTTTTTGACTGAAAATACAACAATATTGATGAAGATCGACTGTCAAAGAAATGTTTTTCGAACTAAAACAAATAAAATCAAAGTTGTACTGAGAATTTACATATAATATATTTTTACTGTCTTTTCCATTCCTAGGGTTTTCCTAGAAAGGATGTGAACTTGGAATTGATTTGTTTATTCGGGTTTTCGTAGAATTCCCTCTGGAGGAGTGACGTGTTACCATCTCTTTACAATTATTCATATATTTCTTTCTTTTCGCCTTACAGAGTAAATAAATTTATAGTTATTGTATTTTATTAATAAAAGCAGTGGTAATATGCTGAAATGCTTTTGCTCCCTGTCTTTCAAAGGCTAATCAATTCATTCTGTTAATAAGCTGATAATTACAGTGATTTGACCAAAAATAGTCGTTAATTCTAACGTTAAATTATCTGACATCTGACAATTAGTTTCCAAGTTATAGTAAGTCATTATTGACGTCATAAGTTTTTAGAACTCGCACGTGTAACTATTACAATAAATATGACTGGTAGAACTAAACATTTAAAGTTAACGACTAGCTGTGCCCGTACAATACTGTTTAATTATTATCAACTGTTTGCCGTCAGTGTGGAGGCGAGGACAGAAGGTTCATGGTAAAGTAAAACTAACAAGGTACTAGTAAAGAGAGAATATACAGAATATGGGGTATAAGGGGTATTAAATATCATGGATTTTTTTAAGATATCTTAGTTATCATAGAGGATATTATAACGTCTACCTTTCTTTTGTGTTTGTTTAATAACCCGGCCGTCATAACAAAAAAGTAAATATCGTTAAGAAATAACGCATCATTGAGTTTTAAGTATTCATGTGCCTTATTTTGACTCATTCCATTCCACCTGTATAAAGT
This sequence comes from Chrysodeixis includens, assembly GCA_941860345.1. NCBI lineage: Eukaryota > Metazoa > Arthropoda > Insecta > Lepidoptera > Noctuidae > Chrysodeixis > Chrysodeixis includens. The sequence goes on along the minus strand of OW796107.1, from coordinate 10,791,239 downwards.
CACACAAAATCACATCGACTCTCTGCCAACATTCAAAATACTTTCAAAGGCGGTACATAGTTATACTTTTGTGTCACACCTGCATATCCACTGACGCGCAACAAAATTACCAAACATGTTATCACACGTCGACAATCGCAATATGTCAGGGCTGCGCTAGTCGTGAGTGCAGGCCGTGAACAGCGGGGATAAAGCTAGCTGTACAGTTGTACACAGTGACATTACACACTAATTGAGAAGTGGAAGTAGGTATGTGAATTATATGGTCATATTACATGAAAATCTTTGGCATAATGTCCACAGCCTTTGGTATGTCACTGCTAGATAAAAGCTGCATGTTCTAGTCCCAGAAAGTTGTGTATTTGTAGGCCTCTCTAATATACATCATTCTATTTGCCCTAGGTCATTTTTGACGCTGGTTTTATTTTAGAACAAACTACGACACATTTTGTTAGTACAACGATAAATGTTGCGTTGAAGCCAAAAATAAACTATCGGATTACGTTTCCTCTTGTACAAAGCCCCTTACAGTTACACACAACCCCGATATCATTCGATTGCGTAACGTAACGGCGCACACTACGCGATTAATTAGTCGCAACATTGTCCGGATCGGGAACAACTTCACAGAAAATCTCATTTTGTTAAACGTTTGTATTTGATTCTGCGAACGATTTGTTTAGGACTGTTTGTAGTGTATAAGCGTTTGAGTTTTAGAAATCTAATTTTGTGATTAGGCGAAATATTGTGTAGCGATTAATTTCACAATATTATTGCGATCGATTTCATTCTGACTAATGCTTTACAAAGTAGTCTCTACTTTGAGTTTATTTGATTCAGCAAACTATTTTCAATGTAACTTTAGTTACATTATAATACATAATCAAAACAACCCGTAATATTCTTTATTTAAATTCATATTGTTGCTCTTAATAAAAAATGTCTGGCTGGCTGGCTGTCAAATTAAAAAGTAAAATTTACAAAAAAAGAATTGTCATAAACAACCTTTTTGCTAGACGATAATGAAAGGAGGTTTTTTATGAATGAGATTGTAACTGAGGTCCATGATTAAGGTCTGTAGCAAGGATTACAAGGGTTTGGGCCCAAAGGTCACGAGGTTGGGAGAGTTGGGACGGTCCAAGGAGATTTTTGCGAGAATATTAGTTTCATACGAACGTAAGGGTATAAATTAGATTAGACGGCTAGTCAAGACTATTTATATGGATGACGTGTTACATGAAGGTATTGTTTTGGGATTATTTTTACGACAAGTTATATTTTTGAAATATAGCTCTAGAAATGAACTACAGTAAATCGGACTTCTGGTATCGTTTTAAAAACAAATCACTATTGTAAAAATGGCAAAGTATTTATTACACTTTGCCATTTAATGTAACAGAGTATGTGTCTGAAAAGGAATAGTAACTAAAAAAATCTTATGATCCTGTTCCAGTATAACCAACGAAGGCCATCATTTTCCGCTTTACCTAAAACTTACCACCTTCTCTGCTTACCCCCTAGAATTACACAGCTTCCTAAACACTCCTGTAGCGTAACAAGATACCCACATGTACAGCCAATACAAAGAAAGCATTTACGACGCACCGTTCAAAAGATATGATGATTTGCCGACGCATCAAGTTACCGGGAGAATACGTCAGCTGAATCTTTTATCTTTATGTACCTTTTTGGAAAAGATAAATAAGATACGTGACTTATTAGGTGCAGCCACTGTTAAGACTCGAAGAGAATTACTTTAGCAAGTATCTGCACACGTTTTTTTTTGTGAATTTACCTTTTTTTCGTGGAGAAAAATGTTGTCGTGAAACTGAAACGGGATATAAAGTATAAACGAGGTCTGTTGTTCTAAGTATCTAGTAGGATCTACATATAATGGTATTAGTAAGTGTTTGACCTAACATAGTATTCCCTTTAAACCATATACCATGCTTTATTCCTATTTCTCTTGTTATTCTCTTCTCTAATAGTCTGGCGTTATACTGACTAGAATTCATCTACCACGACTTCTTCAAGTATTGCCACAGTTAGATAAAGAAACGAGATGGGATGATGCAAGGTATAGCGGCATCTCTTTTCTTCGACTGTTAATGTCAAATTTCAAAGGTGGTGTTAGGGCCTTTACAAGTAGAATACTTAGAGTTACCTCTATACGCCCTAAATACGTCCGGTGCCCCTTGTGCAGTCAACCACGCTGTATCTACTGAATAGCCAGTCTCCAATGTAAGTTTCCTTTAATCAACTGCTATTTCCTTGAAAATGTATCTTGGAATTTCACATTGCGTCTTACATGTTCTTAGGAAGAGATTACAGTAGAATAAACCTTCTTTTTCATTATCTTAATTGAAATTTTCAAAATAATTAGGTAATAAAAAAAGAATACTGCAACATTTTTACATTTTGCAATTGCCCGAAAGGAATACAAGTACAAACGCGCGGCCATGTTCAAAATGCCTTAATTAAATTAAACACTCACTCAATTTTAATACCTCTTAATTGGTGACGAATTAAAACGAGAAACTGCTTATTACTTACATAATGACACGACGTTGTTAACTTCGAGATTTTCCACAACAATAGCCAGTCACGTGACTCAACTGACAGTTAACAGTTATTAAGTCGTCAATTATGACAAGCAATTATGTGTGGAAAAAATGCAAAGGTATGTGCACAGAATCTGTTTCAAACGATTCTCAGAAGCTCGAAGAAACTGCGTGTAAAGAATGTTATTGTAACACGTATATGTGTTGATAGGTCAGAAAAAATGTTACGGGATGTTTTAACTTTTACAGAACGGAATTTTTGGTGTAGTTTACTCAATTGTAAGTGACTATAGAACTAATTTTAAATAAGGAATAGTATTGTGATTGCGAGTTCTACGTGGGATATCTACTTTTACACAATAATTATCACGATATTTTTCGCCTTTAGGGTCTTTGGATGCGAGTTAACAACATCGATAATACACTTAATGCGTACAAATTTATAGAGATTTCTAACAAGGGCTCGTCACGTAAAATACTCGTACTAAAATCGAGTTTTGGAGTCGCGTTGCTTGCTTGCCTCATGTACTCAGAGCCTTACAAAAAAACTACAGTTCCCACAACTTTTCATTCTTACTAATGTACCATTCCCAACCCCCAAATCTGACGCACATCCCGTAATGATAACGACACATCTTACTCCAGTACACATCAGAGATGTCCATAAATCTCCAACTTCTCAGATTAACTCCCGTTTCGGATGCTCATCCCGAAGTTGGAACTTATTTATTTCCCAAATACTCGGTGTAGCGAGATTTATTCCCAACGAATGGTATTAAGCATCGTTCGAGTCGCAGTTAGCTAAATATTATGATTCATTAAGATTAAGGGAACAAGTTTCGAGGATTTAAAACGCAATCAGGGTATTGGTTTTGTCTTTGAGACTACGGTGGATTAGATTCGCAGTTTTGGGAAGATGGCTCTGAGATTTGTTGTGAATTATCTCCGTGTTTTTCTCTTGAAGCTGACTAAAAATATTTTTTAGGTCACTTCATTTCAGTAGTAATTTTTTATTTTGTCTGGCGTGAGTTGTATTGCAATCATTTTATTGCCAAATGAATCCTGCAACAAATATTGAAAGAGATATTTGCAGATAACGAAGACGTAAATGTCTACAAGTGAAAGTTTAAGTGTAAGAAAAAAAGGTACCCACGGATATCGACATGTATAAAAAAGGTACCATGTTTATTGAAGATCACTTTCTCAGCAAACTCGTGATAACAGATAACGTATCGATAACACCCGATAAATATTTTATTTACGTTCTTATCTTAAACGGCCTGACAGGGCAAGTGACTTCACTGTCATTTGAAGGACTAAAAATAACACGGTTGAGAAATGACAAAGAAGATAGAGTATATAATAAACTGATTTCAGGCATAAAATATTGCACAATGCGTTTTAGTCAATAAAAGAGAAACTTGAAAGCATTTTATAAGATGAAAGAGCAAAAACAATAAAAGCTATTTCCGATCCCAAATATTATGGAAACTTCGAAACAATAAAGATTTTAATCTCACATCAAAAGGCAAAAACAGAAGACAGTCAACACTTCATTCCCCATAATGACTAACATTTTAACGATGAACCTGAATAACGATGTTAATATAAAGAAATGCGTTCGTTAACGGAAATCGTGAAATGCCATAACGAGGCGTCTGACGATCAAGACAGGTGCGACTGAAGTGACGCCATCGATGGACGATAAAAATAATAGGGACTGACATAAACGGGATATTGGAAGTCACTATAGTACTGGAACAGAGTATTACAGGTACTGGAAAACTGAAGAGGTCTGAGTGTCGGATTACTAGTCTAAGAGATGAAAAAGAAAAAGAAGGGGTTGAAAACATTTTTCGAAAAGTGAGTCACGACTTGGTCGATGTAAGCGAGGTGGACGGATGATGAAAAAAAGGAAAAATTGAATGATGATGGGATAGGGACTTCAAGAAACCCAATAGTTTTAGTTAGATAACACAGTTTTATAATGATTTCAACAAAGACAGACAGTAAACGCCAAACAAAAAGCATTCAAATTAAAATACAATGCAGTCTTAACATTACCCCGTATAATAAACAGTATTCTACTTCAAAAACACAAGGTATATTTGAATAACACGTTGCATTGCGTGTTGAACTTGGGCCCCGACCTTGCTATTAGCATACAATAGCTGCTTACCGCAACACTTTCCTCGTTGACAGATTTTCACCGTGAGAAATCGGAAATAGTGGTAATAAATAGTAGGTATGATTGCCAATGGTAGATTGTTGTCTGGGAGTGCGCTTGTGTGAGTGCGTGTTTGAATCTTTGAAGTTTAAGTGTGTGCGTGTGCCCTTTTGTTTGTTGTAGTGTGCCTGTGCGTGTGTGTGTGTGTGTGTGGATAAATTGATTATTGTAATTGGTGTTTCACTATGATATTGTGATAGTCAAGTGTTTATAAACACGGGGATATGGTGCTAGATTTAGCTTATTAACGCTAAGAACTCACGGAGCGATTTCTTACCGCGCCCGCAGCGGTTGCGGAACCGCGAATTTATTTCCAAACTCACGAGACCGCTTATTCGCGCGGTACCGCAGCCGCTGCGGGCGCGATCATCGCCCGCCACGTTTGCGGGCGACTATCGCAACCGCAGCGGCAGACGCAAGACCGGCCTATGCGCCACTGCGATCGCCCGCCAATCGACCGCAGAGCGCGCGGGCGCAAACCGCAGAGCTTGCGGGCGACCGCGGCCCGCGCGATTCTACAAGTTGCCCGCCGGTGCCGCGGGAGCCGCAAACAATCGCACAATCTGCGGGCGTAAACCGCGTCGTGAGTTGTGCTTTTGTTTTTTACATGTAAATCTGCATTCTACAGAGTCTGCGGGCCCGCCACCGCGGCGGGCGCGGGAAAAAATCGCTCCGTGAGTTCTTAGCGTTAAAGACAAAATTGTGGTATACAAATATTGGTTGGTGATAGCATTTTGTAGCAAATTTATTTTATAACCCATGTACGAGTATGATGTATTTTTATACTGGGATATAAGTATAATTTAATAAGGCACGCAAAACGACAAAACCTACTATGTAACCCTTTCCTTAAAAACCGTAGTCTGTTTTTAATACAAAAGGGAAGTAAATTACTCTTTTTTTACGGGAAAACTTTAATTAATTCCTGTACCTTTGACCTGTTTCCTGAGGCAAGTCTTGATGTTTCAGAACGGTCAGGCAAATCGATTTGCCCACGAGCAATATGAAAATTGGAAATGAAAATTACCTTTTTTTTCATACAAATGTTGCGGCTCAAAGGTTTGCGGAATATTCAGTTCAGTTGAGCTTAAAAGGCAAGTAATTGTTGAGTTATTTATAGATAGTTTTTTTTTCTGTGGTTGATATTTCGTTTTGGTTATTTGATATAATACGATTTTTTGTAAGTGAGCTTAGATATATGAGTCGTTTCGGTGGTAGAGTTGAATTACTTTGAATAGTTCACAAGTTAAAAGTAAAATTAGGTATATACAGTAGGTATAGGTACTAAAATGAAAAGGTTTTTTTATTATTTTATAATTTGATGTCATGGGTAAAGAGGCCACATTAGTAATATATTTATTTTTTTAGAAACGTTAACTAAGGTTCTAAACCCCTTATCACAACAGCTGTTGAAGCAATCATTCTGATGTGTAAGAAAATGTAACAACAACTTTAAATATAATTTAATTTTTTTTTCTTTAACGTTTTTTTTACCTCAAAATGTCTTGTCTATAGATACTATTTTGAGTTGTAATACAGTTTATGATGTAAGTACAAAATCAAATGGTTTTTCCTCTTCGGGCCCTAAGTATCCAATATTAAGGGGTGACACAGCACATCCGCCCTTACGGTGCGATTTCCTCGCATCATGCGGACGAGCCCTTATTTTTTTTTCTAATAATTCTTGCTTTTAACGAGTTAAGATGATTATTACTTACAAGATCAGATTAATTCTGATTATGATTTGCTTTATTATTCAGGTTTTATTTAATGTTATAAAAGTTATAATAACTGCAGTATAAAGTTGAACATCACACTCACTGTCAAAATATGACTAAAATTAACAAATAGTGATGTACTTTTCATCCCGGGACATTAAAGTTTTACATGTGAAAATTGAACTGCGTATGGTCGTACACGAAATTGTTTGGGGTTTCCATTAATTAATGTTATAACAAAAACTTATGAATACTAATTGCAAAACCTCCGAACTCTGTAAAGCGAATGAATAAACTCCGGTATACATGTAAACGAGAACTCTAAACTTTGACAAACGAAGTGACGCGTCCGGGAATATTTAGCGGGATTTGCAAAATTTTGCAATTCTAATAACTAGCTAGTTGACGATTCAAATCCTGTGTGTATTATGCAACGGTAGTGATGTGCGGGTTCCGGGATAGCGTTAATATCCCGGGATTTTATGGTCGATCGTAAAACTTGTGCGAAATTCAGAAGGTTTTTGTGAAATGTTTTCCTGTTTTCAGTTTGTACGTGATAGTGAATTTAGTCGTAAAGAAAAGCTGACACCATTTATGCTTTACCAGCTACATTTTATATACATTTGATATGTACTATGCATAGTTTTTCATTAAACATTTTTTGTTTAAGTTGAAGGCAACGTCCTGTATACCGTTACTTAAACAAGATTGAGTTTCTTCTACAATAACATACCTCAACATTATAAAACAATAGACGATTCATGTCAATTTCCTTCCTTTACTCTAAATGTTTCTGATAAGCATATACAAAATTATACCCACACGTGCAACGTTAAAATAACTTCTAATTAGCGTGGTAACACAATACTGTCGCTTCGTTACTGCTTCACACTCCATTTGTGATAACAGATAACAATACCACAATTGCATATGCTTTCAACCATGCGCTGATAAATTTGTTTTGCTTACAGTTCGTAGAAACACTTTTTTGAATACACAGAGATAATACAGTTTTATATTGATAGAAAGCATATGTTAAATACAAATACGACTGCATAGAAATTAGAGGAAAAATAGTGATGATAAAATAATAAGAATAAAAATACAATACCTACATTAAAATGATGTCACAGCAGAAAACATTATTACTCCGCTCTCAATATTACGAATTTCATATCACAGCAATACATTAAAGAGATAAATCCGAGCAGTTATCTCATTTCAACGAGTCTTTTAATCGATTACTTTGTATGTAGGTTAACCGAATCCACATTAACGTCCCGGAACTCAGTACCGAATTCAACCACAAAGCACTGTACGGGCATTCTCTCGATTCATTCACAAAAAGTTTAATCCTGGGATTTATTGCTACGTTCCCATCACTATTTAGTTTGGAACAGATCTGTTTGAACGTCACACTGTCAGTGTTTTGATTTTAAACGACTTTTTGACGTATGTGTGATATGCTAGTGTATAATAATGTTTGAGTGTATGGAATTATTATGTTGTAGGAATAGTATGACGGGCTGTGCATTCTAATTCGGTTGAAATAACTTGGCTTTGTTAAATGAAATAGAGATGTCTGTGAATATTATTATACGACTGTCCTATCCAGCATACGCTGTTTCTGCATTGCTCATTTTTATGATGACTCTACCAAGTAAATACAAAAATTATCTGATAAATATATCCATCATCTGTTTGTCAGGTTTTGCAAATTTAACAGAAACAATTATACTAGTTTCGTTGTCAATTGCTATACTGCCGCTTTTACCAAATATGGTAGATACCTAAGTGATGCAGTATTGTCCTTCAATTTGATAACAATTATAAATTATACTAAAATAAATAAAATATTATAGGTCGTCGAGGTTGTCCGCAGCGAAGGTGGTGTGATGATCTTGTCAAATATGCAGGTTGCACGTGGCCAGAAATCGCAAAAGTCAGAGAGTTTTGGAAGGAGAAAAGGGAAGCCTTTGTCCAGCATTAAGATCTTATATAGGCTAGATAAAAAGTACATGTGTTTAAGCATTATACAATACCGTATAGTTAAATCTAATAAGCATATTTACTGTTACTGATACTGTAACCAGTCTGTCAACGTATGACAGGCAGTTTTTTAGTTGACAGCCGAGGTAATTAGTTGAACCATAACATGTAAAAAACTGTTTCACCTCTCTAATATAGACTGACAGTTATTTGTTTTTTTTATGTTATTATTATCAGTTTATTGACCTCTTTTCTGTGATTTTTTCTAAAAAGACCTGTAGTATTGGGTGTTTTTTTTAAAAGGTAACTAGGTCTGGATTTTTTCTGGGTATATCGTTATGATAAATTTCCATTCTTTAGTTAAATTATCGGTTGTAATTGCAGGTTTTAAGGTCAATTATTACCGATACAATTCATTAATAATCACTCATTTGTGTGCACACATTACTTAACCACGTTATTTATGAAGTCATTTACAACTCAAACATTTTTTTATTTATTATTTAACCTCAATCAGTCTTAACAATACAAAAATAACTAAACTAAATAACTTTCATAAAACAACCTCACATTAATTTCCACCTTCACTCACGCACTTTTTCCACCTTCCTCAAATCGATTTTAAAACAATATGCAAATTCACCAACCCTTACTGCCCTACTGTATCACCAACTAACTAACTAAGGTCGTCAACCCCGCGTCAGTATTTGCGCGCTATGACTCACGCGCACGCGTTAAAGGCGACACACACCCGACATATCGGAAGTCGTAATGTAAGAGTTATTCAGATTTACTGGGTACTAGACGATTTGTAAATGCCATGATTTGTGAGAAGATATTATTTGTTTACTGTTGAGGTCTCTGGTAACTAGAAAATGCGTTTGGTTTTATTTATTTTTTCTTCTTAGTGTGTCGATTAATGGTATTTTTTTGTTGGACCAGCACTCACTGCACAGTTTAAAATGCACAAGCAACACACAAAATATTTTCAAAAATAAAAAGGTAAAATTGTACAAAAAAAAATTCTTTGAATAGCAGACTTATTTTTTAAGCCTACTTTCATAGTAGGCTCAAAAAATAAGTCTTCCATTCAAAAAGAAAGTTACTAGTACTAAAGTGCTTTGAAACGTGAATAATAACATTAAATCGGTTTAGTTCTGTCCGGCTGTCTTCCACACTCCGTTGCCTCCTTTCATTAAGTAATGATATCTTTAATTAATTACTTTTCTTCCTTTCGATATCAATGTTATGAATGGTTTTTTTTTCGATTGAAAATGGCAGTTTCCATTTCATTAGGCTTCTGCTTTTAATTTGTGTGGACTGTGGAGTTGAAAGAAGTTTAATTGAAGTTAAAACCTTTTTGAAGTCTTAACGAAAGAATAAAAAAAAGAACGTGAAAAAAGTGTTATACTTTTTATTCTGCCGTGCCTGGGAGTGGTCTAAGATATATTGTGCTTCGAGTTATAGGTACTAGAATTAACTGAATACCTCGAATTTACTTGATGGTTTACATATTAATTGTGGGTAGTTACTTAATTAGATACCCGTTATAGACAACTTAAAACAAATGTAAACAACCCAATTTCTCTTACGAAATGTCGGTCTTCTAATTACCGTCACGTATTGTCTTTCTTGAAAGACCACCTTTGCCTACCCTACACAAAACACAACAATGTCAGAATGTCATAACAAACTTATTTATTTAACAATAAACACTTCCTGATACAAAATATTCCCATTGTATAATAATTTCACAACCGAAACGTGTACAAAATCCTTTACAGGTGTTTTACATAAATAAAAAGCAACCTTACCCTATCCACTTAAAGTTTAAAATCGCTTGTGACTTAACTACTGAATATAATGTGTATGAAATCCTTTTACAGGTATTTCTTGTAACTTATTATGAACCTTGTACATTTTACTTAGGGTTGGATTTTGCTTGTGGTTTTCAGACTAAATATAAGCTAGCTTTGTACCGGTTGGCAATTGTTTTAGGCACGTTTGTTGAATGCTAATTGCGTTTAATAAAGTGCTCCGCGAGTTAAATAACTATCATTTAGGTAATTGGTAACAGGATGCAATTATTTGTCTAAATTTGTGTCTACCTATAGTGTTTAGCTTGACTTGGGTTGTAATCTCAATGTTTGATCTAAGGTCAATTTGTAATGTTATCTAGTAAGTATGTTCATGCATTAAACAAAATTGATCTGAAATTATTGTCTGTTTATTTTTTTGCTCCGAATAACTCTTCAAAAACCTATAAGGCGGAAAATCTAGTACTTTCCCGCCGACCGCACGAAAAATGGAATAAGAGCAGGAAGATAATGATGATGACTAGATTTTTCCGCACATACTTATAGAGAATACTTTATTATTGCCATAACAAAGTAATATTTTGATCAAACTGTAATAAGAATAATTCCAGTTCAACCACGGGATTCAGGTCTTTCCTATTCAAAAGAAACCTTGCCACGGCCCTAAAACACTAAGTTCCTACGTTAATACTTACACCGTAACTTGTAAACCATCAAGGTTAGCACTAATAAGATTCTGATCGCGTACCGCAGTGGTTTGTACCACTGTGTCACACTAGTTGACACTCGTGTGACATACGCAGTAACGCAGTCCAAAGTTCCGTATGCAAAAATAGTTGGTGCATGTGTAGACAATGTAATCGTCTATGCATGTCCGGTGTGTACCTTGGATAGTGTGATTTAATATGTTAGTAGAAAAAGCTACAACAGAGCTCTTCTGTTGTATTTATAAAACTGACAAATACAACAGAAGGGCACTCATTTCGCGTGCTCGTAAAAACAACCCCGACGCAAGAACTTAACTTCCCATCAAACATGTCTAAGAACACTCGCACATAAGTCACATTTAATACAAACAAAAAAACGAAATTGAAATCACTGCATCTGTTCGGGAGTTATGATGCCACAGACAGACACGTCGAACTTATAACACCCCTCTTTTTGGGTCGAGGGTTAAAAAACAAACGCACGTTTTTCCAATACCTACCTACCAACCGATCTTAAATGACAATCTTATAATAAATACGTAAATTCAATAAGCGTGGTAAAGGTACTCGCATTAGTAATATATTCCGAGCGCGTGGCGGAGGCGCCTCGCGGTGGGCATCATTACGGGAGTACACAAGAGTCTGATGAGCATGTGTGATTGTGTCGGTACATTCTTTGTAGCTTAGCTTACAGTTAGGTATGAGGCCTTAAAGGTAGAAGTGCATTGAATAAGGTAGGGTATGCTAAGAAGCGCTTGTACACTCTTTTGTTTTTTTTCGTGGGAAATCATCAAATGACCCTGTCCGCTGTGGGTGCAGTGGGAGTATCAGACTTTTACTGACTAAAACCCACAATGTTCCTCCTGGAGCCCTTTGTGTGCCAGAGTCGCGGTAACTCTTACGAACATCCCGCAACCCCGGCAGAGCGCCAGTACACTCTAAGTTGGAATTTAAGAATCAAATCACTAAAGGATAAAAGAGGGTTTCTTATGGAATTATTTTGTTGTCCGTCCGTCTGTCTCTTGTGTCCATTGGAGCTGTGAAATGACCTTAAAATGACACTTTAAATTAAAATGTTTTTTCCATGCAAATTTATTTTTCTTCAGCTTTTTTGCTGAAGTCAAAGTTCTATAAAAGACTCGATTAAAATTTGTTAGATTATTCATATCTCCCACTTAACATGAATTTTAACGGGTCTGTTAGCGGTATCATAACATTACATATTTCCGATTTTGCCTAGATCTTGAGTAGACTAAGCAATTAAAACTGTTATTTACCGTATTTGCTTACTTTTTACTTTTTGATTTGCCCAATTATGTTGTAAATACTAGGTAAAATACAAATTTTAACTGTTGCAATTACTGATCGCGGGAATTGTCTCTATTTTAGTACCATAACGCTATTTTTATATAAAAATGGGTACAGTACAGTATCAAATAAAAACATGTATACTCGATCAAACAGTTGCATTAGATTTTTCATGCGGATTTTTTTTAGTTATGGAATGTCCCTGACATAGTTGGCTAAACATATAATATTTATTTTGTGTACTAGCGTGAAAGTAAATGTTTTTTCGTTCTTTATATGAGAGGATATCATTGTTTCAAAGTGCGTTACTTACAGGCCGATGTGATAAATAGTTTCAATTCTTTAGTACAGTAAAAACAATACACTTATTTACTCCCACAAATCTCTAAATACTCCCGCATTTGTAAGTCCGAAGTAATTAAATATTTTGCCGGTTTAGTAGATTATGTCCGTGACGGGACTCCAGGGGTTTGCCCGCGCCCACGGCTGGTGTTGGGCTGCGGTGAGCCTTAATCCTGCGGCTACAGGGGGGTGCGGGAGCTGGGACCGTAAAGCCTTTGTGACCACTGACACATTGGTGTATGAGTTCATTGAAAAAAGGGGAACAGAAGTGTTGAATTAATTGCATCATGAATTGTTGATAGTTAAAGAGATGAAATGTAGGAATAACATTCAAAATTGTTTGTTCTCTTATTACTTCTTGAGTTTTTTAAGTAGGTTAAAAATGTTGGTAGAAAAAAAGTTTTTAATTAGTCGACTTCTGAGTCACACTGAAAAACACAGGAAAATAAATAAAAAGTATACCTAATTTAAATAAGATATTCATAAAAACTTAGAATAGAATAGAATAAAAACTTACCATCAACAAATCGATCACTTTAAAACAACAAAACGAAACTTTTTTTCTTCGTTTAAACAGTTCAACAAATGTCTGGACCGCAGCCTCAGTCAACAGGAACTGAGTAATAATGATCCATTTGCAACAATTAATTAATTATTTAACAAATTGATTACAATAAATGTCAGTGGCTGATATAAAGCGCCTGTGCGTCATGATAAGGGTGCAAACTGTATGTTCTCATCAACTTTATTTCATGAGTGTACATACTTAAATCGAATTGACAGTAATGTTTTTTTTTTATAATGACTCGCGGTTCTTTACTCTGTGCTTACTATGAATGTTGGATTAATGTTGGGATGTTGAGAGTATTTTATAATAAATGGAAAAGTCAGGAAAATTTTCAGTCTTGGTATTGCAATTCGTCTAATGCAATTGGTCTAGTTGTCCTTTTTGTATGTGCTATGAAGACCCTTACAAATTAATAAAATAGTACACAAAAAAAATCAAGTTAATCTGTATTACATGTCTTTTTTGTAAATGTATCATATGCTTAACGTAACACATAATGCCAACACTCATTGTACCATACAATAAATTTTCCTCATCAAGAAGTTTGATTGACGACTTCAGGCCAAAACAATAATTACAATTAATTGCGTAACGCACGATAAATAACCTCTTTTTGTTGACTGTAATCGATACTCCTTGTCTATTACATGAATTAATAGTAAGTTGGTACAGTCCGTTCACAGTTATTTTACCTCTGACAGTTGTCATTGCATCTTTTCTGTATGTTGGTAGAATCGTCGACTAGTTTTGTGTAGCTCCGTGCGTTTTTCTATTGTATTTGCAACTATTTCAACTGCTATCATACCAAAAAGGGTTCAAAGTAGTGGAAGAAGTATCATTTTATTAGTGCGTGCTTTTTGTGAAAAGGAACAAGATGAGAATACTCCTCTAATTTCTTTTAAAAATTATCGTCAAAGAGTGGCCGCCATGACAGGTATGTAAAAAAGGGTTACCCATATAAAACAATTTTCCCAATTTTAGTGAAAATTAGAATCAGAATAACCATCAACTGTATATATTTATTAATATATTTTTACTTCGTCATAGTAGTATGCACTTTTTTGTTTGCCTTCTGCTAACACAACAAGGTTGTCCTCTATTTAGTATTTTGTCTTTATAAACTAACTATGAAACGTGTTTGCGGTTGCAGTATTGAGATGAAATAAAAGTATAAATGTAGACTAAACTTAATTTATTTTCTTGTTTAAGGCATATCTGAAAAACCGTCAGCACCATCACCAAAGAAGGCGAAGTTGCTGCTTCCACATCTCAAAAAAATTCTACGCCAAGAAAAAAAACGCAAGCAAGAACAAAATCATCTTAGATTTTGATCTATGTGCAGTGCGATATAAATGTAATAAAAATAATAGTTTGTGATTACGCATCTTTAGCAAGCCGCATGGATCATGCTTATTCAAAATAAATATGTTACTGTAAATTGTAGTTTTTTTTTTTTTCATAATTAGAGTATTAATCGACACAATTCGTTTTAAATGTCACGTATATGTCACAATACCTTTGTCTATTTATCAAGATAAAGATAAACCATATTCTAGATAACAAATTTGTGATGGTGATAGATATCGTCTAGTAATGTCAAACAATTTCAAATACAATTTCGGATCAGGGAGTTATACAAGCTGAATATGGCAACATAACGCTCAAGTTTGCCAACATAACAGCCAGAGGTAAAATAACTGTGAACGGACTGTAGCATTGCATGAAAACATCACGCGATACATTTTCGAGAAGGCCAATCACGATTACACTTCGGGCCACAAAAAATAACCCACCAAGTTGAACGCCCTCGTCCGCGAATATTCGTGTTATTACAATTTTATTGCTACGCGTACTAAATTGTTGATCTTAGATTATGTTTTTGTGTCTGTCGAGTTGTTTTTCGCTGTGATGAGAACGAAGGAACGTTTTTGTGTATGTGTTAATATGGTTGGTGAGATTTTTGGTACTCGGTTGGACGTATTATTGTTTCATTGTGAGCTATTGCGTGGCACTTTTTGTGTTGCAGCTGGTACGATTCAGGAAGGTTGTTGCTATTAATTGTTTTTAGAGAATGATATAAATAAAGGGAGATATAAGGTACAATGTGTCATACAAAGACAAATAATGATGATTATTGTTATAACTTAGCAGTGTTAACACAGAACGAAATGTAAGTATATGTATGTTTAGAAAACTGTTAAAATGTAGGTTAGATAAACGCAAAATGGTTGTCAAATATGTGATATGAAACTTAATACTCGTTAAGTGGAGTAACAGCAACACTAAACATAAATAGCGAACGTTTCAATGCTTCCACAAGATATTTACTTACATGTTTAGAGATTCAAGTAGTCCATTTATCTACATCAACCACGTAATAAATCTCTTCGAAAAAGTCTTGCTAGCCTAGTTTTATGGACGGTATTCATATGCATAAGGTTGTGAATTTTAACCCAAATATACTATAGGCTCAATAAAGATTCTGATTTAAATGTAGTATATAAAATTGTGTAATATAACACACACAGTCAATAAAATACCTAAGAGATGTTTTAAAGAGATTCTTTTATGACCTATACCTACTTCGAAGCTAGGTATCGCTTTTTCAGAATATAAAACGAGTACCTACTCAATAAAAAGGCTGTAGGAAGACTTAATGCGCCTCAAGTGCGAACAAAACACAAACGTTGAGTTGTCGGCGTCTCCATCAAGTAAACAAATGACTGCAGTCTCATCTCGAAGGCTACCTCACAATGGCCTGCAGTGTACCACTAACACAGTTCCTCGCAAAAACGAGCAATTCCCGAGTTCTCGGTACACCGTAGAGCATTTCATCAGCTTCCGTCAATACACTTTTTTTGCACTTCAGTGTACGTAGTGTATTTATTTCTTTTGTTGCTGCCAGTGTTACATTTTTTTGGTCGGACTTTTATGGTTCGTTCGGTAACGTTTATATTGGAGTTTAGGGTTCCGCGGTAGTGTTTTGTTTCTGGTGTTCTTTGTGCTACTGAATTGAATAATTTTTGCGATATTTTTATTGTTTAAACTTCAAACTTGTTCCGTATTTTCTTCTCCAGATAATCAATACCTGACAAGAATTGCCACTTGTTGATGTATAAAATCAATATGAATATTCAATATTTAGTACAACTACTTTTCAACACACCATTGTGAAAATATTACGACCATCTCAAAATTTCTTGTCTGTTTCAATACCAAATACACTGAGACATTTTAAAACGTCTTTTAGTAAAGACCGTTCTTGCTAAAAGCTGTATTCTCCCTGTGTTTACTTGGTGTTAAATGTTCATCATATAACCTACAGAATTCTGAGAAGTCCTAAACTACTAAACCACAGCAAAAGATACCAAAAACTAAAAACAATTTACAAAGAACCCTTCACCACATCCACACGCACTTGACAGTAAAGTTTTTTATTTCGTATCCACTGCTGGACATGTCTAACTTGCGGTCGGCTAGTGAAAAATATTTCCTATGTGCCGTTCAATGGACTATAAATATTGAGCTGGCCCGCTCGTGATACGAAAACGGTTTTCGTTTGCGAATAAACGTAGATTTGTATTGGCAGTGCAAAATGGTGTTGTGTGTTTGTTTTGGCATGGATAAATAAATAGATGATTATTAATAAATACCTTTTTTTTGATAGCGATAAATATGAAATAGTTCCTAAAAATGCTTTCGAAAAATTTAACAAATTGTTGATACCTAAATATTAAGTCGTTCTAAGTTATTTGGTTGCCTCGGGTTTTCTTTGCTTGGTTTGTCTTTCATGACTCCTAAACTGGAGTCAAACAGTCTTTGAACCTCTTTCATTTAGGATAGCTTCGGTTAAGGAAATTTCATTTTTAAGGTATTCAGGGAAATTGAGCCTTGCGGCTTGTGTAATGGCGCGACCATCAAAAACTTAAAAAAAAAACTCCGCTCATATCAAAAACTATTATATCGGATATTTGTTTTTCGGATATTCGATAGTTTCGGTTACGGATACGAAGCACAAGATCCCTGATCTGTAACCATTTAACGACAGATAAATTCATAAAACTAAATCACACATTAACATTTAACAGATCTATCAAGCAAGTTCTGTCGTATATCGGTAAATAAAATGATTGGGAGAGCTATACAAACAATGTAATATAATTACACGGCTTGTCTGTCCGTTCCCATGGGACCGTGTGTTTAGAGCTGACTACTTTGATGTCGCAGCGATGGTTGTGTGGAAGATGGGGGCAGGAAGGTATAAAATTGAAGATATAATTGTTTTTGTTACCAGGTTCTTATGTATGGGTGTTGTTTTTTACAGTATTATGATAAAAGAATCTTAAAGTAGTGTACAAAAATTATAATAAATACTATTACAAGCAAGATGCGAAGAAGTTATCATAGACACAAGCCCTGGAATTTTGGTTTAGTTAAATACAGACACCGATTCTCCTCATACATTCATGGTGTTTGTATTTACTAACCAATTGAATGTTGAATAAACTTGTCTGGAATTAAGTACGTACGATTGAAAATATTTTTTTTTTTTCAGTTCATTTCATTTCGGTTAGATCATATGTGTCAAAGTTTTCTTTCATGAAACGCAACAAAAGTGTCTTCTACTAAAATACTCATTGTGTAGCCAAAAACAGCACATCAATTAACAACATCCCAACCCACACCATTGAATTTTGGTTTGCATACGTCAACCAAAATTCAATAAAACACCAGATTATTTTCCATTACGTGGCTCCATCTAACACGGCCCCATCCCATCGTTGTCCAATTGACTTTAATGGAGACGTTCACGGAGCCGCAGTTTGCACGAGTTGTGGAACAAAAAGACGTACGAATCGATGGAGGCGTGTTTGTTGTTTCAAATACCTTTACCTGTCTGATTAAGGACCAATATTGGTTTGTTGGCAGTTTGTTGTTGGTTAAGGCTTGACAAATGTTTGTGGTTGGAATTATGTTGAGTTTTATTAGCATTTGATGAGTTACTCGTTTAATATTGAGTTTATGTGGATATCAAGAATACCAAAAGTGTCTTTGCATTATGAAATCTCTCCTATTTTCTCATCGGTTGGACAAAACCCTTAAAATTCTCTTTCCATTTCTCATGCTGAGACAGTCTTATTATTATTACGCACAATATTCGGTCTAAAACTTAGCTAACTTGAACTAACACATACCTACATTTCTTTCCACGTATAGTAAATACACGATAAAGCTTCAAACGTAAATATTTATAGTATTCTGAAAACATTCTCCAAGGTTCGAAGAAAGCAGAGGAAAAGGAAGTACACTGTTCGTTTCAGGTCATCGAATAACGCGATACATTGCGCGCTCTGTATAGCAACAGTTTCTTTGATCGCCTACGTAACGAGCGTGGGAAGATGAATATTGCACCCCACTGTTATTTAATAGTTATGGTGGTATATTGATAGTTCAATTATTACATTGGTTTTTGCGCAAGGGACTAGGAACAGTATATTTGTGTGATACGTAAATATTTGTTGCTGTATAGCTGTGTGAAAAATAAACACATTAAAAAAGTGACTTTTTATTTTTTTATATTATTATCCGTTTATATTAATAAATTTTCGTAAGTTATCGCTTAACCTACTACAATTACTAGTTAATTAGTTTAACCTTTGTTACTGTTGTATTTGTTCAACTTAACTGAACGCAGTAATACAAATTTCATTGTTTTTCAGACAAGTTTCCGAGTACAACTTTCCAATTTAGTACATTTCGTGCCAAAAAATTAAGCCAATCTCCTAAAAAAGTTACGAATTTGTAACCAGGCCGAACTTTGGCAACGAGGATTGTTAAAAATGTATTTTATGAAGCGAAAAATATTTCTATTCGAATCCAATTTTCATAGCAATTTAGGCGCCCAGACGAAAATCAAATTATCGGTAAAAAAATATTGCTAAAAACTACGTTTAACTATTTTAAGCACTAATGGTGCAAACGTATTGATAAAAACTTGACTTTTGCAAAAAAAAATAATTACAAGAAATGTCAGCGTTTTATCGAAATAAAATATTACGAAATTCAAAAAAAGAACTTCAAGAGCTCTCAAATACAACAATACATAAATCACACCTACCTACTCAATATAATTCTATCTCTATATTCTTACGACACAACCTATAGACAGAAAGAGACAAAACATCTTGTTTACTAGACATACTAAAGACACCTAAAATCAATTTCTGAACTAACCAAAACGCTACTAACTTTAACAAGACCAGACACAGACCAATTTACTGCCAAGTTTGAAGATTCATTTACAAACTGCTTTACACATTTTCGACTTTGAACTAAACACTTTAAGGTTCAAATTCGTGTGCATCAAAAGGGTTTCGGTCTAAATGAGTTGCTTGCTTGAGCTATTTAGGATTATCATTATTGTATCTTGCTTACTGGAATAGATTTAATGTGTCTTCTGATTTATTTGAGGCCACGTGGACAAATTTATGAGATTGATAGTTTTAAATAAATAAATAATAAATATAACGTCATCTGGTCTCAAACTAAGCAGATTTTGTATTATGAGTACTAGACAAATTATAAGCATACTTATATACTTCATAATATTTTAACGGCCTAGGTAACGTGTTTATTTTAATTTCCTTATTAAAGGCCTTATTAAATCGAGAACGTACTTCCTTTTACAGTCGGTTAAAAAATAAGTTACTTTTTAAAAACGTTCACAAATTCTCATTGCACAGTTTACCTGAACTTGCATCCAAGTTATCTTAAACACAATTATATCGGTATCCTGATCTAATATGTAGCAATATATTATGGTCCTAGCCCGCCCTAATAATATCATCCTAAGCTATTAATAAAACCATATTTTTATGGCGTGACATCTTTTATTACATCATCGTTCACGGTACACGTGCGGCCAAAAAAAAGTACACACTTTTTGTAATCAATTTTAATTTTGTATAACGCCGTGCTTGGTTTAAAAAGTTTGTAACATTTTTTTAAATTTGTAAACAAAATTAGGTTCGTAACCTTGAACTAAATAAAGACGATTAAAATGATGCTATTTTCGTCGAAGAATATAATTAAACGGCGTTTCTGTAACCTAATAACTTTCAATAAAGTTATATTTTAAAATTTGTAATAAACGCACCAACATATTTGTTTAAATAAGAAATTAGAGGATTTTGAACGTCATCAAATAATTAATTAGGATGTGCCACTTAAAAGTAGGTTAAAAAATGTGTATTTGGATAGAAAATTTACTTGCTGCAAATTCCACATTAACATACAGAACCGTATAACATTACAACAGACCAGTATAAAATATTAGAGATATTCTAAAAACTCTCAATGAACGACGGAAATACAAATCGTATAACCAAAAAAAAAAACATTTAAAATAACTTCGAATATTTGTCCCCCACTGTATTAACCCTCTCCGTGGCGTGTGGGCCAATTAGTACAAAAAATCTTTGATATTTAATAACACAGTTGCCCCTATCTCATACATGAAATATTACTAACTATACACGTAATTTTATTACTGAACTAGCGACCCGCCCCGGCTTCGCACGGGTGCAATGCTGATATGCTAAATACGCTACAGAAAAACTGTGAACGTTGTTTATAAAAAACATAGCGGCCCGCTCCGGCTTTGCACGGGTTTAAAATATGTAACTCACTGAAAAAATGATAAAATCAATCCAGTAGATTTGATTTATTCATTTACTGCCCGTAGCCCGCACGCGTTTTTGGAGTACTTAAAACAATTCCCCTTTCCTTATCTTTGGAATATCTTTTATACACAATATTTTCACTTTTTTTTACATTTTTACTTTTTTTTTACAATTTTTTAACATTTTTACTTTTTTTTACATTTTTACTTTTTTTTACATTTACTTTTTTTACATTTACCTCCGACGCGCTATTTATAGGCACGCTGCCGCCGCGCCGCGTCGTCGTAAACGCTACGTTCCGCAATTTTTAAATCTGTACATCTTCAAAAATATTGATTTAAATCAGATGCTGTAAAAGGCCAAATAGATCTATATTAAATCAACAATGTATTTAAGGTATTTAATTGGATAAGGATTAATGCTGTATTGGTTAAAATCGCTTCGAATATTAGTCATTATTTGTCGTAAAAAGTAAATGACAAAAAAATGTTATTGTGGGATATCCATAAGAGATAGACATATACCATCGCGGAGTTTTCTGTAGACCTTTTCATTGTGTACAATACTTAGTACATTATTTTGATAAATCTCGTAGGATTCAGCCTGCGTTTGCAATGTAAGCGGAAAAAATGTAATTATTTGCGACATCACATTAGAAACCTCAAAAATAACAGTATTTGTCTACTATTTAATGGATGATATTATACATAAAAACCTTCCTCATGAGTTACTCTATCTATTAAAAAAAACCGCATCAAAATCCGTTGCGTAGTTTTAAAGATTTGAGCGTTCATAGGGACATACAACACACATGACAGAAAAAGCGACTTTGTTTTATACTATGTAGTGATAATGAGGTATTATTCGTTAGTCTTGACTTTGAAAGCACACCTCCTTTTAGAATATTTTATTGCTCTGCCAAGGAAAGAGTTGTTTCAACTTAAGTTTGGTTACAAATAGTAAATTGATTTAATTTGGTATCTGTTTGTGATATTTTTTCTGATGAGGTAGTTACCGGATTCTTCATTTACTTGCTTTCGTTAAAAAGTTCTTATTTTGAGTTGCACCCACTGTGGTCACAAGTCGTAAAAGTTAAAAAAAAAACTTAGATAAATATTTATTTAGCCATTTACAACATTATCAGCTCAATTTTCAAATTCGTGTATCTCCCTACATAAGCTATATGTATAATAAAGGCCATGGCAGGAGGGCATTAAACAGTGGGTCATTCATTCGACTATTTGGGTCTTACCGACAGCTGATAGTACATTATTGACTTTCCATGAGTTACAATTGACTTAACACAACATTATTGCCTGCACTATAACTATACTAAGAATGTAGCGCCCGTTGCTATTGTAAAAGTGAGACGGCACAACTTAGCGTAAAGCGATGTCTTACTCGATCAGCAACAACACTACTTCATTAAGGGGTCGTCTATTTAGCAATTCTACTCCCCGCTCCCCTTTTGTGATACGTGGTGAGATTTAAGACTACCCTCCCCCTCCCTCATTCAAAATCACGTGTATTTTTAGTACCTACAAAGTCACAATATTTTTTGCATATTATCCAAAAATCGTCCGTGTGGTGTCCGGATATAAAGAATAGCACCACCCCATATCCTCCACTGGGTGTCGTAAAAGGCGACTAATGGACCTTAAGGCCCAGTGCACTGTACCAAGCACCTTGGGTCACCCGAATGGTGGCGGGTAAACAACCAACAATCGCATTCCCAAAGAGGGTTAGTGTCAGGCAGGCGGCCGACTATAAAACCATAGCCAAAACTTTAAGCAACATGTCTAAAAGACGTGTTGCGCCGACCCCAAGTAAAAATTGGGATAAGGGCAGGGGAATGATGATGATGATCCAAAAATACAGATTTAATAAATAGTCATATTTCATTCTGACAAGGACTGATAATATAAACACATGTTTTTAATAAACGCCTATTAATAGGTTGTTCAAACAGTGAACGCTTCGCAACACAATTATTAGAGTCATATCTTCTATCATATTGATTAGATCAATGCCAGTTGTCATTTAGATCATTATTTACTGGTTTTAAATTAGGTGTGGACGAGCAAATTGTCGTTATTTCGACAATCTGATCAATGATTACTGCTTCCTCTTTCCGACTTTCTTATTCTCACGGTACTTGATACTTGTTTCATGTATGTGCGTGTGTATGTTTGAATTTGTTAGCTTTTACTGTGTAGATAACATAATATTTTTATACTTTTGTCGTATACGGCATTAGAACTTATTAATTCTTAGCTTATTTAAAAGAAACCTTTAGGTTTTTGATTATCTAATTGTACTTAAAGCAAAAAATGCGCTGTGTTAGTTTGACATCCCTGTAAGGAATGCCAACGTTATTCAAGGACTTTGTTATAGCACAATTAAATTACAAAAAAACTTAAAATAGTAGATCTATTTATACTCGTTTTGGGTAGTCTCGATTGTAAAGTCCATCCAATCAATACTTAACACCCCACGAAGTACAAATTCGATAACTTATGGTCTGGCTAGACGGCCCCGATATTGATAGTCGGTGGGCGGATGTGGACGCAAGCGGCAATCCTGGCCGCCATGATTTATGCCCCGGTTTGTCCCACTGAGTTGTTGATGAAGAGGACGTCTGGACGTCTGTACCCGCCGAGAGCTCGGCGCTAACTAATGGCTTTTTGATTCGGTGGACTCGAAATTCAAATTTTTGTTTTTTTTTTTGTAGTGGCTGAATTCCCTATAGTTTGTATTGCTGCAGTATGCCAGTTACAAGATTGACTTGACAGTTGCAAGCTTGTGCATTTATTTACGGAATATTTGTAATACATTTAAGGATGAATATTAAAACTTTTGTACTTTAAAATGCGTGCAATTTGTTAAATGTTCTCTGAGCAAGAAATATTTTCGTCTGCTGCATAGTTCCTCCTTAGAATACTTAGTTCCAAAGTGTAAATCAATAACATCATCACACTTATTATAGTAAATCTTACGTCAATCAGTACCTACAAGATGAAGGACTTGCAAGTATACCAATTGAACATAATGCAGCTTGCCATTGAACTCGTTCCTACAACGCTATCTATTCTCGGTACACCTCACGTGTATGCGAGCCTAGTACCTACGTACTGTAATAGTTACTACTAAGCCCATACAGATTCATTGTAACGTAACACTATCTGATACACTACACCGCATTTCTCAAACACTGCAGGGTTGTCAATTTAAGTGGATTGCTTTTAATCATGAAGTGTTAACGTTTTACTAAACTAATTACTTGTATTTTAAACTTGATTGCTGTCTTTAAATAAATCAATGTTCCAATATTGAGTCCACTAAGTTTTTTTACAATCTTCCATTACCCTACTGGGAAAAGGAATTGAGTAGTCTACTTAATATCAGATAACCTATATCTTATACAAATCACCTGGTTTTATTCACCCGTTAAAAACAATTTTGAAGCATAAAGTGTAGTCATAACAATCGTGACTTTTGACTTCATGAATATTTAAATATTTACCGTTAAGAAGAAGTGCCAACCCTAATATCAGGTCGGGTCATTGTATCATTAAATATTGACATATCGAAGCAAACACACACACTTTATTAGTCCACTAAGATAGCAGGTTGCGTAATCGAGAAATAAATAATTGCCCATAATGATGATTGAAAGAAAGTATTAATCGATCGACTAAGAGAAATCGACAGTCGATATTTTGGAACTAAATTGCTAGTTGATAACATAATGTAGCAATAATAAATATGAAGTAACCGGTATAATGAACGTTCGTAATCATTAGATATTTGAAATGAATAATAAATACATCAAATTAGATGATCATAAATAATAATATACAGTTGCAGATGACGTAAAAAGTCATAACATTCAGCTGATTAATGTTTTGATAGTGAGATTGGCATATTTCGTTCATAAATATTTTAAATATCTCATTAATGATCTCATCAATGGAACCGAATATTGACTATTGCTTAATCTTTTCTGAATTAAATGCCTATCTAACTAATAGCTTGAAGGATTATTCATTTGAGCTTTAACTAAATATAGTATGATTCGTATTGCATCATGTAATAAATGAAGTCCTCAGTCCGATATTAGTATGTCGCAGATTCAAACGGATTAGAATCCACGTGTTGATAATTTCCGTCCGCCATCTAAATATTTCTCAGTCAGTGCGCACACCCGGCGCCGGTAAAGTCTCCGGAGCCAGAGAGCCAGCTCCATCGACATTCACACTACTGACAGATTGAACTGACATACAAATAAACTTCTTTTTAAACTGTCACCGTCAAAACATCAACATGAAGGTCAGGAAGCTAACGATATTCAGCCTCTTTGCCACTCGAAAAAAATAAATAATTATTCATTCTCCGACACGGCCATTCTGCGAATCAACGCGCTCTCGCGTTGCCCGTTGATATCATAGATACAACAGGTCTGTCTCGGATACGCAAGTTATTCTGATTACCCCGCAAAGCGAGGAAGCTTTCAACATTAGGACCTTAATAACACCTTAGCTTAGCAAACTTACGAAGCGTAGAAGCTTCCAGCAGTCACACTGGATCAAGTAGCAAGCTTTCAATCTATGTCGTAGACAAAGCGTACTAATTTTCAGGCTATGCATAGCAACTTTAAACCAAAGCGTAAAAGCTTTCATCTTGTTTCGGACAAAGCATATCAGCTTTTTTCCAAATTATCGAACAAAGCGTAAAAGCTTTCAGTCATACCTTCAGCCAAAGCGTAAGAGCTTTCAGACAAAGCGTAGGAGCTTTCAGTCAAATTCTCAGACAAAGCGTAGGAGCTTTCAGTCAAATTTTCAGTCAAAGCGTAGGAGCTTTCAGTCACAGTGTAATATCAAGTTTCCATACATTACAAGCCATTTGTTGGTTTCGGTTGTATACACAATCATTTTAAAAACAAAAATGATCTTCCTATTACCTACAATAGTAAAATAATTCGTAATTCTTATAACACTTCAATCGATGCTAATTTGCACGCACCAATAAAAATAACTTCGACTACATTACAATATTAAACTCAAGCATTATTCTTTGTACCATCTAAACATTCAGACAGGCGTAGCAAACTAGGTATCTAGTCTATCATCTGTCATGAAAGACTTCGTAAACATCCAACTGGATATTTACGAAGTCCCTTACGACTAAAATTCGCGTCAAGATCAGAAGTTAGGAAATTAAATCTTTGATCTTATTCTTAAGATTTGTTCTCGTGATTTTCAGCAATGGTAAAACAATTGATCAGCACTGACATCATTCGCTCTACCTGGCCATTGGCCCGCAATACACCACTGGCAACCTCATGAAATCCATTGACCATTCACTACACAAGCTCTAAAACTCCCGTCCGGTAAAAGAGGCACCTTGTTCAGATTCAATTCGTTTGGCTGCACCAAAAATGTGAAAGAAACCTCCAAAGGCCTCATAGGCTGAAGTCAACTGCACCCAAATGACAAAATATCGCAAAAGCGCCCATAATAACCATGATACACTTCTTTGACATCCTCCCGCCGGTCATCTTACCACCAGTGTCAACATAAATAGTGTTTTACCAGAAAGGCTTTTATTTACTTTGCACGGTAAACAATGGTCTACGCAGGCTTTAACAGATGAGCTCATATCAGGAAACCAGAAATGGTCCCCCTACTTTTGACGAGGTCTTATCCCAGCCCAAGCGTTTCAGTTCGACATGAAATCCTTGAATTATCTGTAATTACCGGGAACTATTGTTCCACTAAAAGCCCCACCATTCATCTGTAAGTTTTTAAAAAAGTGAATTATCTTTACAAGTATACGGCGCTCCAACTCCAGCATCAATCAATTCGCTTTCAATGGTCAGTAATGCGCTTTATTTCGAGATATAACCTCTGCTCGGCCTGCAACCAATAATTGTTTAAATGAGAAACATTTACCAGTATACTATTGAGTAGGTTCTTTCTAAAATAATCTAGTGTGGAATCCATTCACCCTTTCGATATTTTATTTCGAAATCAAAAGATTGCATATACGCCCACCATCGGTGAACGCAGGGTAACAATTCACGTTTATGACGCGTTGCCTTCAAGGCATCACAGTCTGTGATGACTTTAGAATGACGATAATACTTCAGGGCTTAAAAAAACGGCTAGAGTCTATAGCTCGTAGCTGTGATATCGGCTTTCCGCATCGGTTGGTCGCTGACTGAAATATTTTTCAGTTGTACATCATCCTTTTGAAATAACACCGCACTATATCCAATCGAACTCACGTCGGTGTGGAGTTCGATTGGTTTACTAAAGTCAAAGATAGTCAACACGGGTGCAGAAGTCACATATCCAACACAGAATCCACAGCAGAATGAGCCAATGTATGCTCGGCAGTCCATACCCATTATCATCATTTTTAGTAAGTGCGTACAAGGGTGCCATGATAGATGAGAAGTTAGGTACAAATTTTCTGAAATACCCAGCAAGACCATTAAATTGCCGTAGTTCTTTTACGCATGTAGGCAAAGGAGAGTTAGCCAAAGCTTTTATTTTGTTAGGATTTGGTTTTATAGAATTGACACTAATGACATAGCCCATATATTCTACTGAAGATTTAAGGAAAGTGCACTTTTTCCAATAAAATGTAAAACCTGCCATTGACAGAGTCGATAACACGCACTCCAAATTCTAAAAGGTTTATTTTGAAATAACCAAAACATCATCAGCAATTTTGTCTTTTAGCCCTTTGAGAGCATTATTTATTGCTCTTTAGTTAACAGAAGGTGCATTTGAGAGACCAAAAGGCATTTTCAAAAATTTACAAACATCATCTTGGGTATTTTAAGCAACTCTGACCATACCTGAGTATCCGTAATACCAGAAATGACAACTTAAATCTGGTTGGGCTCGTTCCAGCCAGTTTCCTGTCGATCTACCAGCGCCAACTTGTTCGTAAAATACTCGACGTAGGTACGTTGCTGCTAGATCGCTCTTGTCCTCCGCCATGTCACAGAAAGGTCGTGAAACTTTTTTGTTGCTATAAACTGCCGTGAAAGCCGCTCCTGTAATTCTTTGCAACTTTTACATAAAGGATACGTACGCACCGCAGTAGGTAAACTGACACTCGTCTGGATCAAATGGTGGTAGGAATATTTCACTCGCTTTCAGTATTCTACGTAAACCAGTACTCGTGGAAGGTTGTAGGTCAGAATTCTGAAAACCCGCTAACATATTTTGGAAGAATGTCGCCCATGCTTCCGGTGTGGAGGCACATGGTTGACTTTCTTCGGTTACCCAAGCTAAATCCGCCACATTTTTTTACGCTGAAGATTAGGACGTAAAATATCCTTCTGTAGCTGGCATCGCAGTAGGCTCGTAGGATGCCCCTTGGGGTAATCCCACCGCTGCTGTCGCAGATTCAAACGGATTAGAATCCACGTGTTGATAATTTCCGTCCGCCATCTAAATATTTCTCAGTCAGTGCGCACACCCGGCGCCGGTAAAGTCTCCGGAGCCAGAGAGCCAGCTCCATCGACATTCACACTACTGACAGATTGAACTGACATACAAATAAACTTCTTTTTAAACTGTCACCGTCAAAACATCAACATGAAGGTCAGGAAGCTAACGATATTCAGCCTCTTTGCCACTCGAAAAAAATAAATAATTATTCATTCTCCGACAAGTATGTCTTGTCCATGTGCACATGAAGATTGCATCATCTCAAAACCGCTTCCTGAGGCATCCACTAACCTATTTACACTCGCAATATGCATTTCCATATTTCCATCCTTAAACAACATAAACGTTTCCATTCATAAGATCCAGTTAAGTCTATTTAAATATTCTCCAAGGAAAATGTTTTCATTCTCAGCATAAGTCGCAAATCTTTTGCGGAACAGCCGGAATTCTTTGAAACAAGAAAGATTGTTTTAAATAAAACGAATGATTCTGGTCATTAAAAGTATAACAAAAACCTCTTAGACGTACTTATTTTCGAATCTGAATCTTCAAAGGTCTTTGGACTTATAAGAACAGATGACAAGAGAATCCGTCTTAAACTTCTGCCGGCGGATGGCGGATAGTGCAAAGTTTGGGAATGTGGGGCCCGTCGCTGCCGCCTCACTGCGCGATGGGGTCTCAATCTATTTATTCATGCAAAAAACGTAGATAGCATTGTTGAATTTTATAGTTAACTTGCTTTTGTGCGGTTTGTGGGACCGATTGGGGAAGGTTGCACGTAAAAATAAAATTTTATTCGATTACAATATTTTGGAGCGCCTTATGGAGAACTGTGAGGTCTCCGCAGAATATTTTTCCCTTTCTATGTTGGTGGGTATTCAATGGAGTAAAGTTACGAGTGCTGTTAAACTATTTCGTGACACAAGATAGAGAAAGAACGAGATATGCAAAGCTGACTATAAGCACTAAATCGACAAGAAGTCACCATATCACAATTCGTGTCATTCCGTATTATTTTTCCATTGATCCCCCTCTAATTCAAGTTGCTTATACTCCTTTTATACTCCACAGCATACACATAGAAATCTCCATACCAATCAATTACCAACTAAACCAGGAACTTCAAAGGTTAACCAAGACAATAATACATACAAATCTCCACAAAGTGGTCATAGCAAGATGAATGCCAGCTCTGGGGAGCCGGTAAGTGACAGAATGAAATGGGTTAGAAGTAACACGATGCGTGACATTTACTGGGTGCTGTTATTGAAATAGTTAGTGCTCTTAGCTTGGCTGAAGACTTGGTGATTGAAAATAAATTGGGTCATGTTGGTAAAACGTTTTAAATGAGTATTGTGCGGCATTGATACAGTACTACTGAGCCTAACATGGTTTCCCTAATATTTTGTTAGGCTCAAATTTAATATTCCGGTATTATATTTACTCTTAACAGATTTCGAACTGTCTGGCTGTCTCACTCTATAACTCAATAGAGTGAGACAGCCAGACCAGCCCCTTTACGTCCATAGAAAACGTTCAAATGTATGAATATGACTGGTCTAAGTCAGGTGACATGTCATTTCCATACATTTGAGCACTTTTTATAGATCTAAACGATTGTCGAAATACATATCCGAAAAACAAATATATCATATACTTTGTGTTTTATTACATTTCAAATTCAAATATTTTTGTCATGACGCGATAAAGATTACTAAATCAAATTACACAAGCTTATTATCTTAGTCCCATAATCTTCATAATCGCGTATCGTTATTGACCATTCTAGAATAACCATTTGTAATGTTGTGCAAACAATTTTTTCCAATACACTGAACGATAGCGGGTTCAATACCCGCGCGGTAAATATGTAAATAAAGGGTCCCGAAGGGTTACGCGTGTGACATTTTGTTACAAAATAATGTGAACATTGTTATGATTTTTTTTTACTTTCTCGTTTTTATGAAATTGTTAGGGAATTGGGTTATTTTGGCGTGTAGCTGATGGGAATATATGTGTTCTTATTTGTTTTGAAACTATTCTTGAATTCTGTAGTGTATTTTTGTTAGAAAAGAAAATTTTGTTCCAAATATTTGCTTACATTTTTCGGGAATTTGGAATGTTACTTCGTGTGAAAACAATATGGAAAGTATAAAAACCTCTTTTTCAAGTAGTATAATTTTTCTCTGAATAAATTATATTATAAACTTTCTTGTAATCTTCATTAATGGACCCAGTGAAGTACGAAAAAAACCTGATAAAATTAATTAAGAAATTTAAGAGAACTCTTTTTGAGAAGAAAACTAATTAAAAAGTCTTAAGTTTTAATAAACTGAACGTTCTAGTTCTGAATATAATTATTCGAATAAAAATGGTAATATTTAATCTTTTATTCGAAGAAGTTTCTTGATCATTTAAACAAACTCAATACGAACTATAGAACATTAAGTTATTTTACGAGAACATATTAAAAATAGTAAAAAATTAGGTATTACTTTTTGACCTTACAGCATTAAATTTAAATTTTGATAGAAGTCGTAGCGCGGACGAAGACTATTGACAAATTCTTAGAGTAAACACTATTTTTTTTTGTTGATAACGTTCTTCAATTCTACTCTCAAATACAAAACAAAAAAGGTTTTATCAAAATCTACGCTTCTAGAAAAAACCACCTTAACTGTATCATAGAATAGAGTACATATTACTTTGTCTTGTCACACTACACAAGGAATCAATCGGCTATAAATGTTTGCTATCGTGTAGACATGGAAACTGGATATTTATTCGTAATAACATATCTGTAGTCCGGCTGTACGGCCTGTTCCCTGCTTAGTAGGGTGTGCTCGAGGGTCCGCACCCTCACCCCTACCTGTAGGAATGGTGTAAGTAGAAAGAGGTAGCGAGTTTGTAAAATATAGGAATGAAATACTAGAATTTTTTAAAAGTGACAGTTTTGTTCTGTTTTATTAAAAGGTAACAGTTACATGCAGTATAGTCAGGACAAAGTACATTTACACCTAAAGTTCAAGTTATACATGGGTATAAGCCTAAATTAAAGCCCCACGTCGGGCGCCATTACAAACTGTAGTGACATTTATGTTTATTAATGAATTAACGATTGACTTTAAGATTATAAGTTGAAAGGCTACTTTAAACAGTATTTAACTTGCTACTATTCAGGTTACATCCAGCATCTAACGATGCAGACTAAAAATAAATAACAAAACGTAACTTGGATAGTTCATCTCACTGACCATTCCATTTCGAGTATTCGTTTAGCCGAATTTTCGATGAAATACGAAGTTACCGGAGGAAGAAAGACGACGAAAATAAAATACGCAAATGATGAGCGATGGCGAGTCACGTAATAAGCAAATTGACGGCGTACGTGTGAACGTGGGTGTGGTACAAGTGACTAACTTTAACTAACTACCAAAGAAGTTTTAGTTAGAAATTAAAAAAGGCTGATAATGGAAAAAAAGGTTTAATAACAAACAAAATTTACGATGTTAATAATGAATATCAGTCTATCATCTTTGCCAATAACGATGCATTTATGTAAATTAAAAAGTATTTGATACGAGCCACAAATACACATTACAAAACTCTCGTACTTTAATTTCAATCCTTCTCTATATGGAAAAAGGTATTTATCTAGTAGTGGGGCATTACATCTACACTATTATCTAGTGTTGTACAACAGGGTACTATGATTTCTCACTTCGCTAACATAATATCGCTATCTCCGTATACTTGGAGCACACGGTCAGGTGAATCGAGCTTAAAATGAAATGCACAGTGCATTAAACTTGAATTTTCCGGCCGCACCTGTTTTTGGGAGATATTTTCTCAATTTACGCCCATCCGTATATATCGAGCGGTTTATTATGGCCACACTTAGAGACTACGAGGAACAAGAATTTTAGTAAAGAATTTATGATTACGTAGCTCAATTTTGAGGGGCAAAAGAAATATTTTAGTAGCTAGGTATTTATTTATGACGAATTTTGTTAAGATATGTACTGCGCCGAAAATCGACGAACATAGATTCACGTGTTTTTAATTCTCTACAATTTTAGTGATCGGCAAGTTTTTCCTAGCTTAGTTAGTATTCTTTTATTTTTTCTAGAAATATTTCCATCGTAAAACTGATCAGTTCTCATACAAATGATAGTTTTACAATATGAATATGCAGCAATAATGTTCTGATTTTTTTTTTCAAAACAAGATTAACCAAATTAATCACTGGAGTTTGATATAATACAGTAATTAGTATCACTAATCCCCGCATGTTCGTATTATCCACCTGTTGAAGCTTGCGCATTTAATTTGCACGGCTTTGTAAGCGAGCGCCTATGTTATGTATCCTCACGCTTGCTTCACTCCAGGGGGTGGCAGAAGTGGAAATATACAGAATTGACAGGAGTACGAAGTGACATTTACTTAGAAAAATTTCCGTAAGTTAAATATATTGTTTAAGTATTGCTTTAGTTATGTAAATTAGTTTATGGTCACATTGAAACTTTCTATATTGTGTTAACAAAAATGTGTTCTTTTATAGCGCTGGTAAATTTTGTAACTAGTGTACAAATTCGTACCGCAATTGTAGAACGCTAAAGTATTGCCTGCACAGTTCACATTTCGTTCTTACATTTTTTTGTTGCCGCTTTGTATTTCATGATATGCTCTTACTTTTTGCCAAGACTGACTTTTCTAAAAGAAAATTAAGTCTTATTATTCTGCAAAGCCTCTATCTCTATCTCAAGCGAATTATTCCTAGCTATACACACAAAAGTCACCTAAAAAGGTCCGATTACATTCCACATCACCTCTTTAAAGCCAAAACAAATGGTTGTATAAGCGACATCGTTTGACGAGAGCCTGTAAATGCCTGTAATCAGTCTGTAATCTGGCCCTCAGTCACGCCAGTCCCTACAGTGATTGATTCAATGAGCTTACCGAAGTTTCTTTCGCAAAAATTGCGCTTACGAAAATAAGGAAACGATTTTTTTGACTGATGAGAAGTTTTGGTGAATTTGCATGAATTTGTAGATGTTTCTTTTGTTAATTGCTGGAGATTTATTTCAATTTCGTTGTTCATATTTTTGCTGTATTATTTTACTACAAATATTATACCTACATACATCTACCATGGCAACTGACAATATTTCTGACTGTTGCAACTCAGATCCTCAAGATACAGGCTATAGTCTAGTTTGAGGGTCGCTGCCAAAAGCTATAGTACTTGTTTTTTAAGAATAAATAAATTTTCTTTCTTTCAACTACCAGTCTTCTTCTTCTTGGTCGCTACCCTCTTGACAGAGTGGTCGTGGTCGTCAATTGGGGTTGGTAGCTCGCTTGACTATCCGTCACTACCAGTCTATGTAACTGTTAAATTTGACTCTGTATCTGTCAATGGCTTAATGCTCTTGCGTGAATACCCTGAGTTTATTCTTTTCTTACATTCTGTCTCCCACAAACCCCACGAGACACGCCTGTACCTAATCTTAACAATCCCCGAGATATTTACAGATTAAAAATGACTTAAAACTGTTAAAATATTCAATTTTATTCATCATAAGATTTTGCACAATCACGTTCCGCTGAGGGGAGGGTTTTAAATTAATATCTTATAGGGTTGGACCCCAATCTACGTTCGGCAGGTATGGAACGGCTAATTGCTGTCAATCTGATTTGAGCCTGTTTTATGTCTGTTTTGACAGTTTGACGTTCTAGTTTATGTGGTGTAAGTGAGGGATTTATTGTAAACATTAAAATTTGCTTTATCATCGCTGTGTAAATGTAAATTTTAGAACAGTTCTTTACCTAGGCGTCACCCTTTTATATTAGGATCTTCCCTATTCTATTATTGGATATATTATAATGTAAAAGTATACTTAAGAAGTTCTTTCACTCCAAATACTCGTCCTTACCTGAAACAAGAAAATATAAGATTAAATATTATGAAATAACACTAACGACACAGACTATCTATACTAATATTATAAAGAGGTAAAATTTGTAAGTTTGTATGTAGGGGGTAATCTCTGGAACTAATGATCCAATCCTAAAAATGTTTTCACTGGTAGAAAGCTACATTATTCCTGAGTGCTATAGGCTATAAATTATTTTTATAACATGTATATTAACCGAGATATCACAACTTTTGTCTAGCAAGTCGGAGAAAAATTGCTCATAAAACAGAAACATATGCATGCGCTGCCTAAACAGTTGCTTAAAATTGAAAACAATGTATGGCAATCTGATTTGTCTTAATGATTTCTACAAAAAAGTCCGCGACACCATAACTCTATCTTTTATATTTTACCTTTTATACGTCTTTTAACGTAAAAAAAAAAAATCGGCTTACTTACTTTGGTTGATTATTTAAGCAATAAAATATTAATTACTAGCTGGGCCCGCGACTCCGTCCGCTTGGAATTCGGAAGATAACATTATTTCATATTAATGACTAGATGGCGTTAGTAGTTAGTAGTTTTAAAAATAGTTAGTACCTAATTTAAAAAAAAAAGTTATCAGCTTATCACTTCTGTCCTGAAAGTAGGTACCTAGAATGCTTTTCTTGATATTGTTAAAATTCGAAAAGTTTATTCGTTCTGTTGTTATTGTTGTTCTGTGTTGAAAAATATTTGTTCGTTATTAAGATTTGGTGTTGTTGAAGTTTTGTTTTTGCGTATAAAAATAAAGTTGAATTGAGCACCCCCTCTTTTTATTAAAGTCGCTTAAAAAGTACTATGTAGTTAATATGAAACAATGATATTTTCCAAATTCCACGCGGACGGAGTCGCGGGCACAGCTATGTATAATAACTTAAGATGATCCGCGGGTGAAACCGCGGGTGACAGCTAGTTTTTAATAAATATAGCCCCTAGATAGGCGCTATACATAAGCATTTCCCAAGCCATAGTGCTGATCGCTCGAATGTATGTATGATAATGACATTTTAACAGAAAAAATACATGACTTTGACTTGGCACAGTTGGCACTTAAATACATTTGAGCGTTTCGATCGTTTCGATTTACTTAGCCCGGTTGTTTGTTTACTTTGTCTTATAAATCTTATAACAAAATTGTTTTTATCTTAACAAGATGACCAGTGTTTTGCGACATTCCTTTTCTGTTAAAGTGTATTTCATTGTTTGGCTAGCTACCAGCGGATTTCCCGACGATTAGTCTCTGTAATGTATGGTGATGGCACTAAAATTGTTGTTTATGGTTCACTAAGGTCATGACCTAGTCTATGCCGAGTTGTGTAACGACTTTCTTAGTTTTATTACTACTCTATGTGGAGTTTTTGATGTCTAATGTTTCGTTGTTACGAGTGTGTTGCTATTTAATTCTAGTTCTATTTGGGATACTTGTTTATTGTGCTACCTTAAAAAGTGAAATTTGATTCTTCCTTAAAAACATTAAATGACTGACCAGTTGGTCTAGTGGTTAGTGGCCCTGACTGCTATACCGGAGCTCGTGGGTTCGATTCCCACCCAAGACAAATGTTTATGTGATGAGTACGATCATTTCTTCCGTGTTTGGGTGTAATTTACCTATAATATGTACGAATTTAAAATATTTAAGTATGTGTATCAGTTGCCTAGTACTCATAATACAAGCTCTGCTTAGTTTGAGACTAGATGGCGTTATATAAAACATAACAAATAATTAAAGGCTCTTCACCATCCTTCAAAGATAAGTATACAAAGTGTGGTTAAAAGTTTTCGTCTTGTCCGTCCGTGTCGCCTGTCAGCTGTCGATGCTCCAACATAAATCAGATTGCCGAACAAACACTGAACACAAACAATTTCCACAAGAAACGTGAAAAATGAACGATACTGTGATATTGATATATGTATCAAAGTTTTAAGAAATAGGTTTTATTCTGAATGGTATTTTTTTGTTGGTTCTATTGTTTTTCTTGTTATTTCATGTTTTTATATCTCGGTTTTGTGTAATCTCCACGGAGGCTTGCATAGGAATTTATTTAGATAAAATAATAGCCTACGTTCAATAGTCCTCTTTGTAAAGTGTAAAGAACAAAGTACAATTGAGATTTTTAATTTTAAATCATTTTTGTGTTTACCATCGAAAGAGAAGGCCAGAAGAGATTCATAAACCTAAAGGACCAGTTTGTTTAAATATTCCGCAATATTTATGACATGACGAAATTCTGCGATCTAAGTACAATAGTACTATGCAACAACATTTCACATTATGTAAGTACAACATAAGGAAGGCAGGTCATCACGATCAGGGTCTGCTGCTCTATCACCTGATACACGCGTGACCTTTGACCCCGCACGTTCCTGCACTCATAACGCAAGCATTATCTAGACTGACAGACAGACAAACTAACTA
Organism: Chrysodeixis includens; assembly: GCA_941860345.1. Classification (NCBI taxonomy): domain Eukaryota; kingdom Metazoa; phylum Arthropoda; class Insecta; order Lepidoptera; family Noctuidae; genus Chrysodeixis; species Chrysodeixis includens. The sequence continues at coordinate 10,754,481 of OW796107.1, read as the reverse complement.
CCGTGATACCTACTAAGGATAAGATGACTGCGTTTGTGGAAAATTTATGCAAAATTTTTAGAGACAGTAATGTTATGACATCATTTGTTTGAAGCTGTGGCTTAGTGGTAAGATCGCAAGATTGACAAACTAAGGGTCTCGAGTTCGACCCCCTTGGTGCGCACGCGCACGGTCTTTTCGGATTTTGTATACGTTTTAGAAATAAATATCAGTTTCCATGTTTCGGAGGGCATGTAAAAATGTGGAACCTGCGCCTGATCTGTCTCCGGTCGTGTCGGATTGCCGTCCCATTGGGCTATGAGAGTAAAGGAATAGAAAGGGCACCTGTGTTAGCACGCGCTTGTGCACTATAATATGTCCCGCGTTGCTGGCTGGTGTTATAGTAACACTGGCCATGGACGAAATCGGTCCGGATATTATAGGCTTCAAGCTTCAGTTTTATGATGAGTTATAGAAAAGCAATAGATGTTGATCAAATATGTATTGAGATAAGTGTAGACATGACTAGGAATTTCCAATGCTTTTGGTTTTGGCTGTCTATCGTAAGGTTAACCTTTCGGTTGGCACTCGGTAACACTGATCGAAATATATTACCTATCTTACAGTTGTGTATCAGCCTGTTTATAGTGCAATAAAGACCCAAAGCTTAAAAACTATCCGATTAAGTATTGGTACAATTGGTTGGTATTAGTACAAATGGAAAGTCACATATTAAATTAATTTCATCATTTCTAATGCCAGTTGCTCAAGCCAGCACCTATCGATGTCCAAATATTAAAACAGTACGCGGTCTTACCAAATAAATTAATTTGACCGAACAATTCAGACTTGTTCAATTTGAATCAATCATCGTTTTGTTACAATCAATGAGTGACGTCATTTGACATAAAGATAATAATGACAGATCTCTTGATGTATGGTCAGCAACAAAAGTTAATACGAAAAGAACTGCCAAATATATTTAAAAACGTCGGCAATTTTGGTGTTCTGTAAGTTTTTAGTAGACTTCCGAAGTGACTTGATTTCCTAATCTTAGTACCTTTTAAGGTATTGTACTAGTATTTATTTGAACAACCTTATAAATCTAATAGAATTCTTGCATTTCAGAGTCTACCTTTACTTTCTTTCACCCTTCACGACTTAAAGTAAAATAACTGCTGTAGAAGCGCGAGTGTACTACACAGCATAGAACGGCGTCTCTCTTCCACACGTGCGATGAATTACGATAAGTTGGTGGTTATCTGAGTGTTTAAGAACTTCTGTTGCTGACTGTACTTGCTTTTTAGAGTAGTTCTTCATGTCAAGGTGACGTTAAAAGTATTTGTTTTGATTGATTGAGAAGGAATGAATGTTTTGACGTTAGATATGCGCAAACACTTGAGGGATTGGGTTATGTAAATAATGATCTGTCTTTGCGCAAGGTTTTAGTGGCAAAGGGTTCATTATACATAATAAATTGTGTGTGCTATTATTGATGTTAGAATGGATTATTTAAAATATAAGTTTAGTCTTATTCAAAAAGGCAGAGTTAATAGGAAAGTAAATTAATCTAAATCAAAAATAAAAGAGGTCTTGTCTTGTTTGAACTTATCAACACAAGGTAAATGGTAGTTTTGTTTATTCGTCATTAATACAAGAATAACAATAGAGAACAGAATTTCAATTTACGTTAACTAACTTACTTATAGGCCATAAATAAATAAACCAGCCTAAATACGTCCCACTGCTGGGCATAGGCCTCTTCTCATGTAGCGAAGGTTTGAGCATTGAACACCACGCTAGCTCACTGCGTAGCCTATACAAGAAAATAATAAAAAAGCCAAGCAAATCCACGACACAAAATAAACTCAAGAACTAATTGGTACTATCAAAGACACCGCTCGATTAGATCAATCAAATGATAGGAAAGGTCACACAAGTTCCGTTCACCACTGCAATTGATTGCAATACATACAGCAATAAACTTGAGTGGCACTCGCTTCATTTATCTAATACTAACTGTTGGCATCGACTTTGTCGACATCTGTTTGGATATTTCTGCAAAAACATCTTAGTGCAATCGGTTAAAAAGTAGGCTATTATTTAAAAGAAAAAGCGACTCCTGCACTTAGTGATTTTATCCTTGTACCACGGGGGGTTTCACAGACATTTAATTCACATGCACAAAGACACCCAGACTGAGAACAAGCCTTTGTGGATCGCACAAATTCTTGTCCTACGCGAGGATCGGACTCGCGACACGTCGCGTACTGTGGAAATTAGCGTGGTGACCTTTACCACTCGCCTATCCGTGGAGTATCCTATGTATTAAACCAGAGTGTTAGGTACATAGTAAAATAACATCAAAATTAACCTAGCCGTTTGCGTGAAATGGAGTAACAAACATCCTTACATACAAACAATCTTTCGCGTTTGTAATATTAGTAGGATAAACTCGAGTAGCATTCACTTATTTATGTAATACAGTATAGTAGACCATATTATTTGTTATGTAAGGGTTTCTGTGGGAAATAACTTTGTTAAAGCTTAGTTACTTAATAAGTTTCCTGTGAAATACTTTGTGGAATGGTAAGGAATTATTGTGGCTTAATAAGCACTTAATGCAGTAGGTAAGTAAATAACATGGTGTGTTTTAAATTGCTGTTGCAGTAGTCACGCGGGCGAAGTCGCGAATAAAAGCTAGTATAAAATAAAATCTAACGTTTTTATCATATAAACTAATTTCTACTTCGGCACTAATACTGCTCAAAGGCAGAAAATAAATCGTTAAACAGGTCAACAACATGCATCGTTTTCCAATGACACGTAATCCCGTGGTTAACTGCCTAACTACTTAGATAACTGTTATCTGAAGAGGAAGTAAATAGTACACGTCTCTGAACTTATAGGGAATACCAATATTATTCATGTATACATACACACCTATTTAAATAGGAACATGTGGCTGTATGACTTAAATGCCTCGGACTCTTGGACTAAAGAAAAAAAAAACGGTTATAGATTTTGTCTATGCAAAGAGGTTTTAATTTTCGGCCTGAAACTCATTTCGAAATTTGTACGTTAAATAGAAACGAAATAGTTACAGAAAGGAAGAATGATAACATAAGACTGAATTTTAATACTATTGTAAGTAAACAAAAGAATAGCCACAACAAAGTCATATTCCCTGAATCACTGCATAACAGACGCAGAGCGAGATGATTTCCATACTAATCTAAATTTGAGAGGCATATTACCACATCCCGCACACATGTTTAAAACATAAAGAAAAATATGATAAACACCGTATCATGCCGCGTAAACGCCAGTGTTGCTACAAGAATGACTCGCAATTTTTAAACCACCCTGGTAACCCTAGCGGGAGTGCGGGTTCCCGCGTTTCCTGCCACGTCAATCAAGCACTACCCGCCATTTCTCACTGACAGCTAGCGGAAGGAGGTAACTTTTTAAAATATAGAGCGCAAATGTAAATCTGGGCGCGATCATGTTTATTTTGTTTTGATTTTGGAATATTGGAGAGGTAAATAAATGGGTTTTTTGTTCGTTGTATTTTGAGGGCGGTTATAAATCGCGGAACTTTGTTTGCTTGTGACGTGCTCTGGGTGTGTTTGGTCGGATATAAAATGTGTTCAATTAATTCCTTTTTTTATCGTTCGCTCCGATGAATTTAAGTAATGTTGGTTTTAATAAAATTTCAATCAGTAGGTGTTCGTTAGCGTGTCGATCAATGACTAAATTCAGATAAGGTTACATGTCATTTCCATTTATTGGCGTGGTTTGATGAGCCCAAAAATGTATGAAATGTTACAATTTTTAGTCTACTTAATTTCAAGTATTGTTTGACACCTTTGTAAAAAGGGGTAAAGAACTCCTAACCGACAGTAATATTTCCAAAAATGAAGTCGTTATTAAACCAACAGAATACACACTTATCTATAGATACATCATGAAATTGAATTTCATACCACACTACATGTTTTAAATTCATATCGATGTCGATACGGCCATGTTACTGACGTCCTAAGCGGAACGTCCCTGCGTTTGACGTGCGGTGTCGTCCGTAATGAAAAACGGATCGTATCGGATATATTCGTTGATATTTTATGCGTAAAATCATTTCGTATGACTTTTCAGCCTGATTTATTGAGGTGAACACTGAACAGTATGTATATGAAACGGAAATTGGTGCTTTGAGGACGTATTGACGAGCATCTTAAATATCAAGACTACTCGTAAGGGAATGGAGTTAGAGAAGAGAAGATTATCTCAAGATATTAAGTGTAAGTGGTAGCAGTCACATAAAAATAAAAATGAGTGAGATCTCTCAATCTTTGTGTCAAGAGCTTTCATCAGTTGTTAGTCGTTTGATCGACTAACTAAAGTCGTGGTAGTTGAACTGACAACGGATCTAAATTATTAGTTTATCAAAAACTGCTGTGTTCTCCTTTGGTTGGGGAAGCACAACCCAAATGTATACCGTCCTCTTTTGTTGGAGATCGTTAATATAAATAAATAAAATCGGTGCTACTAAGTAAAGTAATGCTGAACTGTGAAACAAAGCTGTCGGAAATTAGCGTATTGCAACACTAAAACTCACCCCACGTCTTATTGCCTCATTTTTAGGTTAAAAGCGTCATTAAACGTCCAACTCACCGAGAAAATTCGTCACACCACTAAAAAAAACAAAATGACTTCGGAAACGGAAACGCGATCGTTCGGTTTTCAAATCGAGAGTGCTAATTCGTGCGCGGCAAGATCAAAGACGGCGGCCGGCCAATTACCGCGCGGCGTGGCGGCGTGTGCGCAGCGAAACGCACCAGTTTGAATTACGTTCAGTTATAATTTGCTGGTTTAAATTGTAAGATATGCAGATTTGCATAAAAAGAAAAGGATATAATTATTAGATTAGCATATTCATAATTACGGCATATTGTTATTCATAATCGTAGAGAGATTAATGAAAACTGAGAAAACAATCCAGGACGTAATATAACCGTGTACGCTTTACTTTAGAATAAAAAAGAAGAAAACTAATCACAAACAATAACTCTGAACAAACCATGTCAAATATTTGATTCATAACACCTTTCACCTAAGATTTAACTAAGAATTTCATGCAAACCGCTTAAGCCTTACACTTAAACCAAACAGTTTAACTAGTCGGTAACTTTAATGTTGCAACTCTTAGTTACGTAACGGGAGGTAGCTGAGATTTACTCTAGAATATGACGCAACGTAATTAGCTGGACGAGAAATGGTCGCTACACCTTACACCTTTCTGTTTGAGGCACTTCCTCTAATTTCTAATAGTTCAATTCACAGCAAATATTTTATTGAACTTCACAATGTATGAAATGTAATGAAGAGGACGACCAAAGAAACGATGGAAGGATTGTGTGAAAGATGGTATGGCTGCAAAGAGTGTGACTTGCGAGATGACGTCTGATAGGAACGTGTGAAAGAAGAAGACATGCTGCGCGGACCCTAAATAATAATTGGGAGAAGGGTAGGGGAATGATGATTGCACTTCACAATGTTTTAAAGATCTTAGCTAATGAATAAACTAATAATCATCATCATCTTTTTTTCCTTATACCATTTAACTTGGGGTCGGCGCGACATAATAATAAAAGGAAAAACTCATAATATAGATGAATTTAATGGGTAAAGAGTAGGTTTGAAGTCAAGAGAAGTTACTAGTCAATCTACAAAGCATTTCACAATCCCATCTTAACCGAAATACCGTCCATTTTATGACATACTACTATCTTTTATTACTGCATTTTCTGCCTCGAAGTTATAGTTAATTCTTTAAGACTCAGTTCTATGAATTCTCGTAAAACTATAATATGTCATCGTTGGACACATCAAATTTAGGAAAGTAGAAGAAAGGCATCTAGGCTATGGGAGTCTGTCAGCATTGAGAGATGATGATCAACTTTCACATATAGAAATTAGATTGATTCAAAATATTTTGTAGCTAAACTCGAGATAATTTTTTGTACTTGATGACAATTTTGCGAGTCAAAACCAAACAAAAAGAAATAATTTTTATTATTTTACGAATTTGACAGACGTAGAGAATCACACAGTGTGTAAATAACTTTGGCGTAGTGTTCAAATACTACAGTCAAAACCAAAATCATAAGGTTTTTATTTCGAGTAGGCCTTCTCAGGCACTTTCAAAACGTTACTGACTCTAATTGCGCGGTACCAAAATGTAATTCTTATGAAGAAGAGCCAGCAAGAAACTCCATAAGTTACTCCATTAGCAAAATGTGTGTAAATAAGTTTGGCGTAGTATTCAAATACTACAACCGGCAGTGTTCGGCACTTCCCTCTAATCTATGTTCCATGGTAACACACCATGCGGTTTTTACTGCACCCACGGGGAGTCATCTACGGAAATAACTTTAACTGCATCTTACTGTCTTTGTATATTTATTACTGCTAGAAAGGTGACGGCTTGAGTTAGTGCTAGTCAGGTAAGATTAGGAGGGTAAGCGGGCGGTGATGAGGTCTGGCATTTGATGGGTGGGTGAAAATGCTTTGAAGTTTTTGGTTATGGTGTTCTAAGGTATTGATTGTGACTTTTTAAACTATTTTAAATCAAAATATAATAGAAGCCGTATTTCGAGAATAGTATTTTCAGACGGAATGGTTTATTTTTAACATTGATATTTTGAAAGGAACAAATATTGATTTGTGTGTAATTGACGATTTCATTCAGAGTACAATAACACATGAAAACAATTAATTTTAAACCAACCACATCAACTTAATTAGGTAACTAAACGTGATTATTTAGGCTAAAAATAAAACTGCCTTAATTTTGTACCTAGATTCAAAATAATCTAGATATAAATAGAACATAAATACTGTCATATCTGTCAGTGTTGTGTTGAGGTTCCAATCTGTGGGCGATGAGTTATCTTAGGGGACCGGAGCTAAGGGTCAAAGCGGCAGGAAATACTGCTGATAACCTAATAATTAATCAATTAATATAACACTAGTGTGACAACGTAGGTTTTATTGAAAATACTTAATATTCAATACTTTATTTGCTCTTCTTGGTAGAAGATTTTTTGAGAACTACTAAAGTTACTTAGAATTAGTAGATTTTTATTACTTATTTGAATTGTGTAAGAGTATGTATTGTTTATCTCAAAACGAAAAAGATTTAGCAACGATTTTGCAAAGGAAAAGTTGCCTTTTTTCATCAATTTAAAGTCACTGATTCTTATTTATACTCAGTTTTAAAAATCACTACAAAGACCTGCTAGTCTCATCGCAACATAGTTAATTAATAATTCGACTGAATAACAGCATCTTCATCTAAGTTACCTTTTTTTTTTTTTTTTTTTTTTTTTTTTTTTTTTTGTGTCCGGTGGAAATCCTTCATGGACTTCCTCCGCCGTGGGGAAGAGACGGAGGGGTATGCCGGACTCCTACCGGCTAAAACCACCGGAGTGCTTCTCTGTTCCCTTTTGCCAGGGGCCAGGCGGGAACGGTTTTACAAGCTACCGCGACCCCTGACAGGGGAGTTTCACATAAAACTGCTGCTTCTTATGGTGGGGAGTAATTAATATTGTTTTTTCCCCTCGCTTTTAAAAAGACGCGCGGAAGCACCGCGCGCGCCGTCTTTTTGCCTATGTTTAGTAGGCAGCAGACTTCCCCAAGTCTGCTGCCTTAGGCTATTTATGGTAGCTGGTGCAGGGCATATTGCGCCCTTCTGCTACCCCTTGGTCGCCGGACGCGAATTGGGTGAGTGGACATTGCCTCTCGGACTCTTTCCGCGCTCTCTTTAAGCGCCATCACCTCTTCACAAAAATCAGTGATGGCGCTCCAAGATTCCTCACTTACAACCATGGAGGAAACAACGGCTGCAAGTGTCAAATTTTGGCCAATAGTGGCAGCGAGTGTTCGACGCTGCATAGCCCAAGCAGGGCATTCCTCAAGCGTGTGCTGCGCCGTGTCCTCGCTGCAGTCGCAATGGTGACAAGCGGGGTTGGGCTCTTTTTGAACTATATGGCACAGATATTTGCCAAAGCATCCGTGACCCGTAAGCACCTGAGTCAACCGGAAGGTCAGAACTCCATGGCGTCTTCTGAACCATTCACGAATCACGGGCTGGACTGCTTCGACAGTTCTTAAGCCAGCACCAGGCCGAGTCAGTTGCACCGCCCATACTTCCAAGAAGGCATCGTGCAGCTCTTTCATCATAACCTGGATTTCTCTCTGGGTTGGCCTTTCACCGTAGCTGATTAGCTCTTTCCTCCACTCATGAGCGCCTGAGAGGACTTTGGCGCACAGATTCCAGGGAAGTGTTCCAGCTAAAAGACACGCGGCAACGCAAGATATGGTGCGGTATCCGCGTATTACCCGGACCGCTAATGCCCTCTGTGGCCGATTTAGTAAACTCACACCCCGCAAAGTGAGACGCTCGGCCCATATGGGAGCCCCGTATAGGGCCATAGAACGTACCACTCCCAGGAAGAGCCGACGGCAGCTTGTTCCCGGACCTCCCAAATTGGGCATTAAGCGTCCAAGTGCGCTCGCGAATTTTAAAATCCGAGGACCCAATTGCTGAAAATGGGAATCAAAAGTCCACCTGCTATCAAGCACTAGCCCAAGATGTCGCATATTAGATCCTATTTCTATCCTAACCCCACTCACAACAATGTGAGCCCCTACCGGTGGCGCCTTTCGAGGCCCGTGAAAAACTAGAGCTTTTGATTTTTCTAGAGCAACGTCTAAACCTAGCATTTTTATTCGACCTACGACCAGCGCAACTCCTGCAGTGGCCAGGTGAGCGGCTTCACGGAAAGAACTTCCTCGGGACAACACGAGCGTATCATCAGCGTAGCAGATTAAATTGATGCCCGGAAGCGTATCACTCCGTAGAACCCAATCATAACCAATATTCCAAAGGAGTGGTCCGAGAACCGACCCCTGAGGAACCCCACAAGACATCTGCCGCGAAGCAAGTCCACTCCGGTTTTCATACAACACAGCTCTCTGTTCTAAATACGCTGCAATTATACTTCCAAGATACGCGGGCACATCGTGGTAACGGAGGGCTTCCTTGATGACATTCCATGGTAAGGTGTTGAAGGCGTTGGCTATGTCCAATGACACTGCCAGCAACACCCCACCGCCCGATACTGCCTGGTCCGAAAGAGACTTAACACGCTGGATTGCGTCAATTGTCGAGCGATTCTTCCGGAATCCGAATTGATTATCGGACAGATCAGGCCCTATCTTACTTAGGTGCTCCACAAGACGAGCGGCGATAACACGTTCGAATAATTTTCCAACTTCGTCAAGCAACACGATAGGTCGGTACGCAGATGGAGCATCAACGGGTCGTCCCTCTTTTCGGAGTAGTACGAGTCTGCCCTGTTTCCACAACAGTGGAAATTCACCGCGCTGTAGGCAGGCGTTGAATAAACCCCGTAATCGGGATCTTAATGCCCCAAGTGCTATGGCCAACACTCGGCCGGGTACGCCATCGGGACCAGGAGCTGTACATTTTCTTTTCAGCCGCATCTCAGCTGCAGTTAACTCGGCACATGTAACCTCTGGAATTTCCGATTCAGAACTGCGGGACGGATAGTCATAAGGGCGCATCTGAGGAGGGGTGTGGGTTGCTCTTGAAGGAAAAAGGGCGATAGTCACGCGCTCCAAAAACTGTGGATCTAGCGTCTGTGTAACTGGCGGAGTTCTTGACCGAAGTTTCCCGCGTACTATACGATAAGGCCGTCCCCAGGGATTGCTGTCAAGTGATGCAAGCAATTCCTTCCATGCAGCGTCTTTTGCCTGACCGATAGCTGTTTGAAGGGTCAGCTTAGACCCTCTGTAAGCTTCGTAGAGTCGAGCCTCGTGGTCACGGTCAACGGTCCTCCTTCTACGTTGTCGAGTATACTCTCGTCTTCTAGCTACACAGGCTGAGCGCAGAGCTGACAATTCTTGAGACCACCAGTAAACTTGGCGTCTTGGAGGCAGTGGTCTTGATCGTGGCATTGCCACATCACAAATTCGCCACATTGCCTCTCGGAACCAAGCCGCCTCTGCATTTATACATGTCGGTGCAGCCATTGGAGTGATCCAGGCCTCGACGATTGCCGCTTCTTTCACGAGTTCAACATCTAGCTTGTTCAAGACCCACCGTGGGAAGGATGATGGTAGTGCCCTGGACGCCAGTGAGGATGCAGCCGGAGTAGATACCTCAAATGTTATGTAACGGTGGTCAGAAAGTGTCTCAACCTCCTCTAGGACTTGCCAATTTTGCACGATACTTGCGACAGTAGGGCTAGCAATAGAGAGGTCAACAATGGATCCCCCTTGCTGACGCACGCACGTTTGTACTGTTCCTCTATTGAGGAGGCAAAGACCCGTCTCTAAAAGCCATTCTTCCATAAGACCACCGCGCGCATCTGTAACTGGAGAGCCCCAAGCTGTCGATTTGGCATTGAAGTCCCCGAGAATCAGTAACGGAAGCGAGTGGTATTGCCGAATCAGAGTCCCAACCTCACTGAGGAACGTTTCGAATTCTGCAAGGACCCTGTTGGGCGAGAAATACACACCCAAAACTAATAATCCCTCCACCAAAGCAGCCGCACAACCAGGTCGCTGTGAGACGACCCGCATAGGAGCTCGCGTCATTATGGCTACCATACCTGAAGAATCCCCGAGCCAGTTGTCACTAGAAGGTACAAAATAAGGTTCAGCAATCGCAGCTACGTCTATTGACCACTGAGCAATGCTCTGTACTAGCAGATCTTGTGCCCTTGCGCAGTGGTTTAGATTTGTTTGCAGAAATTTGTAGGCCATACTTAATCAGACATGGTTTGTACCTCATTCACGGCAACTACAGCCGGTGGCGTAGGAATCAACGCCTTCTCAATAGTTTTTCTACTTCTGATCGTTTTAGTCGCAGTTTCTTTACAAGCTTTTGCACCTACAATGTGCGTAGCTTCGTGTCCAGCTGCGGCACATACCGGGCAATGCGGATCCGAGTTGCACTCTTTGTATCGATGGCCCGCCTTTCCACACCGGAAACAAAGACCTGAGCGATCAGCCTCATTCGTGCACAATACTGCAATGTGACCTGTCTGCAGGCATCGAAAGCAGCGAGTTGGTCGAGAATCCAAAAGTCGCACCCGCACCGATACTAGTCCGACCTTTAATGTCTTACTACTTGCTAATTTCTTGGCTGCCGTTGTAGGACACCGCACTACTACTGATCCACCACTCACCCCATGTTCTCGAATGAGTCCAGCCGAAACACTGCTGACAGGACACTCACAGATACGGGCAACAGTTGCAGCAACTACTTCTGGAGTGGCAGAGTCATCCAGTCCTGATATTAGCAACTCTACACATTTTATGGGAACGGTAACTTTCACCATTTCAGGATCAACGGCGTGACGAATTTGATCCGCAAGAGCACTAGCTTTTGGCCCACTTAATGCTCCCGGAACCCGAAAGATCCGAGCCCCCGAAGCAGCTTTTCTAAACTTGAGGCCGAGGTCAGCAGCGTCAATTTTTGGTATTGCCTCACTCAAAACAGATGCGTAAGTGATGCCTCTCTCTACCGCTGCGGGCTGTAACTGTAGCACTACAGCCGAGCAACTAGAAACACGCATTGGTTTAGGCTTAGGTGTCTTCGACACCTTCTGCGTCTCAGGCGTTAATTTCTTTGAAGCCGTTTTATCTTTTCTTCTAGTAACCAAAGTCCAGCCACTATCAGCGGTACTTGTGGTTGCTACAGGCTCCGAAGTTTTATCGATAACGCTAGGAGTGTCTTTTTTCGCCTGCTTCTTTTTACTTTTCCTGGGTTTTACATCATTACTTCGACTCGATTGGATCGGATTTGGTAATGTTGATAATGTCGCACCCCTTTTAGCATCACTCGCCAATGGTGGTCGTAGCCGCTTCTCAGGGAGCAATCGCTCCTCTAGACCTTCAAAACGCGCATTCATCATGGAGCCTACTTGAAGCATGATCGCTCTAACTAACTCCTCCTGCGATGTGACCTGTGATTGAGGATCGACAGGACTAGTAACGTCAACAGGATCAAAAGTAGCAGATGTTTCTGTAGTTGGTACAACTTGCTTTCGTAGTTCAGCCAGCTCTTTTCTCATGTCAGCAAGTTCCTTTTGTAGGCGATCATTGTCTTCCTCTAATTTGGACGTCTTTCTCTGTAGGGCTGCAGTTTCTTCTGTGACTGTCCAAGCACCAAGAGTCTCAACGGAATCTTTTATAGTCGACACTGCATCCTTAAGGGCTCTTTGAAACGTTCCCTTTAGGTTACCAGATTTCATAGCTACCTTCTGAACAACATCCAAACTAGCTGAAACAGCATCCAAAATGGATGAGGTTGTCTTTACAGAAACACCTCTGCCCTCCTTAGCTAGGACTTCCTTCATTCGCGATGTTGCAGCGCTTGCGTTTGCAGCTAACACGACCACCTCGTCTTCTGCTTTCAGGAACTTTTCTTGTCCCTTTTCGATACTACGGAGAGCTCGGGCTTTCGCTAGTCCAACGTACTCCCCAGAGGTAGGGGGTCTACCTCGTCCTCTTTTTGACGGAGTGACCATCTTTGGCACCGGCACGTCTTCATCCGTCGAGACCGGTTCCGAAGAAACGTCTACTGTTGATCGCAGTCTCTTTCTAAAAAGCTTACTCCTTAAGCTCTTTGTACTATTCGTACTCATCATACTTGATGCAGTATCAGAACCTGATGCTACACCACCCACATTCTCTTCAGTAATTTTGTTAGTTTTTGGAATTTTAGACATCATATATAATCCCACGAGTGTGGGGGAAATAAAAAGTCCGGTCGAGCAGAGCCCCCTGTACCCGACTAAGCGTGTTACTCCAACAGGTTCCGCCATTACTGTGGAGGTGCTCGCTAGCGACTGATACTCTCGTCAGCCATACATCCCCTCGTCACGAGCAAACTTAGGATTCGAGGAATTTTTTCAGTGGTTATCTTCCACGCGGTCCAGCCAATGAAGGCAAGACCCCCGCTCCCCGTAAGATCCCAGACCCTCGTTGGGGGCTACGGTATGACAACGGTGGCCTTACGGCCGTGACCAGAGGCAGTGCGAATGCACTCCGAAACCGCGTCCACGCTCAAGCTTAGTGCCAATAGATACCTTGCTATAGCGCCGCCCGCAAAATAAACAGGCACTCTTTTACCCGCTACCGCTGCCCGGAATAGGTCCGAGACGCCAGCGAGCCGCAACTGTAAGCAGTCGCCCACTCGTCGACCCACGTAAAAGCGGGCAAACATCACACCCGCCACCGCTACTCAGATTAAGTCCGAGACGCCGACGGGCCGCGACCATATCTGATCGCCCACACCGCCACAACAGCACCCGACCAGCAGAAATCACTGTTCGTACTTGCCGTGGCAGACCGCGTCCTCTTTGTGGGGAGCGATCTCACTTAACTGGTGTCGTTCGCGCCGGACACACCCGGTACCTCACATATCTGCAAGGCATTCCCCTATCCACGACCTGGGGACGCGCCCGGTAGGGGTCCAGTTACCCCTTCCCGCAGGAGACTCCTTCCCTGCGGTTCACGGGTCATCTAAGTTACCTAGGCCAGCCACAAATAAAACAAAAGTTCAAACAGACAAACAAAACTGTTTCATAATTAGATTGATATCACATTTTATTGAATCCACTTCCTGCTCGATAAACTTTAACAATTAATGACATAACGTATGTCTATTGTGAAGTTATGGTGGTCGTCTGATAACCTAGCGTTGCATAAGTCTGATCTTATCGACGGCTGTATGAATGAATACCTTTGTCTAGTTTACAGAAGGTTTGATTGCATTTAGGCGAGAACTTTTTTTAGGTTTTGTTGAGTGTATTTTTTTAAATAACTAGTTGCTGCCCGCGACTTCATCGGTGCGAATGACGGTTCTAGCTGCAAAAACTTTACTCTGATGCAGTCGGTTTAAAGAAGTCTATGTGTTAATCCAGGATTTTAACTTAGGTACTCCATAGTTCATTCATCTAAATTGATACAGACATTTGAATAATCATCCAACTAGCCTTGAACAAATCCATACCTACAAACTTTCGCGTTTAAATATAAGTAGCCTAAACCCGTGGCTTCACCGGCGTAGCTGTCTTTCCCGTGTATTTTTTTTTTTACTTTTCTTTCCTACCTACCTATTGTAAACAAATTTCATAATGAAAATGCTTACTTCATTGCAGGGCTAATAATGATGATGAAGAGTCAAAATATCTCATTCGACACGAATGTAGTATGAATATTCTATTTCTAAGTTATGTGTAAACATAACTTAGAAATAGAACATTCATACTAATGCATTTCTGCACACAGACCTCGCCGCCATATTGTCTTTACATCCGCATGCCTAAATTAAAATAATATTCATTTGATCGTTTCCCCCTGTTTTTCTTTCATCTCGCTATGCAAATACGTTCTATTAATGCAGAGGAACTTGCTACCAAATGCGTTAGGCTTGTAGAATTAAAACGGGGACTAATTTTGGAAGGTTGAAGTTTGTAGACGACGGGGGAGAAAGGGGGAGAAAAGGGGGTTGTCATCCCCTTTTGAAGGACTGCAAGGACTAAAGTTTCACTTCATTGGCATTCTAAATTTCCGTAGCTTTGTATGAAGTGTTTCGGAGATTTTGTGATTTAGATTGAAATATGGTGATGTATTTTGGGACGGTTTAACTTTTTTCGTGATTTTCTGTTTAATACTTCTAAGATGAAACGTCGACTATGTAAATTAGATTCATAACTTGAATGTCTTTTTTTTTCTATGTGGTTAGATCTTGGTCAAGTAGTGACAATTTTACAGGCATTATTATTTTTATTTAAAGTATTTTAATAAGCAGAGAGCTGTTAACAGGTACGTATTTTATATTTAACTTAGTATTGCCATATTTTTCATAAAATCATTTAAAAAAAAGATTATTTTTAACTGAACTCAAGGATCACTTTCAAAATTCATTTATAACCGAGGTTTCTAATTTATTTAAACCCCTAATTACGAGTATATCTTTAATTATAATGTAATTACTTCCTTCTTAGAAACAGAGAGCTAATTATAATTTTAATTTGTACGGTAGACAAACAGCTTCCTAAACAAATATAATAATAATTAAGTTCACTTGTTTATAAATCTTATGATTTTACCTTTCTTACTCCTTTTTAAATACAACCCTATTGAATAAGGTTTATGAGTTTATTCGAAAGAAGGATAAATTAAAAAAAA
This sequence comes from Chrysodeixis includens, assembly GCA_941860345.1. Taxonomy (NCBI): domain Eukaryota; kingdom Metazoa; phylum Arthropoda; class Insecta; order Lepidoptera; family Noctuidae; genus Chrysodeixis; species Chrysodeixis includens. The sequence goes on along the minus strand of OW796107.1, from coordinate 10,739,211 downwards.
AAAACATTAGACAAATAATTATGTTTGATAAAACTGACAAGATCTTAATACTATGATCAGAAATTGCAAAAGACAGTTTTGAATGAAAAGGTTAGGCTTCTTTCTAGCGCTGAGATCTGATACAGACTAGTACTAAAACAAAATTTAGACCTTACCCAGAACCGTTTTAGATTTAGATAAGTTTTAGAAGAAGGCAAGGGATTCGCCTTCATCCTGCAGTGGGTTGTAATATAGGGTTAGTAAAAGAGTCGTCACATTTAGATAACTTAATTTGCCTAAACATGTGTGTTCGTCAAATTACAAAAAAAGCCTTAAACTCTAACTTGACGCGAAATTCTTTCTCGTTTACACAAGACCTTAGTGGAAACAATCTCATTATCATACGATTACGATCTCCAGCAAAACATTTGTCACAGAAACAAATGAGATTCAGATTTCCAAGACATTTTCCAAGCACTGAGCGGTTTTAAAACCAACCTTTTTACTTCGGAACATTACTCACTACTTCGTAGTCCTACGTAGTCCTACGTAGTGCTATGTAGTCTGCAATAAGTGCTGTATTTAAAGATAACTTCGAACCGAGGGCTGTACCACACTCGTCTATTTTTGGCAACAAAGAAAACTAAGAGAGCACTTAGAGATTCCGCCAGTGTGCGACGCGACGACTGGATTTAGAAGTAATAAATTCTACAGACGGACCCGAATGCTGCAACATGTCTTGTTTGTTTGTGCTTTGTTGTGTTTTACTAACACTTAGAGAGTAATAGTGTTAGATTAAGACTGTTTAGTGGAGATAAGATATTATCACTATGGTTAGTGAGGCATTTTTCTCGGGATGTAACTATAAGTTTTGGACCTAAAGAGAGTTCTTAATCAAGAGCTAACGTCGTGAACTCTTGATAATATCGTAAACAGAAAGTTGTAAATATGCCTAGGGAATAACAAAACGGTCGATTGTAGAAAGTCAGCCTTTTTTAAACTATCAGGTAATATTTTGGGCACTGTTTAGGAAACTCAAACATAGTGGTAAATTAGGGTTCGATCCACATGAATACAAACCTGAGCTGGACCCTCCAACCACTAAGCCTAAGAATCTATTAGATTAACAAAATAGTAGTGGTAATTCTTGGACAACACCCTTGCTGCAAATTACCGCAAATTAATATCCTCAAACAAAACCAGAGAAATACCAACGACACGCGAAATTGACGCTGTTTAAATTAAAGCCATTTTATAACAATAGCATTTTGGCGGCATAACAAATGACGTCAGTCGCCATTAAGGTCGCCACACATGCTCATTGTTCCTCCGTGTTATTGTTAGTGTTATATTGTTATTGTTATATGGTAATATAACACAGAACTGACCCTTTGGAATGTTACAAACGGGACAAAAATTGCTCCCCTTTTGTTTGAATCCGTTTGTTTCCATGATTGATATGTAAATAACGATATTGTTTCTGTTTAAGAAGGCTCTTAATGTTTTTTAAGTGTTAGGTACTTTTTTTTATAAGTTTATATTATATTTATTTGAGTGTTTGGTCTACAACTTTAAACGCAAGGACATAACACACTTGTTAGATATACCTAATGAAAAGGAATATTCACAATCATGTCACCGATCACAAAATAAAAAACAATAAATGATTTTATTATTTAAAAGATAAAACATTGCTTCTAGATTCAACTAATAGCTCAAACTTTTACAGTTTTATCTACAACATAAACAAGTTAACAACAAACAAACATACATACATACAAAAAACAAGCTTAATGTAGGAACAAAAACATCTCTTCCCTCTTTTAGGGGGGATATCGATGGGGTAAATGTGGGAAACACTCTAAATAGCTTTGTCTCCATTAAGAGTAAATTTAATCCGACATCCCGGGAACGAAGTCTTGCAGGAGTCTGTCGATAACGTGAAGGTTAAGTGGACCTAGATGCGGCTGTTATTTTGGATGGGTTGGTACAATTTTTGACACATATTCTTTAGAAAATATTTTAGTCTGATGCTGTCATCATCATGTCTTATAGTCCTACTAAACGCGAAAGTTTGTAAGTATGTATGGATGAGATGGTTAGACAGATGGATGTTTGTTACTCTATCCCTCTCAAATGGCAGGATGAATTCTGATGTAATTTGGTATGGAGTTAGCTATCGTCCTGGATTAAGTTTATAACAGGAGTAAGAGGGTAATGTTTTGTAGCAATAACCGATATTCGCGCGGGCGAAGTCGCGGGCAACAGTTAGTATCTTCATAACTAGGTAAACAGTTGCAAGTAAGGTACGTCCACAATATAAATTCTAAGCAGATTAATCATAATTAATTAGGTCGCAAACTTAACAAAGTAAACTCTTCTAATTGTACCTATTATTACTGGTAGCAAGAAAAAATACCCGTAAGTCGATAATAATAAGAAAAAAAAAAGAATCTAAATCTTATCTTAATTACACGAACTGTTTAGCCCCAAAACAAGTGAAAAAGTATGTTCTTAAAAAAAAAGAGTAAAAAGGGAATCTAAATATCTCAATACACGAACTGTTTAGCTCCAAAATAAGTGAAACTGGTCCCGCAACGGGTGCGTAACCGAATGAGGTGAACGCACCAAATGCCAGCTATAAACTATTTCCGCGCGATTGGCTCCCGGCTCTTTGCTAAGCTAAAGGGGAATTGTTTTTGCTGCGTTTTCGATACCGATCGTAGGGAACCTCACCCTGTTAGAAAATTTACTTGTTTTCACGTTTTATTTGGATGGCTATTTTGAGAAATTTATTTAAGTATCGAAGTTTTTTTTTTTGGAAAATTTTTTTTTGTCTATTCTTTAAAAGAGCTTGATTGAGAATAGTAATACATTACATAGGTAAGAAGTCTTAGGGACTCATTAAAAGGTATACGTAAGTAATCAACGCAAATTGCATTTGATGTGGCGTAAGAAATTTTGCGCACAGAATACACAACTTTGCTATTTTTTTATTTACCTACGTCCTACATACTTTAACAACTACGCGAAAATACTATAACATAGTGACATCTACAGTACGATACCGGTGTAACAATTCTGCCACACATTTTATTAAGTTACTTTTCTAGTACCAATAATATATGATCCTGATCATCTTACTCACGTATCCTTACCATCGGAACGTGTTTACTTTCACGAAACAATCTAATGGCTTCAGGAATCATTGCGTCTCCCCCAGGGGGTCATAAAGACGGAGTGGGGGCACTAAAGCGACCCCTAATGGGACCACGATCATGCGAAAACTATGCGAAGAAGTTCCGAGGTATGTGGGTCGAGAAAACGTTAAGATATCGAAGATTGATAATGGATTATTTGTTTATTTAGTAAAAAACTGGTATATATGTATATTAACGACCAACCAAACTTTACATAGGTAGGTTACATTCTGATGTATTCTGTATATAAATCTGCCTCTTGAAAAAAAAGCATAAAAATCCATTGCGTTGTTTTAAATATCTTAAGTTCGGGAAGAACAGACGCGTGAACAAAGTCGCTTCACGCGTCCCTTGGATTAACACATAGACTATCTAGGGGTATTTTTTTTTTGTAGCTGTTACAGATATTTGTGCGGACAAAGTCACTACGGGTAGATAAAAGCTATTTCCAGCAAATTACATCGTCAGCAAGATTTGTACAGTACCTAAATTAATTCAGATTGTTACGAACTTGCCTAATTGAATACAATTGCGTCGGTAGAATACTTAATTGAACAATAAACGTCTGTCTAGTTCCTACTGTTCCTAGGAAGAGGAAATCCGTGAACTGCCTGAATTCAGGAAATATACCAGTCTTTGTGAGTAGTATTACGTTTGTGCATACTTTTTTTTCTGTGGTACGACTGTACCACAGACTAAAAATTCTACTTCAACTGTTTGATCGAGTATAGTTTTTAGCTTGTAGTCACGAGCAAAATAGCCGACCAAACATTTGAAGTTGTTTTTTTATACGAAATTTCTGAAGCTTCTATGAACCTATTTTTGATATTGTAAGCTAGGCTAATAATAACAGCTAATAGCCCTTTTTCTGATTGAGAAGAATTGCATTTATCACCACGCTAGCTCACTGCAAATCCAATATTTGAAATCTAGGTTTCCTCACGTTGTACCAACTAAAGTTTCTTAATATCAGTACAAAAAAATAGTAAACGAACAAATTCCTCTTAAAACAGATTCTCATATTAATGTCTTCCTTTCAAATCCCAATGAAATACATAAGCGCCGTACCCCGAATCCTTGAGTTCTTTCGGAAACTCGTAAAGGCGGGAAACGCTCGTGTTTTATCGGCTATTTCCGGACCTGCCCGAATGCTGTCGAAAGTGGCCGATGCCTGAACCCATTCTGATGCAATCAGATCTTTTACTGCCCTGATAAAAAATATAACAGTCGTAAAACTCGGCTGTATTGAGAAATTCTATCGAATTGAAACGAGATTCACGCTTTTTATTTGTTATTGAGTAAGTAGATCTGTTTAGCTGTGCCCTAAACTTGAAGGAAAAGTTTTTAAGTACTAAGTTCGGTTATAAAAAGTATTGACGTGGCCTGAACAGTTGTGAGAACAATTTTTATTCTGGAGTAGGTTCTTAGTCCAAAAAGGCTACATGAAAATTTTGAATAATTTTGGCCCAAATGATTTGTTTTACACATCGCTTTTTTACCTTTAGGTCTTTCAGTAATCGAGAATAGAACTCTATTGCGACAGTACTTTTACATTTCCACTTCTTAAGTAAATAAAAAAGGTTTAACTAATTCAAAAACAAACTAGAACCCGATTCACAAAACATCAAAGAAAACACCTAAATCAGCCATCTTTAGCTAGTCTGAGTTGGGTGTTCCAAATTTAAATAACACATTCGTTCCACGTTCATACATGATGAATGAACCTTCTACCACCTCTTAGAATTAACATTATCGCAGTTGTGGAAAAGAGACGCCGCTATACACAGTGTAGTGCGTTGTCACGCTTCCACAGAAGCCATGTTACTTTAAGACGTTAAAGTATTACTTGGATGAAACGTATTTGAATATTTTTCTAGGATTTGTGTTCGATCGATTTGAATTTAGTTCGTTTTTTTTTGTTTCGTTTGCTTGAGTGATTGCAAAACTACGGTGCTTTCGAAAATGAAAATGTACAATGATAACAGAATTGCTACTTTATATTATGTACTAGGTTACTTTAAGTAGGTCATTATTAACGATTTTTTTTTGCTTAAAAATATTTCAAACAAAAAGAGTTTTTTCCACAATTTCAGTATTCCAACTTTTCGACAATCCTATCCATGTAAAACTCGAAAAAAAACTGTAAATCCGTGTAAAAAGCCAACAATTTGGGGCTTTTGTTGCGAGTCCCGGACGGTCGCAAGAATGTTTTCAGTGCGGACCGACGGGGTTTGAAACAATGGACGATTACGAAAAGGTTTTGTTGAAGGACAACCTTCGTTTTCGCGCAGTCGGGTAAAAAGGTTCGTCACAGATACTTCATGGTAATTCTGCTTTTTGTTGCTCTGGTTTATTGATTGGATCTCTTCAGTCGTATTTAGTATTGTGTTGTAGTATTACGAGTGGTATAGGGAATTTTATTAACGCCTTTATTAAACAATATGTCTACCATTTACTGAAAACTTACTTATATTATAAACGAGAAAAATTGTAAGTATGAATGGATGGATGTTTTTTACATCCTGGATTTACATATAGGCTACTTTTTAACCAACTACGTCAGAGGGGACATGTTTTTGTAGCTATAACCCACATTCTCGGGCGAAGTCACGGGTAACAGCTAGTGCAATATAAATCAAATTTCGGTAGTCTGATAAAGCAACTACGTAGGTAATATTTTTTGTCTATTAATTAATGATATTAAACCAAGCAGCAAAAACTACTTGCGTCTTTAAATCTTGTTCTTACACAAATAATATAATCAATCATCGAATAAAAAAGTTTGTTATGAATTGAGTTTGCTGTTGGTATTTTTTTTTATTCCTTAATCTAATTCACATTAAGTCACCACTGTACAGAAGTTGTATTGACGTCTTCCATAAAAATAAGTGTGATATTTTTATGCTTACCTGCAACATATAGATAAATACAATGTTTATCAAATAAAGTTTGAAAAGATTTGATTTAAAAACTACTTACTACTCTACTTGTTATGTAGCAATGAATTTTTGTTATTAATATTCTTTATCGATTACTCAACAAAAGGCAACCTAAGACAAAAAGTGACGGGCCTTTGGTCTAGTGGTATTTGAGATTAGATGGCGTTTTACTAATGTTGAGGAATACTTCTTATTTATTTAAATAGAAATATGCTTAACCAAACGATATCCTTAAGCCTGCTTAACGCTTTAGTGTCCCACCATTAGACTTAACGGCTACTTAAAAGCTGATTAACGTCAGCCAGTTATTATCACCAACGCGTCCAAATCTCGCAAATCTTAGCTCAGAACAACTTAAGCCATAATCAAAATCAATTGCATCTGACATCTCCATCGTGAATGTCAAGTAATGCGTCATTATCATATAAATGACGGCATTATCCTTATAAATTCCCTTTTTATAGTCCCTTAGAACTCCTTTAAGGGTAACTGTGGACTCTGTAATACTGGCCTGCGCACTGGAGGCGTTAGCTTGCAGTTATGAGGTTTGTTGTCTTAACTTATGAAGCTGTAGGCTGGAATAAATAGGACTTAATATTCTTAATAAGTATTTTTAAAAGTAGAACTCAGTATTTTTTTCTTTAGATGAAAAATAAGGATTTACAGCAATTTTTTTCATAATTATACAATCTCCATGAAATCTGGTTATATTTTTTCTTTATTTTAAGTGACCAAAAACAAGCCTCACCTACTTGTATATTCTGATGAATGACAATCCTTCTATACAGTTTTGATCTGAGAACAAATATTGTATGACATTCAATCTACTTATTTTTGAGAATCTTTTAATAAAACGAATGCCGATACAACCAGTGGTTAAAGAATTACCTGCAATTAATTTACCAGTCAATTTCCTCAAACGAACAAAAACTTTTATGATTAAAATGACAATACAATAGAAGAGAATCGTCCTTTTGTCGACCTTACAATTAGCCTTTACCAAGGGTAACATTTAGGTAAAAATACGATTTTATTTCCTTACGGTAAAAGTAAAAGAAATAACGTTTCAATGCCGTCTGTTCAGAATATAAAATACAATTGTTCGAATCCGTGTTTAATGGACCATTTTTCGGAAATATTTTTGAACATTTTTTGTCAACCTTTTTTATTGTTTTAAACTATGTTTTAAGCCACCTTTGTTTCTAGGCAAGGTACTGTTTAGTTATTAAGGTCTTTAGAATAGAGTAGATACATAAATATATAGCCTGCAATTGAGCATACAATGTTCAAAATACATCTTTTTAACTTTATATTCGCAAATACAAATAAATCCCAGTCACTTTTAAAACAATCTTAATTGTCTTTCTATCTCTAGTTAACAGCTAAATACGGAAGCCATCTTAAAACTTCTATTTGGCCATAAGATAGTTTAATCCGACGAAAAATTTTACTTGCAAGTTGTTTAGTCAATTTTGGACTAAGGTATTACTTCAAGCCTTCTTTTACAAGTAGGTATACGGCGAATACAGTTTAAGACTTAAGACTCAAAAATTCAATTCAATTTACGCTACTGCTAATTTATGCTTCTAACTTGCACACTTAAAATGTTTTATACAACGACATCATTATATTACTTTAAAACAATTAACTGCTCATAAAAACAAAACACTTAAGACCATTATTTTTACTAGAAAGTGAAATTTTAACCAACTAATACACTAACACTATTCGCAATAACTATAGTTAACACTTAACAGTGACTGTCAAAACTGTGTCGTTGGACAAAAATAACAAACACATTTATGAACAGTCATGACTAAACTGACTGTGCTTAAGTACCGGCGTGTATACTCCTAAAATTTCAAATATGTTGAAGGTGTGAAAGCGAGAGGTAACTATGCGGAGTGTAATGCGTTGTCTCTTTCTACGAGTTGGCTCAGCAACTCATTTTTGACAGCCTAGCTTGCAGATTCGAGGTAAAAATATGTGTTTTATAGGAATGATAGAAATGACAAGTTATTTTCATATTTTCTTTCTTCTTATTTACACGTGTTACATTTCTATGAGTCTGCCTTCCTTCTAATAGGCGCGTTTCTCCTTCATCTGGAAAGATTTAATTTAGAGAAATCCACCAATTTGTCTTAGTGAAAATAGTCCCATTATATCGTCTAGACAGAAAACACCTATAGCTCTTAGACTCCTTAGCAGAATATTCTAGTTCTCAAGTATTTCCCACATAAAAGCCTAATCTCCATAATGAAAAATGACCATACGTGTTCAGTGAGAGCGATATTTATTTAGGCCATGATTAGCATAACATTGGTCCGCCATAGACAATAGGGGCTTCTCAATGGCATTACCATATCAATAGCATTCGCATGGTGATCGATTCTGACCTCAAATGCACTGTTTTGTGGTTGGTTACGAATATCCATTGCTTTTGTTACGTTGTGGTGGAGACAAACGTGGATATAGATTTAAATGAGATTTAGAAATGGTGCAGTTTAGACATATCCTACTAATATTTTAAACGGCAAAGTTTGTAAGTATGGGTGGATGTTTGTTACTCTTTGACTCTTAAAAGGCTACATCAATTTTGATGATATTTGGTATGGTAGAGCTGACAACCTGGATTAACATATAGTGTAGGGTAGGGTAGGTAGGCTTTTATCTGACTGCGTAAGAGCGTAGCTAGCTAATTTCAGTATTATAGTGAAGGAGAAAATATGTAAGCGTTCATTTGTTATTTCTTCACTAAAAAATGGTAGAAACTTGCTTCAGTTTAAGAAGTCTGTGAAGAGATTACCGACGTTTACTAGGAAGGCTACTTATGACGTAAAAGTTTATTCTTAAGGATTAGTTACTTTTTAAGATATATAAGTAAGTCGTCATTAAGCACTGAAGTTAACAAAGTATTATTCCATATTGACTATTTAGTGATGCGATAATATGTTGAAACCTCTTTTTCTTAAATCACTTTCCTAATTAATTTGTTAATTGTTTAATAGAAGTTAAGAACTTATTATAATTTTAAGTTTTAATAAAATCTTTCTAATAGATTATTTTATGATGAAACTGAAGACTGTAAATTTTAATACCTACTTCATTTTTAACGTAAGAATATTTTACGACTTATTGTTATTAGCTCTTAGTGGCTTTTACTATCAATATAAACTTATTTATATGAATAAATTAGCATTCCAAGAATTTAGGTCATAAAATAAGACAGTGCTTAGCAATAGCTGGTAAACTGTTAAGGATGTTAACTCAATAGGTAGATATAGTCTCATGTAGGTTGTTGTTATCCGTATTCAGTTAAATCTAGTGACTAGAAGCCAAATCAAGTCAAACAGAATCAAATATTTATTGCATTTTACAATGTTTTAAAGGTCTTAAACAAACAGTATCAATTGTGAACCCTTTTGGACACGGCAAAATTAGAAGGACGAACTTAAATAAAAAAATGTAGTTTCTGGTTTTTTTATCATAAGTCTGATAACATTTACGTTAGAAATATAGCTTGAATAAAAGCTAGACGGAAGAAGGAAAAGGTTCATTAATGCACAAACTATTACAATAGCTGCCATTTTTGTCACAAAAAAGTTCTACCCCGCAAAATACACAAGTTCCATCGCACACCAACTTTTGGGCAACGAAAACAAAAACTTTTGTCCATCCCAAAAATACGTCCACTACACAACTACTAACTACGAAAATAACTTTTAAACCAAACAGTTAAACCTTTGAAGACTGTTTAACGTCAGTTATGGAGGTGTTAAAATACTTGTTTATCTTAGTTCAAGTTAAAAGATTGTTTGAAGTGGATTCATCGTTATTCGTTAAGTGAGAGGGTTCTCGTTAAGGGAGATAATTATGTGTTAAGTGTGCGTGTGAAATGATGCGTATTTTTAGATAGTCTGACTTCAAAAAAGGTTGTTTTAACCACCAAATGCCTATAGGTACCTCTTGAAGTAAGACTTTTGCAGAAGTTGAATCGTGGCGCCGCTTGCGCCGTCTGTCGTATGGAGTTTCTTGCCGGTTCTTCTCAAAAATGACATTTTGGAACTGCACAACTAGAATTAGTAAATTAAGAAGAGCTTAAAGAGACCTTCTTCGTATCTCAATAGAAATCTTCATGGACTATCTGACTCCGTCAGGGGGTTGACGGAGGGAGGGGTGTGACTTTTACCGGCAAAAACCACTGGAGCGTCTTCATCTGCCTACGGACGGGGGCACGAGGTTCGCTAAAGTAAAGTTAAGCATTTAATAAAACATGCATATACAGTGATAATTGATTAGACAGGTTTCCATTAAGTTTAAAGAAAAGGAGAACAAAGATCAAAACACACAAACGGGTTTGTGTTTTGACTAAAAACTAGTTTATCGACCTTGAACCAACGCATCACATAGCAGATTTCAAATGATATATGCTATAGGTATAATGTAAGACTCTACTAATACATTGGATATAATATTATAACCTCAAAGGCAAGCATAAGCCAAACTCATAAATAACAAATAGCTAAACATCGATCGTATCACGGTTCATTTGTCAATTTAACGATTAAGCAATGTTTATGTTTTAATTCACGAGGTGTCTTGACCTTTTATTACTACAACCACTTCTTTAAGCAATATTATTATAGTTGTGGAAGAGAGATGCCACTCTATGCTGTGTAGCCCCGTCTCGCTTTCACAACTGCAACATTCTTATTTTGAGAGGTAGTAGTAAGTTTTGTGTAAGGTTCATCTTTAAGTAAGTACACATATTTATCTTTATTGACATAAAGTGATGATTGAAGTAAGACAGTGAGTTGAATGAGAGGTTAAATGTAATGTGTGTGATTTGTTTATATTAAATGTGAAAGTTTGTGGTGTCGTCAAACGAAAACGATTTCTCGTATTTTGGTAGCATAAGTGTGTAGCCTAGATTCTTTGACATTTTAGAAGACAGCACATATTTAATACTTTATTTATTTAATTCGTTAATTTACTAATTTGACAGATATATTTGGAATAACAAGGGAAACGCTTTTAACTTGCAGTAGGATCTTGTATAAGCTAGTTGAGTGGAGTAAAACTTTGTCTAAAAGACTAAAAATATTAGATTTTACACGTGATCAACTGATTTTCGTGCTAATCAGTCTTTCAGAAACCAGGGAAGATTTTACATACAATACATCTTACAAAATACTCTTGGCAATGAACACTCGAAATCAATCTTACGTAATGTTTCACAATCACATAATACATCAATGTTAGCGTTATCAATGCATGTCGTGACTCGAAACCCCTCAGTAAACAGAGCAGTAATACGTGTACGACGTAACGTGATGTTAATTAAGGGCCCCTTATTCGAAATTTACGTTTCTAGATCGAGTTTTTTTCAGAGAAATCACCATATTTAAATTCTTAAAAAAATATATAGTACAGATACATGCTTTATCTAGTGACTTTTTTGGATAGAAACGAATTATTTAACATTTTGCTCGATAAAAAAAAATTCAGAAGTAAGGTCGATTTTAAAAGTATTTTTAGTTTTATAAGACTTGGACTGAACGTAATTTTATATAAATTTAACATTTCATTTACTAATCGGATTTGCCAGGGATATTATTGGATACAATTTTAATATGGCGCTTATTTTTTTTTTAAATAAAATAAATACGTGAAAAGTGCTCGCGCGCACCGCGCGCTCGGTGCCAGTGTCCGGCCGGACGCCATCGAGGTAGGACCTATGCAACTTTTGCTCGCGACCACAAATTTACGTAAGTGATTGAAATGATAAATAAAAAAAACAAAATTAAGAAAAGAAGGGTGTCTGAAGTGAAGATAATCCGAAAGTGTATTGCGTAAGTACTTATTCTATAAATACGTTACAATATGATTACTTCTATACACAGAGCAACGAGAAGTCAGTATATTGTATAGAATTTAAAATCTATAATGGGAATATTCACCTTAATAAGGTGCAGATTTCCATCCTGGTCAAATTCAAGGAGATGTACTTACTAATATTGTGTTTTGATTTTATTATTACATTATTTTATTACGTATAAGATTTGAAATAAATATATTATTATATTATTATTATATTGAAAGAAATTGAACATGGCTATCGATCACAACTCACCGATACCACTCTCAGGTAGGTACAATATCACGGTTTATGGTCGCGATGTGTTTAGTAGGTAGAAATAAGCCGGCCGCGCGGCGCGGCGGCGCGTCGCACAGACCGGCGACACTAAAGCAGCGCGCCCCCGCGCGCCCCGCGCGCCGTGCCGCGTGTGCCACGCCTGGGTTAGCTATCGGTTTCACACATTTAGTTTCGACACTCGGCGCGGGGTATGTCGAAACTAAATGTATTTATTTTTATTAAATGAAAAAAATGTATGAAACCGATAGCTTATAATTATCGGCACGGATCTTGAGCGCTGGCCTCAGTGGCGTAGCGTGCATTGGCGGGGCCCCGTATAAAAAAATTGTTTGGGGGCCCTCATGTGGAGGTAAAGATTTTTCACAAAAGAAAAAAAATATTGTGAAAAGAAATATTTATTTGTAATATAATTTTACGAATAAAAAGTGTTGCCAACTTTTGAACGCATGCTTAAGGCGAAAAAAAAAGGAATTGCTATAATACTAATTTAAAATAAATTATGATGTTTTTATTTCTTTTTCTTTACACACTTTGGGGGCCCCCGTGGCCCGGGGGCCCCGTATAATTGATACGGCAGATACGGCGGTAGCTACGCCCCTGGCTGGCCTTGACATGCGCAGAAGTCGTTTTTTGGGTCTCATCGGGTCAATGCACCGGTGCATGCGGGCGCAGGGAACGGTTTATCGCCTGTGATTGGCCCTTGGCATGACGCAGAGCGACGCGTCACAGAGGCGAGTCCTGATTGGCTCGTTGTTGCAGCACACACTTCTCGACACTAGTACACTTCTGTGCAATTTAATTGTTCGTATTTTTATTGGTAATTTAAAATTTCAACTTTTTTAAATGTTTCTTCGTATTATATTATGTTTAACTTCGAATTATATGATATTTAACGCACAAGGTGTCAGTGAGTGCACGTGGTATTTTGTCGTGGTAGTTTTAAAGTTTATTATTATTTCTTATTTAAAAAAAAATATATTTAAAAATAATAGTACTACATTGACATACATTATGCGATCATTGAGTTCTTTATTATATTTTATTAATACCAAACACTTTTTTTTAATTTATACATGCCCAATAAATAAAACATTTTCATTTCCACTATACAGGGTGGCGAGGACAATGCGACAATAATTTAACTTGTTAGAACTAGTAGCCATGAATCATTTAAGCCTTGACACGTTTTGATATTACGTAAACTGAAAGACTTTTTTTTTCAAACAAACTAAATAATAAAAATCTATCTCAAATTGTGCGAAAGTTCATTCATCAAATAACTTACCTACGACTAGCGGGCTTACGTTTACTCGGTGCGGCAACGTCGCACGCCGCACGCGTAGGTACAACAGCTTGGCGCGCCAGCTGGCATCGCGTCGCGACTTGTAGGCATAAAATGTCTCATGTTCGGCTCGATCCTTTGGCGGCATACAGCGACATGTCGCGCGATAGGTCGTTTTGTTTATAAGTTACTTTCGTATTATTATGAAATACTATGAAAACATTTTAAAATAGAATCTTTTTATTTACCAAGTACATAATATAATTTTATTATAGGCTCCTGAATTTTAACTGGGATGCTGATTTTTTTACTTTAAATTCTATAGAATGATCATCGCTTTCCTTAGTCACACATTCATAACATATTAGTGTTGACAATCAATAGTTTAGTGCATAGCACATCAAGCTAAGTATATTATTATGTTTTTGTTGCAAACTACTACTTACTACTAGCACAATATATATATGAACTACTGATTTATTTATTTATACTGTGGCGTGCCCGCCCGCCGCCATAGGTCACCGGAGTTCAAATCGCGACGGCTCCTGGGCAACGCGGGCGCAAGCCGTTTCGGTGCGTTAAATGCCTAAACTTTCGGAATAAGGGGCCCTTAAGCTCAACGACTTAAGGTACAGCCACGAGCAAATACATGTATACACGACCAAACAGTTGATAATAATAAACAGCCTATATACGCCCCACTGCTGTACTGTACTCAGTGCACTGTACCAAGCACCTTGGGTCACCCGAATGGTGGCGGGTAAACAACCAACTATCGCATTCCCAAAGAGGGTTAGTGTCAGGCAGGCGGCCGACTATAAAACCATAGCCAAAACTTTAAGCAACATGTCTAGAAAACGTGTTGCGCCGACCATAAGTGAAATGGGATAAGGGCAGAAGGATGATGATACGTCCCACTGCTGGACACAGGCCTCTTCTCATAGGGAAGGTTTGAGCATTGATCACCACGCCAGCTCACTGCGGATTAGCGATTTCGGAGTCCAATATTTGGAATCCAGGTTTCCTCACGATGTTTACTTTCACCGTTTGGCAGTAGTGTCTGAGAATAATTAAGAAAGTAAATATAACTTTGAAAAAGTCACAATAGTACTTGCCAGTGCGGGGGATCGAAGTTCATAACAGCAACATATTTTAGACAACAAAGCGATGTAATTCCATGCTTCTTTTCTCCCGACATTTCGGCCAAATTGCGTTTTGTTCATGGCTGTACCTATATGTATTAGACGTGATTGTTTATGCCTAAACCCTACCACCTCCTAAAATAAAACTCGCGAAGTTGTGGAAGAGAGATGCAGCTATACAACATATAATGCTCTATCTCGCTTCTGTATACGTCGTGTTATTCCAATACGTGTTGGTTCGTGACCAGTGCGACCACAGCTTAATGAGAGCAGATCAATTGTATCAATGTCAAGTAATGAGATCATGATTTGTTAATACAATGCTTTTTGGTTAATCCAGTCTAGATTGAACTGTGAAACAAAGGTTCTTTGATGGTCAAATGGTTCATAATAGGAAGGTTATAAGGTAGGGTAATCTACGATTTATTCTGTCAGTTAGATTATACAATTTTGACGGGCTTGTTGGTCTAGTGGTTAGAGACCCTGATTGCTATACCGGAGGTTGCGGGTTCGATCCCCACAAAGGACAAATGTTTGTGTGATGAGCATGATCATTTCTTCTGCGTCTGGGTGTAATTTATCCATAATATGTATGTATTTAGAAACGTGACATTGTGTGAATGTTGAGGAATTAAAAAAAAAAACATGAGTATTCTGGCCTTTACCTGAACAATGAAAATTGATTAAGTCCTTGGATCATCCATAGCGGAGGCCACTGAGGACTGATGACGTTATTTTGTGTCATACATTGCGATTTTATAGCATTACTAACTTAACTATTAGCCATACATATACAGAAGCACTCGTATCGAAAATGGTATACGTTTATCAATAAATTCAACAATTTCGAAACATTCTAAGAAAACACGACGACCTTACGATTTACATGTGTGTGTTTGATAAATACATGCGCATTTTATTCTACTTGTATACGCGACCTTGTGACGACAAGATGCGCGTGCGCCGCGAAAGGCAATAAACGGAGAAATATTATGATTGATCGTAAAGTATGATCTAACTAAAGTAATCTGTAGATTTATTACATATCTTGCAAAAGCGGAGTGATTATTGTTAGCGCTTGTTATTTACCTACTAGATAACTTGAGGTCTAATAAAACCTTGTAAGCCACTGCATTATTAGTTTTGTTTCAAAAAGGACAGAAAATAATATAAATAAATACCTAGAAAATTAACCTATATAGGTATTTTGAACCTTATCCTCTATTAGGTCTAGTGAACCGGATTCATACAACCTATTTTAACATCCTTAACTTAAACAACAAAAACAAACTATATAAAATTAAATGTCAGCTCTTTTACGTCTTATATTCGTTCACATACAGTACACCACACAAATCTCTCACAATGCACTATCAAAGTGGGCCTTAACACAAAGGAATAAGATTGAAATTCGTAATTCAAAGTTACAAACAATCACGTAGTGTGTACCAATTGTTTTTATATAGTCACTTGCCTTGTTTATTTTAGTAATCTGTGGCTTGCAGGTGGTTTAATTTTATACCAGCTTTCGAGGATACCGCTTTATGGTTCAATAGCGGAATAGTAAAACGGAATTGTGTTAGTTTATTGACTGTTTTAACTGCTTCTTAAGGAGTCTCTTGAGAAAGAGTTTTAGTACGGTGAAGTAGTCAAAGTTACTTCAAGCTGTTGTTAAGGTTTAGGATGTAGAGAAAAATATGTGAAAATAAAATTAATTTGTTCTAAAAGTTAGAAAAGTAATTTAGACCATGTGTCGAATTGTCTTTATGCACAAATACTGCTAGGCTTAGAACAAGCATATATGGATCACACAGTTCCATACGATGATCAAATCAAATGTTATGCGTAGTAATTGTTTACTCTAGGTTATTTGTACAGTCAAAGTCAAACAAACCTGTACATTTTAACTGGAAACTATGTGTGATATTATTATGATTGTCCCAAAAATGTGGTGAAATGGTGCAGTTTTACAACCAAACACGCTCCGGTTTTGCCTTCATATACAGCCGACTGCAGAGTATGGTATACGGCCACCTTAAGCTACGGAACCATAACTTGTAAAGCAGTTTCACACCTGTCCGTATTGAAAGGCCCAACGCTCGCGCCCTCAATCTGTTTAGGTGTCGACACTTAACCGCCACCACTCCATATTTGTGTAATAATCATATCAAACGAATTTATACCGAGAAGTAAAAGTTGTGCGGTTATTGGTTATCCAATGTAGTAAGGTATTTTTAAGGATCTGCATATTTTAAATACAAATTAAAAATTATAATAGCGTCTCGCCTTTTCGGATGGGTTTGAAGTTCTATTAGAAACTCATATTGTAACTTAAATTCTGACAGCATTAGAGAAAAAGAAGATAATAATAACAAAGTAAATGGCTATTGATAAATGTGTAGGATATAGCATAAGTTAAATTTTAGAATTAGGCTGTCTCTGCACTTGTGCAAGGCTAGGTTAGTCAAGGCATCAAGCCATGTCCCATTCAATGAAGCAGCATGTTATTAGAAATGCAGCCATCTAGTCAAACATGAAACTAATATTGGAATAAAACGAAACGAAACATAAAAAGCACACAAAAAGAAATCATTAATTAACTTTACATATACATACATGAATAATAAAAGGAATTCCAAGGACAAGTAAGCTTATCAAGTGGAAATGACTCTAAAATTCCTGTACCTTGCATATTAAGGATGTAGAATAAGAGCAGGATTCTGAAACAAGTCCCGACATGAAACGGAACAGGTGTGAATCCTGCGAACGGGAACAGCTGGTGGGCTGCAGGGATCCGTAGGAAGACAGGGAAACTTTGAACTTTGAAGGAGTTAAAGAGAGCGTTGACTAAATATTTAAAGATGTAAGGGATAATTATTCAATCCTACTAATCTTATACATAGGTATATAGAATACCTGTGTCACAATGTTAGTTACCGTACTCCTCCGAAAAGGCTGGACGATTTTCTTGGAATTTTGTACATACATTCAGTAGATCTGAGAATTGGCTACTATCTATTTTTCATCCCTATTTTTTTTTCGCGAAGGTAGTCGCGGGCAACATCTAGTAATATTATAAACGCGAAAGTTGAAAGTGTGGATGGGTGTTTGTTACCCTTTCACGCTGAAACGACTGAATCAATTTGAATAAAATTTAGAAAGATTTTAGCTGACACCCTGGATTAATGCAGGTTACTTTTAATTACTCCCCTGAGCTAAAAACCGTAAACAAGCGTTACAAAGTATTATCAAATGTCTTGAAAGTTTATTCTCTCATACAAGTCGTGTACATTCTACGGGACCCGTAAAATAACAAGCCTACTCAATCGCTAATCTATACTCCCTGTATCTTAACAGCCACTCCACCAAAATCAACCTTAACTCAAAGGTACAGAGTTAATTTTATCTCAAACCGTATTATGGTAAAATCGACAGATGTTGATTGATGCAAATTGATGTGTCGACATGGAATTTTTAACCGACGCGCGAAACATGGGTTGTTACTTTGTGCCTATGTAATTTGTTAATGTAAACGTGTATTAGGTAATTTAAACTGATCTATGTAATGTATTAATGTAGTTAGAAAGACGCCGTGATATTTGATTACTACTTTTTGGTAGAAAATAAGGTAATTCTAAAGCAGGTTCTAAATGGGCTTTATAGTGCTCAAAATGGTCATCAGCTAATTAAAATTTGTATAAGATTTTATTTTTTTTAGGAATCTACATTTTTTTAAGTACCGGCTTTCAATATGAGAAAGAAGTAAATCTTAGTTCATTAAAACTACCGAAATAACATTAAAAGTTCTTTTTATATAAGAAAAACGTCAGTTCTTCAAACATTTATGACCAACTAGCTGATACGGCAGACTTCGTACTGCCCCAACGATAAATAAAAGATCTAAACTTTTGTATGGGAAAAAGAAAAGGGATGTTTTTAGGGTTTGTCCGGCAATTATTTGTTTTTTTCTCACCTTTTAAACCTTTCCTAGGCCTCCACGAACTATTCAAGACCAAGATGAGATAAATCCGTTTAGCCGTTCTCGAGTTTTAGCGAGACTAACGGCTAACAGCAATCGATTTTTATATATAGTATATTTTGTATATAGAAGATTAAGAACCAACCTTCTTACGTAATAAAGAAATCAACAAAACCATTAAAAACCATGTTCCAAATAACAAACACTTACTAGATAAGTTACCAGCCTTGTACCATATTATTACAAGTTAAATATATGTGAATCGTAAAGTATTTATGGCTGCGACCACACACAAAGATTTACGAGTCGTTTCCCGCTTTAAGGTTTGGCGACCATGTTACGGTGTTATGGTGGATCTTCAACCGTATCGAGGGCGAAATATATAGTAAATAAGTCAACTGTTAACCCCGAATACAGAAAAACAGCTAAATATATGTTGTAGGTATGAGTTTTCTGTTAAACCTCTCGAGAAAAACATAATTTTAGTGGTACGTTTATTAAGTATAGGCTTAATTTATTTGTTTAGGAAAACATTCATCGTATTTTTAGCATAGCAATATTAAAGATCAATAATAAAAAAAGTATTATAATTAAAAAAAATACATAAAACTTCTTCTGAGACAGTCGGGTAAGAAAGGTTTAAGATCCTTCCGTGCATGCAGTGATCTTTAAACTCATTAGTTGGGTAATGATAAACACAGTTAATTAAAGGAATACATTATTTTATTGAATTATAATAACTCACCGATATCTAATTAAACATTTTAGGAACATACCTGTAACAAAAAACATCAATTTATTAGTTTTAGAGTAAATGTACAAATAGGTATCTATGTTCGTGTTTTCTCGAACATAGAAAATATTAAAAAAGGACATATCTTCTTTTATGGTTAACCTGTCTTAAATCATAATATAAAATTATTTTTTATGATAAGTAGTAACATGCTTTGACATTCTTTTTGTAGGACATACATATTATAGAAAAATTACACCCAGACACAGAGCAAATCATCCTGAATCGAACCCACGACCTCCGGTATAGCAGTCAGGGCCACTTACCACTAGACCAACATTGCAACAGGCCGATCAATTGAAACATGAATAATAATCTTATCAACTCATTTTCTAACATCATTATTTCAAAGATTTGTTTATGAATATCGCATTAGGTCGTAAGCGCTAGGTGCGGGTTTAGCTATAAAATTAATGCAAATATTTGCAATAAAATGTATTTTAAGTCAAGGACTTAAAGGCCTTAACATACTACTTACAAGACCTAAATACATACGTCATACAGTATACTTATAAACACACATGTAGTGCGTTAAAAATTATAAAAATCTGCACCATGTAACATCAGATCTAGTTTAGTTGTACATGTAGTAAACAATTTTGTTTCTAGAACATAATCTAATTAAGTTTTCTTGTTATATTTATTTACATAATTAAAGATTTATGTCACACTAGCTGTTTCCGTGACTCCGTCCGCGTGAAATTTTACAAAACACTAATTCGTTTATTTTGTGATTTTTGTTTCTAAAATAAAAGTAGCCCAAGCTACCGGCCAAAAAATATTTTAAGTCACAAAGGTACATAATATATTCCGCCTTTTTATGAAAAATCTGTATCAGAGAAAGTATAATATTAAAGAAAACATCATAAGTACATCACAGTATAGCGTGGTATAAACCTAAACTTGTATACTTGTCAAGTAACACAGGTTCTATTACCGGAACGTAACAACAATCGTGTTACTGTAATGCGTTCGGTGAAAGACGGTCTCGACAACATGCGCGCGCGCACGCAGCGATGACACTTTGATTTATTTATAATTAAACGGACGCTGTACTATTTATATTGGTTGTGTATTTTTTTTGGTGTTTTTAAGTTTAATGATTATTAAAAACATGGGTTTTAAATGACTTGGTTTGATTTAGGCTCATAATATGTATGAGTTAAAGTAAGTTGGGTTTAGAATTATGTTCTATTTTAAATATTAGACTAGTTGTTGTTTATGGCTTTGCCTGTTTCGATGTTTATTTTGTACGTTTCTTGCAGGATTGAGCTACTCGTGCATCAGTACTATTAGTAAGTGAAAGGCCCTTCTTTTGGTGATGGATGAGTAATTGCCACCTACTCCCACCGATTTCAGTGCACAAACATGCCTATAACTGTACGCTAATATAGTGCTACAAGGATCTTTTGACTCGAGGCTGAAATCGGAACTAATCCCGTCATATGCATATTCGCAACAAGAATCAACTTAATAGTCTGTCAAAAGTGATTTTTCATATGTGCCGGCATTAGATCCGTTTTCTGCCGCTTGCCAAATGATTTTTTAAGCACTTTCTTACATATAAAATTCTTGTGACACAATGTTCGTTCCCGAACTCCTCCGAAACAGCCTGACCGATTGTCTTAAAATTTTGTGAGCATATTAAGTAGGTCTGAGAATCGGATAACTATTTATCCAAGAATTCTTTTTTTTTATCTTTCGCGGGAGTAGTACTAACGCGTTCGAAGTCGCGAGCAACAGTTCGTAGCTCTATACTAAAGAGTAGGTATCAACTGTCAAACTTAACTGAACGTCAAATTTGACATCAACACAAGATTGTCTTCGTCATTACAAACTAACGTCAACAATGTCACTTAGTAATATTAGCTTGGGTTACAAAAGAGGTATACAAACTATTTAGACAAATCAGAAATATCGTGTAAGTTGATTTACATTGCGGAGTCGCGCAACTCGGATACTAGAAGTTATAGAACATTACCGACAATGTATCGTAACCGTTCAATATCTCTCGCTTCGTGATACAAGGCTTTAGCTTACTTGTTGTCAGTCAACTAACACATTGTAGTATCGTGTTATAGTGTTAAGCCCGCTGCGCCGGCGCATGGCTTGTCAACGCTTTGACTTATTTATAAGTAATGGTAATTTTGAACTAGCGGTTTGGTTTTGAAGTGTGTGTGTTGTTTTGTAGATATTTGTTTTTTCGGTGTAGTGTTAGTTATTTAGGGCTTTTTTAAGGGGGTTTAAAAGTTAGTTATCAGTTTAGTTATGCTTTGCTTATAATTACTAGCTTACTCCTAAATATACTTATTTGTGAAATTAAAATAAAAAAATACCTCTGATTACCCCCTAAAATCTTTATAACTTTCGCCAACTAACTCGTGTCACGTCTAAAACCTTCGTAATGGGAACAGCCTAATAATTAAAAAGCTTAGGCAGTCTGTCAATACAACCTTTCAAAAATACATTTTAAGTACTTTTAATACAATTTAAGATAATAGCAAGAAATCTATAGTGACGGAGCCATATAATGCACCGGTGACAACTGCTGACGAAAATGAATTGAAAGTAGGGGCCGTCAACAGTTTGTGTATTCTTGTACACAAACTGTTGACGTTTGTGTATTCTTTTAGAGAAAAGTAATAGCGACGTGTGACATTTTATGTTGGGGCCTTGAAAGGTAATCTCGTAAAAAGAGGTGAAACGTGCCGAAATATTTATGAATGTGTATATTTCTGCTTTATCATCTTTGTAAACAAGAATACTAGTTTGTATACTTATGTAGTAGTAACTGAACCTATCCTAATAATATTATGAACGTAAATGTTTGTATATAAGTATAGATGGATGGCTGTTTGTTACTCTTTCACGCTCAAACGGCTGGAGCTTTTGATGAAACTTGCTATGGAGTTAGTTGACACCCTGGGTTACACATAGGTCTTTTAACCGATAGCATCAAACGAGCGTAATATTTTTGCAGCTACCAACATACGCGAGGGCGAGGTCGCGGGCAACAGCTAGTAAGTCAACATATAAAAAAACCTCACGAAAATGTCTTTCCGTCTAATGTTTAAGATGTTTACCGAGACGAAATACAAGTAACACATTATCAGGTCAGCTGACAGTTACTGTCAACTCACGCGCACGCGCCGCCAACGCTGCAACGCAGGGGTTGTGAACTATCTGACAATCTTTTAAAGTAACAAAAGGGTATTCAAATAGCGGAACGAATGCAGTTAGACGTTTTTTTATTTAAAAAGTAACCAGTAACGCGTGTTAAAGGATAATTTGACAGGTGTGTACATTAAACTGCGTTGGCGCGTGACAGAGGTTACCAACATTTTCTCCAACAAGAGCTGATTTTAGTTTTGTATTTAATAATTGTGTTTATCTAAAATAAATGCGAAAGAAACAAAAGTCTTTGTGTGTCTCACCTCGGAGACTTTAAATTACTCTTTGTTTACGTCGGTCAAAAGGTCGCAGACGACACAACTGTCTGCCTTTACGATATTTAAATACTAGGCTAGGCGACAATTACATTTAACAATGTATTTTGTGTTCAATGACCTATATTTTAAGTTACAAAATGCCTTGGAAATAATAGACTTAGGTCTTAGTTTTTAGAGACAGATTTTTAGATATAAATTCGTTTAGGAATATTATAATAATCGTTCTAGTAAAAACGGAGAATAAATATTGACTTTTTACTTGCTTATTTGAAAACAATACCGCGAGGACAGGTTCGAAGCGGCGCAAGATGGAGATTAGTGGAAGGACTTGGGGGAGGCCTTTGCCCAGCAGTGGGACATTACAACAAAAGCAACTAAAACCTTAAAATCCCAGCCTTCGGATACTAAAATTTAATTAGCATATTTCTTCCAAATTTTCAGGAATTAGGCCGTACTATACATAGTCTGTTCTCTGTCAGATTACCGTATGTACAAGTAACCAGGCAGCCCTATAAGTCTTGAATGTTTATAACAAATTGTCGTCGAGCAGTTTATTTTAAGCTCAGTAATCTGTTCGTGACGGTATCTTCACGACTTAGCCCGAGGGAGCGGCGCAACTTTGTTATTCTATTACCATAGTTGTAAGGCACGGCACACATTGTTGCAATCTATAAGAATATCTAATAAAATTATCTATTCGATGGATTATGTATTCGAAGTCGCAATCTTCTATAGCATCTATAGATATATTGGTTATGCATCGATAACATTATAGGGAAATCGGGATGCTACTACAAATGTGTATCCTGTCTTGAACTCAAGCTTATGCATAACTAGAAAGAATTTTAACTACAGTACAGTCAAAATAAGCAACATTCTTGATTGCTAGGGTCTGCTAGATTTAATGGATGGGTGGATTGTGTGAAAGATGATATGGCTGCAAAGATTGTGACTTGCGAGATTACGTCAGATAGAAACGTGTGGAAGAAAAAGACATGCTGCGCGCACCCCAAATAATAATAATTGGGATAAGGGCAGGGGAATGATGATGATGGTTTGCTAGATTTAATCAATCTTAGCAGTAAGCTTGAGCGAAGGTTTGACTGCTTGCCCCAGACTACTAGCTCGAATTACAAAATCTTAATAACTATTAATATCGGATTTTATCAATTCCAAAACTTAATTAAAAATTTCGCGAACCATGTTCTTACATGTAACACATTCGACTCGCCCGCACCTGCGCACGGGCCCTTACCCGGTAGTTATAAACTTGGGAAGTTTGCCCGACGAGTCCTATTGTCCACTCTACATCTCTGTCTAGTCTCTTTAAATAACTTCCAGAATATACAGTGTACTAAGTTCTTAGTACAAAATTAAGTAGTATGTGCTTAATTAAATGTTAACTGTGTTTGGTGAGATATGAAAGTTTATTTAGCGGCTTGAGTAATGAAATTTCCTTTTGAGGTTAGGTGATGTTTGGAAATAGCTAATGTCAAATATTTGTTTGCTAATTCTATATGTATATTTTATACGCAACAATAAAAAGACTACATACCTAATTTACAAACAAACTGTAAAGGACGTGAGAACACTGGATTCCGAATATTGAAATCTGAAATCGCTAATCCGCTGCAAGCTAGCGTGGTGATCAATGCTCAAACCTTCTCTGTATGGGAAGAGGCCTGTGCTCAGCGAAGGGACGTATATAGGCTGGTGTATTATTATATTTTTTCTGTCAAACTACTCACTTTTAATTGACCTCACAATGAACTAATTAATGTCCAAAAAACATCACCAAACAGGTGTTTTACAGTTCCAAAATATCAGTAACCCATCTTTTATTATGAATTATATTAAAAGAGTATTATGTATTTTACAATGGCCACAACGTATCGACTTGTTCGTGAATGTAACATTTTTATGCGCGCGCGCAGCTGGGAGACAGGTGGTGACCGGCCAGATTGTGTTTTGTTTTTTTTGTAGCGAAATTGGTTATTGACTTGATGTCCTCCTTAACATTCTTAAGATGTTATTGGTTGTCATTTATTTTATGAAGTTGCAGGTTTTTTTTGTTTGAGTTTCAGGTAAAATTTATGGTGCAATTGAGTGGACTCTGTTTAACGATGTTGTTTGAGGGTAGTAACATTCTCTACGAAGTTATAGTGAAGTCGCAAAATTAAGAAATATCTATGATTGCTCTCTTTAATTACAGTAAGAACATTTGTCAAATTGATGATTGTTGTGATTTAGAGATGCATAAAGATGTGTTGAATAAAGCATTTTCATCTTAAGACTTAACTACATTACGAATGGATTTATTATAACATCGATTTGTATCTATTGTCTAAAAGCATGCGTTTTTATCAGAAGGATCCATTTTACCAGATCTGAAGAAGGAGCCCATAAAAGTGTTTGATGAATAAATTATGTTCTAGCATTTTCTGTTTACTCCTGAAAACCAATCTAGATTGTCTCTTAAAGTCTAGACGCAATGCAATAAATTATTTATTAGCAATCGTATTTGTTGTTTGTCTAGCTTGATATGACCTGGTTTTGTAGAAAACATCTGTAATTTCAAAAGTTCCGATGATCAGATAATATTTCAAAACATATTTCTTACGGTAGTTAGTTTGAAAATGTTGACTACAGCTAGCTATATTTTAAGAAAGAATGACATGTAGAAGATGTAACATTTATGCGCGGACATATAACACTAACGGGCCTGTTGATCTAGTGGTTAGTGACCCTAACTGCTATATCGGAGTCGTGGGTTCTATTCCCACTAAGGACAAATGTTTGTGTAATGAGCAGGATCGCTTGGTCAGTCTGTGTGTAATTTATTTTCCGTTCTGCGATATTCCCATATAAGTTTTAGAACGTTTTGTAACTACCTGCGATAATAACGTCACGGCGTGAAATTTTTCAATATTAGCTTATGACAACGATATCAAACTAATCAAAATGAAAGTATATAACGCATAAAGCATCGTTTTATTATAACATACATTACACAGGGTATACATTTAACACTGAGTATGATTGCGACCTTTATTCAAAGTAAAATAGCTGGAGGGTAAGCAGGGAAAGCGGTACTTTCTCCCAGTTTCCAGCGGATGACGTACATAATTGTAATTATACGGAACTTATGAAAACTATTAATGTTACTGTGTGGAAATTGTTACTTTTACTACTGGATTCGCTGGCGTTGGATTTTGAAGAGAAATAATTATGGAGGTTTAGTTTTTACGTGAAAGATGATAAAGATGTTTTTATTACATACTCGTTACATAATATGGTTTGAAAATTGAATGTGTACCGTAACTAAAATTCATTTTTCTTCCTCTCCTTTCAAACCTCACTGTCTTCTGCGACTTCTGGCCAAAAAAAAATCAATAAAAAAATATTTTCAACCTTTTTTTGAATTGGTTGGTAGGCTGTTCAGTGTTCACATCAAACCGTTATAGGCGTATCAGATCGCGTTTTCATCCATCCCTTAATAATTTATTCTTCTCAAGAGGTCATAACATGATTCTAAAATTATGTAATTTACATTCTTCTATACTGTTCCAGTCCACATCTGTACGTGGCAAAATACACGTACACATGTTACACTTTTCTTAAGAAGTTATCACGGAACAAACGTATCAGATAAAACATTTATGCAACTATGCTGTCGCTAACTCAAATAGTAGTATCTTGACTGACAGCGGAATATTTCGCGATGCAACGATAGGAAGATACCAATGATATGCAGATGTTTGCGACAAGATCTAAAATAAACTGTATCGGATGCAGGTGAAAAGATAACGTCGATGTGAACATGTCTATAGTTCTGTTACATATTAAATCGAATGTCAATGCTTAGGAAATGAAGAAATAATGTATACCTACCTCATGGGTAGCTCAATGGCAACGGAATTAGTTGTTAGATATAGCAATGGTTTCTCAAACGTTGATCAATTTGTTAATCGTCAGTCAAAGCTCATGCTAAGCTCTGTGATTGGTTGAAAGTTTTATGGTCAACCAATCACTGATTTGACAGCAGATTCATTTAGAAAAATCAAATAAAGAGAGGTAAAATTATAGGGACATTATTGTTGATATAGGTCCTTCGAAATGTTAAAGCAAACTTTTTCTGCATTATGTAGAAGTCAGTGAGCCGGTGGATAAAATTAAAGAAAAAAGAAAATAATACTCATAAAGTTTAACAAGAACACTTTCTCAAAGACATTTGATATAATATTTTTATCTTGTAATTTAATCTGTGGCAATCGGCGCGTGAGTGTCGATGCATTAAAAGAAGATAAAAACTGACTTCCCGGCCTCCAAGCGTGACATTTTTTAAACCACCATACAACTAAAACCAAAACCACCCTTATTTTTATGACGATAAAGACTGGTTTGTCCAAAATGGGCTGCAAAGTTAAGTTGGTAAGATTTCAATAATAAAAATAAAGTGATTACCAAAGTGTAGAGTTACGAAAGCATTATTTTTTGTGTCAGTTACAAATGGTGGGTAAAAGTACTTTCATCGGTAACGATTCGGGGTTCGGTACCTGATATACAACCGCTTTTTGTTAATTCAGTTTACATTCCTCATTAATTCAGTCGCATTCCTATTACAGTTATTGTTACAGAATAGAGTATTGTTTATTTCTGTCTTAATCACGAAGCAAGTTAAAGCAATCACACTTGCAAAGATTTTTATAAAACTACTTTTAAGCAACAAAAACTCATAACAAATTTAACATCAACTTTACAAGGAGAATTTACCTAAGCCTTCATAAAACAGGATAGTACAGGACCTTTACAGCATCGTTATCTTATAATCCTCAGGGAACATGTTTATTGACCACCTGACGCCGATCCCGGGACACTTCCGGGCCACACCGGCTATGGTACACACTGAGCCCTTAAGTCACATATGACATTTTAGAACCGCGCAACTAAAGTTAGTAACGCTTTGAAAGTGCCTGAAAAGACCTACTCGAAAAAAAACCTTTTGTTTTTTGATTTTATGATGACAACGTGCTAAGATTTGAATAAAGAATTAATTGAAGAGTAATTTTGGTCAAATGAATTTCATTGGGTTTTTTTTTAACGTCTCCCGCACTAAGGTATTTATTTTTTGTATCGCGGCGGGTTTTTCAGACATTCAACTCACATGCACAAAGACACTCAGACTCAGAACAAGCCTGTGTGGATCGCACAAAATATTATTGTCCTACAAAAGATCCTGTGTTCCTTTGATCGGTTTTAAGATCATAGTTAGAACATTGTTTTCCCATTCGTTGTTATCCTACAATTTTTCAGAAATTACACAAATTTACCTATGTTTCTTTTCATAAGGATGGGAGATTTCGGAACAAATTTTTGTTAATATCATTTTCTAATCACACCAATGTCTTAGGCCTCAACTCTTCTTCTCCAGTTCAAGCATTCATAAACAATCCCAACTTTATAAGCAAAATCTATACAAAAACGAATACCTATCCAAACATAATATCATTAAACAAAAAACATTATTTGGCACAGTGCCCGTCTCTCGATAAAGCCGGGAGCGCATGCATGATAACCCTGTCATTAGGGTATCGGCAGAAATGGCAGTTTGATGAGCCAACCGTGTGCATTGCCTTTATAAATGTGTGTTTAAGTGGCCGTGTATATGTAGCTGTATATGTGTTTGAATTATATGTATTAGTGGGGTTTAACTTAGTAAGGAACTTTTAAAGGATTGTTGAGTAGGTATAAGAAGTTAGGGTAAAGAATTGTTTAAGATTTTTTTGATATTTCATAATTTTAGGTAATCTATGTATCGATTGATCTAAGGTCAAACTTGACGGATTGACGTACAAAGTCAATCCGCAAAGTTTAAAATAAACAACTATTTAATTGTAGAAAGAAGAGAGAGGCTTAAGCTCAGCAGAGGACAAAGTGGGCATTTTATTTATTCTTAAACCGCACACAACATTCGAAAAGTCGGTGTGCCCCGTGAGGATCGAACTCGAGACCTTTGACTTGGCAGTCTTATGGTCTCACCACTAGGCTATCACAGCTGGGTACCTAAGTATATATTTTTTAAGGTTATCAGCCAACCCTTTTCAAAACATCACCATTCTTAAATCCAGTCCACTAACTAACTAACTCTGTGTGTGGTCCCAGCACTCCGAGCTCAAATTACTAGGTCACACTGTTATTAGTTATTTTTTTGATAACGCAATCTGCGGTACATAGCTCGTATGCAGTTTGAGGTTATAAACCGTTTAGTTCATAAACCGAAAACGTTATTTTTCAGTTTAATGACTGTGGGGTGTGTGGTTCGCATCCTGCACACATCCACCTGTCGATGAGTCAACAACACTAAAACGTGTTTTGATTGCGCTAGTGATGTCTGTTGTCGATAAAATTTCGTGAAATTAAATGTGTATAAAATTGATTATTTAATTTTATTTCAAATCCTTTGTTTTCTTAGGTATTATTTCTCATTGCTTTCTATTTTTTTGGAAATGATAACTTCAAAAAGACTTACACTGAAATCTGTCTACGAGTACGTATTTGTAACAAAGCAGTTAAGTTCAAAAGAAACTTTACACCACACCGCTTTATTATTCTAAACAGCTTTTACTACTGTTTCTTATAATCTTAGATTAACACGAAAAGTGTCGCAAAACAAAATAAGCACTTTGGAATTATCAAGCATCTATCTTACATTATAACCCTACTTTCAAAAACAAAAGAATAGCGGTTGTATCGATAAAATCAGTGTAGACCATCACTAGTTTTTATCATTTCGTTTTTATGATAGCAAAATTTGATTACAACTTTCCAAAAATGTGTTTTATTTCCATAAAAATAAAGTCATTATTACTTTGTTAGTCGAAATTTTGCGAATACCCGTTGAATGTAGGGCCATGATGAAAGCGGTTTGACATTTAGTTTGACTTAGCCTGTAGGTTTTATCTTAGGTCAACACACACAGAGCAAGTAGCCATTTAACTATTTGACGAGTCTGTTGGTCTAGTAGTCGGCCCGTCAAAAAGTCCGGTATAGCAGATGCTCATTTGCCCTGTGTATGGGTGTAATTTTTCTACAATATGTATGTATAGAAATATATAAGTATGTTTATCAGTTATCTACTACTTTTAACACAAGTTACTACAGTATTCTTAATTTAAGACTAGATGGCGTTGTATGAATGTTAAAAACAAAGGCATCTTAGTTATCAAACTAAAGCCAAATGAATAATACGTTGATGTTGGTTTGACTTACTAATTTGAGTTTGTATAAAACGGTTTGATCAAACTAAAAGCCTTGAGGACTAACAAAACAAAAGACGGCTCATTGGCTCTTACCCCACAGAGAAAAGTTCGCAAGAATTGTATTTATGTTGTTGTTATTCAATCAAGAGGAAACGTAACGTTGCCTTTCAAATGTTTACTCACGCGTAATTAACGAAAGTATGATTTACAGAAGGCAATTGAGACTTTCAGTATATGTGTGTATTCTGTATTTGTTTGTAAATAACTGAAGAAATGTAGAAGTTAGGAATTGACGACGAAATTCGTTGTATTTTTTTCATGGGATGGGATTTCATGACGGAACATTAACTGGTAATTTTAGAGATCGAAGTAATGTTGTTGCTTTCATAGGTACATAACTTATGGAATTTCTTGCCCGTTCTTCTTCATAGGATTGTCACTTTGGAACCGCAGGACTGGTTTCAGTAGTGTTTTGAAAGATCCTAAAAAGGCCTACTTGGAATAAAAATCTTTCGATTTTGATACATTTTGGGGGATAAAAGCCAAGGTCTTATCTAGAGTTTTAGATTTTAGCAAATTTTATCAATACAAGCTATAGCTCCATCGGTTTTGGGCATACAAAGACTAGGTTTTAAACAAACTAGGTAGTCAACTACCTTCTAATTATTATATCAATATTGTGCCATTGTAATAGTGTGCTTAAACATAAAGAATGGCTTATTACTCATTGGGACTAAGCCAATACACTTAAAGTTTTAAAGGTATTATATAAATAATCATCACGTTATTAAAAGGTATTATTAATACGTGTTTAATTAAACACCTTATTAATATTTTACACTAAAATAAAATATTAATATAACAAGTAATTATGTTAGCCTAATTACACGCTGGTTTAGTGGCCTCGTCGTGATTACATTACTGATAAACTTTTAATTGGAGAGTGTTGTGCATAAATTTATAGTTACTGCATGTTTTGAGCAAATTTTATGTGGACTAAATATGTGTTATATTAGGATTACATAGAAGCGCTTACAGATAATATGTTCACGTTTTTAAGAGAAAATTTGTAAGTATGGATGGATGTCTGTAACTCTTTCACGCTCTAGCTGACATCTTGGATTTACACATAGGATACATTTAACCAATTGCGACAGAATCAAAATCAAAAAGTTTTTATTTCGAGTAGGCCTTCTCAGGCACTTTCAAAACTTTACTGACTCTAGTTGCGTTAAATGTTAAAAGGCGATAATTTGAGCACATTAAAATACTATCCTCTACAGCTTGTGGCTATGGTATAAGGTTACGAAAAATAAAAAAACATGCATAATATTAAAATCCTTAGGTAGGTATGATAATAATAATGATGAACTGTCTAAAAAATAAAAACTCCTGCGCAATTTGATATTCCTCGTCGTCAGACAGCCATGACCTAATTCTTCAGAGAAATTAAGCAAAAAAAATACTAATTGAAAATCTTATCCTTTTTTAAAGTCGGTTAAAATAGGTCAAGGGAACCTCCTCATATGTCAAAAAAAAGAACCCTTCACTCTTACAACATTCACACGGAAACATCGATCGGATATCAGAATCAGGAGCATTGAATGTGAGTGGTATCTATCAAACAGACAGACAGACAGCGAACGCATTCATTAGCGGTCGCTGCACTGCGCATGCGCGCTCGAGTGGACTGCCGCCGCCATGTTGGATGCAGAAGGCCCATTCTGTGAGACTGGGATAGCTTTTGAGAAAGTTTTGTCTAATCTTATAATAATTACTTAATAACTCAACAGTTCTTGATATTGACCTTCAAAAATACGTTTTCTGGTATTTAGATTGATAGTAGTAAACGCTTGTTCATCATCATAATAGTAGTTTCTTTACACTCTGTATAAAAGTCCTGTGTCACAATGTTAGTTACCGTACTTCTCCGAAACGGCTTTACCGATTTATACCAAATTTTATATTCGTATTCAGTATGTCTTAGAATCGGCTACTGTCTATTTTTCATCCCTATTTTTTTTTCTCGTACGAAGTCGCAACAGCCCATAGTTACATAAAATAATTACAGTTTCCTCTTAAAGAGATAGGATGGGCCTCAATGCCATTATTGAAAGAAACAAAACTTAGCAGCTCTAAGGTTTATATTCCCTGAACACTAAAAAAATCTGATAACAAATTATAACACGTTTTTGAAGGTCTATCCATCGGTTCTCTAAGTTTTAAATTAAAAAGGTAGCATGTAACTTTACAGAAACCACAAAGGTCATATAAGGACAGAGTTATACTAATCGTTTCTAGTTAAAGTATTATATCATCGCATTTATAAGAATTATAACCACATCTCTATTTCACCATAACACACTAATAAATAATAGTAATAAATTATTTTGCAAGTCACCGTACAAAGTGCACCTTCTTTACCTAACTTACAAGTGTTGTTTCCCTCTCGCTCTAAATATAGTTATCTCTTTCTAGCAAATGAACGTCTTGAAATAAGCGTGTGATTTGAATAAGGGCTCGCGGTTTGGAGTGACTGCAATTATTGTGAAACGTTAAGGAGTTTAAGCTTGGTTGAGACTTAAATATCAACAATGCTCTTTGAGTTACTGTTTTTAAACGGTATTTGTTTTCTTTTTTTGCTTTTTCTTTCTGGCCTGGTAACAATTGCTGATTAGTGTAATGTCTTTCATTCATTCTTATTTCATATATGCCAGATTGTCAATTAGCCCTGGTTTATTTTTTTTCGCACATCGCGATTAATAATTTTTGATTTGTTAGTTGCCAGTGTTAGTAAATTATTTGTGCATTTATCGTAGATTGTTCCGGTATATCCAAGTCTTAGACAGAGTGGTTTAAAACAGATCTCAGTGGCGTGCACTTGGAGAGGCCTATGTCCAGCAGTGGACTGCGATAGGCTGATGATGATGATGCAAGTCTTGAATTAGTGTCAATTTCTTGAAAGAATACTGTTACAGGTGCCTAAAGTATTAACGTTTATCTTTATCCTTAGCTTTATCTAAATTTTTGAAACCAGTTTTACCCAAAAAAGGTTCAAATATGCAATTAAGATTTAGAATCTAGTCAAATACCCTAAAAAGCTTATAGTAATCCTATTAAGGTTGTTTAGTAACCATTCATACAATGTAAGATATTAATTATAAACTTATAAGGAAAAATAAGACGTCTATACAAACGTGTGTTGACATTTTAATGTCACGTAAGGAATGCAGACACACGACGTATAATTATAATTATCTTGAATACTCGGTGCGATAATTTGTTATTGTAAACAAACAATTATCGGTATGCAGCGCCATACAGTCTTATGTAGACTCTATTTCTTAAGTATCGCTTTTGATTCATAGGCTAACTTCAAAAGAAGAAACCCGGTCCTTTTTAAAGGCTTACATAGGGACACAGGTCCAACATGCAGAGGCCTTGTTGAGAAATTGAATCTAAAATGTGATCCATCCATTTCATGCCAAACTCGCCATACCTCTCTTATTAGTATGCTCACAAACCTAAATACAAGTTATCAGACGATTTCATTAATTTATTTTAACAGATTATAATCTCAGTGTACTACTGTACTACAATTTAATTATTATGTCTACAATTAAAAGGCTAATAAAACTAGGTTATTACATAGCTTGGCAAGCAACAAGACATTACAACGAGCACTTATGTCACAGATTCATATAATCTGATGTCAGTCTCGGTTCTTAGTATTTATTAGCTCATAGACTAGTAATCAATTTAGATCGGGCATTTATTTATTCTCTAGTTATTTACTGTAAACGCCAAACGGTAAAACATACTTGTTAATATTAGCTTGGAATTTAATTCGTTGACAGAAAAAGAGTTTCTTGTCGAGTTTAACTTAATAAGTAACAAAAATATACATTTTTGTTGGTTACCAATACATCTAAAAGACAGTGCTTCAAATTGCTTACCAAAGTATTTAATCTCGTTGCATACATAAAACCATTAAAAAATTAATAAAATAAAATGTGAAACTAAACATACTTAATAATGTATTCAAATTATTATTTAAAAACAAAATTCAATACAGGTATTTGAAATTCAAAAACCGAATAAAAAAAATACAAAACCGTCAATTCACGTATCATTGCACGCATTTTATTCCACGAAAAAAAAAAAACAAACATTTTAAAATAAGAAGAGAATTTTAACCGTCTATTTAAAGCGTTCTCTATGCGCCAGGTATTTGTGTGCGAATATAAATGTGTCAAGTGCGAGCGGGCGCGTCATTTTGCCGCGCAATTGCGAAACATGGCCGCCGACCGCCGTGTAATGTCGCAGGTTATTTGTGTTTTAATTATCGGATGTTGCACTTTCTGTGACCCGGGATTTAATAGCTTGTTACGTGTAACTATGTGTTGATACGCTTGGATATTGTTTGGTGAAGGCATAATGTCTTAAGGTTCTTGACTTAAGGTCTTAGTACTCATATATTTAAGAAGATTGCATGAAATGTTACTTTTCTGACTTGAGTCAGGTTTCACTCAAAAACTTTACTTATCCAACTACGTTGTTTAAACAAGATTCCCCTTAAAAAACGTAAATACTAAAAATATCATTTTAAAACGTTTGTAAGTATGGATATATGGATATTTGTTACTCTTCCACGCTCAAACAGAAGGAGCAATTTTGATGAAATTTAGTATGAAGTTAGTTGACATCCTGGATTTACACGTAGGCTACTTTTTATATCACAGCGTTAGACGCAGGTAATATTTTTGCAGCTATAACTGACATTCGCGTGTGCAAAATAAAAACATTATGAAAAACATGTAAATAAGAATGAAGCAAATCTTTCTATACTCTTGAATTTATGGTATTTTAATCTTGTCTAATTCTGAAGCCTTTAAAAACGAAGAATTTTCTAGAATTTCTGTATTATTACCACAGGAAAGGTTTCTGTGGTAAAATTGTCTTACAACAACAGCATGAAGAATTACAATGATGAATTCTTTCACTCTATCCCTAATTAGGCAGAAAACATTTATGCCATGGCATGACACTGATTAATCTGTGAGAATTTCTTTTTTATACCGCATTGTCTGAAATACATTTTATATTATTTATGTCTGTTTGTTTATTCATTTCTTGGCCATCATCAATCACAGTTATTGTGGCGCTTACAGACAGACAATATTGTGACATTATTTATTATTATATTTTTATTGGGGTCGTGAGAATTTTATGCTCATTGTTTGATAAGCGTTACACACATATTTATAAGAATATTGCTTATAATACTCCTAAAGATAGGCTACAGACGTCCAGGAAGAAAATAGGTTTCGTATTTTATTAACGTTTCCGTTAAAGGAAATTAAATAGCAGGAATTGCAATGGGTTAAATAATTCACTGTTAGTTTCCCTTTTTAAAGTCTTAGCGGAATAAAATTCAAGTATTGATTCTACTATAAACTTTTTCTTTAACAGAACTATAGACTACCTATATAGTATTAAACAGAACATACTGTAGCTACACAGGCTGGCCACAAAAAAAAACAATTGGTAGACACAAAAATATCCATTAGAATTTTAAATCAATGTCACAATATTTTTTTAATTACGTTCCGTTTCTCTCGAGCATCCTTCATTCTTATTACAAGCTATCTAAATCATATGGGTCACGTAGATAAGGTAAACTTGCAAAAATATCACCGAAAATATGCTCGTTAGCAATCTTAGCCCAAGATCTTAATTACTTAAATATCGTTGAGCGTCTCATCTCGCTAATTAAGAACAGAATTTAATTTATTTTAACTTTTAGGTGGATTTGCGAAAGTCTTGAGTGACTTGAGTGCGACCTTGTTTTATGATAACATAATTAATATAATCTTATAAATTTCACTTTGTTTGAAATAGGTATTATGAAGTTATGACGCATGCCTTTATAGATAAACAAAGGTTTTTGACCTCATTTAGTAATAACAAGTCTGTTTCATTTAGTATTAAGGATTTCACTGGAGAATTCGTGTAGTAAAACTGGAACATTTGGATTTGAAAGTCTCTTCGCATATTTTAATATTCGTCTCAAGATTTGAGTATTCTTAAGAAAGGCTATTTTTTCAACAGATACTTTGATCTTTGACTTTAGTTATGAGTTTCTAGAGTCGATTTACACAAATATTTAGAAAATGTAGAAGCAATTTGATTTCATAGATGCCTCATCTTTCATTAAATATGTTTGCTATTAGCCTACAATATGCGAGTAAAATACCCATTAATAAAAAAAAAACCTTCCGAATGTCGGTTGTAGCATTAAAAATATTACCAGACGCAGCCAGTTAAAAGTACACGTTTATTAGGGGTGTCATTTTACTCCATATCAAAATCAATTCAAACTGAATTATCAATTTCGTCAATACTGATCCAGACATAATTATATGAACGTAAAGGAGTAACATCCATCCATACTTACAAACTTTCGCGTTTTTATTATTAGTGGGATATAATAAAATCACGCCACACCAGCACCTATCCAAGATTGTTGAAGCAGTATAATTAATAAGCGGGTTAGCATTAACTGGCGGCGACAAAGTTTAATAAGTCAGAGTGGCTCGCCTTGGTGGCTTTCTGAGAACTAAACCCGTCAACGGTCGAGTACTTAGTTACGGTGGCCATTTTGTAATGAAGACAGAAGGTTCACGGAATATTTTGAACTGAAGTCTATTGTTTTCGACTGGTAATGAAAAAAAAATAGAATTGAGAATCCTCTTCCTTTTTGAAGTCAGTTAAAAACAACAAGGTGTCTATCTTATTACGTTAAAGAGTAGATAAAGAGTATGCCTAATATTAATACCAGACAAAAGTCTGTTTTTATATTATATAGAGGATTGAGTATTGATCACCACTTAAAGGTTTATTATTGAAATGTTTCTTGCAGCAATAGATTTAGTTCTACAATTTTATTGGTATTGCGTAAATTACACTAGTTTCATATTCAAGTACCAGTAGATACAGCCCATTTCTTCGTAAAAAGGCAAATTAGTCATTTTAAGAGAATAATAACCCCAAACAACATTCTTTCAGAAGCACTTATTTTTCTCCAAGAAATGTTTAGACTTAATTTTCTGTACACAATTATCTTTACGCAGATACGGTAGAATTGTTTTTACATGTACCTAATTAAGTCTGTCACTATTGTTATACAATGTACGGTTATTTATTTTTCTTGTATTATCCGTTAGCACTTATAATAATACTTGTTGCCCAAGAATTCGTCTGCGCGAATTTAAACTTTACCAGGATGAGGATTGGTTCGAAGCGGTGCAAGATAGAGAATCGTGGAAGGACTTGGGGGAGGCCTATGCCCAGGAGTGGGACACTATAGGCTAGGGAAAAAACTTTACTCCCGTCTTACGCTGTCGGTTAAAAGTAGCCTATGTGTTTATTCATATTGTTAACTAACTCCATATCAAAATTGTTCCTGTTTTAACGTGATACGAATAGAGTAACAAACGTCCATCTATCTATCACTTACATAGCGTTTTAAAAATAAGTAGGATATTAACTCTTTAATCAATCGTATCTTGGTTCAAATTCCTTTCTCACAAAGAACTAGATTTGAAATTAACATAAACATACCTATTATTTATTATTCCTCTAGATATTATATTATTAAAACATTTTTTTCCTGTTCTGGGGTTTTTCAAGACTAAAATCAAAGGTCAAAATATAAGGCAGATAACCAATAAATCTTCCTGTATCGTACAAGGTCAAAACATTAGTCTTTTTTAGGAGTCCCCGGGTAGCCATTTTTAACCGACTGCAGGAGGGTTATGTATTAGGGCCCGTAGGGAGGTAATCCGTGATTTGTATCCTTTATATTACGGAGATGACAAGGCCCTTCAGGGCAGTTCAATGACCTTAAAAAATTTAAGAATATTTTTTGTACTCATTATATCTATCTTGAATCAGGATCAAAATATATTATTTGTAAAATATAGGTAAACAGATAATACAGATCTTAATTAAAAGTAAGTACAGAGCGTTATGTTGTGTCTTTCTTGTTTTAGATTTAAATAAAATAGGAGTGCGGGCTTGTATGGTCATACCTAATTCCATACAATATTTTTTTTCAATTACATTTGTTTAAAAAACAATTTATTATAAGATAAATTGTACGCGATTACAAGTGTGTTGATGGATTGCTATGGAAATAAGTCGTGTAAGTACTGCTAAATCACTTTTAGACAGACGGCATAGTGATTATTGTCCTCCATTATACAAGCTATGTAAAAAGGCTTTATTCTTGATATAATCTCTTTAACACTCCAAAGATTACCCGCTTAAATCATAATAGACATTCCTATTCACTCATTCTTAATACGATAGACAGAGACGACAATAACACAAGAACCTATGAATGGATGTAATTTCCTCACGATGACTCATCATTTCTGTGGAAAAAATGTACATGCAATTACCGCCTAATTTATAAACAATCTCTATTGTTATAGCAATAAGGTTTAAATTAGCTTGCGGGGATTCAGGTAATAAGTTAGCAATAAAAAGTGGCCTTGTAATGTCCCTGAGTTTGTAAGAACTTCCTTTTGTGAGGCGGGTTCTTGGAAAACGATCGCGTTGAAAAACAGACTTACATAGTATTAATACATACAGTAATTTAACTCGACAGTTTCTAGCAAATAGACACCTACAGCCGCGTGGCAAGTAACAGCGATAGGGCTGCCTACTCACAGCATTTCAATTAACATCAACATGCACTGTCTATTCGTCACTGCAACACGCTCGCGACTTAAACATGCCACGATCGGAAAGCGCTGGCATAACCCGCGTTGCGTCCGTTTATATGAAGGCATCCTACTGTATAAATTATTATACTGTGCTAAAAGACAATTTATAATTAAAATGTTTCTCCACAGTAATTGTTAGCACGACCTTTTTGGCGGCTGTAAACTACTTGATTTTATTAGTTTAGGGATTAGTTTTAAAGCCCAAACTAAGCTTTTGGAATCCAATTATGCAAATTGTTTGCTAATAGTACTAGTACTAATTAGTTTAGCCTTTAGAAAGTTAAAACAAACGAAAACTACATAGATAAAGTGTCCATAGTTTACCTGCAACTGGTGACAGTTTCCGCATGACACACCATCGCGATTTCCACTGAAACAAACAAAAGAAAGTTGATTTAATAGGTATTAAATTAAGCGCATATTTTCTAGTAATCGACAAAAATAAAAGGGATTTAAATCTCTTCTTAGCTTAAACATGTATCACGCTTCGCTGTCACACTTCTACAACTGCGATAATATTAATTTAAGCGGTTGTGGTTGTGTATTGTGCGTTCCCGTGGCCCTCGACAATAGGGAATGGAGAAGTATTCCGGTGGTGTAAGCCGGTAAGAGTCTAATACCCCGTCGCCTTCCGCAGGGCGATGGAAGTCCATGAGGATTTCCACCAGGAAAAAGAAGGCTCTAGAACACTGTACCATAAGTTAACTATGTTTATGAATTCTATCGTCAATAGCATTTTATATGAAAACAAAAAAAAATGGCATGAAAAATAGATGTTGGCCGATTCTCAGACCTACTGAATGCATATACAAAATTTCAAGAGAATTGGTCAAGCCGTTTCGGAGGAGTAGGTATGGCAACGAAAACTGTGACACGAGAATTTTATATATTAGATCTAGAGTCTAATATCGTAAACTAAAACAGTAATAAAAGGTTATTATTTCTCACTCAACCACTTAGTCTAGCTACGTAATTTCGCTAACAAATCGGCTAGATTTTATCCTAGACATAATGTAATAATATTAAACATTATTAGCACGAAGGAAGCCAAGGCGAGCAACTATAGTACCGTAAAGATAATTGATTAATATTTAAACTTGTAATTAAAAGTCAACTTTAAATAAATAATGGCTATGTATAAAATCTATTGAACGTTTAATTATTTTATTAGACCTACAGGTAAATTATAGGTTAGATTTTAATTATATGCTTGTATTCTTCGAATGGGGAAGGAAATTAGTTTTTCTGCATAATGTGTGCATTACAAGAGACTAGGTGTAAGACCACTCAATGGGAGCCAACAGATGGACAGCGCCGCCGAGGCCGGCCCAAAAAGCGCTGGCGGGATGATTTGAATGTACACCGCGAGGACTGGTTCGAGGTGGCGCAGGACAGAAAGACATGGAAGGATCTGGGGGAGGCCTTTGCTCAGCAGTGGGACACAATAGGCTAGAAAAAATAAAGGTGTTGCTCGCTGAATGTGGATTATAGCTGCTGATTATAGTATTACCCGTCTCTAACAAATTCGATGGATAGCTGCCTAAGTGCTAATCAAGGATGCCAGCTAAGTTTATTTAACAGATATAATGTTTTAAAAGGAAGGGTTATATGAATCAGTATTGCACGGTGCATCCGTGCGAAGCTGGAGCGAGTCGACTCAATAATAATACTAAAACTACTTCAGTGTTTAAAGCGACAAATAAACTCCTTACGTCTGTATTGGGAATCGAATCTTGACCTTATCGTCAACTAAACAGTTAATTGATAAATTAAAGATAAACTATCATGGTTAATTAAACAAACGTCGACACACCTGTTACATCTGTTAAGAGTTAATTAATTAAAACTAGTTTCTTTTAACTTTAATTTATTTAAATAAAAACTTGTTAAGATGATTTGAAGGTTAAATAACTGATAAAAGAACTTAATGAATTTTGCAATCATTTTATTAGCATAATCTATTTCTTGCTCGTAATAGTATTTTTTGGAGTTG
The DNA here is from genome assembly GCA_941860345.1 of Chrysodeixis includens. Lineage (NCBI taxonomy): Eukaryota > Metazoa > Arthropoda > Insecta > Lepidoptera > Noctuidae > Chrysodeixis > Chrysodeixis includens. Next base: position 10,698,247 of record OW796107.1, on the reverse strand, counting down.
TTAATGTTATTGTCCAATGTTATGTTTTGAGAGACGGCTATCACTACATAGTATAAAACAAAGTCGCTTTTTCTGTCATGTGTGTTGTATGTCCCTATGAACGCTCAAATCTTTAAAACTACGCAACGGATTTTGATGCGGTTTTTTTTAATAGATAGAGTAACTCATGAGGAAGGTTTTTATGTATAATATCATCCATTAAATAGTGGACAAATACTGTTATTTTTGAGGTTTCTAATGTGATGTCGCAAATAATTACATTTTTTCCGCTTACATTGCAAACGCAGGCTGAATCCTACGAGATTTATCAAAATAATGTACTAAGTATTGTACACAATGAAAAGATCTACAGAAAGCTCCGCGATGGTATATGTCTATCTCTTATGGATATCCCACAATAACATTTTTTTGTCATTTACTTTTTACGACAAATAATGACTAATATTCGAAGCGATTTTAACCAATACAGCATTAATCCTTATCCAATTAAATACCTTAAATACATTGTTGATTTAATATAGATCTATTTGGCCTTTTACAGCATCTGATTTAAATCAATATTTTTGAAGATGTACAGATTTAAAAATTGCGGAACGTAGCGGGCCGCTATGTTTTTTTATAAACAACGTTCACAGTTTTTCTGCAGCGTATTTAGTATATCAGCATTGCACCCGTGCGAAGCCGGGGCGGGTCGCTAGTATCTCTATAAGTATACTTATTCCCGTGTCCCAATGTTAGTTACCGTACCTACCTACTCTTCCGAAACGGTTGGACCGATTCTCTTGAAATTTTGTACATACATTCAATAGGTCTAAGAATCGGCCAACATCAGTCTATTTTTTATCATTTAGACCCTCCTCAGTTTTGAAGTCAGTTAAAAATAGCGACAGTCACAGAAATCGTTTTATTTTTTTAATCAAACCTATTTAGCGTAACATTTCGTATCATATTTACCTTTTATTCATATCGTTGTACTAACCTCTTTAGTCAAAACAAAAATTCAAAAAACCATAAACAACAAGCAACATTTTCTCTATTACCTAGAGGAGAGCAGTTCGGTTCCCGCTTTCGCCGCCGCTGTAGGCTACACGAATCCATAAGGAACTCGGAATCGTGCCGTTTTCCATAAATGGCTAGTACCTGCACTTGACACACCGAGTGGACTTTGGCTTCTAGAAACAGTACCTTTCTACACATAAATTTAGCATTGCCAGTTAAGAGTAGACCACACGAAGTGATTTTCGACTTCCTTACTTTTGAAGTTTTAACCACGCCAATTACCACTGTGATGTGTCGCGGGTCGATCCCCGCGTAGGACAAGAATTTGTGCGATCCACAGATGCTTATTTTAAGTCTGGGTGTCTATGTGCGTGTGAATTGAATGTCTGTGAAACCCCGCGATACAGGATTAAAATTCATTAGTGCGGTCGTTTAAAAAAAAAAAAATTCGGAGAACCCTGTCGTTAAAGAAGGTAAATCATAAACTTCTGTTAGTATCACCGAGGAAGCAAGATGACTTATCTATTAGTACATAACCTTAAGTATAAATAACAACACGTTATTTTGCTAAATCATTTAATTTAACACTGATTGGATGACCATTGCTAACCTAACAACTAGTTAAATCATTTAGATTTATACTAGATTCTAACTGTGACTTTGCCAGTGGAAACATCGGTTGTGGCTGCATTTGACGGGCCTGTTGGTCTAGTGGATAGTGGCCCTGACTGCTATACCAGACGTCGTAGGTTCGATTCCCACCCAGGATAAATGATTGAGTGATGATCACGATCCTTTGTTCTGTATCTGGGTGCAATTTATTTATAACACGTAAGTTATTAGAAATATAATATAAGTAAGTATCTAAGCATGTTCATCAGTTGTCTAGAACTCATAATACAAGCTCTGCTTAGTTTGAGACTAGATGGCATTGTGTGTAAAGTCGTGAAATATTATATTACAGATATGTTATGGACCAAGTGATAAATTGAGCAGTATACATAATGCCCGGGCACTATGAAAAATGCCCAATATGAGAGTGCACTTTGATAATAATTATTCAAATAATCAAATTGACCGGGCACTATACATACGGCCTATCACCTTTTGGGCAAAGTAATACAAATGTTACAGCCAAAGTGATCAATCTGGATATTATAGATACTGTTTAGCTTATTATATATAATATCTTCGAAGAATTAGATAAAGTAATAAAACAAGTAAATATTCGTTTCAGAATTAATTTGTATTTTAATTTGCCTTAAGCGTACATATCATAAAGATTATTTTAACAATAAAAATAACATAAGAAGATATTTTCACCTGAATAAATATAGATTTTGACAAATAAAAAAAAAAACCTAACCTCACCTAATTTAGGTTAGGTTAGGTTACGTTTTTTTTTTATTTCTTCCAACATTACGACCGCAATCAACATCGGAACTCGAACTCTTACGGTGTCCCCAATTGCAGCCATGGTTTATTTAGCGCTTGATACAACTTAAATATAGCATTAGTATCAAATTGCCCAACTATCATTTAGCAATATAATAATGACCTAGCGATATGATAATAATGAAGTTAAGATAGTAATTAATCACTTAGCCCGACAATGCTAGGCATTATTCATAATGCCCAAGCATTATAAATAATGCCCGCATTAATCACTTGGTCCATAACAGATACATTATTAAACCATACTCAGATACACTCGTTCCTGCCTTCCAGTCCTACTAAATACCAAGAAACTATTAGGTCATCGCTCCGAAGTTCCCAACCGATCGTTCATTCAATATCTACTGAGCAATGAGCCTTTATCGCCCATTGACTACACAGTTGGAACACCATCTCGCCACACGCTGCCAACTCCGTTGCCATACGTACACTCCGACATATACACATCTCGCTTACACGCGTTGCAAGACGTTATATTCTGTCTTGTTCGTTGATTGTAGTCGCGAGTAAACATGCGTCTTGTGTAGGGTGACTGTCAATCGTTATGTTTGAGGATAACACTGGACTTTAGGTAGGCATTGTTCAATTGTTTTTATATCTTTAGAAGTAATTTTTTTCTTGATTTGTAATTACAGTGGTCGCGAAAGTAATACTCATTTAAGTATAACGATTAAATAAAGTACTAAGTCTTGTTTACTAAGCGTTGGTTATCAAAATAATGTCATCTTAATAAGCACAAAGAAAATGTACGTTGAAAATTGAGGTATTACTGACTCATGGGAAGACTACACGCCACTTAACAACATTGAATAGGATAAACAATCAAAACTGTGAAAATCACGAACAACTTTCACATGATTAAACTACTTACATAGTTACACCTTCAGAAAGAATACTGATATTCTTTTGAAAACTATCTCATACAAAAATGTGCTGTAAAGCGAAAGGATTACATACTAAATTACAGTGAAAAAAATATAAAATGTTACTTTGTGATGTATGCGCAAAATACATTCTATACTATAGTAACTTTTGATAAACGCTATTCAAACTAGTATCAAACACAATAATTAAGTAAAGAAAATATCCATCTTTCACTGAATCGAATCCGAGAAAAAGTCACGCAAATCATGTACACTCTAGTCGATCGACAAAACATGTAGCGTTGCCGGCCGCCATCGTGCCACTGTGGCACTACAGCGGCGCCCCGTCGCCCCTCAGTCGGCCCACACGCGCTAACCGAGCCGCACGTCCGTTCTAACTTCAAACCGTCTAAGATTCCCTCGCAAAATGGCCGAAATCGACACAGAAGCGCTAATACACGCAGTGAAAAAACGTCCGGCGTTATACAACAAAAACGACCATAATTACTTCAGCCATAAGAAACATAAAGCTAAACTGTGGACCGAAGTGTGTAAAGAAGTGTTCGCCAATTGGGACGAGTTTAAGCCGCAAAATAAAGTGGAATCTGGTAAGCGATTTAAACTGTTAAAAGGTGTAGTTTCATTAAAGAAAACGTTTTTAAAAAAAATTGACATTGGAAATTATACCTACATTCTAAAATATACCTTAACGTTATCCATATAGAGATGCAAATCCTTTACTCTAAACGTGAATCATAGGTTACGAATAATCACTTCTATTTATAGTTTACATATATCCATAATATCATAACTGCATTTAAATTCGAACGTGGAATGCTTTTTTTTGTCTGTGCTTATTCGACTCTAAAGACCGAATATTTAAAACTAGAATAATTCTAAGTATCCAGTAATTCGCATGCCGCCTCTTTTACTTTAAGATGAAAAATAGAGACAGATAGACATTTAAGTAAGTCTTAACAGTTTATTAGCCTTAGTATCATAGAATTAGTAAGGAAAACAACCGGATACCTTTACTAATAATATACAAGAAACATCTCATTTATAAAGACAGTATCTTAAACGTTATTTCCTTATAAATAAGTATTGACTACATATTCAGTATTGATGAATTTCATTGGACCCATGTTCCTGCCGCTCCCCTAATGAGACAGTTCCGACACTTTTGAGACGGGTTGCGAGTTCGATCTTCAGTGAAAGTTTCGGACACGAAAATGTTTTTAACTGAAATTGTATTATAAACATTTTGTTAGCAACAAAACAAATAAATATATCATGTTATTCAATTTATAATGTTTAAATGAGTTATGTTTGTTCTCGTTGCACGTGTTTTGAAAATACTCATTTATATATTTTTTTTTTTAACATGCATGTTTCAAACAGGCAACTAGCTAAAATACATTTTTGATATACAAAATCCATTACAATTTGTCACGTAATGGCAATTAAAAGTTATACAACGATACAAGTACTTAAATATAACAATAACAAAATGGAAACGAATCCATCAATACATCACAATTTAACGGTCCATTCTGATGTAAAACTGCCTCAGTGACGTGTTTGCAAAGTACATGCAAAAGAGGACGGTGAGGGCAAACAGAGGGCACACACTAAACGCTACATTCGTTTACATCGCCTTAATTGTTACAACGCCTAGACATCTCAAGGTATTACCTACAACTATAAACAATTGAACTGAATTGGCTTCTTTATGGACAAGTAATTCAATGAACGCGATATTTATCAAAACGTTTGTTCTTACGAGCTACGCGATGATTTAACATAGTTCTCCCACTTGTCTCGTCCTATGACTGAGTCTAGTCGTAAATTAATCAGCCATCAATTCACAGGTCATGAACTGCAGAGACGCTGGAAGAGCCTCCGGACCTGCTTTTCTCGAGAACTTGGGTTACAGAAGAAGGAGAAATTGAAAACGGTAAATCTAGAAGGACCAGTAAGAAAGAAAAGAAAGAGATATGAATACTTCAACATGATGTCTTTCCTTCTAGAGCCAGGAGAAGAAAATGACCTGACTGTGGATACAGAAGATGACTCTTCTGATCCATTAGATACAGTTAAGCATGAACCACTAGCTTACGAAACATCAGATGTTGGGAATCCCATACGATGTGACATGGAACCTGAAATGGGAATCCTAAGACCGTTCGAGAGAAACGAGAATTTAGAAGATAAAATCCTTGATATGCTCAAAGATATAAAGAAGGACGAAGAAGATGAAGACAGACAGTTCATGCTGTCTCTAGTCCCGAGTTTTAGGAAGCTGCAAGATAAACAGAAGTTTGAAGCTAGAATTGAAATTTTAAGGGTTTTGAAGGATATAACCTTTAGGGAAGAATCAAAATAGATTCGATTAAACAATTTGATTTTTAATTGTTTTAGATTTAATAATTTTAGTAGACTAAATATTTTAAGGGGGATAGTGAAGCTAGATAGTAGGTGCTACACTAAATGGTTTTGTTATAAGGTTAAGTGTAACATTGACAGAGCATGTTATTAGCTCATGTAAAAATAGTATATTTTAAGAATTTTGTATATTTGTAAAAGTTTCTGTTTATGGTATTCCTTCGTTGTTTGTGCCACTAATCAATAGTTTTTCTAAAATTGAACAAACATTAAAATTTGTTTATCACGTTTAATATTTTTTTATTCTCTAAATTAGATTTCATTTAAGAAAATATTTTTCTTAACCTCGTGTATCCTTCAATCATGTTTCTATTACGTAATGCGGTTAGAACCTGTACTATGAGCTCTAAAGAAGGACTGTTACCTTTGAAGAAACGAGATCGCGCTATACACTACATAGCGTCTTCTCTTTTTAACAACGTAAACAGTTTTTCTGGCAAACTTCATAGTACGCGCTCTGGTTTCCAAATTAGAAGTTAGTAAATAAATTAAGAATTTCAAAGATACAATTTGTCAAACATAAATTAAATATTCTTCGGCCGTAATTTCATGAATAAATTAAAATTAGTAGCTTATAAGCTCTTCGTGTTTTCAATCGATATCTCGGTGTAATTAAAATTTTCGAACGTTACCTAGCACTTCTAGGAACTTGTAAAAGTATGCTTTCTTTCCTCATTCGATTCTTCTTAAGGAATTTAATTAGAAAACGAATATTTTGTCCTCAATGGCACCACTTGTGATATTGTTAGCACTTTTAGTCAAGTAACTTTGACCGATGGAGAGCGGTCTCATTTTAACTTGTGTTAACAAGGCTATAGCTATTGACATCATAACGTAGTTTGTTTAGGGAAATTCCAATAAAAAAATAACCTTTACTCGTTCTTATAGAGATAGAATATAGTATTTAGAGAATGTGGGACGGTCGGTATTATCGTCTTTTTTTTTTGTTTTTTTTTTTCCTAGCCTAAAGTGTCCCCCAAGTCTTTTCAGGTGCCCAATCTTGTGCCGCTTCGAACCAGTCCTCGCGGTGAACATTTAATTCATCCCGTCACCGCCATCCCGTCAGTTACATAACTTTAAAGTTTAAACTGTTGTGGACTTTCTTCTTTAATGTACGCAGCGTATTGTGCGCGTTTTGGATTGCCAGTTTATCGGCGTATCGGTGTATAGCCGGCGTTTTAATTAACATGATGACAACCAGCGTAGAGTTGCGCCCGTGTTTCGTATCGCCGCAAATTGCCGGCCATTAAACACTTTTTTTGTTGAAATAATTCGCGGCGGCAAATTGGTCTATAAAACCGGCCGGTACTATGAGAATTTTGTAAACTCATTGATTTATAAATACCACAATCCTAAAATGAGTAGATAAGCTTTACTATTTTCAGTTTTTTGATCAATTATTAGATTGCATTTTTGATTTCGAAATGACTTAAGTGAGTTACTCGTTATTTTCAATTTTAGATTTCTAACAAATAAAAAAAATGATTGTGATTAAACAAACACAGACATTCACTTGCTAATATGAAGTAGGTTCTTATCTTCCCACATACTTACAGCCTACGGTGTGGAATGGCATATGAATCTAATTAACATAATTTTCACTAAGCGGCAACAGTAGTTAGATCTCAAATAACTTGGAAGATTCTGCGAATAAGTAATCGATCATTATGACAGATCTAGCACGGTATTCGGAAATGAATCATTTGGTACTAAATACATTTGTATGGAAATAGTATTTTAATATAACCTATGATACTACTTTGAATTATGAATGAAATGTTGCGACTTCCAGAGACGAGATATGTGTTTTTTTTAAGGACTCCGGTTTGGTCCGAAACTAGCCGGGCTATCCCGATAAATAGGCGTGAGTAAACCGTTGTATCATTTGAGTACGAGATAATATGATTTGATTTTGCAACCCAAGGTTACCCAAGATTCAGATCTAACTGAAATTATTGCGACAGATTGCAACAACTAAAAAAAGTATGACGCGGAACGAAATTATTTCCCTGTGTTTTTTATTGTGCATTGAGACCTGTCACGAGTAAGTATTAATAAAGTGATGACTGAATTAAAGCAATTACAACACTCTAAAACCATCGGGGGTTATACCACTACGTTTAAAAGAAAGACCTGCTGCAGTTATAGAGAGCCGCTATACGTCTTGAAGAGCTTCGTCTCTCTTCTGCGACTGCAAGAGGCTTCCTGAAAGGTTTTAGGAGACCACAAAATTCAGTGCGTGATAAATTGCAACGCATTGCCACGCACCGACCAAACGCGGGAGAGTAGCATGGCAGTTCAGGTTTAGTTAGTAAAAGTCACACACTACCAGCTTCCGTAGGGAGTTGGGTGTTCATGAGGATACCCTCGTGTACTACACAAAACAAAAGAAAAAGGAGACTTCATAATCCGCATTAACATTGATTCAGACAATCTAACAGGCCATACACCTACGCTAAAGCATTACTACGACACCATTAGTAGGAAATGTTTTAATATCGCTATCAGTTCGAGTGCCCGATATCGGCGGCCCACATAACTGTGATGCATCGCTGGAATGGTAATCATGTTTGTCTACTTGTAGATGGCGCCACTTGTTGGAGTGGGAACTTGGAATACAAGATGCATACTCGAAATAAATGTTCCTTTAGCTCCTATTGTTTTCGGTATAACCGCTTAAGGTAATCTAGCACTGTCTACCCCTATCACAACATTATAAGGTAAGATTGATACAATTATGAAAGAGAGGCGTTACTCTACGCCACTTCGTGTAGTATACCGTCCCGCTTCTATGCGTACAATTATAACAGGCTTGAAAACTGCTATATCTATGGGTGTAGTTTATAAGACGCCGTCAATATTTTCGTCTGATCATAACATTATGATTTAAGCTATCAGGCCTTACAATTTGTATGAGATTTCGAGTCTTTCACAGGCGATTATGTATGCCTTTTTTAAAACACCATCCGTAATTTAATACATTATTCCCGATGCCAATTGAAGATATTTATCAAATCATTTAGTACAACCACATTTTCCAAATCGGTTATCTTAACAGGAACTTCATTTACAAGCTTTCCGTATCAAGGGTGTTATAAATATTACGATGACACATTACTATGAAATTACGATCACACGGGAAGCATTGACTCATCGTACTACAGATACGATCAAAGTGCGTTTAGAATTAATATGACTAATTTGTGTGACAAAACAATAGGGATTGTTATTACTTGTTACATTCCCATAATAATGCATGCATGGTGATGGATTCTTAGTATTTCTTGTACCTAGAAGGTATCTATTATAGCTATCTTGTATATTGTCAACTAAGTAGCAAGTAGCAACCTGCGCTAAAACCCTTTTTTTTTCACTACATAGTGACATTAAGAAACGTTTATCTTTTATCAATATTTTTCTGCACACATGCGAATATTACATAAGTAGTGTCGCAATTACGAAAACGAGACGGCTCTATACACATTGTAGAGCGCTGTCTCTCTTCCACAATTTCAACAGTTTTTCAAGCAAGCAAAGAGGTTGTAGTCGTTGTAAACCAGGTAATAAGGCACAGTTAACATCTATAAAATTATGACGCACATGAAGGATATCCGTTAAGAGTTTCTCAGAAACTACTGTAGGTAGAAGTAGGTATACAAGTTTAATATTTATCGTTATCGATATGACACAATTCTGCTTATCGATAAGATAACCGTGTCTCCGATGGCTACTTTACGCCTGAGTATCGATAACTTGATAGATATTGAAATATGACTTTCAATTGCGGTCATTACGGTCGTTTGTGGAATTTTATTTGGATTTGTAAGGCTACTGTAAATTCGAGGGTTAAGCGTTTTGTGCGTTTTGGTTGTCTTATAGTAGTTTTAGGTTCGTTCAGGACTTACTACGTTGATAATATTTGCTCCAAGTTTGCCAAAATGAGTAAGAAAGTAAGTGATGAATAAGAACTCAAACAATTTATAACGTCAAATTAAAGTCAGTAGGTAATGGTGATGTAAAAAGTTACAGATACATCCTATTCACACAAAAAAAAAACACTGAAACCGATCTAAAATCCTTTTTGTTCTTAACCCAATTCGCACGTAAAAAATAAAGCGCGCAACACTTATTTTACAAACCAGTAATTGAATAATTCGTGCTCACCTTTTTTCCATCGCGAAATTTCACAGTTCCCTCGATAATAGAATTGGCGGGACTCGAGTCCGCCATCTTGGATCACAGATGTCACGTGATGCGACCGCAGCGCCGCCGGTGTGACATCGTGGAACTAACACATTTTACACTTTTATACAATTTTTCACCACGTTAAACACTTCTCCACTGTAAATCTGCAACAAAGGAAAAGTTTTAATTAATTGACGTTAATTAATTTGCCGAGAAGATTGATGTCGAGTTTTTTAGATGGTCCTTATTAAGTATGAAACTGATTGGTGATTTTTATTCAAGGTTGGTAACAGGGTAAATTTACACTCAATTAAAAATGGAGGATAGAATTAAATCCCAGCAAAAAGTGGGTACTCTTCCTAACTTCATACTAAGTTACATCAGACACGTTTAGCAATTAAACCTTTTTCGAAACTTAACGGAAAGACAGACATCGACTTTCGCATTTATAAGATTAGCAGGGATTAAGTCCTTAAACGTAGGCTAAACAGTATCGTCAGCATGATATTCGTATACTCAATACCCATTTATCAAAACATTTGCCACAATATTCATTTCAGTCTAAAATTTTGCCAAGCAATTTTTAACTCTAGCTCTTTATAAATAAGAGCGTAATAAATCATGACGCAATAACATCGACCTTCAGAAACCATTGGTCACGGCTAGATTTTTTGTCTCTGCCTAATTCTAAACAATTTTACGCTAAAAACGTGTAACTAATAAAAAATCTCACACAACTTTGTTAAAGAATTAATTATTCGATTGAACTTCGGTTTTATTTAGAAAAAAAATAGTGGAACTAAAAGTGTGCAGAATTGCTGAACTTATTCCCATAGTTAACTACTAGGCGTTCCGAATTAAAATAGTTTTGTTTTTTGTTTTGGCAAATTCCTATCAAAGTTATACGTGCCAAAAAAATCTATTCATATTAATTTAGCATATAAACCCTATCTAGCTTTATATCACTTAAATAATAAGACTGTTTTAAATTAAACACCCTGTACATCTGTATATTTTTCTCAGTAATTATTAAAAAAAAACAAATGTGATTAAAATTCTTATTCTACATATTAAATTGAGTTTTATTCATATAGTCCTAAGGTACAAATAACAGTAACATTTAGACATTTTTTTCGGAGCACTCCCAACACCAAGAAAACATCAGGTCCTCAAGATATGAGCTCGTTCCCAAAGCCTCAAAATACCTAAGTAAGCGCTAACTAACAAGTTAAAGTTAACAAGTATTTCTAACTTACAGACGCTATGTTAAACTTAACCGAGAACGGTTCCCGTCAAACTTTTTGACTTTGAATTATTTATTCGAGGCTTATGCGGGCGCCATTTTGAACTTTTTAAATAAGCTACATAATATATTATTTACATTGAGTTTAGGGGAAGTTAAGTAAAGAAGAAATGTTAATATTACAAGCATGTTTTTAAGGCAAGATTATTTGTTAAAGTCAAATATTAAACGTTCTAGAAGTATATTTGTTTAAAACGTTAGGCATAAAAACTGTTCAGTCAGTGTAAGTCAGCATTTTGAGTAGTGTTTTTGCAAAGTTTATTGAACAAAAAAAGTAACGCATTCCATTCATTTTAGCACACGTAGTAACGAATTGCAATTTGTAACTGGCCAGTCAATCAATTTACAGATATATCATGCCAGAAAAATAACCAATGACATCGCAAGTCTTGTCAACTAAAGCTCTAGAACAAAATACATAGACAAAAACTTGAAATACGCTCTTTATTTAATAGTGTCAGCGGAGAACATCATAAAAATACATGCATTGAATATCATCACTAATTGTAACTGTTTGGTAGGCAACAGTATAATAATAAAATGTATTTATTCAAGATATTTAGTCAGCTTATAAACGTGTAACAAATAGACAGCATCCCTTATCTTCCATCTTTCATGGATCCATCTTTTCCCGCATCGTAAGTGCTTTAGCTGTGGAAAAGGAAACTTCGCAGTAAAACTGACAGTAGTGACGGACAAGGTGTTTAAATAATAACAATGTAATGTAAATGTGTAATATACGTATCATGTCTGTTTAGTTCCTTAGATATACAATTCCATAGAACTCCTTTATGCACATTCCTAAGGGAATGATTGACCAAATTTGACAGGCCTGTTGGTCTAGTGGTTAATGGTCCTGACTGCCATACCAGAGGTCGTAAGTTCGATCCCCACGGCGCGCACCGATTTTTCGAATGTCGTGTGCGTTTTAGAAATAAATATCACAGCTTCCGTGCTCGCTGATTATCGCTCGACTTAGCAGTCTTGTGATCTTACCACTAGGCTATCACAGCTTCAATAAATCATAAAGCCTGACATACAGTAGGTACAGAGCTTAGTAAATTTATGCACAATTCAAAATACAAAAGATTTGTTAGCTCACGTGTTGACCTGAGTACGCTTAAGGGCCCCTTATTCCGAAAGTTTAGGCATTTAACGCACCGAAACGGCTTGCGCCCGCGTTGCCCAGAAGCCGTCGCGATTTGAACTCCGGTGACCTATGGCGGCGGGCGGGCACGCCACAGTATAAATAAATTAATCAGTAGTTCATATATATATTGTGCTAGTAATAAGTAGTAGTTTGCAACAAAAACATAATAATATACTTAGCTTGATGTGCTATCCACTAAACTATTGATTGTCAACACTAATCGCTACCGCCGGCGCCGCGCCGCGCGGCCGGCTTATTTCTACCTACTAAACACATCGCGACCATAAACCGTGATATTGTACCTACCTGAGAGTGGTATCGGTGAGTTGTGATCGATAGCCATGTTCAATTTCTTTCAAATCTTATACGTAATAAAATAATGTAATAATAAAATCAAAACACAATATTAGTAAGTACATCTCCTTGAATTTGACCAGGATGGAAATCTGCACCTTATAAAGGTGAATATTCCCATTATAGATTTTAAATTCTATACATACTGACTTCTCGTTGCTCTGTGTATAGAAGTAATCATATTGTGACGTATTTATAGAATAAGTACTTACGCAATACACTTTCGGATTATCTTCACTTCAGACACCCTTCTTTTCTTAATTTTGTTTTTTTTATTTACCATTTCAATCACTTACGTAATTTTGTGGTCGCGAGCAAAAGTCGCATAGGTCCTACCTCGATGGCGTCCGGCCGGACACTGGCACGGAGCGCGCGGTGCGCGCGAGCACTTTTCACGTATTTATTTTATTTAAAAAAAAAATAAGCGCCATATTAAAATTGTATCCAATAATATCCCTGGCAAATCCGATTAGTAAATGAAATGTTAAATTTATTTAAAATTACGTTCAGTCCAAGTCTTATAAAACTAAAAATACTTCTAAAATCGACCTTACTTCTGAATTTTTTTTTATCGAGCAAAATGTTAAATAATTCGTTTCTATCCAAAAAAGTCACTAGATAAAGCATGTATCTGTACTATATATTTTTTTAAGAATTTAAATATGGTGATTTCTCTAAAAAAAACTCGATCTAGAAACGTAAATTTCGAATAAGGGGCCCTTAACTTTGAAATTAAAAAACTTTTCGGATTATCGACAGAGGGTTGGGGCCTTTTCTGGTCAAAATAACTCTGAATTTGTATGATTACATTAGGATGTGTGATGTAAATGCAATGGATACTGAAAGAAATTATGTATGTATTTTAAAAAATATTTTTTGCTTAGCCACATTAGCCTTACCTGCCGGTGGATGAAACTATAATACCAGGTATTTCATCAACTATACCGACTATAATATTTAAATATACAAAAGCGACATCTTAACTAAGAAGGAGTTACTTTAAAGCGTCGACGTCCTTTACCATAGATCTTAAAAAATAAATATTTTCCAAAGTATTTTGTTACCCCAAAAACAACAACCACGCAATTTAAACAATCAAATATACTGACTATTATACATATTTTATTAAAGAAGAAGGAGTTATGTTTAAGGTAGTTTAAGCATCGACGTCTTATACCATCTCAAAAATTGAAGTTTCCCAAAGCATTTTGTTGCCCCCAAAAACAACAACCACTCAATTCAAACACAGAATTTACAAAACAAAACAGAAGGGCAAGAAAAATTAATCCTTACCCCCCTCCCCCCATGGCTATTCCGTGGATTGAAAACCATGCACAAATGTTACCCCAGCGGACAATAAAATGTATTGCACATGTTACCCCGGGCCATGGGTACCAACATTAATACTTCGGTAAATATCGCTTTTATTGATTCGTATTTCGAATACAGGCTGATTTATCGTCGGTAAAAAAAGAATAAATGTTTTGTCTATCTGATACTGCCTGATACTTCTTTTTGCTTGTTTGTTTATTTGTTTATCTTTGAGGTTGGTCTGTTTTTTTTTTTATCATTTCATGGAAATAATATCTACTGGGTAATGATTTTGGGTCAGAAGCGAACAAGAATAGCGGTTGCGCCGTCTGGTGAAATTGAATTTGACTATGTTTCAAACTTTCAATGCTAAGCATCACTGAAATAACCTGTTGGTTTTAAGAAGCAATAAAAAACTGACTGCGTATTCTTTAAAGAATCCGACAAACCAGAAGCAAACACTCAAAAAAAAAACAACAAAAATCCAACACAAAAACATTGATTTCCGTGTTCAAACAAAAACAAATATCTGTATGACAGGACTATTATGATCAAACGATAACTATAGCAATAACCTACATAGATATACAATCAAACTTTCTCTTCGGGAAGTAAAAAGTAATAAAACACAGTAAAACCTCCTTTTGCGTGCATCACGCAGTATTAGGGAAATATGTGTTTATGTGAAAATATGATTGTATGCTCGTAAAACGAAGCACCTGAGGGAACCGTTTTAATAACATTTTATTGTAGGTACTGTTAAAAGGGTATAATGTATGTAGTAGTCAAGATTTTGAAGGGCTTCAAGAGATTTTTTTGAAATCATAAAAAAATCATTCAGTCCCTGTCTCACTCAGGAACGTAGAATTTTTTTTGGTGATTTATGAACCGAGAATAATAAGGTCACCTAAATACTGTTTGTTTTTGCTAGGTGACCTAAATTATAGGAAATAGATTCGACCTTGAAATCAGACGTCAGTTTTAGCACGTAGGTCGGACGCTGACCTGATTTAAATAATTTGCTGTGCACAAACATTATCACACAAAACAGTAAACAAAGCAAAAATTATATTTTATAACATTTAACACCATAATTCGCTATGACATAAAAACAACATGCTGTATACGAGATAAATAAATATTAAACGTAAATACTATATTTTGTATTCATTAAACGTTTCTAATAAAATTATTCTGCCCTAATATCATTTATAATATTAATTCTGCCCCTAATGTTAGGGGCTGTCTACTTAGTTTATAAAATTGGGGCAAAAATGACCATTTATAGCTGAATGTTAGATATTATAATCTCCGTTTTTGCTTCAAAGCTGAACGCTTTGGCCACAAAGGCCATATGGATTTAATTTAAGGTCACTTTACTATTCATGATTTCAAATTCAGAAGGTTAAAGAATTTAATAGCCCATTCAAAATATCAACCGCATCATACGCCGTTTATAAAAAAGAAACCATAAAAATATATAAAAACAAAACCTCGTAAAATACAGTTTCAAAAGACAATCATATTTTTTTAAATTCTCTTAACTGTGTAAACATCTAACCAGCCAGTATCAACTTAAGTAGTAACAAAAAAAAGAACAAAATAAGCCTTAATACCGAACACAAAATTGGCATGGCCATTTTTTTTTAAATTTCGAAACATCTGCTGCATACAAGATGGCGGATATTTTTTTTCAATAAGATAGTGTTAACTTCGCACCCACTTTTGGGACAACGCTGCTATTATATGCAGGCTTCCTTGCAACTGTACAAGCAGATGGCCAGGGCTGTCACGGATCAAATACAATACAATGTTGCAAGATATCGGTCGACTGGAGATTAATAGAGCGATGAATTATTTCATCATTTTTTGTGCTGATTTCTGCAATGCGATTCATTTACGTGTCCGATATTATACTTACTTGGTAGCAATAAAATTAAGTTAGAATCGGATACAAGTACAAATTACGTGTGATGTAAAAGCAGATAAGTACCAAGAGAAAGTTGTCGGTAATTTAATGAAACTACTTAACAAAACCCTTTTACTTACTATTTAATAAAGTATCCATAAAATACAATTTTCACTGACACTTCTAACACGTTTGACCTACACTACGCATAATAGCTAATAGAAAACCATGTTTATTAAAGTACCACGTGGCTCATTGTAAGAGTTTGAGTGACAACCCTACAATGGTATCGGCTGCGTTCAATACGGTCGCGAGACCACCTGCCCTGTTGGTCCCGATTATATTATTATTTAATAGATTTTGTTTGGAAACGATTCTCTAACCAAGAGCGGTGTCCCTGCGAAGGCTTTATTTATTGATATCGCATTAGCATTTATGCTTCGGTTTCGGCTTCTAAGGTTGGTAAACTTGGTAATGACCTTTTGACAGCTGTCAAATAAATTCATAAGTTCAGAAATGGAATGGATGAATTTGGTTTGACAATAACTGCGTAAGTTGTTTATTTAGGAATATATTATTAACATTTGATATAAATGCGTTGAATTTAGAACTTTGTCAAAAAATCGTTGACGTAGTTTTTTTTTCAAGTTGTTCTTTTTCTATTTTAAATTTAAAACGCATCGTCATGGCACAAAAAAGCAATCTTATCCCTGCCACGTGACAATCGAATTTCGAAGGCTACTTCACAATGGTCCGTTGTTCTGGACCACCTGCTTGCGTGCTCTCGACGATTACAACTCACTATGAATAGTACGGCCTTATTAAAAACAAATTACTGTTTAATATTAAATGTAGTTATTAAACGGATTTATATTCTCGTTATTTTTTGTAGGTAATTAATTGTAGTTTTCTTTGTTCGTTTTGTTTTTTTTTTTGATGTCAGGCAGAATACTGCATGCCTTTGCCTTAAAACAACATAAAGCCCGTTTTGTAGGGTGTTACAATACTATGAAGAAAAAAACAGGTTTCATGTTTAACAAGAAACCATACGTAAAATTAAACCACGATCATGTGAGATTATAATATTATAGGCACATATATACGACATCCTAAATATGATTTTGTAATCAAAAACCGAATCCCGTACAAAGACCATCCGCTATATGTTGTCAAGCAGATCAAATTGGTGCGGTCAAATATCTTCAGGCCATCAAAGTAAAATAAACTGTGTATCCCATTAATAAGGTCGATTTTCTAATAAATTATGAATCTAAGGTGATGAGCTTCTATCTTTTTATGTTTGCATCCATTTTGAGCACGTTGGAGGTAAAATTAAATGTTAATAGCTTCCGCGTTTTTAATTTAATTTTTCGCAAGCAACATTTTTCGCATATTCGATGTTTATTTTTTAACATCACCCGTAATTTCTCGCTACTAACTAAACAGTCGAGTTTCAATATTATACCGAAGTTCCAAATTCAAAATACTTTTTTATTGTCATTTAATTTTATATTAAAAAAAAACCGTTTACAACCAACCAGCATTACATCAATCATTCCATATTCAAAATGCAAACCGCCACTTCGACGTACCAACTTCAAAGTTCTAACTTTCTACCAACACTCAAACAAAATCAGTCTACCCACAATAGCAGACAGTTTGAGTCTAGTCCTGTAATGGGTGTAATACTAGCAGAACAGTAGTCCAGCAATTAAACCGCAGCGGTGGGTAACTTACCAGCTATCCGGACTTAATTAACTGGCCTGAATTAACCGGCTCTCAACGTTACCGGAAATTGGTTCAGATAGACTTAGTTCGTACTATGTACAACTGAAGCTAGATAGTTGAGAATGTTATTTTGTCTGTGAAATGTAGACATTGGATATCCTTGAAGAAGAGTAAACTGATAGAGAAGGAAAAATGGAAATATGGAGGATTTTAAGAACAATTTTAAAAGGGGTACTTTTCCTCCAAGTGGAGGGACGGAGGGATGTGCTGAACCCTCACCGGCTAAAACCACTGGAGCGTGCTCATCTACTTATGGCCAGGAGCACACGACTCTTGGACCCTAAGACAACTGGCAAAATAATCAACAACTTTGATAAGTAAACTATAATACTGACAAAGATATTCCTTTTATACTAATAGCGTTTTGAAAGTCACCTTTTAAATAGATCTTTAGACCTTCAAATATCAACTTTTAGAACAAACTACTTTTTACAAACTTTTTTACTTGAACTAGACTACAAAACTAAGCACTTAGATTTTAAATAGCGACAAAATAATGTCAATCATAACAGAATATAACATAAAATAATGGCAATAAGTGCTTGTAAGAACTTAGCCTCTTAATGTATACGCCAGTTTCCACCTCATCAACAAATAAGGAAATAAACAGAAAAAAACATTCTTAAACATTTTCTTAAGAGTGGGCGGCACAAAACATCGTTATTATAATAGTAACGACGTTGCGTATTGGCCACTGTAATAAAATTAAGTTGGCAATTCACGTTACACCTCATTAACTGACAGACATTGCAGAAACATGTCTATGCTGGTCGTTGTGGTGCAATTTAAAAGAAAACGCGAGAAAAGATGAAAAAATAGGGCAATTTGTATGGGGTTATGTAATGAAGACTTGTGGTGGCCTAGCGGTTACATTACATTACAATACAATATTACATACATTTGTATATACCTACTTGGTTGCAGTTTCAAGGACAGGCCTTTAGATTCTAAAGGTGTGTACCCATTGCTCAAGACATCACGGACAAGCGGTGAAGGAATAAGTATATTAGTAAGTCAAGTAATAGCTTGAGGAAAGGATTCGAAATATTAGAACCTGAATTCGCCGATCCAAACCACAACAGTTTATAAAATAACATAAATTTTGTTAGAAGCTAAGAATAAGCAGCTACTACAGATCAGCAGAAAAACGTAAAGGGCTGCCAATCGCTCAACTCTTATAGTAAGAGCCACACAAATGTTTCGAAGCACGATTTGGCAAGCGAGCCAAGCCACAGGAAAATTAGAGTGCATTATAATGGACAGTGGCGTTTCAGGATGGGTTTTAGAACTATTAGCCTTTGTGAGGGCACCAATATTACTTGCGAGAGTCGTCACGATAAGTGAGGATGCCCAGATGACTTAATTTTAGGGATTTGAATAGCTATAGTAATGTTTAAAATGTTTTGGATACGATCGAAAACATAACAGATTACTCGTCTGGTCCACCGGCTATCAGTTGTTCAGATATGGCTAGAATGACTTCAATTACTGTGTCCACTATTGCACTAGTAAAATGACTGCAGTAATAGAAACAATAGACAGTGCACTACACGACGACTCTCGTCCACTACTACGATGAAAAGAATATTACACTAGGAGCCACTTAGAGGTGATATTAGGAGTGCCGTAAATACAAAAGCGAACCCCGTGCCCCCATAGGCACACGATGGTTTTATCCAGTAGTTTTAGCCGGTAAGAGACCCATCGCCTGACGGAGAATCGTTCATCATGACTACCGAGATTAAAAAAGGACGTGGTATAAGGACCCTAGCCCACTGCCGCTTCAGTCTATTAACAAGTTATTTCAGATCCAGTTCCTAATCCACTTAACAAGGAATATTCCTTGTCTAATCTAAAGATACAGAATTCGGTTCTATCTAAGAGCTTAACCCAAGTTATCCCAACGCTTCTACACATTTACCTACTCGAAACCAATTTGCAATTTCAAAGGCAGCCTTGGCTTAAATAATTAAGAAATTACCGCGTATTATGTAGACTTTACAAAATCAATTAGTATGTAATGGAAAGCTGACTAAAATCAATTACCTACTAGTACAATGTAGAGAGGCGTTAACACGTGGATTTTCTAATTAATTTTAGTAAATTTAACATACCTACTTCACTTTATAATTAACTAGCTGTGCCCCGCGAATTTGTTTTTATTACATCAGCTACCTGAGAATAAGTCCTATAAATATCAGTCTGGCTATTTCAGAGATGAGCGAGAACAAACTCACAGAAAAAAAAGCGGTCATTTCAATATTAAAAAAAGACACTCCAATTTTATTTATATGTTACATAGATGATTTGAATAAACAACGCTGTTTTCTTCCCATAAACTTAACGAAAATACTAGCAGTCAGTTTCCACTGCATTACA
Source organism: Chrysodeixis includens (assembly GCA_941860345.1). NCBI lineage: Eukaryota > Metazoa > Arthropoda > Insecta > Lepidoptera > Noctuidae > Chrysodeixis > Chrysodeixis includens. Next base: position 10,678,106 of record OW796107.1, on the reverse strand, counting down.
AGAGAAAACAAGGAAAAAAATCAAAAGAACGTTTACATAACTCCAAAACTTTTGCAATCTCTAAACGAGGCGATGATCCAAAACGCAAAAGCAGTTTCGAAGATTACGCGGCAAACACAAACTTTTGCAAAACAAAAATTTCTAGATATTGTTTCAGCTATTTGGCAACTGCCAAGTACCAAGAGGTGTTATATTTTAATGTTATAATCATTTTAAGTGCGGCGCCTAACTTGTTGTGCTCAAAAGATGGCTACTATAATTTTCGTGTTATTTTTTTATTATGCTTTGTTTTAGTAACGCTGTAAACGTTGAGATGATAGATGTTAAAGGTTATGTGGGGTTACAGGGTCAGAAGGTGCTTTATTATTATTAATTCTCTTTTACAAAGTAATGAGTCGAGTTGTTATTCATCTATCAACAGTTACTCAGTTTTAACTCCCTCATTTGACTAATCATAATAAAACCGTTGTCTTTCTTCGTCTGTCACTACGTTTCATATATTTTTTTATCGTATTTTATATTATTCAGATCTATAAATTCATTTAAGTATTCCGAAACGTACTCTTGCCCGTTTCTTCACTAGCAATTATGTATCTATAATTTAAAAATCTTATGAAAGGATGTGCATGCCTGAAAATACTTCATCATCATCATCTCCCTGCCCTTATCTCATTTTACTTAGGGTCGGCGCAACACGTTTTTTTTCTCTTCATTCTCCTCATCAGACGTCACATCATCATTTACTCTTTTTTCATTTATATCATTCTTATACAATCCATATTGAAAGAAATTCATACTGGCCAAAAATGAATATCACTGCTTCATTTTCTTATTCTTATCACCGACAAACAAAAATAAAACTATAATAAGTTTGACATTCGTGTCTTTGGCCTCGTCTATGGACCCTGGACCTAATGTATCTATGCAGGTGGTCAAATACTAGTTAATAGCAGAACAAATTCAACGTGATTACTTTGACCTTAATTAATTTATAATGAAAGCTTCGAGGCGTTAGTTTTTGTGCACTCTCTCCTGAAGTAATCGTGGTAATGCATTTTGTGGGTAATACATGGCTTGGACCACGCAAGACTATCGGTTTGTAATAACTTTAATTACTATCATGCAAAAGTCTTGGTATAAAATTTTAGGGTATGAGGATTCTTTATTTTCTTATTTAACGTCTTCCGCACGTAAGAATTTAATCCTTGTGTCCGGGGGGGTTTAACAGACATTACATTCATATGCACAAAGACTTGACCGATCAGAGGATTCCAGTCTCCTGTTATCATATTTGTCCATTCATAAGTGGAAAACCCACGGGGAAAACCATATTCAGCCGTCATGGAATTGGGTATTCGAAGGTTACATAAGGCTTTAACGGTGTTATTAAACACAGTTGCCAAGGGATTAAATACAAATACCTCCTCTAGATTTACGGCAACACTTCGGCAGATTAGTAGGACAGATTTGAACTTATTGTTGTTGTGTCCCGGTCGTAAATAGAGAAAGGGGAGATTCCCCAGAGGGCTTTCAATTGATTTAGAGGAATCGTTACCGAGAAGGTTTTAGTTTAATACAAAAATACGAGTCCTAAATCCATTTAGGGAAAACCTTTTCTTAAGTAAGGTAATTTGTACATGAGGCAACGCGAATCTCTGATTGCCGACAGGCTTGAATGACTCGTGAGCAAATCGTGATTATTCCAAAACAATTTAGTTTCAGCTAAATCATTATCGGTCACAGGCATTTAATTCCTGTTTCCTATGCATACTTCTTTCAAAGACTTATAGACGTCAATTATTTAATTAATAACAGTTACCTACGTATAACAACAAAAAAGCAAAAAGAACTTGATTTAAACTTGCCATTAGCATTGCAACGAACTAATCGAGGCTTGGAGGCGCAAAAACTTGAATAACCGGATCATCATGTGTTGAAGTAATAGTTTATATCACGTAAGCATTAATAAAACCATAATATTAAATGTGACTTGTATCTCTAGACTTCATGGTCGCTCAGATATATTATGAACTATCAATGCAAGACTCGACGGTGATAGAGCAAGACGACACTACATATTTTGTATAGCAACGTCTCGTTTCCTCACTGGAGACAGTCTTGCTATGTAAGCTCATAGTACAGATAGACATAAAACTAACGATGCAACAACAACTCACAACCTGAGAATGAAAGATGCGAATAATGTTGAGACAAAGGACGATCGTACCAACAAGTCTGTAAACATAGCAAAGAATTACAAAAGTGACTTGACTGGCTTGTTGGTCTAGTGGTTAGTGGACCTGACTAACTATACGAGGCCGTGAGTTCGATTCCAACCCAGGACACAAATGTTTGTGAGACGAGCACGATCATTTGTTGTGTGTCTGTGAGTAATTTTATCTATAATATAGTATCTATTGTATTTGTGAGTATGTTTATCAGTTGTCTAGTATTTATACTACAAGGTCTGCTTAGTTTGAGACTAGGCTTTGTATGAAAGTCGTAGAATATTATTAAAATCCTACTGCAATCTTCTGATATTAAACAAAAACTTTTATTGATGAAAAAATGCTCAAATATGTTTCTGAAGAATGACTAACAAGAATGGGATTATTGATAAGCTATGACTGCGAATATCAGCAAGAATGCAGGCCATGCCCAAGATCGATTATCTCCAATAGCCATTCAAAGAAATATATGGAAAACTTATTACTACACGAATACCAACGCGGATAATCTCAGCTTAGTCATCGCCAATCCATTGCAACGCAGTTTTCAGATCGATCGACACATTCAGGGCGACGCCATTATCGAGTAACACATCCAATACTAAGTAGAAAGCCGGAGCAATAAGCAGAATTACAATGTAAATCAACAATGATAACATATCTGTAAACCTAGTACCAACTGTAAAAGAAAAATAGTAGCGGTTGAGTGAGCGAGATGCAACTATACAGCGTGTAGTACGCTGTCTTGCTTCCACAATGGACGCAGAGCTTTAAGAGGCCCTAGATCTAGATTAGCACATTAATTACAATTCTCTAAGTAATGACAAATAATGCCGTGTGCGTGATGATTGATGGAGACGTGGTTTCCAATGGCTAAGTGAGATAAATGTCCCGGGTTCGGTTTCCGGGTAGCGTTCGACACGTAAACATGTATTTGCTGGACTAATTGATGGGGATGATAAATTGTTGGTGTTAGCTCTCCTCTGTGTATGGAACTATAATTTCGGTATATTCCAGTTATGGTATTACATATGAAACTTGAGCAATATTAAGGTCAAAAGAGGTCCATTCATGAAGCAAATAAGATTTGTTAGTAGAACAATTGTCGTTGTTATTGTGGAAAACTGTTGATGTGTCTTAAATATATCTGCGTTAACAGATTTAGGCTGGCAGAAAAAACGGTATTTAGTTAAATTAAATATTTTTATTGAGATTATAGAACTCTCTTTCAATTACCAAACCTAAAAAATTGCCAAAGCCATCCAAAATATTGGAAGTACAAAATCTTCCTTAGTTATCAAAGAGCCTTCCAAATATCAAAATTTTGGACGTACAAAATCTTCCACAATCCATCAAAGATATAAAACCTCTCTAATATCCCATACATACATACCATATACAGTAAATTCCTATTAGAAGACCTACAACGTAACTGAATAGTTAATGCCTCCATGTTCAGACTCACACAGATTGGTAGTTGGTACAACCGGTTCGTACCAGGTGTAAAAGTTTTTTGCATCTACCGAGACACCTGCCGTCGCCATTTTTTATACACCGACATGTAATTGTTTTGTTTGCGGCAGAAAGTTCCCTCTTTTGTTTTTTTGTTGGATAGTAACACGTGAATGTATAATGTTACTAGTCATGTCGAATTTGAAGCGATTTGTTGCCGTCTTACACAGTTAACATTGCGTGAATCAGTAGAACTGTTTCACTGACTTGTATTTGACTGTTGAAAGCATGAAATAGGTCTTCTGGGGAATCACACACAGTGACCCTTTATCCCTATGTTATTATTTTATCGTGCTATTGTAGAACCCTATGGTTTCTTCCGAGTTTTTCCCGCTCCTTTTGATCGTAGCATGATTTTATAATGTATAGACTCAAGAACAAGGACAATGTGACAGAAAATTGATTTCGTATTTGTAGTTTCTGAGCTAAAGAGACCATCCCCTTCAGCATTCCCATTTTTGTATCCGTATATTGAAATACGGATACAAAAATACAACTAGCTAGCATTAGGTATTTAGCTAAAAGGTACATTATTTTGATTTACACATTGAGTGCACCTTCCAGCTAAAGGCTCCTGCTATTCTTACCTTATCTGATGATAACCTTTGACCCTTCAATCTAGACAGTCCATCGTGCCCTCAGGGTAAGGTCTACTAAACACATAAATTTGATTTATATCGTGTGAGACTGTAGTTTAATTATTGTGTATACAGAATATTGAAGAAAAGATAAATGTATTTTTATCAGGTTAATGAACAATTTGTATTGGATTTTATGGACATAAATTAACATTTTTTGTTAGCAGAGACAGAAATAATCAGAAACAAGAGTATAAAATATGACATACACGGATACAATTATTGAATGCAAATTAAATAAACAAAATGGCAGATTACGTCATGAGAGGTTATGTCCTTACGCGATGCCTAAAAGAGATTATTTTATTGTTTTTCCTGGTTTTAGACCTTCTAAGAAATTTTTGATGAAACCTTGAATAATAACGTCGCGAAACTTGAATTATACATGCTTTGAATGTCTATTGTTTGTTATTTTGTCAGGTGTTTTTATAAAGGCATACCGCATAAACGTTTTTAAATTAGCTGTATTATAGGAATAGGACGTAATGTATTTTCATTATTTTAGCCAAATTTTTATCGGTGGGTAAACGCTTCCGAACTCTTTTTTCAATTCATACTATCATAGAAAATGTGGCTAGGACAGACTGGATACGGAAGGCAGAGGATCGGTACGAATGGAGCACATTGGGAGAGGTCTATGCCCAGTTTGTCCAGCAGTGGACCTCAGTAATTGATTGGTAGCCACGAGCGACGAGTTCTATACTACAATATGTAATAGACTTGAACTAATTTAAACAATGATCAAACAAATTATTGAATATCTATTCCCAAGAAGCGCTTAAGATAAGTGCTGTTATATTTATTAGGTAATTAGAAGTTACTCTGCGAGACCGTAATCGGCCTCACTCTTCAAGTGAGGTTTATCAAAAAAATTACCTCAATCTTCTTACTTTCAGTTTTTCTACAATTAAAGATACGAGTGAGTAACGTGAAGTAATGTGAAAGTGAATTTATGTCGACTTGCCAATTAAATGGCACGTTTCAATATTTCGTGTCTTTTTTAGTTGCGATTAAGTATGATTTATTTCGACGTAATCGTTCGTGTAGACTAGACGTGTCTGTAACAGTGAAAATAAATTACTAATGCAGTTTTCATTGTTTTTACTTGACAGGTTTTATTCGCGATCTAATAAATATTTGTGACATGAAGTAAACAAACATCTGCAGCTCAATATTTTCTACTCTAGATTCCAATTTCAAAATTGCTACCATAGTCTAAAAACAACGTTCCAAATTTGAATAGGTACATTCACGCAAGCGCATTAATATTTTACCGTTTAAAAATAAAACATTCGAAATTCATATTTACTGTTCGTCTGTCGTAATTTGCACAGTGCCACCTGTTGGCAGTTCAAACAGGCACAGGCTAGCAGGTACAAGCTGCCAGTATCCAAGGTCGTTGTGTGTATAGGACAAGACGTTACACCTTGCTCGGAATTTAAATATTTAAGGAGAACATACTTAACGGTTTTTTTGTTTTGAATTTTGTTTTTTTTTCAAGCTTGGAAGCAGGTGTTGTGTAGAGGTTTGTTTGGGGACGGAAACTTTTTTTTGATTTAAAGGCTTTTTGACCAATTCCGAAACTCAAGTCAGTCAGTATCAAGTATTGATTGTTCAAAATATCAACGATTTAAACGTCACATAGTAGACGTTAAAGTAACCTACACTTGATCTAAGTTATTTAGCTAACTAGTAAATAGTGAGGAAAAGGTGCGGTAAAACAAATCTTAAATAATGTCTAAGTAAACAAACGTGAAACGAAATATCTTGTTAATTTCTAGCTGTGAAAAACAAATCTCAAACAAAACCACCGCATGTAGGTAGTCAATACATCAAAATATCAAGGCGTCTCACATTCTGAACACATGATCAAACAAACACACTAAGCAATGTTTTATTTACTCAAACAAATATTCAACACCAAGATAAGGGAAACGCCGATATTTTTCCCATGAGAATTTTACACTTACACTCAATTTTCAACCTAATTCTGTAGCACTTACAGTTCATTTTCAAAAAGGTCAGTATTCTGTTGAAGATGTACAGGGTGTTATCATTTTTAACTTTATTGTAAAGGAGATAAAGTCGGTTTTCTATTGGAAGGTCGTTTAAGTTTTTGTGTACAGCCATTAGCAGAAGCGTGAGGGACAATTTTGGTGTCACATTGCCGTTTCGTTTCTTATAATTATCGAGTTAATTATAGTTTTTAGATCGTTTTGATCCTATTCGAGTTTGTGGAGAGGTTTGAAATATGTGGTTATTGTTAGTTTTAGGAATGTTTGGCAAATAAGGATGTTGTGATAGAGATTTTCGTTCTTTTTTGCGCTGAACGTTGATCCTCCGTTTTGTCCTTGTTTGTTCAACATGATTCAAAAGTATTTATGCAGGGATTAGCAACACAGATTTTTTGTTATCACGAACTGTATTTTTGTAGAACAAAAAAAATCAAATAGCACACACAAAATACACCATTTTGAAAAAAAATCTTGAACCATCAAGTTCCGACCTTCCTATGCTTATTTCCTTTAAGTCAATATACTTTTTGGGTTTCCGAGGAAAAGAATAGGTACATAAAATTACCCCTACAGAGAAAATAAACAGACCTTAAGAAGAGAACCACTAATGGGACCGTCAAAGCAGTCTCATTTCCCTCCACTTTTTACATCCTAAGATTTGCAAGTCCCGCCATCCATTCCATTATACTATGGTAATGGGCACTGTACTACAGTATTAACACAGTATAATAATATATACGGTATGACGTCTTCATTTAAATGAGCGCAACGCGAGTTCAAAATCAAAAAGTTTTTATTTCGAGTAGGCCTTTTCAGGCAGTTTCAAAACGTTACTGACTCAAGTTGCGTTCAGTTCAGTTCTAGTAACGCAGTTTCAGGGTAACACAACGCCAGGATCCACGTAAATACCTACGCTGACGGATTGTGGCATTCGCAGCACGCAAGTGGCGAGAGTGTCGCAGTTACGAACGGACGAAGTGTTGTTGCCAGTTGTTGGTGTTATTAAAATGCTGTAGATCGGCAGCCCTACTGTTAGGTATTGCACGGCTGTGAACAAGAAACGGTCAAGTTCTACTTCTGTATTCATTTATACTACGGTATAAGCTTTATTTAAATAACTAGATAGTTATCTTGATACTGGCGGATTTGTGGGGAGAAGGAAGATCAGTTAGATAAGATGGGAATGCTGTATGTTTTGGGGAAATGAGGGTAGTGTTACTTCGAGAATTTAGTTCGTTACCTGCTGTTTTTGATTAGCAAATAATATATATGATCGAATTGAGAAACCTTCCCATTTAAAAAGTCGGTTAAAAAAGTCATCAATATAACAGTCCAATTCGTAACTTTATCAAACCCAGTCTGAACCAATTACAATTATTACAATATCTAAGTTCCGTAAGTCTAGGTCTATCTAGCCTTCAGACGAGATAACGGTTAGATAGAACATTTTAATAATGTCCTCGTTGACCTTGTCTGACTAGATCTAAACTGTCTGTGTCTGTTTTGATACGATCTTGACTTCTTAAGTATTGTCGAGAAATTGCTATGGAGTATGGACTTGTGAAGCTTGAGAAAGTAGGTCTGAAGTTTGGTAGTTGCTTTTGTTTTTTGTTTTGAGGATATTCTGTTTAGTTCAGTGCGATGAATGTTTTCTTTAGTCCACTCTATCAGGTTTAGTTATTCGAGTTTAGGTGTGTTTATTTGATGGTCGGGATCAGCAGTGTAAGCAGCTAGATGGATGTGAAAGTACGTAATGTCTGGATAACTTTGGATTTATCGATCATTTTGTGAAGTTTTGATCGTCAAGAATCCATAAAAAGGAAACTGAGTTGAAAACTGCACTTGAAAACTATAAATATGTTATCACAAATGGTGTCAATTCCAGTCTTCAAAATCTTTCAGCCAAAGCTTGCCTCACAATTAAAGAGACACACAATTAATACGACCATTGTGTCATAATTTCAACACTTACCATACAAAACCATAACAAAGACAGGTAACATACAAAGGACCTGACAACCTACCAAGACCTCAAACGAAGACCGCTGCAGGTGAGAAAACGAGATAGAGCAATACATAGCGTATAGCGGCGTCTCGCTCCCACAAGAGCTAAAACGACTTTAAGAGGTCGTGGTAGATGACGTAACCCCTATAATAGGAACTTATGACATGTCTAATTTATTGCTAGCTCTGTGGCTTCAATGATTATGGAAATCAAGAGATTGTTAAACTTGTATGCTTTGTGTCTGAGCTTTATGATTCCTGGTAATACGTTTTATGAGGAATATAATCGTTTGTTCTTAATAGGCTCTGCATTAATTATTATTTTATGCTAGGTAATGACTTGTTAAAATATGTCGTAAATACTGAAGTATGTGACGTCTTCACAGTTATATGTTAGTAGTTATTAACAAGCACTCTTATTTGTGCTTTTGTCTTATAAAAGTAAACCTACATTCATCTGAATTCATTACATTTCTGTATATATGAAATTTCGTGAAACCTTGCACACTTCGCCGCACCAAATCGTCTCCGTGCATGTGATACAAGGATTAAATTCATTAGAGCGGGAGTCGTTCAAAAAAAATGTTTTCAACTACAATAAAACCTTTTTTATCATTATATAATAGTACACATACATGTAATATACATCCGGTTTGGTTTGAAGCAATTAAGTGCAGTCATTACAAGATGTCTATTGTGAATGAAAATAACTCAATATACCAGTTAGGTGTTCATAATTATAATTAATGGTTTATATCTAGACTTAGAAAAAATGAATAAGTAATAGCAGGTATACAAACTGTATACTTGTTATGATTTCTCTTTGATAAGTCGTATAGAAAACAGAATCTGTTTCTTTTGAAAGTAAATAAGGTATAGGTTATTAAATATCGCGTGGAAGTTTTTGAAAAAAAAACCATGACTTTATATCTATTACCTACTACCAAATATTTGCGCAAATATTTCTTTATTAATGCAATTTGACTGGTTATGAATGACAATAGCGACTACTATTAAATTTGTATCAGTTTAAAGTAAATTAGTAAAAGAGTATTAAAATTGTATTCCTTCCTTAAGTTATCGTAAAAAATATCTCTCAAAGTATGATGAAGAAAGGCTCTGATATTTTACGTCCGAGAGAAAATAAAATTTCATAATTAATCTTGCTAATAACTTGACTTCCTGGTAAATATTGAAGGTTGTATTGTAATTATAAACTGTATAACAACGATAATACTGAGTAATGTGTACTTTGCACATATTAATCTAAGAATCAAACAAGATAATTGTAGTTTGCATTGTTCTATTTTAATTGTATTACCTATGAGGTAAAATAGTAGAAATGAACTGGGAAACAAGTGACAATCTCACAAACGCTAGTGTCCTTAGAAGCGCTAATATGTATGGAAATGACAGCCTATTTTGACGGATCACGTGACTGGCATGTCATTTTAATACATTTATTTTTTCTTTTTATAAAAATGACTCCTGCACTAAGGAATTGAATCCTTGTATCGAAGGGGGTTACACAGACATTCTATTGACATGTACAAAGACTGTTTGACTGACTGTTGTCCTACGCGGGGATCAAAACCGCGACATGTCGCGTACAGTGGTAATTGGCGTGGTGACCTATCACTCGGCTATCCATGCAGTCTAATTTGAGCGATTCGATCTGCACTAGCGTTTTCAAAAATGGCTATCTACACTAGTAGGTTCCAAGCTACAACATCCTAGTCATGGAACGTTTTAATTGACAACAAAAAATTGCTCAATAAACGCGTTGAATTTCTTACATCCAATTAAGTTTAAGTTTTTGCATCTTCCGCTAAAACCGGTTTGTCTTTAACGTCTCCATACAATTCATTGACTGGTTTTTGTCTGTGAGCAATTCTTTTGAGGGATATTTTGACGAGTTTTACTAGTATATTGTTGTTTAATAATTTCCCTTTTGCCTTATTCCGCATTATAGTATTACTCGTTTTAAGTTTAGTAGTGAAGCTTTAGTATTATCTAAGATGGAATCTTAAGATAAACTAGTGAAATATTAACTGAAGTTTAGGTAACTGTTAAATCTAGGCGACAGATAAACTTGCGAACTTTATTAATAACTCAAAGTTAGTTAAGATTTGGACGTTTTAATTAAATATTAAGGGTACACTTGGAATTATAAGCTTGGATTTAAAATTACATTACTATTAAAAATGTATGAATATCTATCTACCATTAAAGATAAACTGTGGTAATAAATTAATTCTTTTGACTCAAAATGGGTATTACTAACAGTTCAGTCTAATATAACATGTATATCATACCTTAAACGATGTTTCGTTCAGACTTATAAGTAGAGAAAACATGCCACTGAAAACTTAAAACGCTAAACATTCGTAAACGAATCGTCTTTAGCTTAAAATTATCCATGTATATTTTCTCTGTAGTGTCTCTGTAGGATTTTTTCGTATATTAATGTCAACCCTACACCCATAACATTACCGTCATAAGTACTAACATTATGTTAAACTTCACCATAAAACCGAAACATTAAATATCCGAACCCAAAAACCAATTTCCTGTGCAAAATTTTCAATTCCCTATGAAATTTGCAATACATTGTTATGGTAACATTTGTTATTTGAAGGGCTAAGGCCGACCTTTATTCGACCGTTCAATTGTATGACCTTCGTGTATGTATGACGTCATCAAACCCATACAATATCGTGCCATACATTATGTATGGATGTGTATTAGCGATTGGAGATTGCAATGCTGATTAAAATGGGTTGACAAGTGCTTGAGAGTAGATATAAATGGTATGTGTAATGTAAATGTGTTTTTACGTCAAACCTATATTTAAAGTTAAGTTGCCAAACAGAGGAAAATTTTCTTCCGTGTTCTACAATTAAATTAAATAAAAGAGTTTTTTACAAATTTGTGCTAATTAGGTATTTCTTTCTTTTGTATTGAAATTCAAATCTTAAGCTTTTAAGCATATAGTTTATTATTGCAGCCGTTTTTATGTAAATATGCGTTTGCTTACATATAATCACACGGTATACATCGGTAGACACAGGCCAACGAACTCAAGTCCAAATCACATTGTTTTTTTTTCTTTTAATCGTCGCTAAGCGATAAGAAACTCGTGTAGCGCCATTTTGTTATTCAAACAATGGCGGGCAGATTTAAATAGCGAACACTTTTATTATGAAATTGCATCATGCCTTATCTGGGTAGTTCGAGAAAGAAATGGCCATAAATAGCGTTTACTTTTTGCTAACGACTTGGAGTACTACCAAAAGAAATTGGAATGATTTTCGGCTACTGAAATTTACTATAATGAACTCTTACGAAGAACAATTTATAATAGAAAATGACAAAAAGATTGCATTGTAAAACGTCAAATTTCGCACATCATACCAGGAAATGCAGGGTTAGGTAAGTTTTTAGTATTAATACAAGAAATAGGAAATATACATAAAAAATTACACATGTTATATTTTGTAGAACAATGTTAGGATGAACGATACAATACCTCTGCCTCGCCGCGCGTGCCACTAAAAAACCGGCTAATGTCAACAAATCGGCACGAAATGTTGTAATTAAAATGAATTACCGCCATTACCGTACAGAATTGGATTAAAAACAAAGCGAAAACCGTAAAGTCAAATACAATTATGAATTCACGAGCAATTTCTTATCAACATTTTACGTTTTATGTCACACGTTCATTGCGAGTGACACAAAGCAATTTATTTTCATTTCCTAACATGTTACCGTTACCAATGTTACATCAGAAAGTCTGAATAAAAAGTTATAGTCACATAAAATACGAAATAAAGTTTAATATGAAAGAAATGTTCTATGGATTCAATTCAGGTGTAAAGGTATTGTAACTCACAAACTTGTAGAATATTAGAAAAGTTGAGGAATTTTTGTTAAAGCTGTTTCTATGTGTTTCGTAATTTTGAGTAAGTTAGGTGATATTTTGTTACATCATTTATCATAATTTACCTTGAGCAAGTGCTTGTAACTGTTTATTTTATTAACGCTGTAACAAAAAATAACAATAATAAACCAGGCCATATAGGCCACTTCCCATATAGGGAAGGTTATTTTTATTATTATCGTTAATGTATCAAAATAAACAGAAGATTTTGAGTCAAATCATATTATTATCGAGAATTTGGGATCCCCGCCTCATGGCTCAGATAGGGAATGACTTATAATCAACACGAAAGAATTCGTATTAGTAAAAATAATTAAAAAATATCTTCATTACCGTGGGAAATCCAAAAATCCCAGTAAATACCCAACAAAATCCTTTCTAGTAATAAAATAATACCGACATTGCAAGTCCTTTGAAATATGATCAAAACAAGAACCCAATTTCTACGAAAGCTTACCTGCGTTAATTCCACGAACTGTTATTGTTTAAAGAATAATACTTAGTAAACTCACAGTGTAAATACATATAGTAGTTTAACTCAGTAGTTTTTTGAAAATAAATGCCTTAAACCGTGCGGTACGTAACAGCAATAGAGCTACGCATCTACAGCATTCTAATTACATCAACAGCACTGCCTTTTCGTCACTGCGACACGCTCGCGACTGTATCATGCCAAAATCCGATAACGTAGGCATGACTCGCGTTGCGCCCGTTAATATGAAAAGTTCATACTGTATTTATTTTTATACTGTGGGTAAAATGTCACTCATATTACTTGTAACATACATTTCTGAGAGTCTACTGCAGTTGTGGAAGAGAGACGCCGCTCTACGCCTTATGGTGAGCTATCTCGCTTCCACACCTGCAATAATATTACTTTAAGAGGTGCTTAGGTTGTTTGTGATTCTATGCTAGTTTCGCATATAGTACGACGGTATGATTCACTTGCAAATGAGTGTAACTAAAGAATTTTAAAATTAACATGGCAACTAGCAATGATAAAGGGTGGAAGAATGTGGACTTACGAGTTGATAGGTATAATGTTCAAAAAAATGCGAAATTATCAATGATTACTTGATTTTCTTGTTTATCATCCTGTTTGAAGACATTCTTTTATTTTATTGTGTAGTGTGTACACCTGCGTTTTCATTAAGAATTGGTAAAAAGGGATGCGTTTTTAAAAACAATTGAATCACATCATTTGCTTATCCTTCATCTACTTTTTTCATGAAGCTATTCTCTTCTTTCCTAAAAAACATCTCTTGCTATTCGTTTACACTGAATAAAGGAAGAAGAGTAAGTAGCTATCTACTTTCTCTTTCTATTTATTTGTTAACGTACGTAGCCTTACAATAAGGTTTTTGTTTAAAGTTTCAATTCTATAAGTTTCTACATACATTTTTTATTAAGACTTGTATCATCAAACATTTTTTATCAAAGATCCATCAACATAGTATAATACGCTAAACAGTATATTATTAGATGTGACGTAAGCAATGATCTTATTTCTCAAAGGTAGATACCATTTGTATCGTAACCAATAAAAGCATATTATTTACCAGTATATATTTATTGTAGTTTCGACCGCAAACTGTGTGTAACACAATATAACTTCCAAGGTACTTGATATTAACACCTTTAAGTAGCAATAAGTATGGTATTTGTATTTTAAAGGGATTTCTTAAGCAGAGGTAAGTGTAGTAAGAAAACTATAAAGTTACGATGGCAAAAAGGTTTTAATGTAGGTTGGTTTGGGCACCAAAAAAAACGCTAAGTGCTTGTACACGTTGCTACGCGCGGGCGCGGGCGCGTGCGCGGGCGCGGGAGACGTGGCGGGCTCGTGTTCACATTAAACGCCAGGCGTTCGCGCGATCGTGACGTATTTCAGAGGTTGTAAACATTTTAATATAATAATAAATTTATAACCGAAAATTCATACCTAAAGTGGGAGGTGCTAAAAATTAGAAATTGCACGAAATTAATAAAGTGCACGAAATTAATAAAGAAAGAGATCGGTATGGTGAATTTCATACTTTATATGGTATTTTGAGGGAACATCCTTCAAGATTTCTCTTCTGTACTGAATGACATGATAAAAAAGCGCTATCGCATCTAGCGACAAATTCAAACTGGTTGAACTGACCTGACGTCGCGAGTGAAACGCGCGCGCCGCCGCTAGTTTGACGTGAACACACACACAGGTCTCAAGCGTTTGAAATTGTCGCGAGCTCGCCGCGCGCGCCAGTCGCTAGTTAGCCCGCTAGTTGGACCGCACGTGCGTTTTGAACGTGAACACTCGGAAGCACCTCATATGTTTGATATTTCGTGACATCGCCCGCCACCGCGCCCGCGAGTCAACGTGTACAAGCACTAAGACTTACTGTGGCACATCTTTTTTTAAGGCATTATGTCCGTAGATGCTTCAATATAATAGGCGAAAGTATGTGAGTCTGTTTGTTATACACTGTCGCTTAAAAGGATAGACCAATTTGGTATTGAGTTAAATCTTGGATTAACACATACGCTAGTGTTTATTCGACAGAGGTTAATGTTTTTGTAGCTATAACAGACTTTACTCGAGTTCCACTTTCCACGAGGAAAAAAAGCTAGTTTAATATCTACGATAAATGTTTTCCTTAGTTACAATATGAATGTATTAGATTATGGAACAGTCAAAAAAGTAAATACTATGTAAAACCTATCTCAAATCACCTTACATATTGTTAGTTAAGTTTGTCTCAAACGCCAATCAGCTCGGAAACTATGAAACAATTCTTTAAGAGTAAACGTTATTAATAAGAAAACTAATTACGAAATCTTCTTGTTTTATATACATTAATATTAATATTATACACGACGTACTAAATTACCTATTATAAGGATTAAGTATAACGTATTTCGGCTAGACTAGCGGCAACTAATTGAATCTGTGCGTGTTTCGTAGACTATACGCGCCGAAATGGTGACTTTGCAAAATCTTGTTAGTACTTAGTCTTACTACTTAACTGGTTATGACACCTTATTAAATATGTTTTAACTACAGGATTTATACACAGTGTATCCTTTATGACCTTTATACAGGTTTCATAGTTATAGCAATGTGTTCTTTGCTATCTATCCTTCTAATATTACAAACGCGAATGTTTGTAAAAGTGGATCAATTTTGTCAAGATGTGGTATGGAGTTAGCTGAAACTCTGGATTAACAGTTTAACACATAGGCTTTTTAGCCGACTGCGTCAGAGGAGGGTAATGTTTGTTGAAGTTATAGCTTTTACAATCGTGGGCAACAGCTAGTTAGTGATAATTTAAAAACGTCACAGATCTCGGTATAGTTACTATAGTTAGCTTGAAGGGCACACTTTAATTGCATCGTAGCCTCTTAGGACATCAATAGAAACTCTTTAAACATGTAACTAGTTGTCTTTCTAACAATGTCTGCATGTTTTAACTCTACTCCTTGTAATAAAAGCTGACCATAGCACTTCTGTCGAACGCAGTGTTGCCAAAACTTCAACATTGGATCCGAGACTGCATTCGACGCTGTTTAGCGAAGTTCAGCTTAGGAGAACAAATAGCCGACTGATAAACAGTTACTTACTACTTCTAAAATAACTTTCTCGTATTGACATAATAGACTACTAAGTTTTGCCTGCAATTTCGTCTCCTTAAAAGTCGAATATCGCGGTAAACAGTAGCTTATGTCTTTCCTTGAAGTCAATGCTATCCTTAAACAAAATTTTATCAACATCGGCAGAGCAGTTTAGGCGTGAAAGCGTAACAAACAGATACAGAACAGAGACAAGTGACTTTCATAATGTCATTAGTGTACATGTATTAGGTAGGTATAATATATACTTAGTCATTGTAATAGTATAGTGCAATGTTCATTATCTGCTCATACGTGCCTATCTCGTAACATAGACAAGGCTTACATGTAATAATCTCTTTAATTATATGAAAACTAACAGATAAGCAGTGAGTTGTGCATTTAGAATAATTTAGATGATCATGAATGTTACTACGCGTTTAACGATAGTCATAATAACAGTTTTAATCGGAATTCAACCTTCATAGTTGGATCTATTTATTTAGAAGGGATTTAGTAATACATAGGTATATAGTCTTACACAATCTGTACATTGTATCTTTTTATCTGATTGTCAATTTTGATTGCGTAAAATGTGATTTTCTTTTTAGCACAGACTAACTAACGAATTAGGTGTATGTGTGATAACTTTGTATGTATTAGGTACTGGAGCTAGTTATTTGATGTTGAAACTCAACAATCAAATCAAAATTGTAACTACAACTGGTAAGCGTACTCACGTTACCAGTTGATCGTCGTAGTAACAAGTTTAATAGGCGTCAAACATAATTATAACTCGTGTCGTTACCTACTCAACTATTCGTTATTTATGATACACATTCTATATTATATACAACCTGCCTTGTAAGGTTAAATAAATATCATTAAATACCTACGTATCGTTATGTTGTAAATATTATTCCAGCCAATTAGTCTTGACGTGTAACATCGTGAATAGTATGCACGGAGTTTTTGCATGAACAGGCAACATTAAGGCTTTTTCTACACAACCTTGAAAGTTGAAACAATCCACCTAGCGCTCAGTTTAGTAATAAACTCGAATCAAGTTACTATTTACACAATTGTGTGAAATTACAAGTCGACAAACCTTGAATTATACCGCTTGAAACAATGCGGGTCGTCAGGTAATTTTGAATTATTTGCACCTATCTGAACAAAGTTGTTGTAAAGATAACCCCACTCAAGCATATCAACAAATTCGCTCTGATAACGATAAACTGTGCATTTTATCGAAAAAACTAAACCAACCACGTAAAAACGGCACACTGACAATGGATTGATAAGAGAAAAATAATACTAACCGTATAGAAATCCGTTCACTTCGCGTTCAGAAACCGCACTACCTGTGATCTTTGCAACATTCCAAAATATGCACACAAACAAATTATTTTTCTCACAAATATTCAATTCACTCAACACAAAAACCGTTTTGACACTCGCACAAACTCCGAAGTACTTTCAAAAAAAGTATTTACAACGTTTTTTTACGAAAGTTGTCACGAACTCCGACAGCGAGACGTACACCCACCACGCTCAACGCTTCGACGCGAACTGAAGGCGGCGCGAGAGGGAGAGAAAGCACAGATAAAATTTGAATGGAAGACTGTTTGTGAGAAAGGGACGGGGAGATCAGAATGAAGTTAGCGGACCCGCGAAGGCATGACCGGGAATGACCACATGGCACGCATTTAGTTTTAGTACAATCATTGCACAAATTGTGAGTTGGCGCGTTTTTGTTAGGGCCACGTGTTTCAAACTCGGTTTAAAAATAAAAACATTATTTGAGTAGTGTTTTTTTGTTTCTGTGAGTGTATACTTTAGTCTATTGGTTTTATTATGAGTGTAAAAAGAGCCCCATATAATTTTTACGATGTTTCTGTTTGAAACCACAACATTTTTTAATTTGCATTTTTTTAATATAGAGCGCATTTTTAAATGTTGAGCGGTAATATTAAGCTAGAATATTATTTCTAAGCCCGGTAATTTACCGTAGAAGGTAAATTTGTCTTTCTGTAGGTAAAGCTGCATTTTAGACAGGTACTTATCTTATTAAAAAAAAAACATACTATAACTCACAACTCTTGGCTTTCATGGACCGATTTTGGTAAAGTTTGATGTTTACGAGAAATACTAGGAGTTAATAGGTATTATGATATCGACATAGGGATGGGCCATAGGATAAATTTGCAAGCGAGAATGACTCATACTTTCTTATGACAATCGAAATAGAAATCCAACTACTTACCTAAAACATGTAGGT
Organism: Chrysodeixis includens; assembly: GCA_941860345.1. Classification (NCBI taxonomy): domain Eukaryota; kingdom Metazoa; phylum Arthropoda; class Insecta; order Lepidoptera; family Noctuidae; genus Chrysodeixis; species Chrysodeixis includens. The sequence continues at coordinate 10,659,897 of OW796107.1, read as the reverse complement.
AGATGTGATACCCACATAACTAGATATTATTATAGTGTTGCCAAATAAAAATAATATATCACTATAATAAGTCAATACCGAAACAAAGACAATACTAACAATATTAAGTCCCGTTACAAACATACATAACACTTTCACATTTCTAAAAAGAATAGACAAAAGCAACATAAGGATATTGAGGTCACTTTTTCACAAGCGAATACCGATTTTCGGATATTTCGTCGGAAAAATAGCGGTAAAAATGATATAATTCACATTTATGCGGGTAAAAGGCGTAAGGTGTAAAAAACGGGCTATGAATAATATACGAAACGAGAGGTCGTTGGCAAAAACATAGAAAAAAAAGTTTAACGGCCATTTTTGTTTTGCTCGAAAGCCCGCGGACTGTGGAGTGGAGTTCTTTTTTTAATTTCTGAGTTGTGTAACTTCTGTTGTAAGGCTTTGGAATATTTGAGATTGCAACATGGTTTTGTTTGGCAGTTTTTTGGGTCAGTTTTTCCGTGTTTTGAGTTTTTATTGTGGTTAAATACTTTAAGAATCACAGAGTTTGGTGTTTACAGTCACTTAAGTATTTTACACATTTAATAATCATGCATCAACGTCATCCGAATTTACATAATTCAGTTGCTATGCCTGTTCATAATCTTATAAATATCAATAATTTGTTAACTGTAAAAAAATACCAAAATATATTTTACGTTGTTACCATAGAAATTCCTAACAACGAACGCACAGATTTTCAGAACACGAATGTTTAATTAATGACTAGCTTATAACAAAGGTACAACACTATATGATTAGTGACGTGACATTCTCAAAAGAACAATGTCCAACTAGCATCAAAGGCAAGCCTTTTGGAACAAAGCTTTAGCCTCTTACAACGGAGGTAGGTGTTTGTGATGAGCGGAGCGGGCAAGGGAGCGGGTTTAATTTTGACGATTTTCTTTATCTGAAAAAGATGTGTAGTTTTAGTAATGTGAATAAATTTCTTAGATGCTGCTAATACTATTGGAATGTAATCCTATATTACATAAAATATTTTTCAAACACTGCAGTAACTTTTTAAACAAAAGGCGTAATGCTTTTTTTCGTACCTATGTGTCGTAGTTTTAAAGTTCTCAGATATGCAGGTCGCACGTGGCCAAAAATCACAGGAGACAGGGAGGATTGGAAGGAGAAAGGTGAGGCCTTTGCCCAGCAGTGGGATCTTATTTAGGCTACATAAAAAAACATGCAATCTAATCAAATTCCACTACTGGACAACACTTGAAATAAATCATACCTTCATATATACCATTTTGACTTCTATCATGACAAAGTAGGATTTTCTCAAGACAAAATAGATACAAGTATTAAGTTTTAAATATTAGCATGAACCCGCTAACGATCATCACACACGTTACACCCTAACAGCACGACGTATAAACCTTTTTGCGCAGGCTTTTCAGCGTCACACTTGAGCATGCAAGTGCTGCGTGCGAGTACTGTACTCTCACTGGCTCGCACACTGGCGCGAGCTACTCGCCAGTCGCCCGCTAGCCTGCTAAACCCCGTGTGTCTTTCCAGTTTCCGGTTTTCCACACAGTTTGTAAATTTACTTTACTTTGTAACTATGAAGCTGTTTTGCGTTTAGGTAGGAATTTTCCCGTCAGTTTAACAGGAATATGTATGGGTGTTTATTTAAGTTTTTGGATGTTAAATTAAGACTTGTAGGGTATTTATTATTTGTGAATGGCTGGATACTGTCGTGTGTTGAAGTTTCTATTAGCAAAGCTTTACTGTAAAGCAATGTTGGTTGTAAATTGCTAGTGAATCTTGCCAATGTGAGTCTTTCCAAAGGTACCCAATATGTTTGGCGCAACCCCGAAGTTGTTCACGAGTAAGCCATGACTTCTTATTGCCTGACGAACTCTCGACATCTCACACGGTCCATCAACCTTTTTTGACCGATTGTGATTTTTGTCTTACCAGGGGATCAAACCCACGACACGTCGCGTGCAGTGGTAATTGGCGTGGTGTCTTATACCACTCGACTATCCGTGCAGTCATTACAAAACACTATCCCTTGAAATACCTTCTATTTCCTACAGATAACTTTAAAATTGGTCATCTATACAGTGTAGGTACCTACAGTTAGTCTTTCCTAAAGTCTTATCTACAACGAACATAAACCTTTATGAACAAATGAAAATAATTTATTTCTCCTATGTCCCGCTTATTACGACTCTTCTTTATTACAAGAAACATTGTCTTATTCAACTTTGTTTCGAATTTAGTCTTTGTTGAGAACTGTTTTAGGTTCGTTTTCAATTGTTCGTGTGTCATTTTAGTTACAAAATAAGGTATTAGTTGCTTGTAAAATATTCTACACAATATAATACTAGATATAAATATACAGGTAGTATATTTATCTATCTACTAGCTGTTGCTTGCGACTTCGTTCGCGCAAAAAAAAAGCGATGAAATGTAAAAAGATGGTAGCCGATTCTTAGACTAACCGAATGCATATACAAACTTTCAAGAGAATCCAACCGTTTCGAAGGAGTACGGTAACTAACATTGTGACACGGGAATTTTATACATATATAGATAAGATAAAATCGTTTTAAACATAACTAAAAGACTAATATTCTTTTACGAAGTCATTTTTCCATCTTTAAGTCAACCTAGAATCAAACCTGAACTTAGTACTTCCGTAGAGCTGACCATAGAGCTTACAAGTTCTATATAAACGCAAGAAAATCCAAAATTAACCTCATCCTGTCTAAACCACGGCCTTTAAAAGCATCGAGCAGCTTCAGACATCTATCACTACAAACTAAACCCTATATCATAAACAAAAAGGTTCAAACTCCTTCGAGCCTTGAACCAGAAGTGGACGCGCACATGAAAATCGGAAAATTCAACTTAACAAGGATGTATTAAGGTTGTTTTTTCTTTAATTTGGGAATGGATAGTCAAGTGCCGTTGAACGTAGCTCAGTGAAGCGTCCAGCCTCTTTAGAGCATTTTCCAAATATTGTAAAGGCAATTTTATCGTGGGAATTTTATTTAGTCACGTATAGGTCCTTTGAAAGACCTAGATACTGAGTCAGCTTATAAGGACTTAGGACTTAAATGTAGCTTGTAACTGTGTCTCGTCAACTTAACCTTTTTTTATTAGAGAGAATGTGAAGTCATCACTGCTTTATTGCAGTTTCATTAATTCCTTAATATCAAATCAAATCAAATAACGTATCAAAAAAGATTATTTCAAAATTACACCCTGGATTAACACATAAGTCATTTTTTCCCCGACTAGCGACTGCGTACCAAAAAGTAGGTTACTATTTTTGCAGCTATGATTGACATCCACGCGGGTAAAAAAAAAACAAGTCTCTTATAACAGTAGGGACTGTCCTCTACCTTTTTAGTGTAGTAGGTAACTAGGTAATACGTCATCTACGTACCCTTCAGTTTTCATGTTACAATTTAATCGCACACTTAAATTCTATACAGGTCACAACATTAAAAAGCAAGCACAAAACCAACTTCCGGAACCCTACACCAAAAAAAATACATCCAACGCCTCCAAACACATGACCATCTGTCGCAAACTTTAATAATCACGAAACCATCACCATTTCGTAACGAGACCACACTACCCTATAATTTACACCCGATCCTTTAACAACTAATTACAATACTGCATTTATAGTATTTTATAGACCCCAGGTGGCTTAACAACACCTCTAAAGGCGCTCTCTCACCGGGAGCATTCGCGTGTAATGTAACATTATAGACCAGACGCAACAAGAATAGCGCATTGATGTTACAAGGTATATTAAAATATTGCACATTGTATCATTACAAGGAGCGCAAGGTACCTACTTCTTGACTGATGAACCGTAAACTCGTTTTGTAATTACAGATTGCGCACTGTAATGCTCGGTTATCATCCCTCACCGATGCAATGTAATGCTCGACTCTGTAACATTACATTACACGCGAATGCTCCCGGTGAGGGAGCGCCTTAAAAACTAAACTTTATAAAACACTTCCCATTGTGGAAGCGAGACATCGCTCTATAAACGTATATTGCCATTTCAGTCATATCACTCCAAAAACTTAACACTGCTAGTCCCTCAGGTATGCTATAATAAATTGTTTTTGGCCAGACCCTTAGACACTGCCGACCCCTAATTACAAGGTCGTGAATGGACGCACCCTCGTCGCGTGCGCAAATACTTAACATATGGCTAATGATGTTTCGTAATGATTTTTTCTGTTATTTATTGTTGAATAGCATGGGATTAAGGAGGTCGTTTCTTGGTTTGTATTTTATATGATAGAGGAAAAAGTTGATATTTAATTCGTATATTCAATATTTTATTATATAGTATTTTAATTGGAGTCGTTATGTTTTGGCGACAAAACTCAGTAAATCCAGTTGTTCGATTTTTTCCTTTTTTGTAATTTGTGAGAATCAAACCTGATTTAAGTATAAATAAAACTTTTTATGTTAGCAAACATCATTTTAATTTGTCGTGTAAAGTGTTTAATAAAAACGCGTTTTCCTTATAAACCTGTATTTAAGATATTTAACCGTCTAACGAGAATACGCGACCGTTTTTATTATAATTACGAATCATCAATAGCTAGTTCACCATCTGCGGATATCCGATATCGGATACCGCACAACCCTAGCTACCCTCGTAAACAATCGGGCGGATATGCGCTTGCGCATACGCCACACAGAAATAGAACGCAATTGTGACTCGTGCGCATCCATTGTAGTTCAAATTTAGAACTTCCATTAGCGAGATGTTTTAAATTATTTCGAAATAAATGTTTCGGGTTTCTTTTGTTTTTGTGGAGACTATTTATCACTGTACTTGAAATATACTGTTATTTAAATGTTTAGGAACCTTAGGAAGGTATAAAACATGGTGTTATTAATGTAATACATTAAGTGAATCCTCAGTAAACACCTTTCCGTTTAACCTTTAACCGAATTGAAATGAAATGAAATAAAAATGTAGGTATAATTCTGATAGCAGATCTAAGAAACGAGTTTGATGGTTTTCATTTGTCTTAACCAAATTATGTGAAAAGCAAATCTGGTATTTTGGTTATGGTCCTGATCTAAGACCCTACCACTATATCTTAAAGAATAACTAAAGCGAGACGGCGAACTACAATCGAAATTTCGCTTCCGCTTCAAATACGAAAAACACCAGAAACTGCCTCAAAAAACACTTAAACTTGTCCTCACAAGGAAAATCCATCTTAAACATACCTATTTCAATAACACGGCATCAGGGGTTGTTGAAAGCTCTTGCTGCCCCCAAAACGACGCAATTTCACGTACTTACGTCTCCACCAAGAGATTTGTAACGGAAAAAACAAGATCGCGACGTGACATCAAAGGGGCAGAGGAAGTATGGGGTTCTTATTTACATAGAACTGGTGTGATGGTGTTGACTTGATAAAACTTGGGAAATCTTAAAAATAGGGAATGTTTAGATTCAGATCAGTTTTTTGGTACATAGCTGATAGATTTTTTCGTATAAAACCTTACTGGCTATTGCCCGCAATCCAAGGATGTCAACTGACTGCATACCAAATTACATCACAATTGCTCCAGCAGTTTAAGCATGAAAGAGTTACAAACATCCATCCATCTATTCGTTCTTACACGCTTTCGCATTTTTTATAATATACTTGCGAGTCGCGTCCCGCCTTCGCACTGCTAAAATACTGTTGTATTTTATTTATAAGCCATTTCTCTTAAAACACTATACTATATTTATAAAGTAAAAACCGGATCAAAATCCATTGCGTAGTTTTAATGTCCTAAGCATGCATAGGGACGGAGAGACGCAGGAAGCGACTTTGTTTTATACTATTTATTGAAGTAGGCAGAGAATGCAATGGACAATAGCATTTGAAATGTTTCATACATTGCCGGGATGCCCAGAAACACTCGGTATTGTATACCTACATTGCGAATATAGTATAGAAAATTTAATTGTACAATGTAACTACTACTTATAAGTACGTTTGCCCGTTACAACTCCTACCGTTCTAAAGCCGAATGGAGCGAAGTACGAATGGGTTATTAATATCAAAAGTATTCAAACAACTGCGCCCATTATAAATTACATTTCTATTTCTAATTCCATTCTAAATTAAATACGTTATGAATTCTGTCAGGAATATTTTATTGGTTTCCCATGTTAGTTACCCTCACCCCTCTTATAAATAAGGGGGTGAGCACAAATTATTACAGCACGTGTCACCAATATCCGTTGTTTTTGTCCGTTTGTCTGTCACTCACGATTGTGACGGACGCGTGCCATACGAGTGCATTTATGGCCCTATTCTGATGTAAGTTTTATTGCTGTATTCGTTATGAATAATGTGAATTTCGTGTTTGGTAAAGAAACAAATTGACTGTAGTATTGGTCACTAGAGTAAAGATGTTACGAAATATACATTATACTATATTATTGATATCTGAAATCGCCAATTCGCAGTGACCTAGCGTGGTGATCAACTCTCAAACCTACCTTATACGGGAATAAGCCTGTGCCTAGCAGTGGGATGTGTATAGGCTGGTATAATATATTATTTATTGTACATGGCATTAACGGAAATATTACGTTAATATTAGAATTTAGGCATATAGGATTAATAGAAAACATTACTTACTATTTTCTCTCTATGCAACTATAACATTAACACGTGTTCTCCTTTTCCGATTAAACCTATATTTTCGCACACTTTACCTATCCAATATAAACATTTTTTCTCCATACTTTACAGGCAACACAAAAACGTATGTAAATATATCCAAGTTACTGCAGTGAACAATTCAGAATAGTCCCTCCGGAGTAATCCTCGAGTTATTGAGTGATACAAAGTGCCCTCCAGTATAAAAACCCTTGAAACACATTATTGTTTGTTTGTTGTTATCTTTATATATGAAACATTGAACTAATTGCTTTGTGACTGGTTGAGGGGCGACTGTGACTTGTACATCAGTTTTATTCGTCGTTCGACAGGAATAACTAAATATTTCCTTTTTTATAAAGCAAATATTTATCCATATCACTCGGTGCAGTCAATATGATATTTATCTGAGGTCCTATTAAAGATAGAATAGTTGTTCAAGACTTGTCATTTGAAAAGGCTGATTAGGGATATTTCATTTACTCCCCGTTTTAGAATATGGAATAAAATAAAATTAAATAAATATACATAGGTATTATGATCTATAAGATCGATGATGCAAAGGGCAAGAGGCAGAGGAGAATGGCAAACTCAAAGGGAGGCCTATGCCCAGCAGTGGGTTATTCAGGGCTGATGATGGTGATGATGATAACATAAATACGAGATCTTAAGGGCTAATGAACTTCAATGAGTTATAAGTAACTTTATCTATTTTCTTTTTATTTTCAAGCTTAAAATAGTACAGAATTCATTTGATAATTGTTCATAAAATTCCGTGTGTATCCGTGTGAAACTAACGATAGAAAAAAACTGACAATAGTCTTAGCTTTTACCATGCTATATTAGCTATCCTCAACTTTAAATTGTCATGTTCTAAAAGCCGTTTCAAACAAACAAACCCCTTAATATGTTGTTTGCTTCATTGGAGGGGGACTTGAAATTAATTCGACTTTGACACGAGTCCCTATGGACTGGTGGGGGATAACTTCCATGTTATTAAATGGGAATGTTATATTAATCTGTTACCTAATTGCTTTTTGTGCGTATCACAGTAAGATACTGCACGTCACACAGCCTGCATCTACGTCATAACTCACATTATAGCAGTTGTAAAAAAGAGACACCGCTCTACGGCGTGTAGTACGCTATCATGCTTTTACAACTGCAATACTTTATGACGTATTACAGTCCAACAAATATAAGAAGTACCGTTTGACGTTTCATCATTTTCAAACCGAAACAACTTTGTTCATGCGTACAATACTCAGTTTCGACAACCTTTTGTTATAAAACCATGAATTTAGAAAGATTTTATTATTGTATCTAAAAATTGACAATTTTTAATATCCTAATTTAATTGAAAACTTTCGAACAAAGCAAAATAACACATATTTACATAGTAAATAATTTCTAATAGTTCTATTTTTGACCTCATTGCAAAGTCACGCAGTTAGGTCACTGCTTGTAGTGTTGTGACTCTTCAGATACACTTTTATGCGAAAAAATCGATTACATATACGAAAAATCGTATGTATTACTTTCAAATTATCAATTGACGACACGTTACTGCGCGACCGCATTATGCACTTAATGCATAGGTACCCTAAAATAAATTACGACTTCGACAGAGACGTACACTTTGATAATTTCATAGATAATCAACTAGTCATTAATTTAAATGACGATGACGATGACGATTCTAGTACTAGTAGTGTATAAATAAAATATCCTAAACATAACTTTTATTTCATTATGACAATTGATCTCTTAAAATTTGGATATTATAGTAATCGATCTCATAAAAATCGGATATTATAGTAATCGATTTTTTTACTCCCAACCCTATTATCCTATTTGTCATAACTGTCAAACGGTACTTCTTAGATTTGTTGGACTATAATGTTAGAGCGAATCTTGAGCCGGTAGATAAGTGACAAGAAGTGGTTCTAAATGTCCAAGTACAGGGTCCAAGTTCTGTAGAGACGCGATCGAATATCGTTTGTTACTGTAATACGATCCATCACATACATCAAGCTGTATGCATTGTCACGACACACATCTAAGCACTATGGAATAAAAGAGCTGTGCTTTACTAGTGACTGATTCATACTATTTTACTACCGAAATATTATTCTTATCATGTCATATGAAACTAAAAAGCCAGCCTAATTCTGATGGTAATCAAACCCTAAACCTCAAGACTGACAGCCAAATTTCCATATCCCAATAAATAGATCGTAAAACGAAAAACAAACCGTTTAAAGCAACTTAATCCAGAAGGGTTTAAAAAAAGAAACACGTACGCAAATAAATTTAATAGCAATTAAGACTAATTCGGGGCTGCCAACATTAGCATAAGTTAGAAATGGGAAGTAGGAAGTGAGCCGTTATGTTGGTACTGAGGGATACAAGGTTACTGCATTAGCCGCTGTTGTTGTAAGGTTTATGGCCGGATTATCAGCACCGGCTTTTTATGGCAAGGTGTTGCCTTTGTTCATTGGGGATGAATAGAGTACATTAGTTAGCCCTTTCCCTGTATGTCCAAACTAAAACGAGATGTATGTTGTACTGGAGTCAAGTTTTTGACAGGAAAGGTTGCGGCCTTTGTTGTTTTTCCTTCATCGTTAATTACAGCTGTTTTGAAAACCTGTGGCCTAATTTATTTAGCAATGCCTTTCCTGTGATCATTGTCGACTGTGTTTAATTTTGCCTACAGTCCCGAGAAAATACAAGTGATGTTTTAGTAGTTCTGGGGCAAGTTGTCTAACATGTGATTGAATATCGGACACCTACCTACACTACAATCTTGCTTGCAACGCCTGGGGGGCAGTACGAACACTATGAACTATTTGTAGCTGACTGAGAATAGGTAAGACAAATTATACTTGATCCGCAGATCTATCATCATCAATTGCTGTATACTGTGACAATATAAATTATGCCTTATTCAGTCCATTATTCGTATAAGCATAAATAAAATTACCATTTCGTGTGGTGTCCGGATATAAAGAATAGCACCACCCCATATCCTCCACTGGGTGTCGTAAAAGGCGACTAATGGACCTTAAGACCCAGTGCACTGTACCAAGCACCTTGGGTCACCCGAATGGTAGTGGGTAAACAACCAACAATCGCATTCCCAAAGAGGGTTAGTGTCAGGCAGGCGGCCGACTATAAAACCATAGCCAAAACTTTAAGCAACATGTCTAGAAGACGTGTTGCGCCGACCCCAAGTAAAAATTGGGATAAGGGCAGGGGCATGATGATAAATAAAATTACCAGATTTCGATTCAAATATTTGGCAAATTCTCCAAAGAACTCTTCAGCCTTATACAAATGTCTTAGAACTATTTAGTCTGTTTAGTCCGTCAGATAGATGTGGAAACAAGGTATCCCAGATACAAATCCAAGAAACTGTTCGTCACGTTGCCAAGAATGTAAGAGCTTAATATTCTGCTCATCCCTTTCGTCGGTCGGCGTGAATATGTTAGCATAATGTATCTTGACGTTCAATAAACAAGTTAGGCAGAAGAACTAGTGAAAACTGAGGTTTATTTGATTTTTTTTGTGGCTTTTCCGATCTTCATTTATTGCTATTCTTTATTTAATATGTGAGTGGCTGAAAACAGATCTCAGTGGCGTGCACTTGGAGAGCCATATGTCGAGCAGTGGACTACGATAGGCTAATGATGATGATAATTATTTATTTTCTTAATTATATTCTTGTAGATTGTTTTAATTTCGTTAATTTATGAAATCACCTCTTTTTTACAATGTGAAAGATTATGTGCTACAATAATTACGAACATATCGCCAAAGGTTATATTTACCATATCGAATAAATCTTGAAATTTAAATTTTCTGGTTTAAAAAGTTTGGAACCTTTTTTATTGCATATTCAATTTAGCCATTTTGAACTGATAGATCACGATCAGATACATCGATGTAGACTACACGTTATGGTTTATAATCATAACTTAACAGAAAACCTATCAATATAGCCTTTTGCTTCAGATTGGTACTTCGGCACATCTACCTATAGTTCAAAATATAAATTCTCATTTAAATCGATTAAGAATTCAGTTATAATATTGTGTTTAGCCACGTCCACGACGCGATATCCATAATGATAAGACGGCTCTTTTTAATGTCCTGCTAAAAGTACAGATTTTAAGAAATACTTGTATTTGTTAGCGTTTTAACAAGTAAAATACAGGTCACTAGTCTTTCAAATGTACCGCCTAGGAAAGGCGATATTTCGAGCAATTTCTTTGATGTTTTTTTGGTCTAAGTTTCCGGGTTTTGAGATTTATTTTGCAGTAGGATGGCATTTTATCTTTTTGCAGATCTTGCTATTTGTAATGCAAATCATACATTCAATAGTCACTACGCTAAGGGAAGTACGTGCTTTCCTGATACATGTAAAGGAATACTGACACCGTGATACAAATCATTGGAATATTGCGTTTAGACACGTGACTTGATGGTATGGAAGAAGACATGCTGCGCCGCCGAATAAGGGCAGGAGAATGATGATGATGATTTTGTTAATGTTTAGTGTAGTGAAGTCGAAACGTATATATTGTACTCTTTTTCTCCCTTATCTTTCCACTGGTGGACTTAAATTTCTCTTGGTTGCTCCTGTGATGTATTGATATTGTCCGTTTTTATGCAAATTTTTGTTTAGGTTTCGTGGTAAGCTTCCTAATGTACTTACGTAGGTATATTATCGACCTGTCTTGTTCCCTGACGAACGACGTCCCTTAAGCATCCCCACAAGCAGGCAAGAGTTGTTCCATTTCTTCTCTCCTAGGCAATCATTCAGTCACGAAATCTTGTCATAGAATAACAACTCATTGTTTCTTTACCCATCAATAAATGTTTTCTTCGTTTGAGTTTCCATACATGTTTACTTAAGGAGTAAATAACATAACGCTATATAAATACTCAGTAAACCAAACAAAACAAATAAATCAACATGAAAGCAATTAATAGCTTAAATATCCTTAATTAATATCGCTACGGGGAACCGAAATACGAGTCGAATTAATAAAAATATGTCGACGGATATCTATTGTCAATTTATGGTTGTATACCATAACAGTTTGAACAGATGGTTTTGTACTTTAATTGAATGTAATATAATATTTATTTAAAAATTATTGGAGCATTTGCTGGACATACCATATCGTCTATAGAGGAGAATTGATCATTAATCACCTCACTTGCACATGCTTGTTGACTGGCGATTACAAATTCCGATCTATAGATTCTCTATCAATGTTTTATGTAATTAAAAACCTTTATACTTGCGACTTTCAGTCCCCTATTTGGCAATTTCTACATTTTGCTAATTTACGTTGTTAAAATTCTTGTTGTATTTGTGTAAAACTGTATATTTCTGTTTTTTTTTTTAAGTAACTTATGGAGTTTCTTGCCGGTTCTTCTCCATAAGAATGTCATTTTGGAAAGGCGCAACTAGAGTCAGTAACGTTTTGAAAGTGCCTGAAAAAACTCGAAATAAAAACCTTTTGATTTTAATTTTGACTTTGATAAAGTCTCTTTAACCGGTCTGGTTCAAACCCACCGTCTCATAAATCATGTTACCTCGACATCACTTTTATACAAACTTACAAAAACAAAAAACAGTCTAGCATCACCTGTCTTACTTGTCTAGAAATCTAACATGTCTATTCGAACCAGTTAGACTTATAAAACATCAATAAAACGAGCTACATTCATTCCACGATTATCCCGTGTTTCTAGCTTGCCATAAGAAGCCATCAGTTTCCTCGAGATGGCGCCTTGGGTGAAACTAGTCCGAGACTGGGAGGAAACGACGGCATTCCGAGACGAGACTCATGTGAAACTGTCGCATCACTTGTGTTTATGGTGTTTGTATGGAAAATAACTGACGATTAGGTTTACAATTGTGTGCTTTTAGGTGTATCTTGGGGATATTTAGACGGTTATAATGCTTGTACTTGCTGAACACGCTTCCTGTGTAGAATTTGCGCCCGGCGTTGTCGCTCCCGTATAGGCCTTGTTAGCCACCAGCGCAAGTGCCAAAATAACAGCAAGTTCTACAGTAATGATGACGATCCACCACAGTACGTATCTCGATGAGTTTCTAAGGTAGTACAGTTAGAGATTTAAATCGTCCAGTCTCAGATACTTGCTTAACTTTTATTTAGGGCTTTAGTTAAAAAAGAAACGTATCCTACTAATCTTACGAACGCGAAAGTCTGTGAGTATGAATGGAAGTATGGATGATTGTTACTCTTTTACGCTTAAAAGGCTGTAGTATTGGCACCGTGGAGTAACTCATAATGTACTTTTTTACCTACAGCTTCAGAAGGCGGTCATGTCTTTGTAGCTATAATTGACATTTGTGAATCGCGACAACAGCTGGTTTCTGATAAAACAGAAATAACTCGGTCACATGATCGACATTAGTACATTTAAATAAATAAAGAAACAAAAAGTCTAATTTTTTAGGCTTAGGTACACCAAAAATATAGAGTTTTAATTTATTATTTTTGTTACCAAAACATACTAACTAACACATTAACTATTGAGTTAGTGTACAGCGTACAAGTTAACGCGACGCTTGCAGTATGTGCCAAAACTTGAAACTTGTCGACGACGAAACTTCGAATTGACTTTGAGTTAGCCAAAGCGAACGATTTTAGCCGCATAAATTTGTTTGTTGATATAATCGTGGATCTCATGTGTTAAGAAATACATATGAGAAGGTTTCATTGGAAGTTCATAAACAAACAACAGTCTAGAGTCCAGTCGAGTGATCGCAAAGAAATGTATGTGAATAAGCTGAAAATAAACAATTAAGAAACTAATAATGCGAATTTATTCTTACATATAAAATTCTTATTTCAAAATGTTCGTTCTGTACTCCTCCGAAATGGCTAAACCTATTCTCTTGAAATTTTGTAAGCATATAGAGTAGGTCTGAGTATCGGCCAACATCAATTTTACATGTCTATTCTTTTTTTGACCGCGTACGATGTCTCTGGCAACAGCTAGTAATTTTATATATATTTTAAAGCATTTTTATGCTCTTCTTTTAAGTCGAAAACACTGTGAATAACTCACTAACATTGACCACCGATCTTACCTTTGAAAACGAAACAAAACATTGTCGTCTTTGATATCATGTTGGTACTATCCGCATAAATTTAGTACCTAAACAAATGAACCATCACTCAAACCCCACTCACATTATAATTAATCGCTCAATCTTTTGCAGAATCACCACCAAATGTGTCGCACTCATGTCACTAACATATGGCACTAATGGTACCGATGGTACCACGTTTTTATCCCCAATTTTCGGCCGCGTTATCTTTGGAAACGGTTCGCTTACTTTTAATTGGGTACAGCACCCTCTCGTTATGGCGTGAAGATATAACGATGATTAAAAGCTATTCGTAAATTTGATGATCATGATTGTTCATCATTTGGGGATGTCTAATGTTTAATTTGTTTTTTTTTTTAAATAGCTTTCGGAAGATTAAAGTAGACTCCTGTTTATCGTTTACCTAGTGCAATTGCACAACCGTAAATTAAATGTTTTATTTAGTTAGATGTTTATATCATAAAAACCACGTCCTATTTCGATTGCTAAGATAGTAGAAAAAAATAGTCAACAAAAACACAATTATTTTACTCTAAAACTGTTAAAAAACTAAATAGAATTTCAATAAATCACAAATCAAATAAAAGCAACAAATTCACCAACATTCCTTAATCAAAATAATCCCACAAAACTAAAACTAAAACCAACTACACGACACAACTTCAAACTTCCCAAATATAAAAACAAAAAGACTATCGTAAAATCGATTCGAACCTCTTCGAGCCAAACATATGGTACGGAGTCTGCATAAACACGTTGGGATCCGATGCCAAATGAGAGCTCGCAGTACTGCCAAATTCTGTGTTACGAGTACATAGGCTAGTAACGCTGGGGATAGATCGATACGATGGATTTGAATCTAAATAGTAGGAGGGTTAGGGTCTAACTGTTGAATAGGATTGTGATGAAAGAGTTTTTTGCAGACTGTTAAATAGCATTGTAAGGTGTCTGAAATGGTTAGGAGTGGCAATTAGAGAGTGGATCATTGAGATAGATTAGTTGCTACTAATGTGCTTTGTTAAAAGTTGTTATGAAGCGTGGTTGACAGCGTAAAAAAATCTTTTACGTTTTTTTTGAACGGTTTCACAATGAAAATTGAACACGAGCAATGGGATATAAAATTACTAGCTTTACCTCGCGATGACCATTTTGTCTTAGGGTTTAGCTTACCCGATAATAGGTATCAAGTAACATACAAAATCTGTACAAGATTACACAAAAGCATAACAGACTTAAACCAAGACAGACCAAATCGAGCTATAGCCGCAAGTCTAATATTAGTACGGGTAATAAGGAACCCAAACTCCACACAGATAATTCAAACAATCCGTAGATAACTAATCAGGACAAAGTTTCCACGACAGCTAAATCGAAGGACTTTACTAATGAATACACACATCTTGGTTAACACGAACCACAAGTGAATGTTTGAGCGAGTGCAGCGAAGTGGAAACCGGCGCCGATCTGATGATCTACCACGATCTCCTAAATTAACATTGCAGTTGTTGAAAAGAGATGCTGTTATACATCTTGTAGCATGCCATCTCGCTTGCACAACTGCGATGATATTAATTTAAGATTTAGTGGTAGGTTTTGATGTGATGTCTGCAAACACCATATCATTTCCACCTTGGTTTGTCTCTTTGTACATTGAATGGTTAATGTATTTATGTGTTTTGTTTTTAGACTGTTGTGTAACGTGTTAATGAAATGCTCAGTCATATTTGAAGTTTCTTCGTTATCTGGTGTTTGTTGCAGTTTCTTTCTGTATTTTAGTCTCGATTTGGGCCTTAAAATCCATAAAATATTGACTGTATACCCCATGAATATTTTCATTTCTGCGCGATATCTAATTTTATTTCGGAATTCACTTTCTTGGAATAAGTGGTTCTTGTCTATAGTTAGAAGTAACTAATATTTCATTTTCTAGTTCTACATAAAGTTACTTGTTACTAATTACAAACTACAGAAGGAACACCTTAGTGCATTTGATCGATTTTCTAAAAATACTCCACAGAATTTACAATACCAAAGCTAAACCCAAACACACTTGTAAGCATCTAGTACAATCTTTTTTTAATTACTTACACCTAATTAAAGCATCCTCATCTGAAACACTTACTTCACCTGTCAATCTTCATGACACTCACGTAACAGAACGATACCAAGACCCCTACCCCACACCTCTCAAAAATCTAAAAGCAAGACTGTTAAAGATGTGGAAACGAGACAGCGCACTACAAGGCATATAGCGGTGTCTCTCTTACACAACTACACCAGTCTTATGTTAAGAGATAGTGGTAGTAGATACAGAGATATTAATATCTCCTGGAATACGATGGCTTTGATAAACAAACACATGTTCAACTGAGCGATCAAAACAACATTAATTTTGTTAAAAGGTTTGGTTTGGTTTGAAGTTTTTTAAGAAGAGAAATGTATGTTAATTAGTGTTCTGTAAACAGTTGTTGATTATAAACCTCTTTAGCAGTTCCTTTTTGAAATAATGTTTATTTAGGTACTTAAATTAAGGTAAGCAATGTCTTTTTCTGTGGTTGATTAAGTTTCGAAACTTGTCGACACCGAGTTCATTCAGTACCTACCTAGGTGATATTATTATGATGATATATATCTTTTGTATTGTATTGTCATTTATTATTTCAAGTTTTTACCGCTGTTTTTAAAGTCTGTTGAAAAATAAAAGATTACGACGAATTTTTAAACTTGGTTATAAATAGGAAAGGGTACCAACAAAAACAAATGTAAATTTCAGAAGTTTTGTTAGTTCAGGTAATTTTCTTAGTTCAATATTTAGTTTGTTTGACTTTGATCGTTGGTTTGTACATTCCAAGACGAAGTGCAGTAAAAGTCCCAGTTTTTCATTTATATTGTTTCTATTTAAGCAAAGGGCTCTTCCTTTGCGTATGACCAAACATATCGACTACATTTCTCATTTCAAACAATATCAATTAATACTTTACATCACACTAGATTCTCTTATCATATACCAGACCATTTACCAATACCGATCTTACCACAATGAGTCCATCGATGGCGAGATCGAACGTGACTCGTTACTACATTAGAAACTGTTTACCATCTGTACTGGTTCAATTAATTTATATTTCACTCACTGCTTCTCGCTTCTTTGTCCTAATTAAACGAGGATGTTGGTAGTAAAAGTTGTGTATAAACAGCTTTAAATGATTTTAAATGCTGTTAGGTAGAAGAAAGAATGTCCTGGTTAGTACTATAGTCCCACTGCTGGGCACAGACCTCTTCCCATATAGGGAAAGTTTGCGCATTAATCATCACGCTGGCTCACTGTGGATTGGTGTTTTCCTTCACCGTTTGTGTGGTTTTTATTCAATAGCTTGCAAGATTATGTTAGTGTAAGAAAGTAGTCACAGTAAACTCTTAATATTTTTTTGGAGATTTTGTCCCAGTAGGTATTCTATTCATAGACCTATTTAAAAAGTTAAAGAAAAAACATAAACCATAACGAAGACAAGCCAAAAATTCAATCAATACATAAACTACTTAACAATCTCTTTCGTATCTTATTTCCATTGTTTTCTTAATACATACCTACCCGTTACAGACCTCACCATGCACATGCTAACATACATACATACAGATAGACTAAGTCAATAGACTCCGTAGGGCTTGAGACCAATACAATGTGTCCCTTATAATTAATCCGTATCTCCCTTTGAACTCAGAGGGCTTTCATAGCAAAGGCCCTCGCCCTTTCAAGAGAACACTTATAATGTATGCTAATAGAGATTTGGGCATTCAACAGCTATTTGGTCAAGCTTTTAACTGTTTATGTGATGTCAATAATAGATACAAGATACACGTTTATTTTAGTTAGCTTTGTTCTCGACGTTGAAGAAATTTTTTTTCCAGTTTTTGGGGCGACTGTACTGAAATCCAGACTAAAATTTAAACTATTAATATCACGGAATATCTTTTAAATTCGTTTCGATCAGTTTCATTTTGAATTGTAAAATTGAGGAGACCATTAAATCAAACTACCAAAAAATATAAGATAACATCGATAAAAGATAATCCTTCATGTCAAACTACAAAAAAATTATGTGTGAAAATTGACAGCAGCTCGACAAACAATCTTTGTTCCTGTGATAAGTTTGAAAGTATTAATTGCATACTGCAGTCCAGTATTCATTACACCCAGTCTATAGTAAGGGCAGTAGAAAAGATCATAATAATATGCCGTTGAGAGTTTACAATAGTTGAAGGTTAGGAAGCAATTAAAATCTCGTTAGATTATTATAGGTCTACACTGTTAGGTTCATTAAATCATTGTATTACTTATGAATATTCATAAATCCAACACCTATGTTACATACTTTTGCTACAAAATATTTTTACATAAACTCCAGATTTAACGAAACGTGAAAATTCCGAGGAATAACCTAAAAAAACTTTTTCGAACAAATATCCACGTTCCCGCAAATCATTCTAGCAAAAATATGAATTATATTTTTTTGCCGACCTTACCCCAATAGGTAGGGTTTAACGGTTACCGAAAGCCAAAATGATTTATAAAAGGCCTCATTTGAATCTGAATGGGCCTTGGAGTTAAACCCGGCCTCAAACTACCCACCTTTGACAGATAAATAGGGTATTTTTCACATGGAAAATAGGAGAAACTTTCAGATGTCGAATTGTTAAAAAAAATTGGGATATTCCGCCATTTTGGATTATCGTTTTATGGCGGTTTTTATTGCATATTCCTAAGGCTTCGATTCGGTTTGGTTTGTTATGTTGTGATACTAAGTTTCTATGGAGATTTTAAGTCTTTACGAGTTACATTGTACGTTCATTCGTTCATCGTTTCGAGTTCTTCTATGATGAATCCTGCGACACATACCTATAGGTTTGTATGATGGTAGTAAGATTAAGAAATATCCAAGCGTCTTTGTAGAAAACAATATTAAACACGATCCTCTTTTGCTTTTTACCAATTGAAAAGTACCAATCTTATTTTAATAAAGAAGATCACCTTTTAATAAATGACTCCCGCACTAAGAAATTTAATCCTTGTATCAAGGGGGATATTCAATTCACATGCACATAGACACTAAGACTCAGAACACGCATTGGTGAAACTCACAAATTCTTGTCCTAAGCGGTTATCGAACAGTGGTAATTGGCGTGGTGACCTATACCACTCGGCTATCCGTGCAGTCAATGACACTTATGAAAATTAAAATAGTTTTTTATACTTCGAGAAATAATAATTTTTAATATATCCCCAAAGCAAACACTAAATCTAACTATTACCTACGTGTGTAATACACCCAGCACCTGAACAATCCAGTCAGAAACTAATACCATTTTAAACATATAATTCCATATAACATGAAAATCCTTTTACCCTGCTATACAATTACAGCATTAGATGATATTTGATGTGTCATCAGTGTAGTTAGAAATGTGTGTCTCGCACGTGCTTCGGTCGACCGCGGCATGCGCTTGTAATGGAATAGACAGACAGACAATCGATTCAATACTTGTTGTTAGGATTTTGGGATATGGTATAGAGATAGGATGGTTTCAAAAATGTTTAGTATTTACAGTTAACTTTTGTTGGTCATATGGTTTTCATCGTAGAATTTAGTAAGAGATACTAAATGAATGTTGGTTATCTGAAACTGCTGCTGATCCCAATTTCCATAAATGTAAAAAATAATTGCCGTTGTCTGGTTGTCCGCATCACCAACGCAGCTTAAGACTTTTGTTCGCCATAGAGTTTCTGAGATTCAGGAAACTACTGCGGGGAGGCCTTGGCTCTACGTTCCTTCTCTTTTAAACCCCGCAGACCTCGCTTCGCGTGGACTCAGGGCGGACAAACTACTATCGTCTTCGTTGTGGTGGTCAGGACCTCAATATCTTCTTGAAGGTACATCTTCTTGGCCACAATTTCCAAATTCAAATCATCATGACACCAATCTTCCTGAAATAGTTTCTTCTCATCATATTGACATCATTAATAAAACAGATAATCTTATAAATTCGTTATTTCCTAAATATGCATCTAATCTTAACAAATTACAACGTATGGTTGCATACGTGTTACGATTTTATGTGTCTTGATTTTAATGGAATATGGTATGGATCCCATGCCTGAAGCCATGATCGTTTTATTTTTCGTAGCAATATTCTAATATTCTTAGTAGGGTCAAGGGTGCCGTATAAAACAAAGTCCTCCACCGTGTCTGCCTGTCTATCTGTTCTCGATAAACTCAAAAACTACTTTACCAATTTTCAAGCAGGTTTCTCCAGTGTATAGAGTGGTTCCCGAGAAAGGTCTTAGTGTATAATTTGTAAAGTTTTCGTATAGTTATATTGACCAAAATATAACGACAGTTGTCGGAAATATTGTTGGAAAGTTATAATAATTACGTTGGATATACCTAGAAGAATTGGGCAATGTCAGAAAAGGTTTAGGTAGTGTATTAAGGGCCCCTTATTCGAAATTGACGTTTCTAGATCGAGTTTTTTTCAGAGAAATCACCATATTTAAATTCTTAAAAAAATATATAGTACAGATACATGCTTTATCTAGTGACTTTTTTGGATAGAAACGAATTATTTAACATTTTGCTCGATAAAAAAAAAATCAGAAGTGAGGTCGATTTTAGAAGTATTTTTAGTTTTATAAGACTTGGACTGAACGTAATTTTATATAAATTTAACATTTCATTTACTAATCGGATTTGCCAGGGATATTATTGGATACAATTTTAATATGGCGCTTATTTTTTTTTTAAATAAAATAAATACGTGAAAAGTGCTCGCGCGCACCGCGCGCTCTGTGCCAGTGTCCGGCCGGACGCCATCGAGGTAGGACCTATGCAACTTTTGCTCGCGACCACAAATTTACGTAAGTGATTGAAATGGTAAATAAAAAAAACAAAATTAAGAAAAGAAGGGTGTCTGAAGTGAAGATAATCCGAAAGTGTATTGCGTAAGTACTTATTCTATAAATACGTCACAATATGATTACTTCTATACACAGAGCAACGAGAAGTCAGTATGTATAGAATTTAAAATCTATAATGGGAATATTCACCTTTATAAGGTGCAGATTTCCATCCTGGTCAAATTCAAGGAGATGTACTTACTAATATTGTGTTTTGATTTTATTATTACATTATTTTATTACGTATAAGATTTGAAAGAAATTGAACATGGCTATCGATCACAACTCACAGATACCACTCTCAGGTAGGTACAATATCTCGGTTTATGGTCGCGATGTGTTTAGTAGGTAGAAATAAGCCGGCCGCGCGGCGCGGCGGCGCGTCTGTGATTCTCGACACTGTGCAATTTAATTGTTTGTATTTTTATTGGTAATTTATAATTTCAACTTTTTTGCACAGAGTGATCACAATTTGAGATAGATGTTTATTATTTAGTTTGTTTGAAAAAAAAAGTCTTTCAGTTTACGTAATATCAAAACGTATCATGATTCAAATGATTCATGGTTACTAGTCCTAACCGTGTTAAATTAATGTCGAGGTGGTAGCGCCACGCTGTATAGTACTCACCAAATCTTCTACAACCATTCTTTAAATTCTATAGAATGATCATCGCTTTCCTTAGTCACACATTCATAACATATTAGTGTTGACAATCAATAGTTTAGTGGATAGCACATCAAGCTAAGTATATTATTATGTTTTTGTTGCAAACTACTACTTATTACTAGCACAATATATATACGAACTACTGATTTATTTATTTATACTGTGGCGTGCCCGCCCGCCGCCATAGGTCACCGGAGTTCAAATCGCGACGGCTCCTGGGCAACGCGGGCGCAAGCCGTTTCGGTGCGTTAAATGCCTAAACTTTCGGAATAAGGGGCCCTTAAATAAAGATAAAAAACATTCTATTTTATTTTTTCTTAACATCGTCGACACAAAATTTCAATAAAAAACGATTTCTCACATTAAGCGCAGACTATCGTCATTATAAACCCATCGTAATACATCTTGTCAGAAACGCTATCCGATCTCCACAAATCCAGCTTCCCTTGCAAGAAATGTATCACTAAAACTATATGCCTTCCACCACCATACTTTATACTAAAACTACTGCAGTTACTGAAGCGAGACAGCGCAATACGCGGCATATAGCGGCATCTCTTTTCCACAACGTCAGTTTTACTTTAATAGGTGGTGTTAGTACCCTGTTCCAATAATTTAGGGTTCCGCCGAACTGTCACATTATGAGCTATGCGGAGTCAGTTCAGGTTCGTTTAATGTTCGCATTAGTTAGATAATGTGTGCATTAATGGTCGTCGTTAATATTCGCTCTTCTATAGTTTGAATTTTCAACTTTGACATTCATAATGATACCATTAGGAAGTGGGAAGGTCGGTATTTCTAATGCATTGAATTCTTTGTTTTAGATATGGTTTTATGAATATCTTCAACTGTTCCTACAGAGTATTCTCTAGTATATACCTAACGATTTTTGTCTTTCGGGATGAATGTCTATGTTTAAATTTATTTTTCTTTTAGCTTTTGAGGGGCATTGTGACTTGTATTGCCTTTGTGATCAACGTTCTTTAACCAATGAGATGGATATTTCTTATCTTATCTTCAGAAACTTCAATTCAGAATTTAAATTACTTTTTGATCGTCATTTGACTTTTCGATTTTACGTTTGAGTATTTGGCAATTCACTTTTTGATCGTCAATTGTCTTTTTGATTTTACCTATGATTACTAGGTAATTCTTTCAACGTAATACAATTTGTTTCGTTACATATTCTATTAGTTATTACGAGGAAATTACTAGTATTTTCAACTACACCATTCTGTACAAACTGTTTCCCGTTTCCTAACAATTTTATATGCAAATGTGTGTTATGATAATCGATCGGTACAGTATTGGTGACGGCCAATTTTCCGAGTTCTTCATCCATGTAATTACGATGTATACAAGTTTACTTAGTATCACACGTTTTCCTTCACGCTTCATCTGTGTGGGTGATAAAAGGTAATTCCGTTATGAATTTTTGTATATTATTTGTTCAAATTAAGTTGTTGATTTGGTGAACACTGGCCGATTAGAAAAATGTAAGGGAGTAACGTATATTTACTGTGTATTACATATAATTGTTTATTTGACGTAAATTGAATAAAATAAAATTATGTTTAATAGGACTGTGTGGTTAGAATGGTGACCTAGATGGTAGGTCATCCATCTTTTAAAGTAATATTATTGCAGCTTTTGCAGCAGAGACTTTCAAGTAATTAGCTTCAGTGAAACAAAAAATGTATTTATCTATATTGTGATTAAAACGTGTAAAGGTTGGTAATTTGGTTGAGGTTGACGTACTTTCTCCAATATATTATTATAACACTTTTAATTAAAATATTTGTGTCTAGATTTTTTGCTTTGCCTCGTTTATTCTGTGTTGTATGTCCATGTCAGGAATTATAGTCACAATCAATACCAGGTAAAAAATCTAGTTAGTACCACCAGATACTTTATCCCAATTATTTCTATTTTAGAAACTGGTAATTATATGTCATTTGAAACGTAATTTGTCTCGCAGTGAGGTACCAGACAAGAGGATTTTTTGTGGTATTTTAGTACCCCACCCGTGGGGTATATTGAGGGTTGCCCAGATGTTATTCAAACGGGAGTATTCGGTATTTCTGGGTTAAATTACTTGAAAAACGATGTGGAGATTGAGGTTTTTGGATTTTATGATGCGGTTGAAAGCAATGTGCTGCTTTTTGTATAATTCTAATTAAAAATTTCTTAACATATGTAGGTATATTATTGTGTATCATAAAATGTACTATGAAAGTTTAGTTTTAGTTATCTAACGAGTTTTGTCGTACAGTTCCAGCATGGTGTTAAAGAAAAGAGCTGAGATAATAAAATAGGATTAATCTGTAAAACAAGGTTTAGTTATTCTAATGAGTTTATACTCGAAATTTCAATTTATTGTTCTTAAGAGTTGAGAAAACAAAATAGGATTAATCGGCAAAACAACTTTGCATAAATACTACAAAAAATACACACTAACCAAACCCATATAATCCAGAAACAAAACTAACCACGCATTTTACATTTAGTAAACAAATCCACAAAAAAAAAAAAAACAAAAAAAGGTTTTGACATTTCGCTTCACTCTCGCATAAAACGAATGAACTACGAAATTCTGTCGGGTTTTACATGCCACGGTTAATACGGGATATGGTTTAACACCACTGGGGTTTAAACAAAAGTAATCACTTTTGAAATGTTTACAAAAGAACTCTCTTTGTTTGACTTTGGTTAAAAGAACCTTATTACAGTTTTAAATGTTTTTTGAGAGCTTGTTTGTTTTGCTGATTAAATTTTGTTTAATTTGGTAATTTATTTGTAAATTCGTTCTATTAAAAACTCAACGGATTGAACTCGTTATTAATATTGTTCATGTGAAAGTAACGTTTAAGGTTAGGTTTCCTCACTATGTTTTTCTTCACGGTTATTTGGTGGTGTCTTAGAATAATTAAGAAAGTACATATAACTATGAAAAAGTCACATTGGTACTTTCTTGTGCTGGGAATCGAACCTGCACCTCGTGCATACAAATCTACACACAATATCGCAAGGCCACCACAACATTTTTATCCGTATCATTAGTTTTTTATTCCTCTGTAAAACCATTTTCCAGCCATTTATTAAACCAGTAGGTTCACCTTTCGATATCATCGGATTTAACTAAATACAATATTCTACAGCACGTAGGTACGCGTATGTATACTCTACAATACTCGGACACGCCAGTATCACAGAAGCCAATAAGAAGAAAACCTATCATAATTGTAATGACTCAACCACTGTAACAGTTGCTGTGCGAAACAAGAAAATAATTGATCAGCGCTATAATTGCTGCTATATTATTTCTAGGCGCGTCCTTTCATTTTCTTCGAGATACACATCGTTGACCACGACACTGCACTTTCACAAGATAAAGTTATTAAGTCTAATGCTAGATATACGGTTATTTATCATGTGATGTCATGCAAGGAAAAACCGACGTGTTATGAAATTGGGAACGCCCTGGTAGCGTGACCATATTTCGTGCAGTTGCATTGTTGTTTATTTTTCAGTCAGGTTGGCGACATTAATGGCTGAGTCATACTGTGATCGAACGGTTTACGTATAGGTAGTGTTATTTAAACTACTAGACATGTCCTGCCTTTTAGGTAGACATTTTTTAGGGGGAGAATTGCATCAGGCTCAGAAGTTTGATAGAAACAAATAAAACACTATTTATTAGTTGACTTATAATTATAAATCCACCTCATTTTTACAATAAAATAAAACACGGCTATCTATTTATGTAAATGGAACATTCAACTGCCACATAAAAATCATTGATTATCTCCTTTAAAAAATTACAAAATATGTCAGCAAAATTTCTGAAGGATGAAATAACAATCCACGCGAGCTCCCATAAACTATAAGCAAAGACTTCATATATGCAGTTTCTTCCTAGAACTTCTGCATAGTAATAAATTAAACTGTACAACAAGATTCATTTTCGTTTCGAAATTACTTGGAAAAAGTAAAATTTTGCAAATGAAAGACTAAAATTTTCTCTTAAAGGTCAACAACCCCTCTAATTTTCTCTGTCCGTGTCAAAAACCTAACATTCTACATTAAAATCCTTAATTACGCGGGTACTATCACTCAATAACAAATATAAATCGTCCATTAGAGCCTGATCAGTGGCGCCCCCATGCCGTGTTCACTACTCATTAAGATACGCTCATACGATCAGAAGTCGTCGAATAGATAGTTACTGCGTCTGATAACCTGGTTAGCTTTAATAAGGTGCCCTATTCTCAAAATAGGTTCAGAGTTTTGGGCTTAATTTTATTTATTTATAGATTTATTTATAAACACGATTTTTTTATTCGGTTTACTTTTTCTGGCTAAGGAAGACAGCGTGAAGAGTTAGTTAATAACTATAGGTATTACAGTTAGAGACGATTCGTTCTATGATACTAATTGAAAATCCCTAATCAACCTAATCCCTGATTAACCTACAACCTGCACATTTTCACCACTTCTGTCTTAACGACAGAAGTTTATTACTCACAGTATGGTTTAAGACATTTATTTCTCAAAAAGAATACAATTCACTTACATACTTACACAGTAGGTAAACTATAACAATAAAATATTCATAGATGTAGTAAAATGCCCAAAGATGGTAGGTACATTTTAGATCCGGCAAGATAAGAACTACTGAATAGTGTTCTGGGAAACCACTACCCACTAAAAATCACACCGATTGATAAGTTTACAACTTGAGAGATATTTTATAGTACCCATATGCAGTGTGGGTGTTTTTATAGTGTCTCTTAAGTAATAAAAACATAATTTCACGCGTAATTTTTCATTAAATTCTAAGAGCATTTTGTGATCTTTATGACTTTCGTTTATGGCTTTCTCTACGCTAGAGTCGAATAATAGTTTTACAATTTCTCTGTTAGACTATTTTAAATAAATTATACACTATCGACCGGCAGATTCGCAAGGGTGCAATACTGATGTTGAATATATAAAACTTCCTTTTGAAACATTCTATATCAATATTCATTCAAAATCTAAGCATACATAGGGATAGACAGACAGCGCGTAACGCGACTTTATACTTTGTTTTATAGTATAGACAATAGGCAAACATCATCAACATCAGCCCGTTGCAGTCCACTGCTGAACATAGGCCTCTCCCAAGGTGCACCACAAATGCTTTTTAGAAAAAATCAAAGACTCCTATCGACTATTTAGGTAGTAAAATATTATCCTCCCGACGTTAACAGGCAAAATGTTAAATTTCTGCTCTTCTCCAACGTAAATTTAGGTAGATACTCACAGCATTCCTGTCGTTCTACTCACCCCATGATAATGTGTCGTGAAGATAAGGTAGACGTCAATCATTCATGAGTGACACTTGTTTTCCCTGCGAGATATACAAGGGAAGGGTTAAGCTATGCTCAGGTGACGCGATTAACAATAAATTATAAACACAATTAAGAATTCAATAATGAATGTATGTTTATCAGTTGTCTAATTACTAATAAATACGCAATATAATACGCGCTAATATAAAACGCATAATACAAGCTCTGTTTAGTTTGAGTTTATTTGTGTGAAATTCTTGGGATATATCACACAAGAAGGTTGTTTCGAAAATCGTATGATTTTTTTTTTAGTATAGGTATTAAGCTGGCTCTAGGTAGTAACCGTTTCGTCCTTTGACTAGAGCAAAGATTATAATGTAAATATTATTTTTCCGATACGAACAAGCGACATTTTAAATCACTAAGGGCTTAACATCGAATTAAAAATTATCGCTTGTAAAATTACTAATATACAAGTCAATATTATACTCTACTTACAAACTACGTTAATAATAAAGTAATAAGCAATTTCTAACTGTTACTCTTTTGTTTACATAATATTCGTTGTATAAAACTGTTACTTCTGAAAGGAGGACTTTGAGAAGCCATTTTAAGTTTCACATAGTGACAATTTTCTAGTAATAACTCATTATTTACGATCGTTGCACAACATGTCCCAACGGCGCGCGTTTTCGCGGCAATAAAACCGTTTTGTCTGAACTAAACTTTAGACTGTACGGTTAGGAACAAAAGCTATGAACACTGCGAGTTTTGCAAGGGTCTTGAATACCATAACTGCCTATTGGAGATATAGTAACTGGTCTGGTTAACAAAATAGCCTAAATACCAGAGTTTAACTAAAAACTTCCTTAACATCAATTTTGACAATTCATAAAACAGCGTCTGAAATTATTTCTTTGCTGACCATACCTACTTGTAACCAAAAACTTTCGTTGCAGACTGTACAGGGAAGGCGACAATTTGACACTTACTATCTATTTCAAAGCACTTTAAGGGGCATTATCAGTGGCAGACGATGTCGAGACACCTCATTCACACTTGATGACATTATAACTATTAAAATGCAATACGAAAGCCTAATGGTCGTGAAGACGGATTTGGGTTTCACTTTTTCGAGTAATAAGTAAGTTTTGAGAGAAGAGATGAGGGTTTAATGACAAACTTGTGGATATTTGTAGATTATGAAGAGATATAATGAAGTGTTTTAATATTTTTAACTGTTATAAGATTCATAGCGTAAATGTTGAATAATAAGAATAAGATTAAATATAGTTTTGGAAACTCTTTTCTGATATTTCTATTGCTTGATTCAACTTGATTGAATTTAAGTATCAATTTAAAGTACATAGATAGATAGAATATTTTTTATTGTACACCACATGAGAAACAGATTTGACAAACATATTATATGGGTAATATGAAGAGTTTCCAAATCTCCTTTTTTGGTAAGGCGAGGGAATGCTTTTGGACTCCTATCTCCTCGGGGGAGGAAGTGAGTAGGTAGAGTCAGTCTCTTACTGACTGAAATTGAACCGCAATGTAACGTCTCCCGTGTTTGGTCGGTGCACGGCAATGCGTTGCAGTTCATCACGCACATGATTTTCCAAACCTGTGTTTTTGTTTTTATTGTAACAACAAATATTGCCTCAATTAAGTATTCATCCAATCAAATGATTGTATTTCAAACACAAAATTTGATTGCGTAAAACTAAATAAATAAATAAATATTCTTCAACATTTACATAACGCCATCCAGTCTCAAATTAAGCATGCTAAGAAGCTTGTGTTATAAATAATCGACAACCGATAAACATACTTAAACATTTCTTAGTACAAAAATATTATTGATAAATTACTCCCAGACACAGAACAGATGATCGTTCATCACACAAATATTTGTCCAGGGTGGGGATCGAACCTACAACCTCCAGTATAGCAGCCAGAGTCACTAACCACCAGACCAACAGGCCAGTCAAACATTAACAAATGCCACCATAAGTTACAATTTTAAATTAATATCTTAACGTTAATTAATGATTAATTTATTTGACAGGGAGGTGTCGAATTCGCAACATGTTGGCTTGATAGATTGATGGGCTCGTAGCGTGGCGTCAAAAATTTAATTATATGATCATCAATCTATGTGATGACTTTATCAGATAATATTATTACGATCAGTTAATCAAATTAGTTACGTTAACAAGTTTGGTAAATAATCAGTGATATTATTGAAGACTAGTAAGCTGTCCCAGCTTTGCACGGGTGAAATACTGATGTTTTTATACATATAAACCTTCCACTTGAATCACTCTATTTATTGAAAAACACCGCCTCGAAATCCGTTGCGTAGTTTTAAAGATTTAAACAAACAGACAGACAACGACAAATTGAATATAGTATTAAAACAAAATAGTAAAACAATTAAATTACAAAAAAATTACCGCCCACTGGTTTGAGAATACTTGTAAAAATAACCACACTTTCCACAATATTACGCACTCTATCATAACACAGATAAGAAGTTGATGTTGATGTTAGATTTTGTCTTTTTTTAGAAGAATAAACAACTCCTTTAATCCTTACAACCTTATAGACTAAGCTTTAGAGTCGAAAATCGCTTACCAAGAAACTAGGACCACTGTTACTATTCTCATCAACAAAATTTTCAATGCAGTTATCATCACTCTTAGGGCTTACAGAATAGAGGTTAGTTTTGTTTGTTTTAGACGTTTTTTTGTTTGTATCTCTGATTATGATTTAGCATCATAAAACAGTGTTGGGGTAGGCAGTGTGATATATGCGATAGTATTTTCGTTACGTAGATCTTGACGTTGAGTGACGTAGTTATAATAAACTGGTTTGTTGATAAACTTTCAAGTGTGAATGGAGATTAGGATTTTTTGTTAGGAGGATGTGTATTTACAGCTTTCTATCGAAGTTTTACGCTGTCTTTGTGATAAAGGTGACAACGTAAAAGACTCGAAGAGAAATAGAGCAAAGACTAGTATTATAATTTTTAATCAAAAAGATATTTTTTTTTTATATTCGGGTGTGCTGCGTCTGATCTTTGATTTTTAAACGACTCCCGTACTAAGGAACCTACGCGGGGATCGAACCCGCGACACGTTGCGCTCAGTGGTATTTGCCGTGGTCTATACCACTCGGCTATCCGTGCAGTAATTCAAGAATCACAAAATCTTTTTAATTAATTGAAATTTTATTTGCCTTCTGTTCACTATTACTCACAATAAATACCTCCCTGTAAAAAATAGAAACAGCGAACCGAATAAACGGGGGTTGGGGTTAGTTAAAACCAAAATCAATAAAATTAATCAAGCCGACACAGTTATCATCAATATCAATTTAATAAACAAATAAAAATCAAACGAGATTTTCATTTAAAACGCGGAAAACATTTTTATTATCCTATGAAAATGAATCGTTGGCGGGGCTGAATAAATACGTCAATTAGCTATGTTGTACGCGCCAGTTCGCCTGCCAATTTTATACAATCTTGTTGTTTGTTTGAGGTATATTTAGCTATTTTGCAGCTAGCATACTTTCTTCTATTTTTGTAAGGTTTCAGAATGGTGTAAAGGACGACCAATTTTGTATGGGTCCCGTCCTACTCCAACAGACTTTTGCATGTGTTAGTAAGCTTTTATGAGTTTCAAAAAAGAGAAGATTCTAATTAAAATATTGAGTAGCTGATGACAATTTAGTTTCACATTAAAATTTATGCATAAAACAGCAGACTGGGCTCTGTGGCGTACCTTGGGAGAGGCCTATGTCTAGCAGTGGACTGCAATGGGCTGATGATGATGATGATTAAGATTTATAACCCATTTTTTTGAGTTACCTGTTTTTTTGTAAGTCCTTGATATCCTTAAACAGTAACAGTAATGTAAATACAATCAGGATCTATTGAAGCATGTTGTAAACAAGCAATAGTTCGTTCATTCAGTCCAGTCTTTAGTAAACCGAACAAATAGCTTCACAGCTACAACTCCGTTACCTCAGGTGTATTGACAGACACAAATCGCCTGAGTTATTACCAAAGTTGTTCATTCCCGTTCATTCATTCGCCCATTCATTCGTTCATTTGTACATGTTAACAGTTTCCCGTAACCCAGATTGTTTGCGGAATTTAAACTTTCCTGGTTAGTAGGAGTTTTCATTGTTTTCGAGTTATTTTTAGGAAGCCTTCAAACCCGTTTCAAACCTTCCTTCCTAGCTTTTGCGCTAGTAATTATGTTAATTAGTATTGATTACTTTTGGTAATGATGTTGCTACTTTTAGTTAGAAATTAATTTAGAATA